>OW387147.1:14099628-15299628 GCA_936440205.1 Lepidonotus clava
TATTCCCGTCCAATTCCGTGACGGGCCGATTTGATTCTAACGAAAGCACCCTTTTTAACAGGCCGCCGACCTTGCGGGCCGTTTTTGAAGGGCTTGGGCTATCCCAGCATTCCAAGTGAATAGCTGGAAAAAATCGCCTTGGCCTGGGCTTCGAAACGCTGGCTTCGGTTTGTTCGTGCGACGTTTCTAAGCGCCTCAAATAAGGGGACGAAGTTAACTGACAGTGCTATAGCATAGGCCAGCCCCAGTTTATATTAAACTCTATATAGAGAATGGTATTGAATCAAAACCCAAACTTGGAATTGAAACTTCATATTTTAACACATGATTCCCCACACCTTGGCGGTCATTTTGAGCCTATTCCCGTCCAATTCCGTGACGGGCCGATTTGATTCTAACGAAAGCACCCTTTTTAACAGGCCGCCGACCTTGCGGGCCGTTTTTGAAGGGCTTGGGCTATCCCAGCATTCCAAGTGAATAGCTGGAAAAATTCGCCTTGGCCTGGGCTTCGAAACGCTGGCTTCGGTTTGTTCGTGCGACGTTTCTAAGCGCCTCAAATAAGGGGACGAAGTTAACTGACAGTGCTATAGCATAGGCCAGCCCCAGTTTATATTAAACTCTATATAGAGAATGGTATTGAATCAAAACCCAAACTTGGAATTGAAACTTCATATTTTAACACATGATTCCCCACACCTTGGCGGTCATTTTGAGCCTATTCCCGTCCAATTCCGTGACGGGCCGATTTGATTCTAACGAAAGCACCCTTTTTAACAGGCCGCCGACCTTGCGGGCCGTTTTTGAAGGGCTTGGGCTATCCCAGCATTCCAAGTGAATAGCTGGAAAAATTCGCCTTGGCCTGGGCTTCGAAACGCTGGCTTCGGTTTGTTCGTGCGACGTTTCTAAGCGCCTCAAATAAGGGGACGAAGTTAACTGACAGTGCTATAGCATAGGCCAGCCCCAGTTTATATTCAACTCTATATAGAGAATGGTATTGAATCAAAACCCAAACTTGGAATTGAAACTTCATATTTTAACACATGATTCCCCACACCTTGGCGGTCATTTTGAGCCTATTCCCGTCCAATTCCGTGACGGGCCGATTTGATTCTAACGAAAGCACCCTTTTTAACAGGCCGCCGACCTTGCGGGCCGTTTTTGAAGGGCTTGGGCTATCCCAGCATTCCAAGTGAATAGCTGGAAAAATTCGCCTTGGCCTGGGCTTCGAAACGCTGGCTTCGGTTTGTTCGTGCGACGTTTCTAAGCGCCTCAAATAAGGGGACGAAGTTAACTGACAGTGCTATAGCATAGGCCAGCCCCAGTTTATATTAAACTCTATATAGAGAATGGTATTGAATCAAAACCCAAACTTGGAATTGAAACTTCATATTTTAACACATGATTCCCCACACCTTGGCGGTCATTTTGAGCCTATTCCCGTCCAATTCCGTGACGGGCCGATTTGATTCTAACGAAAGCACCCTTTTTAACAGGCCGCCGACCTTGCGGGCCGTTTTTGAAGGGCTTGGGCTATCCCAGCATTCCAAGTGAATAGCTGGAAAAATTCGCCTTGGCCTGGGCTTCGAAACGCTGGCTTCGGTTTGTTCGTGCGACGTTTCTAAGCGCCTCAAATAAGGGGACGAAGTTAACTGACAGTGCTATAGCATAGGCCAGCCCCAGTTTATATTAAACTCTATATGGAGAATGGTATTGAATCAAAACCCAAACTTGGAATTGAAACTTCATATTTTAACACATGATTCCCCACACCTTGGCGGTCATTTTGAGCCTATTCCCGTCCAATTCCGTGACGGGCCGTTTTGATTCTAACGAAAGCACCCTTTTTAACAGGCCGCCGACCTTGCGGGCCGTTTTTGAAGGGCTTGGGCTATCCCAGCATTCCAAGTGAATAGCTGGAAAAATTCGCCTTGGCCTGGGCTTCGAAACGCTGGCTTCGGTTTGTTCGTGCGACGTTTCTAAGCGCCTCAAATAAGGGGACGAAGTTAACTGACAGTGCTATAGCATAGGCCAGCCCCAGTTTATATTAAACTCTATATGGAGAATGGTATTGAATCAAAACCCAAACTTGGAATTGAAACTTCATATTTTAACACATGATTCCCCACACCTTGGCGGTCATTTTGAGCCTATTCCCGTCCAATTCCGTGACGGGCCGTTTTGATTCTAACGAAAGCACCCTTTTTAACAGGCCGCCGACCTTGCGGGCCGTTTTTGAAGGGCTTGGGCTATCCCAGCATTCCAAGTGAATAGCTGGAAAAATTCGCCTTGGCCTGGGCTTCGAAACGCTGGCTTCGGTTTGTTCGTGCGACGTTTCTAAGCGCCTCAAATAAGGGGACGAAGTTAACTGACAGTGCTATAGCATAGGCCAGCCCCAGTTTATATTAAACTCTATATGGAGAATGGTATTGAATCAAAACCCAAACTTGGAATTGAAACTTCATATTTTAACACATGATTCCCCACACCTTGGCGGTCATTTTGAGCCTATTCCCGTCCAATTCCGTGACGGGCCGATTTGATTCTAACGAAAGCACCCTTTTTAACAGGCCGCCGACCTTGCGGGCCGTTTTTGAAGGGCTTGGGCTATCCCAGCATTCCAAGTGAATAGCTGGAAAAATTCGCCTTGGCCTGGGCTTCGAAACGCTGGCTTCGGTTTGTTCGTGCGACGTTTCTAAGCGCCTCAAATAAGGGGACGAAGTTAACTGACAGTGCTATAGCATAGGCCAGCCCCAGTTTATATTAAACTCTATATAGAGAATGGTATTGAATCAAAACCCAAACTTGGAATTGAAACTTCATATTTTAACACATGATTCCCCACACCTTGGCGGTCATTTTGAGCCTATTCCCGTCCAATTCCGTGACGGGCCGTTTTGATTCTAACGAAAGCACCCTTTTTAACAGGCCGCCGACCTTGCGGGCCGTTTTTGAAGGGCTTGGGCTATCCCAGCATTCCAAGTGAATAGCTGGAAAAATTCGCCTTGGCCTGGGCTTCGAAACGCTGGCTTCGGTTTGTTCGTGCGACGTTTCTAAGCGCCTCAAATAAGGGGACGAAGTTAACTGACAGTGCTATAGCATAGGCCAGCCCCAGTTTATATTAAACTCTATATAGAGAATGGTATTGAATCAAAACCCAAACTTGGAATTGAAACTTCATATTTTAACACATGATTCCCCACACCTTGGCGGTCATTTTGAGCCTATTCCCGTCCAATTCCGTGACGGGCCGATTTGATTCTAACGAAAGCACCCTTTTTAACAGGCCGCCGACCTTGCGGGCCGTTTTTGAAGGGCTTGGGCTATCCCAGCATTCCAAGTGAATAGCTGGAAAAATTCGCCTTGGCCTGGGCTTCGAAACGCTGGCTTCGGTTTGTTCGTGCGACGTTTCTAAGCGCCTCAAATAAGGGGACGAAGTTAACTGACAGTGCTATAGCATAGGCCAGCCCCAGTTTATATTAAACTCTATATAGAGAATGGTATTGAATCAAAACCCAAACTTGGAATTGAAACTTCATATTTTAAAATATGATTCCCCACACCTTGGCGGTCATTTTGAGCCTATTCCCGTCCAATTCCGTGACGGGCCGATTTGATTCTAACGAAAGCACCCTTTTTAACAGGCCGCCGACCTTGCGGGCCGTTTTTGAAGGGCTTGGGCTATCCCAGCATTCCAAGTGAATAGCTGGAAAAATTCGCCTTGGCCTGGGCTTCGAAACGCTGGCTTCGGTTTGTTCGTGCGACGTTTCTAAGCGCCTCAAATAAGGGGACGAAGTTAACTGACAGTGCTATAGCATAGGCCAGCCCCAGTTTATATTAAACTCTATATAGAGAATGGTATTGAATCAAAACCCAAACTTGGAATTGAAACTTCATATTTTAACACATGATTCCCCACACCTTGGCGGTCATTTTGAGCCTATTCCCGTCCAATTCCGTGACGGGCCGATTTGATTCTAACGAAAGCACCCTTTTTAACAGGCCGCCGACCTTGCGGGCCGTTTTTGAAGGGCTTGGGCTATCCCAGCATTCCAAGTGAATAGCTGGAAAAATTCGCCTTGGCCTGGGCTTCGAAACGCTGGCTTCGGTTTGTTCGTGCGACGTTTCTAAGCGCCTCAAATAAGGGGACGAAGTTAACTGACAGTGCTATAGCATAGGCCAGCCCCAGTTTATATTAAACTCTATATAGAGAATGGTATTGAATCAAAACCCAAACTTGGAATTGAAACTTCATATTTTAACACATGATTCCCCACACCTTGGCGGTCATTTTGAGCCTATTCCCGTCCAATTCCGTGACGGGCCGTTTTGATTCTAACGAAAGCACCCTTTTTAACAGGCCGCCGACCTTGCGGGCCGTTTTTGAAGGGCTTGGGCTATCCCAGCATTCCAAGTGAATAGCTGGAAAAATTCGCCTTGGCCTGGGCTTCGAAACGCTGGCTTCGGTTTGTTCGTGCGACGTTTCTAAGCGCCTCAAATAAGGGGACGAAGTTAACTGACAGTGCTATAGCATAGGC
Organism: Lepidonotus clava; assembly: GCA_936440205.1. Lineage (NCBI taxonomy): Eukaryota > Metazoa > Annelida > Polychaeta > Phyllodocida > Polynoidae > Lepidonotus > Lepidonotus clava. The sequence continues at coordinate 14,104,164 of OW387147.1, forward strand.
CAGCCCCAGTTTATATTAAACTCTATATAGAGAATGGTATTGAATCAAAACCCAAACTTGGAATTGAAACTTCATATTTTAACACATGATTCCCCACACCTTGGCGGTCATTTTGAGCCTATTCCCGTCCAATTCCGTGACGGGCCGATTTGATTCTAACGAAAGCACCCTTTTTAACAGGCCGCCGACCTTGCGGGCCGTTTTTGAAGGGCTTGGGCTATCCCAGCATTCCAAGTGAATAGCTGGAAAAATTCGCCTTGGCCTGGGCTTCGAAACGCTGGCTTCGGTTTGTTCGTGCGACGTTTCTAAGCGCCTCAAATAAGGGGACGAAGTTAACTGACAGTGCTATAGCATAGGCCAGCCCCAGTTTATATTAAACTCTATATAGAGAATGGTATTGAATCAAAACCCAAACTTGGAATTGAAACTTCATATTTTAACACATGATTCCCCACACCTTGGCGGTCATTTTGAGCCTATTCCCGTCCAATTACGTGACGGGCCGATTTGATTCTAACGAAAGCACCCTTTTTAACAGGCCGCCGACCTTGCGGGCCGTTTTTGAAGGGCTTGGGCTATCCCAGCATTCCAAGTGAATAGCTGGAAAAATTCGCCTTGGCCTGGGCTTCGAAACGCTGGCTTCGGTTTGTTCGTGCGACGTTTCTAAGCGCCTCAAATAAGGGGACGAAGTTAACTGACAGTGCTATAGCATAGGCCAGCCCCAGTTTATATTAAACTCTATATAGAGAATGGTATTGAATCAAAACCCAAACTTGGAATTGAAACTTCATATTTTAACACATGATTCCCCACACCTTGGCGGTCATTTTGAGCCTATTCCCGTCCAATTCCGTGACGGGCCGATTTGATTCTAACGAAAGCACCCTTTTTAACAGGCCGCCGACCTTGCGGGCCGTTTTTGAAGGGCTTGGGCTATCCCAGCATTCCAAGTGAATAGCTGGAAAAATTCGCCTTGGCCTGGGCTTCGAAACGCTGGCTTCGGTTTGTTCGTGCGACGTTTCTAAGCGCCTCAAATAAGGGGACGAAGTTAACTGACAGTGCTATAGCATAGGCCAGCCCCAGTTTATATTAAACTCTATATAGAGAATGGTATTGAATCAAAACCCAAACTTGGAATTGAAACTTCATATTTTAACACATGATTCCCCACACCTTGGCGGTCATTTTGAGCCTATTCCCGTCCAATTCCGTGACGGGCCGATTTGATTCTAACGAAAGCACCCTTTTTAACAGGCCGCCGACCTTGCGGGCCGTTTTTGAAGGGCTTGGGCTATCCCAGCATTCCAAGTGAATAGCTGGAAAAATTCGCCTTGGCCTGGGCTTCGAAACGCTGGCTTCGGTTTGTTCGTGCGACGTTTCTAAGCGCCTCAAATAAGGGGACGAAGTTAACTGACAGTGCTATAGCATAGGCCAGCCCCAGTTTATATTAAACTCTATATGGAGAATGGTATTGAATCAAAACCCAAACTTGGAATTGAAACTTCATATTTTAACACATGATTCCCCACACCTTGGCGGTCATTTTGAGCCTATTCCCGTCCAATTCCGTGACGGGCCGATTTGATTCTAACGAAAGCACCCTTTTTAACAGGCCGCCGACCTTGCGGGCCGTTTTTGAAGGGCTTGGGCTATCCCAGCATTCCAAGTGAATAGCTGGAAAAATTCGCCTTGGCCTGGGCTTCGAAACGCTGGCTTCGGTTTGTTCGTGCGACGTTTCTAAGCGCCTCAAATAAGGGGACGAAGTTAACTGACAGTGCTATAGCATAGGCCAGCCCCAGTTTATATTAAACTCTATATAGAGAATGGTATTGAATCAAAACCCAAACTTGGAATTGAAACTTCATATTTTAACACATGATTCCCCACACCTTGGCGGTCATTTTGAGCCTATTCCCGTCCAATTCCGTGACGGGCCGATTTGATTCTAACGAAAGCACCCTTTTTAACAGGCCTGCCGACCTTGCGGGCCGTTTTTGAAGGGCTTGGGCTATCCCAGCATTCCAAGTGAATAGCTGGAAAAATTCGCCTTGGCCTGGGCTTCGAAACGCTGGCTTCGGTTTGTTCGTGCGACGTTTCTAAGCGCCTCAAATAAGGGGACGAAGTTAACTGACAGTGCTATAGCATAGGCCAGCCCCAGTTTATATTAAACTCTATATAGAGAATGGTATTGAATCAAAACCCAAACTTGGAATTGAAACTTCATATTTTAACACATGATTCCCCACACCTTGGCGGTCATTTTGAGCCTATTCCCGTCCAATTCCGTGACGGGCCGATTTGATTCTAACGAAAGCACCCTTTTTAACAGGCCGCCGACCTTGCGGGCCGTTTTTGAAGGGCTTGGGCTATCCCAGCATTCCAAGTGAATAGCTGGAAAAATTCGCCTTGGCCTGGGCTTCGAAACGCTGGCTTCGGTTTGTTCGTGCGACGTTTCTAAGCGCCTCAAATAAGGGGACGAAGTTAACTGACAGTGCTATAGCATAGGCCAGCCCCAGTTTATATTAAACTCTATATAGAGAATGGTATTGAATCAAAACCCAAACTTGGAATTGAAACTTCATATTTTAACACATGATTCCCCACACCTTGGCGGTCATTTTGAGCCTATTCCCGTCCAATTCCGTGACGGGCCGATTTGATTCTAACGAAAGCACCCTTTTTAACAGGCCGCCGACCTTGCGGGCCGTTTTTGAAGGGCTTGGGCTATCCCAGCATTCCAAGTGAATAGCTGGAAAAATTCGCCTTGGCCTGGGCTTCGAAACGCTGGCTTCGGTTTGTTCGTGCGACGTTTCTAAGCGCCTCAAATAAGGGGACGAAGTTAACTGACAGTGCTATAGCATAGGCCAGCCCCAGTTTATATTAAACTCTATATAGAGAATGGTATTGAATCAAAACCCAAACTTGGAATTGAAACTTCATATTTTAACACATGATTCCCCACACCTTGGCGGTCATTTTGAGCCTATTCCCGTCCAATTCCGTGACGGGCCGTTTTGATTCTAACGAAAGCACCCTTTTTAACAGGCCGCCGACCTTGCGGGCCGTTTTTGAAGGGCTTGGGCTATCCCAGCATTCCAAGTGAATAGCTGGAAAAATTCGCCTTGGCCTGGGCTTCGAAACGCTGGCTTCGGTTTGTTCGTGCGACGTTTCTAAGCGCCTCAAATAAGGGGACGAAGTTAACTGACAGTGCTATAGCATAGGCCAGCCCCAGTTTATATTAAACTCTATATAGAGAATGGTATTGAATCAAAACCCAAACTTGGAATTGAAACTTCATATTTTAACACATGATTCCCCACACCTTGGCGGTCATTTTGAGCCTATTCCCGTCCAATTCCGTGACGGGCCGATTTGATTCTAACGAAAGCACCCTTTTTAACAGGCCGCCGACCTTGCGGGCCGTTTTTGAAGGGCTTGGGCTATCCCAGCATTCCAAGTGAATAGCTGGAAAAATTCGCCTTGGCCTGGGCTTCGAAACGCTGGCTTCGGTTTGTTCGTGCGACGTTTCTAAGCGCCTCAAATAAGGGGACGAAGTTAACTGACAGTGCTATAGCATAGGCCAGCCCCAGTTTATATTAAACTCTATATAGAGAATGGTATTGAATCAAAACCCAAACTTGGAATTGAAACTTCATATTTTAACACATGATTCCCCACACCTTGGCGGTCATTTTGAGCCTATTCCCGTCCAATTCCGTGACGGGCCGATTTGATTCTAACGAAAGCACCCTTTTTAACAGGCCGCCGACCTTGCGGGCCGTTTTTGAAGGGCTTGGGCTATCCCAGCATTCCAAGTGAATAGCTGGAAAAATTCGCCTTGGCCTGGGCTTCGAAACGCTGGCTTCGGTTTGTTCGTGCGACGTTTCTAAGCGCCTCAAATAAGGGGACGAAGTTAACTGACAGTGCTATAGCATAGGCCAGCCCCAGTTTATATTAAACTCTATATAGAGAATGGTATTGAATCAAAACCCAAACTTGGAATTGAAACTTCATATTTTAACACATGATTCCCCACACCTTGGCGGTCATTTTGAGCCTATTCCCGTCCAATTCCGTGACGGGCCGTTTTGATTCTAACGAAAGCACCCTTTTTAACAGGCCGCCGACCTTGCGGGCCGTTTTTGAAGGGCTTGGGCTATCCCAGCATTCCAAGTGAATAGCTGGAAAAATTCGCCTTGGCCTGGGCTTCGAAACGCTGGCTTCGGTTTGTTCGTGCGACGTTTCTAAGCGCCTCAAATAAGGGGACGAAGTTAACTGACAGTGCTATAGCATAGGCCAGCCCCAGTTTATATTAAACTCTATATAGAGAATGGTATTGAATCAAAACCCAAACTTGGAATTGAAACTTCATATTTTAACACATGATTCCCCACACCTTGGCGGTCATTTTGAGCCTATTCCCGTCCAATTCCGTGACGGGCCGATTTGATTCTAACGAAAGCACCCTTTTTAACAGGCCGCCGACCTTGCGGGCCGTTTTTGAAGGGCTTGGGCTATCCCAGCATTCCAAGTGAATAGCTGGAAAAATTCGCCTTGGCCTGGGCTTCGAAACGCTGGCTTCGGTTTGTTCGTGCGACGTTTCTAAGCGCCTCAAATAAGGGGACGAAGTTAACTGACAGTGCTATAGCATAGGCCAGCCCCAGTTTATATTAAACTCTATATAGAGAATGGTATTGAATCAAAACCCAAACTTGGAATTGAAACTTCATATTTTAACACATGATTCCCCACACCTTGGCGGTCATTTTGAGCCTATTCCCGTCCAATTCCGTGACGGGCCGATTTGATTCTAACGAAAGCACCCTTTTTAACAGGCCGCCGACCTTGCGGGCCGTTTTTGAAGGGCTTGGGCTATCCCAGCATTCCAAGTGAATAGCTGGAAAAATTCGCCTTGGCCGGGGCTTCGAAACGCTGGCTTCGGTTTGTTCGTGCGACGTTTCTAAGCGCCTCAAATAAGGGGACGAAGTTAACTGACAGTGCTATAGCATAGGCCAGCCCCAGTTTATATTAAACTCTATATAGAGAATGGTATTGAATCAAAACCCAAACTTGGAATTGAAACTTCATATTTTAACACATGATTCCCCACACCTTGGCGGTCATTTTGAGCCTATTCCCGTCCAATTCCGTGACGGGCCGATTTGATTCTAACGAAAGCACCCTTTTTAACAGGCCGCCGACCTTGCGGGCCGTTTTTGAAGGGCTTGGGCTATCCCAGCATTCCAAGTGAATAGCTGGAAAAATTCGCCTTGGCCTGGGCTTCGAAACGCTGGCTTCGGTTTGTTCGTGCGACGTTTCTAAGCGCCTCAAATAAGGGGACGAAGTTAACTGACAGTGCTATAGCATAGGCCAGCCCCAGTTTATATTAAACTCTATATAGAGAATGGTATTGAATCAAAACCCAAACTTGGAATTGAAACTTCATATTTTAACACATGATTCCCCACACCTTGGCGGTCATTTTGAGCCTATTCCCGTCCAATTCCGTGACGGGCCGATTTGATTCTAACGAAAGCACCCTTTTTAACAGGCCGCCGACCTTGCGGGCCGTTTTTGAAGGGCTTGGGCTATCCCAGCATTCCAAGTGAATAGCTGGAAAAATTCGCCTTGGCCTGGGCTTCGAAACGCTGGCTTCGGTTTGTTCGTGCGACGTTTCTAAGCGCCTCAAATAAGGGGACGAAGTTAACTGACAGTGCTATAGCATAGGCCAGCCCCAGTTTATATTAAACTCTATATAGAGAATGGTATTGAATCAAAACCCAAACTTGGAATTGAAACTTCATATTTTAACACATGATTCCCCACACCTTGGCGGTCATTTTGAGCCTATTCCCGTCCAATTCCGTGACGGGCCGATTTGATTCTAACGAAAGCACCCTTTTTAACAGGCCGCCGACCTTGCGGGCCGTTTTTGAAGGGCTTGGGCTATCCCAGCATTCCAAGTGAATAGCTGGAAAAATTCGCCTTGGCCTGGGCTTCGAAACGCTGGCTTCGGTTTGTTCGTGCGACGTTTCTAAGCGCCTCAAATAAGGGGACGAAGTTAACTGACAGTGCTATAGCATAGGCCAGCCCCAGTTTATATTAAACTCTATATAGAGAATGGTATTGAATCAAAACCCAAACTTGGAATTGAAACTTCATATTTTAACACATGATTCCCCACACCTTGGCGGTCATTTTGAGCCTATTCCCGTCCAATTCCGTGACGGGCCGATCTGATTCTAACGAAAGCACCCTTTTTAACAGGCCGCCGACCTTGCGGGCCGTTTTTGAAGGGCTTGGGCTATCCCAGCATTCCAAGTGAATAGCTGGAAAAATTCGCCTTGGCCTGGGCTTCGAAACGCTGGCTTCGGTTTGTTCGTGCGACGTTTCTAAGCGCCTCAAATAAGGGGACGAAGTTAACTGACAGTGCTATAGCATAGGCCAGCCCCAGTTTATATTAAACTCTATATAGAGAATGGTATTGAATCAAAACCCAAACTTGGAATTGAAACTTCATATTTTAACACATGATTCCCCACACCTTGGCGGTCATTTTGAGCCTATTCCCGTCCAATTCCGTGACGGGCCGATTTGATTCTAACGAAAGCACCCTTTTTAACAGGCCGCCGACCTTGCGGGCCGTTTTTGAAGGGCTTGGGCTATCCCAGCATTCCAAGTGAATAGCTGGAAAAATTCGCCTTGGCCTGGGCTTCGAAACGCTGGCTTCGGTTTGTTCGTGCGACGTTTCTAAGCGCCTCAAATAAGGGGACGAAGTTAACTGACAGTGCTATAGCATAGGCCAGCCCCAGTTTATATTAAACTCTATATAGAGAATGGTATTGAATCAAAACCCAAACTTGGAATTGAAACTTCATATTTTAACACATGATTCCCCACACCTTGGCGGTCATTTTGAGCCTATTCCCGTCCAATTCCGTGACGGGCCGATTTGATTCTAACGAAAGCACCCTTTTTAACAGGCCGCCGACCTTGCGGGCCGTTTTTGAAGGGCTTGGGCTATCCCAGCATTCCAAGTGAATAGCTGGAAAAATTCGCCTTGGCCTGGGCTTCGAAACGCTGGCTTCGGTTTGTTCGTGCGACGTTTCTAAGCGCCTCAAATAAGGGGACGAAGTTAACTGACAGTGCTATAGCATAGGCCAGCCCCAGTTTATATTAAACTCTATATAGAGAATGGTATTGAATCAAAACCCAAACTTGGAATTGAAACTTCATATTTTAACACATGATTCCCCACACCTTGGCGGTCATTTTGAGCCTATTCCCGTCCAATTCCGTGACGGGCCGATTTGATTCTAACGAAAGCACCCTTTTTAACAGGCCGCCGACCTTGCGGGCCGTTTTTGAAGGGCTTGGGCTATCCCAGCATTCCAAGTGAATAGCTGGAAAAATTCGCCTTGGCCTGGGCTTCGAAACGCTGGCTTCGGTTTGTTCGTGCGACGTTTCTAAGCGCCTCAAATAAGGGGACGAAGTTAACTGACAGTGCTATAGCATAGGCCAGCCCCAGTTTATATTAAACTCTATATAGAGAATGGTATTGAATCAAAACCCAAACTTGGAATTGAAACTTCATATTTTAACACATGATTCCCCACACCTTGGCGGTCATTTTGAGCCTATTCCCGTCCAAGTCCGTGACGGGCCGATTTGATTCTAACGAAAGCACCCTTTTTAACAGGCCGCCGACCTTGCGGGCCGTTTTTGAAGGGCTTGGGCTATCCCAGCATTCCAAGTGAATAGCTGGAAAAATTCGCCTTGGCCTGGGCTTCGAAACGCTGGCTTCGGTTTGTTCGTGCGACGTTTCTAAGCGCCTCAAATAAGGGGACGAAGTTAACTGACAGTGCTATAGCATAGGCCAGCCCCAGTTTATATTAAACTCTATATAGAGAATGGTATTGAATCAAAACCCAAACTTGGAATTGAAACTTCATATTTTAACACATGATTCCCCACACCTTGGCAGTCATTTTGAGCCTATTCCCGTCCAATTCCGTGACGGGCCGATTTGATTCTAACGAAAGCACCCTTTTTAACAGGCCGCCGACCTTGCGGGCCGTTTTTGAAGGGCTTGGGCTATCCCAGCATTCCAAGTGAATAGCTGGAAAAATTCGCCTTGGCCTGGGCTTCGAAACGCTGGCTTCGGTTTGTTCGTGCGACGTTTCTAAGCGCCTCAAATAAGGGGACGAAGTTAACTGACAGTGCTATAGCATAGGCCAGCCCCAGTTTATATTAAACTCTATATAGAGAATGGTATTGAATCAAAACCCAAACTTGGAATTGAAACTTCATATTTTAACACATGATTCCCCACACCTTGGCGGTCATTTTGAGCCTATTCCCGTCCAATTCCGTGACGGGCCGATTTGATTCTAACGAAAGCACCCTTTTTAACAGGCCGCCGACCTTGCGGGCCGTTTTTGAAGGGCTTGGGCTATCCCAGCATTCCAAGTGAATAGCTGGAAAAATTCGCCTTGGCCTGGGCTTCGAAACGCTGGCTTCGGTTTGTTCGTGCGACGTTTCTAAGCGCCTCAAATAAGGGGACGAAGTTAACTGACAGTGCTATAGCATAGGCCAGCCCCAGTTTATATTAAACTCTATATAGAGAATGGTATTGAATCAAAACCCAAACTTGGAATTGAAACTTCATATTTTAACACATGATTCCCCACACCTTGGCGGTCATTTTGAGCCTATTCCCGTCCAATTCCGTGACGGGCCGATTTGATTCTAACGAAAGCACCCTTTTTAACAGGCTGCCGACCTTGCGGGCCGTTTTTGAAGGGCTTGGGCTATCCCAGCATTCCAAGTGAATAGCTGGAAAAATTCGCCTTGGCCTGGGCTTCGAAACGCTGGCTTCGGTTTGTTCGTGCGACGTTTCTAAGCGCCTCAAATAAGGGGACGAAGTTAACTGACAGTGCTATAGCATAGGCCAGCCCCAGTTTATATTAAACTCTATATAGAGAATGGTATTGAATCAAAACCCAAACTTGGAATTGAAACTTCATATTTTAACACATGATTCCCCACACCTTGGCGGTCATTTTGAGCCTATTCCCGTCCAATTCCGTGACGGGCCGTTTTGATTCTAACGAAAGCACCCTTTTTAACAGGCCGCCGACCTTGCGGGCCGTTTTTGAAGGGCTTGGGCTATCCCAGCATTCCAAGTGAATAGCTGGAAAAATTCGCCTTGGCCTGGGCTTCGAAACGCTGGCTTCGGTTTGTTCGTGCGACGTTTCTAAGCGCCTCAAATAAGGGGACGAAGTTAACTGACAGTGCTATAGCATAGGCCAGCCCCAGTTTATATTAAACTCTATATAGAGAATGGTATTGAATCAAAACCCAAACTTGGAATTGAAACTTCATATTTTAACACATGATTCCCCACACCTTGGCGGTCATTTTGAGCCTATTCCCGTCCAATTCCGTGACGGGCCGATTTGATTCTAACGAAAGCACCCTTTTTAACAGGCCGCCGACCTTGCGGGCCGTTTTTGAAGGGCTTGGGCTATCCCAGCATTCCAAGTGAATAGCTGGAAAAATTCGCCTTGGCCTGGGCTTCGAAACGCTGGCTTCGGTTTGTTCGTGCGACGTTTCTAAGCGCCTCAAATAAGGGGACGAAGTTAACTGACAGTGCTATAGCATAGGCCAGCCCCAGTTTATATTAAACTCTATATAGAGAATGGTATTGAATCAAAACCCAAACTTGGAATTGAAACTTCATATTTTAACACATGATTCCCCACACCTTGGCGGTCATTTTGAGCCTATTCCCGTCCAATTCCGTGACGGGCCGATTTGATTCTAACGAAAGCACCCTTTTTAACAGGCCGCCGACCTTGCGGGCCGTTTTTGAAGGGCTTGGGCTATCCCAGCATTCCAAGTGAATAGCTGGAAAAATTCGCCTTGGCCTGGGCTTCGAAACGCTGGCTTCGGTTTGTTCGTGCGACGTTTCTAAGCGCCTCAAATAAGGGGACGAAGTTAACTGACAGTGCTATAGCATAGGCCAGCCCCAGTTTATATTAAACTCTATATAGAGAATGGTATTGAATCAAAACCCAAACTTGGAATTGAAACTTCATATTTTAACACATGATTCCCCACACCTTGGTGGTCATTTTGAGCCTATTCCCGTCCAATTCCGTGACGGGCCGATTTGATTCTAACGAAAGCACCCTTTTTAACAGGCCGCCGACCTTGCGGGCCGTTTTTGAAGGGCTTGGGCTATCCCAGCATTCCAAGTGAATAGCTGGAAAAATTCGCCTTGGCCTGGGCTTCGAAACGCTGGCTTCGGTTTGTTCGTGCGACGTTTCTAAGCGCCTCAAATAAGGGGACGAAGTTAACTGACAGTGCTATAGCATAGGCCAGCCCCAGTTTATATTAAACTCTATATAGAGAATGGTATTGAATCAAAACCCAAACTTGGAATTGAAACTTCATATTTTAACACATGATTCCCCACACCTTGGCGGTCATTTTGAGCCTATTCCCGTCCAATTCCGTGACGGGCCGATTTGATTCTAACGAAAGCACCCTTTTTAACAGGCCGCCGACCTTGCGGGCCGTTTTTGAAGGGCTTGGGCTATCCCAGCATTCCAAGTGAATAGCTGGAAAAATTCGCCTTGGCCTGGGCTTCGGAACGCTGGCTTCGGTTTGTTCGTGCGACGTTTCTAAGCGCCTCAAATAAGGGGACGAAGTTAACTGACAGTGCTATAGCATAGGCCAGCCCCAGTTTATATTAAACTCTATATAGAGAATGGTATTGAATCAAAACCCAAACTTGGAATTGAAACTTCATATTTTAACACATGATTCCCCACACCTTGGCGGTCATTTTGAGCCTATTCCCGTCCAATTCCGTGACGGGCCGATTTGATTCTAACGAAAGCACCCTTTTTAACAGGCCGCCGACCTTGCGGGCCGTTTTTGAAGGGCTTGGGCTATCCCAGCATTCCAAGTGAATAGCTGGAAAAATTCGCCTTGGCCTGGGCTTCGAAACGCTGGCTTCGGTTTGTTCGTGCGACGTTTCTAAGCGCCTCAAATAAGGGGACGAAGTTAACTGACAGTGCTATAGCATAGGCCAGCCCCAGTTTATATTAAACTCTATATAGAGAATGGTATTGAATCAAAACCCAAACTTGGAATTGAAACTTCATATTTTAACACATGATTCCCCACACCTTGGCGGTCATTTTGAGCCTATTCCTGTCCAATTCCGTGACGGGCCGATTTGATTCTAATGAAAGCACCCTTTTTAACAGGCCGCCGACCTTGCGGGCCGTTTTTGAAGGGCTTGGGCTATCCCAGCATTCCAAGTGAATAGCTGGAAAAATTTGCCTTGGCCTGGGCTTCGAAACGCTGGCTTCGGTTTGTTCGTGCGACGTTTCTAAGCGCCTCAAATAAGGGGACGAAGTTAACTGACAGTGCTATAGCATAGGCCAGCCCCAGTTTATATTAAACTCTATATAGAGAATGGTATTGAATCAAAACCCAAACTTGGAATTGAAACTTCATATTTTAACACATGATTCCCCACACCTTGGCGGTCATTTTGAGCCTATTCCCGTCCAATTCCGTGACGGGCCGATTTGATTCTAACGAAAGCACCCTTTTTAACAGGCCGCCGACCTTGCGGGCCGTTTTTGAAGGGCTTGGGCTATCCCAGCATTCCAAGTGAATAGCTGGAAAAATTCGCCTTGGCCTGGGCTTCGAAACGCTGGCTTCGGTTTGTTCGTGCGACGTTTCTAAGCGCCTCAAATAAGGGGACGAAGTTAACTGACAGTGCTATAGCATAGGCCAGCCCCAGTTTATATTAAACTCTATATAGAGAATGGTATTGAATCAAAACCCAAACTTGGAATTGAAACTTCATATTTTAACACATGATTCCCCACACCTTGGCGGTCATTTTGAGCCTATTCCCGTCCAATTCCGTGACGGGCCGATTTGATTCTAACGAAAGCACCCTTTTTAACAGGCCGCCGACCTTGCGGGCCGTTTTTGAAGGGCTTGGGCTATCCCAGCATTCCAAGTGAATAGCTGGAAAAATTCGCCTTGGCCTGGGCTTCGAAACGCTGGCTTCGGTTTGTTCGTGCGACGTTTCTAAGCGCCTCAAATAAGGGGACGAAGTTAACTGACAGTGCTATAGCATAGGCCAGCCCCAGTTTATATTAAACTCTATATAGAGAATGGTATTGAATCAAAACCCAAACTTGGAATTGAAACTTCATATTTTAACACATGATTCCCCACACCTTGGCGGTCATTTTGAGCCTATTCCCGTCCAATTCCGTGACGGGCCGATTTGATTCTAACGAAAGCACCCTTTTTATCAGGCCGCCGACCTTGCGGGCCGTTTTTGAAGGGCTTGGGCTATCCCAGCATTCCAAGTGAATAGCTGGAAAAATTCGCCTTGGCCTGGGCTTCGAAACGCTGGCTTCGGTTTGTTCGTGCGACGTTTCTAAGCGCCTCAAATAAGGGGACGAAGTTAACTGACAGTGCTATAGCATAGGCCAGCCCCAGTTTATATTAAACTCTATATAGAGAATGGTATTGAATCAAAACCCAAACTTGGAATTGAAACTTCATATTTTAACACATGATTCCCCACACCTTGGCGGTCATTTTGAGCCTATTCCCGTCCAATTCCGTGACGGGCCGATTTGATTCTAACGAAAGCACCCTTTTTAACAGGCCGCCGACCTTGCGGGCCGTTTTTGAAGGGCTTGGGCTATCCCAGCATTCCAAGTGAATAGCTGGAAAAATTCGCCTTGGCCTGGGCTTCGAAACGCTGGCTTCGGTTTGTTCGTGCGACGTTTCTAAGCGCCTCAAATAAGGGGACGAAGTTAACTGACAGTGCTATAGCATAGGCCAGCCCCAGTTTATATTAAACTCTATATAGAGAATGGTATTGAATCAAAACCCAAACTTGGAATTGAAACTTCATATTTTAACACATGATTCCCCACACCTTGGCGGTCATTTTGAGCCTATTCCCGTCCAATTCCGTGACGGGCCGTTTTGATTCTAACGAAAGCACCCTTTTTAACAGGCCGCCGACCTTGCGGGCCGTTTTTGAAGGGCTTGGGCTATCCCAGCATTCCAAGTGAATAGCTGGAAAAATTCGCCTTGGCCTGGGCTTCGAAACGCTGGCTTCGGTTTGTTCGTGCGACGTTTCTAAGCGCCTTAAATAAGGGGACGAAGTTAACTGACAGTGCTATAGCATAGGCCAGCCCCAGTTTATATTAAACTCTATATAGAGAATGGTATTGAATCAAAACCCAAACTTGGAATTGAAACTTCATATTTTAACACATGATTCCCCACACCTTGGCGGTCATTTTGAGCCTATTCCCGTCCAATTCCGTGACGGGCCGATTTGATTCTAACGAAAGCACCCTTTTTAACAGGCCGCCGACCTTGCGGGCCGTTTTTGAAGGGCTTGGGCTATCCCAGCATTCCAAGTGAATAGCTGGAAAAATTCGCCTTGGCCTGGGCTTCGAAACGCTGGCTTCGGTTTGTTCGTGCGACGTTTCTAAGCGCCTCAAATAAGGGGACGAAGTTAACTGACAGTGCTATAGCATAGGCCAGCCCCAGTTTATATTAAACTCTATATAGAGAATGGTATTGAATCAAAACCCAAACTTGGAATTGAAACTTCATATTTTAACACATGATTCCCCACACCTTGGCGGTCATTTTGAGCCTATTCCCGTCCAATTCCGTGACGGGCCGATTTGATTCTAACGAAAGCACCCTTTTTAACAGGCCGCCGACCTTGCGGGCCGTTTTTGAAGGGCTTGGGCTATCCCAGCATTCCAAGTGAATAGCTGGAAAAATTCGCCTTGGCCTGGGCTTCGAAACGCTGGCTTCGGTTTGTTCGTGCGACGTTTCTAAGCGCCTCAAATAAGGGGACGAAGTTAACTGACAGTGCTATAGCATAGGCCAGCCCCAGTTTATATTAAACTCTATATAGAGAATGGTATTGAATCAAAACCCAAACTTGGAATTGAAACTTCATATTTTAACACATGATTCCCCACACCTTGGCGGTCATTTTGAGCCTATTCCCGTCCAATTCCGTGACGGGCCGATTTGATTCTAACGAAAGCACCCTTTTTAACAGGCCGCCGACCTTGCGGGCCGTTTTTGAAGGGCTTGGGCTATCCCAGCATTCCAAGTGAATAGCTGGAAAAATTCGCCTTGGCCTGGGCTTCGAAACGCTGGCTTCGGTTTGTTCGTGCGACGTTTCTAAGCGCCTCAAATAAGGGGACGAAGTTAACTGACAGTGCTATAGCATAGGCCAGCCCCAGTTTATATTAAACTCTATATAGAGAATGGTATTGAATCAAAACCCAAACTTGGAATTGAAACTTCATATTTTAACACATGATTCCCCACACCTTGGCGGTCATTTTGAGCCTATTCCCGTCCAATTCCGTGACGGGCCGATTTGATTCTAACGAAAGCACCCTTTTTAACAGGCCGCCGACCTTGCGGGCCGTTTTTGAAGGGCTTGGGCTATCCCAGCATTCCAAGTGAATAGCTGGAAAAATTCGCCTTGGCCTGGGCTTCGAAACGCTGGCTTCGGTTTGTTCGTGCGACGTTTCTAAGCGCCTCAAATAAGGGGACGAAGTTAACTGACAGTGCTATAGCATAGGCCAGCCCCAGTTTATATTAAACTCTATATAGAGAATGGTATTGAATCAAAACCCAAACTTGGAATTGAAACTTCATATTTTAACACATGATTCCCCACACCTTGGCGGTCATTTTGAGCCTATTCCCGTCCAATTCCGTGACGGGCCGATTTGATTCTAACGAAAGCACCCTTTTTAACAGGCCGCCGACCTTGCGGGCCGTTTTTGAAGGGCTTGGGCTATCCCAGCATTCCAAGTGAATAGCTGGGAAAATTCGCCTTGGCCTGGGCTTCGAAACGCTGGCTTCGGTTTGTTCGTGCGACGTTTCTAAGCGCCTCAAATAAGGGGACGAAGTTAACTGACAGTGCTATAGCATAGGCCAGCCCCAGTTTATATTAAACTCTATATAGAGAATGGTATTGAATCAAAACCCAAACTTGGAATTGAAACTTCATATTTTAACACATGATTCCCCACACCTTGGCGGTCATTTTGAGCCTATTCCCGTCCAATTCCGTGACGGGCCGATTTGATTCTAACGAAAGCACCCTTTTTAACAGGCCGCCGACCTTGCGGGCCGTTTTTGAAGGGCTTGGGCTATCCCAGCATTCCAAGTGAATAGCTGGAAAAATTCGCCTTGGCCTGGGCTTCGAAACGCTGGCTTCGGTTTGTTCGTGCGACGTTTCTAAGCGCCTCAAATAAGGGGACGAAGTTAACTGACAGTGCTATAGCATAGGCCAGCCCCAGTTTATATTAAACTCTATATAGAGAATGGTATTGAATCAAAACCCAAACTTGGAATTGAAACTTCATATTTTAACACATGATTCCCCACACCTTGGCGGTCATTTTGAGCCTATTCCCGTCCAATTCCGTGACGGGCCGATTTGATTCTAACGAAAGCACCCTTTTTAACAGGCCGCCGACCTTGCGGGCCGTTTTTGAAGGGCTTGGGCTAACCCAGCATTCCAAGTGAATAGCTGGAAAAATTCGCCTTGGCCTGGGCTTCGAAACGCTGGCTTCGGTTTGTTCGTGCGACGTTTCTAAGCGCCTCAAATAAGGGGACGAAGTTAACTGACAGTGCTATAGCATAGGCCAGCCCCAGTTTATATTAAACTCTATATAGAGAATGGTATTGAATCAAAACCCAAACTTGGAATTGAAACTTCATATTTTAACACATGATTCCCCACACCTTGGCGGTCATTTTGAGCCTATTCCCGTCCAATTCCGTGACGGGCCGATTTGATTCTAACGAAAGCACCCTTTTTAACAGGCCGCCGACCTTGCGGGCCGTTTTTGAAGGGCTTGGGCTATCCCAGCATTCCAAGTGAATAGCTGGAAAAATTCGCCTTGGCCTGGGCTTCGAAACGCTGGCTTCGGTTTGTTCGTGCGACGTTTCTAAGCGCCTCAAATAAGGGGACGAAGTTAACTGACAGTGCTATAGCATAGGCCAGCCCCAGTTTATATTAAACTCTATATAGAGAATGGTATTGAATCAAAACCCAAACTTGGAATTGAAACTTCATATTTTAACACATGATTCCCCACACCTTGGCGGTCATTTTGAGCCTATTCCCGTCCAATTCCGTGACGGGCCGATTTGATTCTAACGAAAGCACCCTTTTTAACAGGCCGCCGACCTTGCGGGCCGTTTTTGAAGGGCTTGGGCTATCCCAGCATTCCAAGTGAATAGCTGGAAAAATTCGCCTTGGCCTGGGCTTCGAAACGCTGGCTTCGGTTTGTTCGTGCGACGTTTCTAAGCGCCTCAAATAAGGGGACGAAGTTAACTGACAGTGCTATAGCATAGGCCAGCCCCAGTTTATATTAAACTCTATATAGAGAATGGTATTGAATCAAAACCCAAACTTGGAATTGAAACTTCATATTTTAACACATGATTCCCCACACCTTGGCGGTCATTTTGAGCCTATTCCCGTCCAATTCCGTGACGGGCCGATTTGATTCTAACGAAAGCACCCTTTTTAACAGGCCGCCGACCTTGCGGGCCGTTTTTGAAGGGCTTGGGCTATCCCAGCATTCCAAGTGAATAGCTGGAAAAATTCGCCTTGGCCTGGGCTTCGAAACGCTGGCTTCGGTTTGTTCGTGCGACGTTTCTAAGCGCCTCAAATAAGGGGACGAAGTTAACTGACAGTGCTATAGCATAGGCCAGCCCCAGTTTATATTAAACTCTATATAGAGAATGGTATTGAATCAAAACCCAAACTTGGAATTGAAACTTCATATTTTAACACATGATTCCCCACACCTTGGCGGTCATTTTGAGCCTATTCCCGTCCAATTCCGTGACGGGCCGATTTGATTCTAACGAAAGCACCCTTTTTAACAGGCCGCCGACCTTGCGGGCCGTTTTTGAAGGGCTTGGGCTATCCCAGCATTCCAAGTGAATAGCTGGAAAAATTCACCTTGGCCTGGGCTTCGAAACGCTGGCTTCGGTTTGTTCGTGCGACGTTTCTAAGCGCCTCAAATAAGGGGACGAAGTTAACTGACAGTGCTATAGCATAGGCCAGCCCCAGTTTATATTAAACTCTATATAGAGAATGGTATTGAATCAAAACCCAAACTTGGAATTGAAACTTCATATTTTAACACATGATTCCCCACACCTTGGCGGTCATTTTGAGCCTATTCCCGTCCAATTCCGTGACGGGCCGATTTGATTCTAACGAAAGCACCCTTTTTAACAGGCCGCCGACCTTGCGGGCCGTTTTTGAAGGGCTTGGGCTATCCCAGCATTCCAAGTGAATAGCTGGAAAAATTCGCCTTGGCCTGGGCTTCGAAACGCTGGCTTCGGTTTGTTCGTGCGACGTTTCTAAGCGCCTCAAATAAGGGGACGAAGTTAACTGACAGTGCTATAGCATAGGCCAGCCCCAGTTTATATTAAACTCTATATAGAGAATGGTATTGAATCAAAACCCAAACTTGGAATTGAAACTTCATATTTTAACACATGATTCCCCACACCTTGGCGGTCATTTTGAGCCTATTCCCGTCCAATTCCGTGACGGGCCGATTTGATTCTAACGAAAGCACCCTTTTTAACAGGCCGCCGACCTTGCGGGCCGTTTTTGAAGGGCTTGGGCTATCCCAGCATTCCAAGTGAATAGCTGGAAAAATTCGCCTTGGCCTGGGCTTCGAAACGCTGGCTTCGGTTTGTTCGTGCGACGTTTCTAAGCGCCTCAAATAAGGGGACGAAGTTAACTGACAGTGCTATAGCATAGGCCAGCCCCAGTTTATATTAAACTCTATATAGAGAATGGTATTGAATCAAAACCCAAACTTGGAATTGAAACTTCATATTTTAACACATGATTCCCCACACCTTGGCGGTCATTTTGAGCCTATTCCCGTCCAATTCCGTGACGGGCCGTTTTGATTCTAACGAAAGCACCCTTTTTAACAGGCCGCCGACCTTGCGGGCCGTTTTTGAAGGGCTTGGGCTATCCCAGCATTCCAAGTGAATAGCTGGAAAAATTCGCCTTGGCCTGGGCTTCGAAACGCTGGCTTCGGTTTGTTCGTGCGACGTTTCTAAGCGCCTCAAATAAGGGGACGAAGTTAACTGACAGTGCTATAGCATAGGCCAGCCCCAGTTTATATTAAACTCTATATAGAGAATGGTATTGAATCAAAACCCAAACTTGGAATTGAAACTTCATATTTTAACACATGATTCCCCACACCTTGGCGGTCATTTTGAGCCTATTCCCGTCCAATTCCGTGACGGGCCGATTTGATTCTAACGAAAGCACCCTTTTTAACAGGCCGCCGACCTTGCGGGCCGTTTTTGAAGGGCTTGGGCTATCCCAGCATTCCAAGTGAATAGCTGGAAAAATTCGCCTTGGCCTGGGCTTCGAAACGCTGGCTTCGGTTTGTTCGTGCGACGTTTCTAAGCGCCTCAAATAAGGGGACGAAGTTAACTGACAGTGCTATAGCATAGGCCAGCCCCAGTTTATATTAAACTCTATATAGAGAATGGTATTGAATCAAAACCCAAACTTGGAATTGAAACTTCATATTTTAACACATGATTCCCCACACCTTGGCGGTCATTTTGAGCCTATTCCCGTCCAATTCCGTGACGGGCCGATTTGATTCTAACGAAAGCACCCTTTTTAACAGGCCGCCGACCTTGCGGGCCGTTTTTGAAGGGCTTGGGCTATCCCAGCATTCCAAGTGAATAGCTGGAAAAATTCGCCTTGGCCTGGGCTTCGAAACGCTGGCTTCGGTTTGTTCGTGCGACGTTTCTAAGCGCCTCAAATAAGGGGACGAAGTTAACTGACAGTGCTATAGCATAGGCCAGCCCCAGTTTATATTAAACTCTATATAGAGAATGGTATTGAATCAAAACCCAAACTTGGAATTGAAACTTCATATTTTAACACATGATTCCCCACACCTTGGCGGTCATTTTGAGCCTATTCCCGTCCAATTCCGTGACGGGCCGATTTGATTCTAACGAAAGCACCCTTTTTAACAGGCCGCCGACCTTGCGGGCCGTTTTTGAAGGGCTTGGGCTATCCCAGCATTCCAAGTGAATAGCTGGAAAAATTCGCCTTGGCCTGGGCTTCGAAACGCTGGCTTCGGTTTGTTCGTGCGACGTTTCTAAGTGCCTCAAATAAGGGGACGAAGTTAACTGACAGTGCTATAGCATAGGCCAGCCCCAGTTTATATTAAACTCTATATAGAGAATGGTATTGAATCAAAACCCAAACTTGGAATTGAAACTTCATATTTTAACACATGATTCCCCACACCTTGGCGGTCATTTTGAGCCTATTCCCGTCCAATTCCGTGACGGGCCGATTTGATTCTAACGAAAGCACCCTTTTTAACAGGCCGCCGACCTTGCGGGCCGTTTTTGAAGGGCTTGGGCTATCCCAGCATTCCAAGTGAATAGCTGGAAAAATTCGCCTTGGCCTGGGCTTCGAAACGCTGGCTTCGGTTTGTTCGTGCGACGTTTCTAAGCGCCTCAAATAAGGGGACGAAGTTAACTGACAGTGCTATAGCATAGGCCAGCCCCAGTTTATATTAAACTCTATATAGAGAATGGTATTGAATCAAAACCCAAACTTGGAATTGAAACTTCATATTTTAACACATGATTCCCCACACCTTGGCGGTCATTTTGAGCCTATTCCCGTCCAATTCCGTGACGGGCCGATTTGATTCTAACGAAAGCACCCTTTTTAACAGGCCGCCGACCTTGCGGGCCGTTTTTGAAGGGCTTGGGCTATCCCAGCATTCCAAGTGAATAGCTGGAAAAATTCGCCTTGGCCTGGGCTTCGAAACGCTGGCTTCGGTTTGTTCGTGCGACGTTTCTAAGCGCCTCAAATAAGGGGACGAAGTTAACTGACAGTGCTATAGCATAGGCCAGCCCCAGTTTATATTAAACTCTATATAGAGAATGGTATTGAATCAAAACCCAAACTTGGAATTGAAACTTCATATTTTAACACATGATTCCCCACACCTTGGCGGTCATTTTGAGCCTATTCCCGTCCAATTCCGTGACGGGCCGATTTGATTCTAACGAAAGCACCCTTTTTAACAGGCCGCCGACCTTGCGGGCCGTTTTTGAAGGGCTTGGGCTATCCCAGCATTCCAAGTGAATAGCTGGAAAAATTCGCCTTGGCCTGGGCTTCGAAACGCTGGCTTCGGTTTGTTCGTGCGACGTTTCTAAGCGCCTCAAATAAGGGGACGAAGTTAACTGACAGTGCTATAGCATATGCCAGCCCCAGTTTATATTAAACTCTATATAGAGAATGGTATTGAATCAAAACCCAAACTTGGAATTGAAACTTCATATTTTAACACATGATTCCCCACACCTTGGCGGTCATTTTGAGCCTATTCCCGTCCAATTCCGTGACGGGCCGATTTGATTCTAACGAAAGCACCCTTTTTAACAGGCCGCCGACCTTGCGGGCCGTTTTTGAAGGGCTTGGGCTATCCCAGCATTCCAAGTGAATAGCTGGAAAAATTCGCCTTGGCCTGGGCTTCGAAACGCTGGCTTCGGTTTGTTCGTGCGACGTTTCTAAGCGCCTCAAATAAGGGGACGAAGTTAACTGACAGTGCTATAGCATAGGCCAGCCCCAGTTTATATTAAACTCTATATAGAGAATGGTATTGAATCAAAACCCAAACTTGGAATTGAAACTTCATATTTTAACACATGATTCCCCACACCTTGGCGGTCATTTTGAGCCTATTCCCGTCCAATTCCGTGACGGGCCGATTTGATTCTAACGAAAGCACCCTTTTTAACAGGCCGCCGACCTTGCGGGCCGTTTTTGAAGGGCTTGGGCTATCCCAGCATTCCAAGTGAATAGCTGAAGAAATTCGCCTTGGCCTGGGCTTCGAAACGCTGGCTTCGGTTTGTTCGTGCGACGTTTCTAAGCGCCTCAAATAAGGGGACGAAGTTAACTGACAGTGCTATAGCATAGGCCAGCCCCAGTTTATATTAAACTCTATATAGAGAATGGTATTGAATCAAAACCCAAACTTGGAATTGAAACTTCATATTTTAACACATGATTCCCCACACCTTGGCGGTCATTTTGAGCCTATTCCCGTCCAATTCCGTGACGGGCCGATTTGATTCTAACGAAAGCACCCTTTTTAACAGGCCGCCGACCTTGCGGGCCGTTTTTGAAGGGCTTGGGCTATCCCAGCATTCCAAGTGAATAGCTGGAAAAATTCGCCTTGGCCTGGGCTTCGAAACGCTGGCTTCGGTTTGTTCGTGCGACGTTTCTAAGCGCCTCAAATAAGGGGACGAAGTTAACTGACAGTGCTATAGCATAGGCCAGCCCCAGTTTATATTAAACTCTATATAGAGAATGGTATTGAATCAAAACCCAAACTTGGAATTGAAACTTCATATTTTAACACATGATTCCCCACACCTTGGCGGTCATTTTGAGCCTATTCCCGTCCAATTCCGTGACGGGCCGATTTGATTCTAACGAAAGCACCCTTTTTAACAGGCCGCCGACCTTGCGGGCCGTTTTTGAAGGGCTTGGGCTATCCCAGCATTCCAAGTGAATAGCTGGAAAAATTCGCCTTGGCCTGGGCTTCGAAACGCTGGCTTCGGTTTGTTCGTGCGACGTTTCTAAGCGCCTCAAATAAGGGGACGAAGTTAACTGACAGTGCTATAGCATATGCCAGCCCCAGTTTATATTAAACTCTATATAGAGAATGGTATTGAATCAAAACCCAAACTTGGAATTGAAACTTCATATTTTAACACATGATTCCCCACACCTTGGCGGTCATTTTGAGCCTATTCCCGTCCAATTCCGTGACGGGCCGATTTGATTCTAACGAAAGCACCCTTTTTAACAGGCCGCCGACCTTGCGGGCCGTTTTTGAAGGGCTTGGGCTATCCCAGCATTCCAAGTGAATAGCTGGAAAAATTCGCCTTGGCCTGGGCTTCGAAACGCTGGCTTCGGTTTGTTCGTGCGACGTTTCTAAGCGCCTCAAATAAGGGGACGAAGTTAACTGACAGTGCTATAGCATAGGCCAGCCCCAGTTTATATTAAACTCTATATAGAGAATGGTATTGAATCAAAACCCAAACTTGGAATTGAAACTTCATATTTTAACACATGATTCCCCACACCTTGGCGGTCATTTTGAGCCTATTCCCGTCCAATTCCGTGACGGGCCGATTTGATTCTAACGAAAGCACCCTTTTTAACAGGCCGCCGACCTTGCGGGCCGTTTTTGAAGGGCTTGGGCTATCCCAGCATTCCAAGTGAATAGCTGAAGAAATTCGCCTTGGCCTGGGCTTCGAAACGCTGGCTTCGGTTTGTTCGTGCGACGTTTCTAAGCGCCTCAAATAAGGGGACGAAGTTAACTGTGGCCAGCCCCAGTTTATATTAAACTCTATATAGAGAATGGTATTGAATCAAAACCCAAACTTGGAATTGAAACTTCATATTTTAACACATGATTCCCCACACCTTGGCGGTCATTTTGAGCCTATTCCCGTCCAATTCCGTGACGGGCCGATTTGATTCTAACGAAAGCACCCTTTTTAACAGGCCGCCGACCTTGCGGGCCGTTTTTGAAGGGCTTGGGCTATCCCAGCATTCCAAGTGAATAGCTGGAAAAATTCGCCTTGGCCTGGGCTTCGAAACGCTGGCTTCGGTTTGTTCGTGCGACGTTTCTAAGCGCCTCAAATAAGGGGACGAAGTTAACTGACAGTGCTATAGCATAGGCCAGCCCCAGTTTATATTAAACTCTATATAGAGAATGGTATTGAATCAAAACCCAAACTTGGAATTGAAACTTCATATTTTAACACATGATTCCCCACACCTTGGCGGTCATTTTGAGCCTATTCCCGTCCAATTCCGTGACGGGCCGATTTGATTCTAACGAAAGCACCCTTTTTAACAGGCCGCCGACCTTGCGGGCCGTTTTTGAAGGGCTTGGGCTATCCCAGCATTCCAAGTGAATAGCTGGAAAAATTCGCCTTGGCCTGGGCTTCGAAACGCTGGCTTCGGTTTGTTCGTGCGACGTTTCTAAGCGCCTCAAATAAGGGGACGAAGTTAACTGACAGTGCTATAGCATAGGCCAGCCCCAGTTTATATTAAACTCTATATAGAGAATGGTATTGAATCAAAACCCAAACTTGGAATTGAAACTTCATATTTTAACACATGATTCCCCACACCTTGGCGGTCATTTTGAGCCTATTCCCGTCCAATTCCGTGACGGGCCGATTTGATTCTAACGAAAGCACCCTTTTTAACAGGCCGCCGACCTTGCGGGCCGTTTTTGAAGGGCTTGGGCTATCCCAGCATTCCAAGTGAATAGCTGGAAAAATTCGCCTTGGCCTGGGCTTCGAAACGCTGGCTTCGGTTTGTTCGTGCGACGTTTCTAAGCGCCTCAAATAAGGGGACGAAGTTAACTGACAGTGCTATAGCATAGGCCAGCCCCAGTTTATATTAAACTCTATATAGAGAATGGTATTGAATCAAAACCCAAACTTGGAATTGAAACTTCATATTTTAACACATGATTCCCCACACCTTGGCGGTCATTTTGAGCCTATTCCCGTCCAATTCCGTGACGGGCCGATTTGATTCTAACGAAAGCACCCTTTTTAACAGGCCGCCGACCTTGCGGGCCGTTTTTGAAGGGCTTGGGCTATCCCAGCATTCCAAGTGAATAGCTGGAAAAATTCGCCTTGGCCTGGGCTTCGAAACGCTGGCTTCGGTTTGTTCGTGCGACGTTTCTAAGCGCCTCAAATAAGGGGACGAAGTTAACTGACAGTGCTATAGCATAGGCCAGCCCCAGTTTATATTAAACTCTATATAGAGAATGGTATTGAATCAAAACCCAAACTTGGAATTGAAACTTCATATTTTAACACATGATTCCCCACACCTTGGCGGTCATTTTGAGCCTATTCCCGTCCAATTCCGTGACGGGCCGATTTGATTCTAACGAAAGCACCCTTTTTAACAGGCCGCCGACCTTGCGGGCCGTTTTTGAAGGGCTTGGGCTATCCCAGCATTCCAAGTGAATAGCTGGAAAAATTCGCCTTGGCCTGGGCTTCGAAACGCTGGCTTCGGTTTGTTCGTGCGACGTTTCTAAGCGCCTCAAATAAGGGGACGAAGTTAACTGACAGTGCTATAGCATAGGCCAGCCCCAGTTTATATTAAACTCTATATAGAGAATGGTATTGAATCAAAACCCAAACTTGGAATTGAAACTTCATATTTTAACACATGATTCCCCACACCTTGGCGGTCATTTTGAGCCTATTCCCGTCCAATTCCGTGACGGGCCGATTTGATTCTAACGAAAGCACCCTTTTTAACAGGCCGCCGACCTTGCGGGCCGTTTTTGAAGGGCTTGGGCTATCCCAGCATTCCAAGTGAATAGCTGGAAAAATTCGCCTTGGCCTGGGCTTCGAAACGCTGGCTTCGGTTTGTTCGTGCGACGTTTCTAAGCGCCTCAAATAAGGGGACGAAGTTAACTGACAGTGCTATAGCATAGGCCAGCCCCAGTTTATATTAAACTCTATATAGAGAATGGTATTGAATCAAAACCCAAACTTGGAATTGAAACTTCATATTTTAACACATGATTCCCCACACCTTGGCGGTCATTTTGAGCCTATTCCCGTCCAATTCCGTGACGGGCCGATTTGATTCTAACGAAAGCACCCTTTTTAACAGGCCGCCGACCTTGCGGGCCGTTTTTGAAGGGCTTGGGCTATCCCAGCATTCCAAGTGAATAGCTGGAAAAATTCGCCTTGGCCTGGGCTTCGAAACGCTGGCTTCGGTTTGTTCGTGCGACGTTTCTAAGCGCCTCAAATAAGGGGACGAAGTTAACTGACAGTGCTATAGCATAGGCCAGCCCCAGTTTATATTAAACTCTATATAGAGAATGGTATTGAATCAAAACCCAAACTTGGAATTGAAACTTCATATTTTAACACATGATTCCCCACACCTTGGCGGTCATTTTGAGCCTATTCCCGTCCAATTCCGTGACGGGCCGATTTGATTCTAACGAAAGCACCCTTTTTAACAGGCCGCCGACCTTGCGGGCCGTTTTTGAAGGGCTTGGGCTATCCCAGCATTCCAAGTGAATAGCTGGAAAAATTCGCCTTGGCCTGGGCTTCGAAACGCTGGCTTCGGTTTGTTCGTGCGACGTTTCTAAGCGCCTCAAATAAGGGGACGAAGTTAACTGACAGTGCTATAGCATAGGCCAGCCCCAGTTTATATTAAACTCTATATAGAGAATGGTATTGAATCAAAACCCAAACTTGGAATTGAAACTTCATATTTTAACACATGATTCCCCACACCTTGGCGGTCATTTTGAGCCTATTCCCGTCCAATTCCGTGACGGGCCGATTTGATTCTAACGAAAGCACCCTTTTTAACAGGCCGCCGACCTTGCGGGCCGTTTTTGAAGGGCTTGGGCTATCCCAGCATTCCAAGTGAATAGCTGGAAAAATTCGCCTTGGCCTGGGCTTCGAAACGCTGGCTTCGGTTTGTTCGTGCGACGTTTCTAAGCGCCTCAAATAAGGGGACGAAGTTAACTGACAGTGCTATAGCATAGGCCAGCCCCAGTTTATATTAAACTCTATATAGAGAATGGTATTGAATCAAAACCCAAACTTGGAATTGAAACTTCATATTTTAACACATGATTCCCCACACCTTGGCGGTCATTTTGAGCCTATTCCCGTCCAATTCCGTGACGGGCCGATTTGATTCTAACGAAAGCACCCTTTTTAACAGGCCGCCGACCTTGCGGGCCGTTTTTGAAGGGCTTGGGCTATCCCAGCATTCCAAGTGAATAGCTGGAAACATTCGCCTTGGCCTGGGCTTCGAAACGCTGGCTTCGGTTTGTTCGTGCGACGTTTCTAAGCGCCTCAAATAAGGGGACGAAGTTAACTGACAGTGCTATAGCATAGGCCAGCCCCAGTTTATATTAAACTCTATATAGAGAATGGTATTGAATCAAAACCCAAACTTGGAATTGAAACTTCATATTTTAACACATGATTCCCCACACCTTGGCGGTCATTTTGAGCCTATTCCCGTCCAATTCCGTGACGGGCCGATTTGATTCTAACGAAAGCACCCTTTTTAACAGGCCGCCGACCTTGCGGGCCGTTTTTGAAGGCTTGGGCTATCCCAGCATTCCAAGTGAATAGCTGGAAAAATTCGCCTTGGCCTGGGCTTCGAAACGCTGGCTTCGGTTTGTTCGTGCGACGTTTCTAAGCGCCTCAAATAAGGGGACGAAGTTAACTGACAGTGCTATAGCATAGGCCAGCCCCAGTTTATATTAAACTCTATATAGAGAATGGTATTGAATCAAAACCCAAACTTGGAATTGAAACTTCATATTTTAACACATGATTCCCCACACCTTGGCGGTCATTTTGAGCCTATTCCCGTCCAATTCCGTGACGGGCCGATTTGATTCTAACGAAAGCACCCTTTTTAACAGGCCGCCGACCTTGCGGGCCGTTTTTGAAGGGCTTGGGCTATCCCAGCATTCCAAGTGAATAGCTGGAAAAATTCGCCTTGGCCTGGGCTTCGAAACGCTGGCTTCGGTTTGTTCGTGCGACGTTTCTAAGCGCCTCAAATAAGGGGACGAAGTTAACTGACAGTGCTATAGCATAGGCCAGCCCCAGTTTATATTAAACTCTATATAGAGAATGGTATTGAATCAAAACCCAAACTTGGAATTGAAACTTCATATTTTAACACATGATTCCCCACACCTTGGCGGTCATTTTGAGCCTATTCCCGTCCAATTCCGTGACGGGCCGATTTGATTCTAACGAAAGCACCCTTTTTAACAGGCCGCCGACCTTGCGGGCCGTTTTTGAAGGGCTTGGGCTATCCCAGCATTCCAAGTGAATAGCTGGAAAAATTCGCCTTGGCCTGGGCTTCGAAACGCTGGCTTCGGTTTGTTCGTGCGACGTTTCTAAGCGCCTCAAATAAGGGGACGAAGTTAACTGACAGTGCTATAGCATAGGCCAGCCCCAGTTTATATTAAACTCTATATAGAGAATGGTATTGAATCAAAACCCAAACTTGGAATTGAAACTTCATATTTTAACACATGATTCCCCACACCTTGGCGGTCATTTTGAGCCTATTCCCGTCCAATTCCGTGACGGGCCGATTTGATTCTAACGAAAGCACCCTTTTTAACAGGCCGCCGACCTTGCGGGCCGTTTTTGAAGGGCTTGGGCTATCCCAGCATTCCAAGTGAATAGCTGGAAAAATTCGCCTTGGCCTGGGCTTCGAAACGCTGGCTTCGGCTTGTTCGTGCGACGTTTCTAAGCGCCTCAAATAAGGGGACGAAGTTAACTGACAGTGCTATAGCATAGGCCAGCCCCAGTTTATATTAAACTCTATATAGAGAATGGTATTGAATCAAAACCCAAACTTGGAATTGAAACTTCATATTTTAACACATGATTCCCCACACCTTGGCGGTCATTTTGAGCCTATTCCCGTCCAATTCCGTGACGGGCCGATTTGATTCTAACGAAAGCACCCTTTTTAACAGGCCGCCGACCTTGCGGGCCGTTTTTGAAGGGCTTGGGCTATCCCAGCATTCCAAGTGAATAGCTGGAAAAATTCGCCTTGGCCTGGGCTTCGAAACGCTGGCTTCGGTTTGTTCGTGCGACGTTTCTAAGCGCCTCAAATAAGGGGACGAAGTTAACTGACAGTGCTATAGCATAGGCCAGCCCCAGTTTATATTAAACTCTATATAGAGAATGGTATTGAATCAAAACCCAAACTTGGAATTGAAACTTCATATTTTAACACATGATTCCCCACACCTTGGCGGTCATTTTGAGCCTATTCCCGTCCAATTCCGTGACGGGCCGTTTTGATTCTAACGAAAGCACCCTTTTTAACAGGCCGCCGACCTTGCGGGCCGTTTTTGAAGGGCTTGGGCTATCCCAGCATTCCAAGTGAATAGCTGGAAAAATTCGCCTTGGCCTGGGCTTCGAAACGCTGGCTTCGGTTTGTTCGTGCGACGTTTCTAAGCGCCTCAAATAAGGGGACGAAGTTAACTGACAGTGCTATAGCATAGGCCAGCCCCAGTTTATATTAAACTCTATATAGAGAATGGTATTGAATCAAAACCCAAACTTGGAATTGAAACTTCATATTTTAACACATGATTCCCCACACCTTGGCGGTCATTTTGAGCCTATTCCCGTCCAATTCCGTGACGGGCCGATTTGATTCTAACGAAAGCACCCTTTTTAACAGGCCGCCGACCTTGCGGGCCGTTTTTGAAGGGCTTGGGCTATCCCAGCATTCCAAGTGAATAGCTGGAAAAATTCGCCTTGGCCTGGGCTTCGAAACGCTGGCTTCGGTTTGTTCGTGCGACGTTTCTAAGCGCCTCAAATAAGGGGACGAAGTTAACTGACAGTGCTATAGCATAGGCCAGCCCCAGTTTATATTAAACTCTATATAGAGAATGGTATTGAATCAAAACCCAAACTTGGAATTGAAACTTCATATTTTAACACATGATTCCCCACACCTTGGCGGTCATTTTGAGCCTATTCCCGTCCAATTCCGTGACGGGCCGTTTTGATTCTAACGAAAGCACCCTTTTTAACAGGCCGCCGACCTTGCGGGCCGTTTTTGAAGGGCTTGGGCTATCCCAGCATTCCAAGTGAATAGCTGGAAAAATTCCCCTTGGCCTGGGCTTCGAAACGCTGGCTTCGGTTTGTTCGTGCGACGTTTCTAAGCGCCTCAAATAAGGGGACGAAGTTAACTGACAGTGCTATAGCATAGGCCAGCCCCAGTTTATATTAAACTCTATATAGAGAATGGTATTGAATCAAAACCCAAACTTGGAATTGAAACTTCATATTTTAACACATGATTCCCCACACCTTGGCGGTCATTTTGAGCCTATTCCCGTCCAATTCCGCTATTGGAACCTCTAAAGATAATATGACAAGCGAAAGGTTAACGAAATTAAACTGAATTATTGTAGGCAGCAGTACATTTCCTTGAATAGATGTGCATCTCTCACAAAAAGTATACTAGGTCTGTTGGGTAATTTGATGAGAACATTTACACAACAGGCTTAGTTCATCAGTTGCAAGATATAACAGTAGATGTAACTAGCAAGATCCTTGTAATAGTAGTAACGAGCAAGATCCTTGTAATAGTAGATGTAACAGTAATAGTAGATGTAACAGTAAGATCCTTTGTTACACGTTCACAAGTCAGTCTTAATATCTCACGGAGCCTTGAAGGAGTATTAAGATAGAAGAATGTTCAATTAAACTACGTTGACAACAATGTTCACAACGTAGTTTAATATGAACATTCTTCTAACTGAAAGAATGTTCGACTGCGTTGTAACCGAAAGAATAAGTTATTAGTGTAGAAATAGTCCTCAAATAGTCCTATGAGAATGCATCCTTCGCGTTAGTCCTATGAGTGCATTCTTCACGATACCATAACAAACTGCATTCTTCACGATACCATAACAAACCTACAACTCAAAACCTGAAATACAATATTCAAATATTCAATTAAAAAATGAATTTCAAAACTATTCGTTCAGATAGTATAAAGAATCGATTCTGAACAGTAAAATACAATATATAAACTCTTAACTTACAAATAAAGAATACCCTTTATAGAATTAAATACACTAATAATGCGCGTTATAATTCTATAAAGAATGCGCTTTGAATCTAAGAATACACTTTATGGAACTAAACAAGTAAAGTAAGAAAGAAGTAAAAGAATACTTACATTTTTATAAAGCAATCTTGCATCGGATGAATGAAAGTTTGCAAATACGAGGTATCACCTAGTGTATAAATAATAGCATTATTTACATGTATATTATATTTACAACCATCAACCATGTACATGTACAACTTTCCAAACAATGTACAAAGCTACGCGTAACTTCCACAACATGAACAGTATATACATGAAACCCACACAGAACGAATGTACTAACACAATATTTGTATTATCAACAAACATCAATTGGCATAGTTGAAATAACATATGAACTGTTAGCTTAGCGCAGAAAGTGAAAGCAACATAAAATTGTATGATTGCATCTTTAATAAGATACTACAAACATTCTTACATTGCCAACAGTAAATTAGCAGAACTTTAACCAAGACAACTTTAATTTGTGGAAATAGCAACTCTTATTACAGTGGAACGTACACCTGAACTTTAACTATAGAAAAGAATAATATACAATTCTTCCATGGAGAAAAGTATAGAATTCCTCTACAGTCGGCTCACTGATAATGTGTAGTTCTACAATACTGTAAAAGAAACTTGTAACTAATTCCACAGTTGTTGGTCAGCTCATGCTAAATCGCACTGCGCTACTTTTGCTTACAAACTCATTTGCTTTCCAAACTCTTGCTCAACTGAAATGTTAGTCAACAACACTAAACACTATGTAGTACATTCACAATTATAAATAACAAATAATATGCATCTCATTTACAAATAACTTAAATATCGAATGAAATTTACATCTTAAAAAGAACGAAATGATTTAATCGTTCATCCAAACTCAAAATGTATTCAAATGTTTCAACTGCTCGATGTAAGTATTCACATTACGTGATAACGTTACTGTAACTGTGCGTAAACTAAAAATATTCAAATGTTCAACTGCTCGATTTAACATTACGAACAGTTGAAGTAATGTTAAACTAAACTGCTTAAAAGTAAAGAACGTTCAGTAGACCAGTTTGCAGAATTCAACAAAGAAAACTTCGTTGAATTTAACTTTGTTAAATTCAATGAAGAAGGTTCCACCGAATGAACTGCTCGACTAACTGGAGAGACGCTCTGAATTTCTACGTTTCTACAAATTAAATACATACTTTTGACTTTGTTATTTCTAGTTTGTATAGAATTAGTTGAACAATGAAAGTAATTCTCTGAATTCGAAGACTTTCTTAATTCCAATCCGATAACAACTACAGTTAATAATAAAGTTACACAAACTCCTCCAATACTAATTTTATTAGGGTTTGGATACGATTTCAAAACGTTACTTTTTATCATATCCATACTTCAAACTTGAAATAACTGATAAAAGTATCAAATCCAGCAAATTTCTAGTGACCTAATGAATATAATCACACGATAATTAATCGTTTTGCTGTCTTGATACAAACCTTTGGTGTCTAGGCTACATAGAATAAAGCAAACCTTTGGTGTCTACATGGTGTCTACAAAGGTTTGCTTAAAGAAATTAACCTTTTAGTGTCTGCATATATATTCATTTGGTGTCTATAATCATTATTCATTTTGGTGTCTATAAAGTTTGGTGTTGTAATACGCGACACAATTCTGACAATTCTGAATACACCTTGCAGTGGATTTAACATCTGCAAAACATTTATGCTTTTTCATATTTTTTATTCTCTTTTTAATTTTCTTTATAAATGCGCTTACAATTAAGTCATTTCTTCGAGTATCATTTGAAAAATTCCTTAAAATACTCTTCATGTCTTGACCTAAACATCTATTATATATGAAATATATAACATAATGGCCGCAATATGCTGAAAATAAATTTTGAATAGTTTTCTGAGAATTCCTGAAATTCTTTTTAGAAGTTGATGATTTTAAAAAGTTATGAAAATATCTTTTCATGGGAGGAAATCCAAAAGAATCGAAATATTCAGGTAATGAATTTTTAGATTTAAAATAAAATGACACCCAATGTTCACCTGGTTTTGTAGTTTCATGAGTGTTAACTACAAAATTTGATGGATAACAAGAAACAAATTTTGGAAGATTATTTGCAGAATAAACCCCATGAAATGTAGGAGAAGTTACTTTTGAATATTTTAAAAGATTTTCAATTTCATCACCAAACATTTTGATTTCAATCTTTAGCATCAATATCTACTTGGTTCGTCTCACCAAGACTTAACATAGAATTATATTCACTGAAAAATATCATAACAATTCCGTGTGCTTTAGGAGTCTTTAAATTCACAACAACATTTAATGTACCACTTTCAAAAAGCTCAAAAGTTCCAGAACTAGGTAAGGCTTTACTTAAATTAAAAACAAAGAAACAACTTCCTTTCTTAAACTCTGAAGGTGTAATACAAGGAGCATTATTGTTGAATAATCTTCCTGTTCCAAATATCATAGCCGAATATGCTTGATAAAAAGTATCATCAGAAAAATCCACCTTCATTTCATAAAACGGTGAAGTTTCATCACCATCTCTTTGAATTTTTATTTCCGTGACATCAAAATTTTGAAAATAAAAAGGATTATGTTTATAATTACCGTCAAAAGCCCTAGCATCAACCAAGCCTACAATGATTCGCTGTGGAATTTCATCATTAGAAATCATACGATTTTCTTGTAAAATACTTTTATTCGGACCTTGAGTTGAATAAGTTACTTCTACTCTACGATAAGGATATTTTAAATGTTTACCTTCATATCGCGCCCTATCTAATTCAATTAAAAATGCATCACTTAATGACATACGTTTTGAATAAAAAACTGCATCCTCTATTTCAATTTTATAATTTGTAGCACCATCCTTTGCCATCAAAGCAAACTCAGGTGAATTTCGAATAAATCGTATTCTCATATCTACATCTCCCGGAAATAACCTATTCTGATTAAACAAATCATTGTGAACTTTAGCTATCAATTGGAAAGTTTTTCCATATTGAGTTTTCTGAAATCGTTTATATGCTCCTTCATTATGATTATCATCAAGATTGGTAATTTCATTAAAATCTTTAGTATCTTTAATGAATCCGCAAACATCTCCCCAACTTTCAACATAAGCGGGATTATAATTTAATACAAATTCAATAAAAGCCTTATATGGATATAAACTATTGGATCCTGAAATCAATTTACTTCCAATATAAAGTTCTACATCTTTAAACATAGCAGCACATAAATAATTTACAGGAATTACTTTAGAAGCTGCGGGGACAGGATCTGCTCCTGTAGGTGCTGCAGGTGCACTTCCATCCTTTTTCAAAATTTTGAGTTTTAGTTCAACAAAACTATGATACAAATCTATAAAATCTTTCTTGTTAGCTTTCAATAGATATTCAATTGGACCTTCTTGCGAAAGATTATTCAAAGGCCAAACTTTAGAAAAGAAACTCTGTTCACCTACTGCGTCAGTAAAAGGAACAGAAAATAAATCCACAGTATCAGGAATACATAAACATTTAGAATGTGACATTTTGAAACTTCAAACTTCATTCAAACAAGACTGCTAGTCAAGATTATAAATCTCAACTAACAATCAAAATCGATATCAATCTTAAAGATATTAATATCAAACTACATCTAAAATATCTCCAACTTTCTTTAATATCTTCCTAGTCTTTATTTTCTTACTAGTCTTTCTTTTTTTCCTAGTCGGGCTTGAAATAGAAGAAAATATTGTATCACCAGAATCACTTAATAAATCTGGATTAGATTTACGTTTCCTCTTTTCAGATTTAAAATAATCTAAAGCATCAGAACCAACTCCTTGTAACTGCGACTTTGCTTCATCTTTTAAAGCGTCTTTAATATTTTTCTTTTCAAAAAATACCTTTTTCGCAACATTTAAACCACCCGTCATCAACCTTTTTTTAGCCTGTTTCTTTGCAAAATTGAATAACGGTTTTATCATAGGTTTTAAAAAACCTGAAATAACATTACCTATTCCATACCCTTTTTGATATTGTGTGCCTATAAACGGAGGAATATCTAACGTTCCACCATATTGTGATGAATTTCTAAAATGATTGCGATAAAATTCTGCAGACATTTCGTTATTACAACTACTCAATACAAAATACCAGCGAAGATTTATTTCAAAATAAAACTCTTAACTCAATAACTCAATCTCAGCAACATTTATAAATATGATTTAATATTTAGATTCCCATCTTGCAGGTAATTTAATTTTCCTGCCATATGAACTAGTTCTTTCTGAAGTTTTAGCAGGAACTTTCTCCTTTTTCTCCTTTTTCTCCTTTTTCTGCTTTCCTCTTTTCTCACTCATTTTTTCCACACTATCTGAAGTTACACTAGGTTTAGGTAAACCTGGATACGGTGGAACTACAGTAGGCAAAATTACAGGAGGACCTTTGTGTTTAAATTCACGAGACATTACATCAGAACCTTTGTGCTGAAATTCAGGAGAAATTGATGGTGGACCTACATGATGAAATTCAGGAATAGAATGTGGAGTAAAATCAACAAACTTCATAGGTTCTTTTTTTCCAACATCGCCTACCTTTACCTTCATTTCTGGTGTATAGAAAGTTTCAACTTCATCTCTATTAGCTTTCCTTAATGGAGAATATGAAAATTCAGGTACATCTTTTTTCAATGGAGAGTATAAAGCTTCAGCTACATCCTTTTTTTCAGATTCCTCTAAAGGAAAATTTCTAATATCAACTTTTTCATGCTCTACTCTTTTAGATTTAGGTTTATATTTTATCCAAACTAAAGGAACATTTATTTCTTGAAAATAATCATACAATTCTTCTACTCCTTCTGGTTCCTGATTAAAACTTATCGTCTTTGAAAAAAACTTCATAATATCTATTATATTAGACCCTTTTATAATCCTATTTTTAATAGAAACCAAACCATTTTTATTCCAAGTTACCGAATTTTCTTGAAGTTTTCTTAAAATACTTTCAATGTTAGGTCTCTGTCTGACGTTAATCTTTCTAACAATATCATTGATCATTAAAGTATCACTTCCTAAATATTGTTCTGTAGGATGATACGTCAAATAAATCTCATTATAAGGTTTCATACCAAACATTTTTTCCTGCAACAGCTGGTCTTGTCTCTTCAATGCATAATTCACATTTTCATTTCTGTTCTCTTTATCAAGCTTTTCGAAATTGCAACTTTTAAACATTTTGTATGGTATTATAATACTTTCCTGAAAATTTGACATTCTACAATTTCACTTTATATTCTTTAATAATTTTAAAGCAGCAAGTGAATTTTTTATAATGATAGGTAACGAATTTTTACCTAACTGTTTCATAGATGTACGTTTAATCTTATTTGAAACTGATTTCTTCGGAAGTAATCTTAAACGAATTTTATCTTTCTGTAAATAATTCATTTCTTTTGGAAATATTTCAACATTACCTTTCAAAATGTTATACACACAATCACAAATTGATTTCAATTCATTACTATCTCCTAAATCGATAAGTTTATTCCTTTTTTGACCTTTACTATATGATAATAATTTCAAATAATGTTTACAAGCATAAGTTTTTAAAACATCTTTCTTCATCTTTTTTTTTATCGAAATCTTTACTACAACATTTACCTTTCATAATTACCTTTTCCTAAATATAGAAGACAATAATCCTAATGCGCCACTAATAATAATAGGAAGAATTCCTTTACCTATTTGATTCAAACGTTCCTTCTTTTCTCGCAACCCCATTTTAGAATGTGCCAACAATCTTAAATGATTTCTTTCAGCTTGCAATCGTTTTATTTTAGCTCGACTTAATTTCACATGACCTTGCAAAATACTCTTTATACACTGACAAACTGCATCAATTTCTACTTTACTCCCTAAATCTATTACACCTTTTCTATCAGCTGAACCTTTCGCCTTCGCTAACATATTTAGAAACTTTTTAGAATAAAGAATCTTTCTTAAATTTTTACTCAAATCATTACGCATTGGCATTATGTTCAATTCAAATCAAATAGCTACTACATACAGAATTACCATCAAAGTACCATAACAATTGTACGAAATCATTATCTTAAGAACATTTCTTTCGTACTATAAACACATGTTGAACTTCTCCAAAAATATTTGACCTAAACATGGCATCTTTCGGAGTCTCCTGATGACCGTCTATCAATAATTAACCATGCGGTCTTTGTACAGCATGATTATATATTTCAATAAAACATTTACTGTCTCTTGGCATCAACTTTCTACCAATAAAATAAGCAGTCGTCTGATCAAGCGGAGAATTAAATAAAACTAAATAAGTTGCATTCTTTACAAAAGTTTTTCTTTCTTTACCATCCTGAAACAAATTTTGAGTAATAAAAATGATACTTACATTTTCATGATGAGAACGTTTAGTAAAAAATTCAGATAAAAGTTTACTATTTCCACATTCTGACATTAAATCATCAAAAACTAGTAATCCAAATTGATTTGAATTGACAAATTCATCTAAAGAATCAGGTAAACCTTCATGAAACGTAACTTTCCCCTCTAACACATCTTTATCATTTGGAATAGTCTGACCATAAAACCAAACAATATAATCAAAACGTCTACTTATAAAATAATCATCATCACCATTCTTAATTAACTTTAATACAAAAGTAGTTTTCCCCGAATTACTTGGACCTGCAACTATCATTGAAAAAGGAACTTTCAACCTTGCATCAAACACATTTACTGTTGATCCCATTATCTTAAAACCGTCTAAGAAAGTTATTCAACAAAGATTCTATTTCACCACTTAAATTACACAAGTTTTAGGATAGATACAATCTTCTATTAATACAATATCACCTATCTCAAAAGTATTCATATATACTTAAAACACTCAAGGTTGTATTTTTATTACTTCATATTTATAAAAACTACCTTTCAAAATTTCATTTGAACTGTCTGAAAGAATGTAAGTAACTGGCTTTGTGTTCAAAACAAATACTATCTGAAATATTTCTCTACTCCAATTCACTGAAAATCCACGTTCAAAAGTTTTTCTATAATGTCTTATTCTAACTTTATCACCTACCTTTAAAGATGCAACATTCTTAATATTTGTATAAAGAAAATCTTTATACTGTTTCATCCACAACTTATCTTCGTTTTTCTTATCAACTTCAGAAGGTGGTAAACCTAAAGATCTATGCTTTGAGTTGTTATAAGATAAAATAACTTGTGGAAGTATAGGAACATAACTTTTTGAATTTATTGCAGTTAAATATTTAAACAATTTATTCTTAAAAGTTCTAATAAAACGCTCTACAATAGCACACTTAGTATCCTGATATGTAGAAAAATAATGAATATTATTCTTTTTTAAAAATTCTCGAAAAACTCCTTTAAATTCATTTCCTTCATCTGTCTGCACATTTCGCGGTTTCACACCTGCTCTATCAAGAATTCTTTTAAAAGCTTGTAAAGTTTCCTTTGCATATTTTGTTTTCATCGGCTCTACATAAGCATATCTTGAAAAACAATCAATTGCTGCAAGAATATTTGTAAAACCATTATTGAATTTTTTCAAATTTGGTAAAACGATCAAATCCAGTTGCCACTGATCATTAATTCCTCGAACAATAATCTTTCTTCGAGGAAACTTTCTTCTTCCACCCTTATGAGATGTATAAGTTTTAGTATTACTTAGAAATGAATCTACATCTTCTAAAGTAATATTTGGGTCAATTTTTCTTGCAGCTAAATATAATTTTCGTTTTGAACTGTAAGATGCTGGATGTTGCAAATTAAAATAGATTGAAGTTAGTAATTTCCTTTTCATAACGGACATAACTGAATACATCGAACAAGCTTTTCGAAATAAACATGCCAAGCATTTTCAATAAATGCAGCAAGAAACAACTTAAATTCATAATTTTAAGTCGTTATATATACAATTTATACATGAATAACAAAACTATCGACTAGAATCGCATTCCACTCTACATGAACTGTATCACAATCTAAATTAATCATGCAATCAAATCAAGATTCAATAATCATTCTTAACAATTTAGTTGGAACACAAAATGGATATCCTATAATGCGTTCACAAATGATACAATCACAAAAGAGTTTCCAATTTCTTCCAGTCTTTAGAAATAGTTATTCTTCATATATACATAGTATTACGGACCTCCGAAATACCCTCGCGTCTCCGCAAGATTGCATATTACTACAATTTATCAGAGTAAACTACAAATTTACCTGAATAAATTAATATGCAATATAATTATAAATAAA
The DNA here is from genome assembly GCA_936440205.1 of Lepidonotus clava. Lineage (NCBI taxonomy): Eukaryota > Metazoa > Annelida > Polychaeta > Phyllodocida > Polynoidae > Lepidonotus > Lepidonotus clava. The sequence goes on from OW387147.1 coordinate 14,142,362, forward strand.
TAAATAACTAATTAGGTGCATAAAGTCTTGATTACTTTGAACAAACATTTCAGTCTTGATTAATTTGAACAAACCTTCAATATACATTCAATCCAATATCCACTGGCATTCAAATTCTCCTTACTTTACACACACTTAACAAATTTCAACTTTATATAAAACAAAGTTTTAAAGGAATATCAATATTACCTGAATATTCCAAAGCATGTTCAGAATGTTTTCCAAGTTCTTCAAACCTTAATTCCACTTTAGATTTTGTATTAATTTTAGACTCCAACTTCTTTCTAGATCTAGAAACGTTTCTTTTAGTATCCTTTACTTTACTGTCCTTTACTTTACTGCCCTTTACTTTACTATCCTTCACTTTATCGTTCTTTTTCCTTCCTACGCGTACTTTATCCTTTTCATCAACTCCATCTCTATCCTTCAATTTCCTCTTTCCTTTTCCAGAAACCTTCTTTTCAGATTCAGGTGCATATATATTGATTTCTAAATCATCATCATCATCAGAAATTAAAAACTTTGGAATATTCAACTTCTTATGCTTCTCATCTTTCGCATTATCTACTTCTGGTTGTAAAATCAATGTAGAATCTTTCTCGTTGTCGTCAGCATCAAAATCTACATTCCAACTTTCAATTTTTTTCTTCGTCATTTTTGAAAGTGAATAATCTTTCTTAGAAGACATACAATTGTTGCACTTATTATCATCCATAGTAAAAAATCGAGGAGAATCATAAGGTAATCCACAATTAAGACACTCTCTAAACATTTCACCCTGACATTGCTCGCAATAAGTTTTACCTTCAACTAATGATATAGGATTATAACACTTGCTACAATTTTTCTTTTCTGGCTTGTTTAAAAAGTTACCTGCCATTTCTATAAAGTCTGATAAACTTAAATATGATATACAAACCGGATACCAAACTTACTAAATATACAAACCTGATTCCTTACAACCTACGAATCTAGGCTAAACCTGGTACCTTACAACCCTACGATCCATAGCTATCACAAGAACATTTACGAACCAATCTGTGAAGTTCCCTCACTACAATCACTTTCCTCCGTTTCAGCATCACTCAACTCTGGTTTAAATTTTGTAAAACTTAACTTCCTTCTCTTCCTTGAACTTCGCTCTTCATCGTTACACTTTTGAAGTTTTGAAATCTTACTAGAAATTACACTTTTCAAATCTTGAAACTCTTCCATTTTCATAGAAACAGTCTTGTCTTGCATCACATCAGTTATATGACAATACAAATCTCCATTAAAACGAGTAACATCAACCCTCTTCTTACTACCGAAAGCTGAAACATATAATCTTTCACTAGCCATTTTAGAACTCTTAGACTTAGGCATAACTAAATACCTTGAAACAAAAATTCAAAAACACTACAATCGCAAGTAAATCTTGGAAATTCAAAACACAAATAGTGAACCACATGCTTATCACAAGAACATTTTCACATTAACTAGAAAAAAAGAAAAAAAAGAACAGATTATTCAAAGTCCTTAACTCTTTTTTCCTCGTGCTTTTTTTTCCTCGTGCAAATTTTTCTTTTTCTTGAACATATATTATAATTACCATATGCTAAAGATTTAATTCCATTTGGATATAACCATCTTTTATCTTCAAAAGGAGATAAAGCCAGTTTCTCCTGCTTAATAGTATAAACATCATGTTTAAAACTTCTAATAGAATGAAACTTCTAATTTGAGAACACTTCATCAATACATCTTTAAATTCAGAATGAAATAATGCATCTACACTTGATCTAGCTATTCCCTTTGCACGTTTAATAACATTACCATTTTCTAAAAATATTGAATATAATTTAGGACGTAATGCAACAAATTCACGTATCCTTTTACCACCAGTTTCGTCCTTAAATTTTCCAAGTACCTTATAGTTCTCATTATTGTACAATTCATGTTCTGTTGAAAGATTAGAAAAATCAAAATAATGCAGCAAACCTTTCATTTTTCTCATAAAATTCTCATCTCTTATCTTGTAAATCAAAGAATCTGTATCATTATACAGCAATTGAATATTCTTAAAAGTAAAATTTTTCAGCATAACATTATAATGAAAATCAAACATGTGTAATTTAGACAAATCCAAAACGCAGAATCCTAAATAAATTGGTTTATCCAATAACAACTGCGGTTTCCTGAACTGAATTCCAACAAAGTCAGAATCAAATACATTTACAGACTGGAAAGTTGGTCTATTAATCAAAAAAGAAGCCCTTTTTGGGCATGAAGTTAATTCCATAGAAACGCGTCTTTTCACGTTCTCCATACATTTTCCAAATGTAGAATTGTTCATCAATTTAAAAAATTCTTTATCAAATAAAGAAACAGATTCTTGTCTTTTCTTATTGTTAAAATCGATATATGGTTTCATCCAACATTTCTGTTTAAATGATAAAATCCTATGAATTTCTTCGATCTTCATACCTAACTGTAAATATAATTTCAAATTTCTATAATGCACAATATACCTAACCTTTCTAAACAAAGTAGAAATCAATTTCTCTGGACTTTTATTATAGTGCATATTGAATTTAGATAATACATCCTTAGCATATATGATGATAATTGATTATAATGAATTGATAATTTCTCGGGAGCTAAAGGAAACATGTCATGTAAGTCGTGTAATCTAGAAGGATAAAGTAACGTTACCTCAAACACATAACCTGTTCTTCCTTCATCCGACAACTTTAAAATTTCTTCCTCATTAAAAAATTTTGCTGAATCTAGCCAAACAAAATCTTTGTATGGTAAAGGTTGCGACATAGCAAATCCATAGAGATTATTACAATCATAATATACAATATACTCATCCACATTATTAGCCTCAGCATATCGTCTAACAACATTTGTAATACCACCACGTATTCCTCTTTCAAAAAAATTAAACATATCCAACTCTGACAATAAATCGCATTTGATACCTGTAAATTTTAACATAGCATCATAACTAAGAGCTGGTGCAGTCAAATATTGAACAGGATCTAAACCATAATAATCTAAACTTCTCTCTCGAAACGATTCAAACACATCAGTAAGCAAAAGAACGTCAATTTTTAAATAAACTTTCAAATAATCTTCAATATTTCTACAATTAAAAATATTAAACATTTTCAAAGCTAATTTGTATTCTTCTTCAGTAATATCTTTATTCGTAAGAACATTAAAAAAATGTGATTTATCTGGTAAACATTGCTCCTTCAATTTATCCCAAGAATCTATATAGTCATAACACATAACTCCTTTCCTAACAACATACTTTAACCACTTATTATTGAAATACTTTCTCGTTTCTATGAATTCATCACTACCCTTTTGAACCAAAATATCTGCTAAATTTGATAATGAATTAGGAAGAAATTGAAATGAATCAATTATAAAAAATCCATCAAAACTTAAAGTCAAAAATTTTTCAACGCTTCGTGGTAAAACAGTTACTTTACTAGTTTCCTGTATACACTCATGTATTTCTTTAACAATAAAATGTGTGTCATAATTCATTGCATTATGCATGACTATAGGAATTTTAAAATTTGGAAACCTTAAAGAACTTCTAACCAAATTGCAAGTATTGCATGCATAATTCACATCTCTACCTTTTCCTTCTCTACCTAAATGTGCGTGATCTATAACCTTCTTTACACCCAATTCTGAAAACGAAATACCGCACAAGTAGCATCGAGTTTGCTTTGATAAATGTGCTAAATCTGAAACAGTCAATTCTAAAACTTTCCTATTATTATCAAAAATATACGAAATTTCGGCTCTTACTTGATTCAAATAATGAATAAATTTTTGCATAACATGTTTTCCTACATAAATAAATGGAGGTTGAGAATATTCAGAATATTTAGAAACAAGAACTGCTCCTACTGCATTTAAAGTATGTTTTTATTTTAATACAGTAGACTTTCCCTTAAAACAATTTATATTTGAATTAAAAGTCTCAAAATCTGCATAAACAATAAAATGATGTTTAATTTGTTTATGATATGATCTAAACTTAACTTTTGTACCTTTTACTGGTAAATTGTAAGACTGTCCAGTATACTTATTATCATAGCAAGTAGACTTGGTATGCATTTCACAATCCACTTTCTTATTGAAAGATTGTAAACATCTATCACAAAAATACCTTGTTCTTTTCCAATAAAATGGTCTTATAAACTTATCCAAATTTTTGATAAATAAATAATGATCCTTAAACAACAACAAATTTACATGTCTTCTATGTTCACTTGTAAAATTCGTAGAAATATACATAGGAAATGGAACCAATCTTGAACTTCGATTACATGAAATTTCGTTAAAAAGACCGAAAACATTAACTGTAACATTATTATTCTTTTCAAATTTTGGAATATCTGACAATCTCACAGGAAACGAAATACCTTTTAAATTTAAACTATTCAATAATAATGAATATTTACTTAAATCTTTAAAAACTCCATAAATTGAAGCTAATATACAATAAACAAAACACTTATTATCTTCACAACCTAAATTAATCAATCTCTTAGCTTTCAACCAATCAGGTAACTCTATCTTTTTACCACCAAAAGGATTAGCTCTAAAAACTCCTAATCTTACCAAATTTATTCCCGTTAGAAACCAACCAGAACCAGCTTGAACAAAACCGTCAAATAATGCTAAAATTACTCTTAACGCAGATAACAACTTTTCCTTTAATGAATAAAACGTTAAGACTTGAATTACATGGCTTTGAAACCAAGGTTTGATTTCAAAGTATTCGTTTGTATCTAAATTATATTTTCCTAAAGTTGCATTAAAAAAAATTTGAAACTTTATCCCTCCATGTACACTCAGTTTACTTTCCAATTTCTGATACAGAACATTAAATTTCTTTTGAAAATAAAATTCAATATCCACATGCTTATTTCTTGGATAAAAATCATAATCTACAATAAGACTGCCCAATATTCGTTTCCTTTTCATTCGACTACCTTCTCAGTCATGCCACCTAGCGTTTCAGACTGAAAACTATTTCAACCACCTAGCGTTTCAGACTGAAAACTATTTAAGTTTCTATACATAATAAAACAACTTTCGATTTTAGACCATTCATCTCAAGAACGTTTTACATTATAAAAAAAATCTAAAAACAAAACTTTATGAAATTTTCCGGAAATGTAAAATAATGCAAACTGTGCCAAACTCAAACTTAACCAATTCACCATCATCAGTTGTTATTTTTATTTCTATCTCCTTAATCTTTTCATATGCCAATTTCTTATAATGTGGATGAGTATATATTCTTTTAATTATTTTTCCATATTCCCCTGCACAATTAACTGTTCGTAATAACCTCGTTTTCACATCACCTACCATTTGAAAATCTACCAAATTTGTATAAATAAACATATTACTAGAATCTACGTGAAATCTTGCAACCCCACTTCCTTCATACAGATAAAAGTCTGTTTGATCTCTACTTTGACTCAAACCAAAATAATGCATCCTTATAACCTCATTAACATCATCAACAGTAGACGTTAACTCTGGGCCATAAAACGTATATGTAAATAATGAATCGTCAGGTTCTATAGAATCTTCTAAACGTAAAACTCTAACTAAATAAGTAGGATGTATAATAGTGTCCCCTTTACCCACTCGAAAAGTTACTCTATTATTTACAGAATTATACTCAAATATAGAATATCTTCTATAAGAAACACGACCTACACCAGATATAGAATTCTCAAATTCAGCTATCTTTTCATTCAATACATCTACCAAATGTTTAATCGAATAATAGCCAAAACTCAATTCGAAATACATATGTTGTAAACCAAAAGATTCTTCGTTCAATTCATCTAAAGATGTTATGCCAAATCTATCTATATCTGGATTTTCACGTGTTTTTAAATGAAAAGTTTTTCTCATCAAATATATAGTTCGATTTTGTGCAAGATGAACTGGATAATTATACCAAGATTTAGGGAAATCTATTTCAACTAATGCTAACTGCCATTGTCCCTTACATTCAATAGCATTTTGAAGTTCTATATGATAATGACTAGTCTTATTTTCTTTCGTTTTATGAATAGTATTGGAAGGTAAAGTTAAATAAAATTCACCACCAAAAGTTTCCTCCATTTTTGACTAATATCAACTAATTATTGATTTAAATTAATACCACTTTCAAAGAACATGAATGATGTAGAATGTACAATATTAAGAACATTTAAACACTATTCATATAGCTTAACATTTCCAAACTCAACTTTAATAACATTTATGTTCACTTTCGAACATAAATGTTATTAATCTCATACAATATCAAGAACATTGAAGAGATTAACATCTCTTCAAGCTCAGCTTTGTGAAATTATACACATAAGACAAACTTTCTCTTTTCATATGAACTCTCACATACTCATTTCGAAAAATTTCACCATTCACCCATAAAGTTCTACATGAAGGACAATTAAAACTTGATATATAATTACAATTAAAAGAATGATATGAAACAAATAACCTTCTAAAACAAATCGAATGCGCAGGTTTCGAACAACAACGCAACAAAAGCATTTTATCAGACTGACTATTATCTTTACTAATAATAAGATTCCTGCAAAGTTCGCAATGTATACGAAAAGTTTTGAAATGGAAAGAATTCAATCTTCTTGCATTTCGAAGACACCTTTGTAATTTAGTTCTCACAAACTGACTTGGATTATGCACATTGTATGTCAGTTTATAAAATTGAATTTCTGTTATTCTTAAATAATCACAAACAGACTCTATTGCAATACATGAATATAAATGCTTCGTTCCTAAATAGTAAAACATGTAATCTAAAATAATTGGAATACATTTTAAATCTTGCCACATTCTAATTAATAAATATTTCAAAACAATTTCACAATCAAAATAAGAAGCAAAAAAAAAACTAAACCTTCAAAAGAAAACCTTCTCATAGAATGAACATATTCCAAATCATCACTTTCAGAAATAATAACCATCAACTCGAGACATTCTTTCGAAGATAAAACTTTTAAATCTGGAATCTGAATATTCATAAGTATAGAACTTAAATCACTAGTACTTATATGAAAGTAAAAAGATACCAAAGCTGAGAAATACAAGCAACGTTCTTGCAAAGCATGAAAACATACAAAACGACCTCGCTTACCCATGGTGACTTCACTTGGAACAATAATAAGTGCAACGATAAGTATAATCTACAAAATCGAAATTAGTGCAACAATCTAGGAATCACATTATAATCTCTCAAAGGTGGTGGAATAAAAAGACTAGAAATAGGATTAAAACCAGTATGTCTCAACCGGTGTAATCGTAATAATGTATATGATGAGAACATCTTTGAACATAAAGAACAACTGAAAATCAATTTTTTTTTTTAGGGCCGCGTTTACCCCTAGTCTCTTTTAATAAAATAGAAGAACAATGCAACGGGCAACACGCGCAAACTTCTATATTATCTGGAAGAACATTCTTCTTCAAAACCTCCACATGTTTCCTTATACGATCGGAAACTTCCAAAACATTGTCCAAATTACAATGAACCCTTTCGCATTGTTCTTCATACAAAGTATCAAAAGGTTTAAAATTTTTTAACTGCTTGACGCGACTTGAAGATTCTACATTTATTTCCTCCTCTTGCTCACTATCGCATTGACAAACCATCTCTTTCTTAACATCATCACTTTCCTCTTCCTTACACCTTTCCACATTTAAAAAATCATTCGAAACTGTAGATGGGACAAATTGTCTCAATTTCTCAACATGTCCTGTGAAATCACAATCTTCATCTGAAGTTGTCTGTAAATCTTTCCTTACTTGATCTACTAAAGCTTTCCTTGCTTAACCTACTAAATGAGACTCTGGTACAAGTTTTCTTTCAACTTCATCATCTGAACTAGAATCCGATGATACAAATTCAGGTGTCTTGTAAACTTTCATTTCCTTAACCTTAGAAGCCTTAGAAACATTAGTTAAATCTTCAGTATGTTTTATTGTACTTTCACGTGATGTTCTTTTTCGTGATGCAATAGAAAGCGGTAAAACATCTTTATTCCTACTTTCAAAACTTTTACCTTTATTCTCAATTCCAATACAACTTTGATCACTTCTCCTCACACCTCTACTTTCTCCATTTTTACATCGAATCAGTGCATCACTTTTCCGTTTACTCTTATCCTTCAATTCAACATTAACATTCAATTTCTCATTACCTACTTGATTATCTACACACTTCTGCATTGCCTTTTCAACAACTGGAAAAATTAAACTACTTTTCTGAGCACCCAAATCAGTCTTCTTAAAACAATTTTCGCTATTACTCCATTGAATAACCAGTGGATAAGATTGTCTATAAGATTTACTAGGATGAAAACTCACATTCCTTCCATTCGCTGAATAAATACAAATTGGTAATTTCAGCAAATCACATATAGTTGGAAAAATCACACTATCTCTTGATCTTAAATCAGTCATAATCTTTTCATTTTCATTTTTCAAAATCCAATAAGCGGCTGAAGTTGAAAATGTTTGAGACCTTAAAACCTTAACTAAAGAAGTCTTAAAGTCATTCAAAAAATCATGCTACTTCGACCAAGATTCCTTAGATTTCATCGGAATCAATGTTTGAAAACAAATGTAAGTAAAATAAAAAACATGCTCTTCATCACGTTTAACACTATTCCAATACTCAACATTTCCCCTTTCATCACAAAGAAGAAATTTCAAAATAATATAAATCAACTTGGTAAATGAATCCATTTTAATAGCGATTCATTTACTATCAAATACTAACTTTATATCATTACAAATTTTTAAAAAAATGAAAAATATCCTTCGTCAAACAATTACCTTTATAACTATATAAAATAGTAAAAACTGTACTCAAATTATTCTTTAACTTTAATCTAAAACTTGAAAAATAATAAGTATTATTAAATTTTAACCACACAGATTCAGGAGAATTCGACTCTCGAACCTCAAAATCATATTTCATAAAATATGTTTGCACAATTCGTTCACAAAATTCTTTAAAAGTCAATTTATCAGATCTTGATAAAACTAAACTAAATGTAAACTGAATATTTCTAACATCAACAAAAACTGAAGAGAACGAACAAGAAATGCCTTCAGACACAAAAAGAGAAACCTCTGAAACAAACTTATCTATATTCAATAATACAAATGAAAAACAACTTCTCAAATAAACACTACAAAACCCATTTTTTGTCAATTTTATTGTATAATGAGAACGTCTACAACTACAAGCGATATAAAGTTGAATTTATCCATTTCTTATACGTCTTAAAAAGATCAACACTTACTGTAGGATTAAAATCTAAAGAAAATATAATCAAATTTACTCCATACGTAATATGCATAAACAAGTTTAAAACTGGCACCTCATAGACTAGACCACACACATTTAACTTGATTCAAGTTAAAAGTGAAACCATACAACCTTCAACTCTTGTACAGCGCGAATATACTGTAATCCACTCTACTCGAACCGTACAACTCCAAGATGCTACACATCACCACAATTCTCCTTATCCTAACCCAATGCCTAACCTGCAACTGCTACTCTTCAAATTGCGAGTTTTCACAAGAACCTGCTGCTATCACATGCGACTACATTCCCGAAAAATTCGCCATTCGTCTGCTGACAGTAACCAAACTTTACTGTCGCCTCTGTGATCCTTCGGCCTCAACTCTCTCATATCATCAAAGCCTTCTACCTTACCTCTCTTCTATCTTCACATCTTCGCACTCTTTCACATGCGAAGACGGTGAATGCAGGTAAGTCAAATATAACCAATTTTATCTGTTCGTTATCAATTAAGACTAATATGCAACCAAGGAATGTTTACATATCACAATTAATATCACAATGTAAGCTTATATACAAAACACTTCGACAAAACCTTGCATACTATATGAATGTTATATAATACCAGACATTCTATCAATTATAACTTCTAAGTACAATTAAGTTAACGATAAACCAGGCTTCTCACTCAACCTAAAACAAGAAAAACACAATCTAAGTTAAGTCTGAAAGACAAGGCAATGTCCCTCCTACCAATGACGAATCCGAGAGACAAGGCAATGTCCATCCTACCAGTGACGACTAGATCTGCAAACCAAAATCATCCTACCAGCACCGACTCTAGATCCGCAAACCAAATCATCCAGTGAAAAACAATCTAATTAAGTCAAGTCTGAACTATTGATCCGAAAGACAAGGCAATGTCTCTCCTTGTGACGACTAGATCTGCAAACCAAAAATCATCCTACAAGTAACGACTCTTAGATCTGTGAACCAAATCATCCAGTGTGATCATCAAAACCTTATTTCATAAGATTCATTCGTCGTCCCTGTGACGACTAATAACTGAAGTTTCACCTTGTACAGTATAGTAAAACCGAAAGTTAATCGCACATTCAACTAATATCCCGCAAACATCTCAAAAACGATTATCATAATCATATGCTAACCGTAATATAAATAACCTTGGATGTCGATACAGCGTAAAACCGTCAATAACCACCCATTTGAAAGAACAGTAAAGTAATTCGATAGAACAAAGCGCTTTTCAAGTCAAGTTTCAGTAAGAATAGAAATCAAACATGAGTCAACTCTCGTGATTCCAAATAGAACAAACATACACTCAAGACCTCTAGGTTCTTATCAACGAACGCAACGCAATAAGATTATTCATACTCATATTACCTAAAGCCTTATTCCACGTCTCCTTATCATGTCAAATTACCCTCCTAACACTACATTTATAAAACAGGAAACGAATGTTACACTGACATCTAACTAAAGTTCAAACTTAATCTGAAATCAAATACTTATTAAGATTTCGACCTTCATTGTTAAGATTTCTTCCAAGCTTCATTACAATTTATCTGAAACACTTAAAAACCTTTCAAAATAAACCGTAAATAACTGAATGAATGAGCAACCCTGTTTAAAACCTTTGTTCATGAATGTAAACCAAATGATTATTAGGATAATACAAACCAAATGAATGATTGAATGAAACATGAATGAATGAAATGAAAACCAAGATAGCAAAGAAAAACCAAGTTCACGTATAGTGTCGCCATCTATCTAGATTGTCGAGCAACGTTTTCGCCTTCATATATATATGACTGATCCATCCATAACATCTCTGCAACAAACACAAGTCTGCAATGTAAATGAAATACAGATAAGCGATTCTGACATACAGACAAGTAAATCCTTGAAAGATAACAGCGATTCTGACAAGAATCAATTCTCAACCACCGTGATACAAAAAGTAGTCAATTCGCAACCACCATGACTCAGAAGGTCATCATGCAAATGAACTGCACACTGAAATAGGTACTCCATAGACAGTAACACGACTGCGATTTAGATGATATACAAATTAGTGACTGTGATTTGTAGACAGTCCATGCATGAACAGAACTTTGTAACAATTCACTTGTTGAAGTCAAGAAAGGAGTGGTGTCTTTATTAAAGACTTAAACTGACAAAATGAATTCTCTGGCAAATAACGTACGTAGCCCAAAAGTAGCAATGCAGATGAATTGCAACCTGAAACGGTTACTCCATAGATAACCAAGTAAGTTTGAATGTACGTAGCCCAAAAGTAGCAATGCAGATGAATTGCAAGCTGAAACGGCTACTCCATAGATAACTATTATCCAGGATCTCAAGTAAGTTTGAATAGCAAAGAATGCAAATCACGCAAGTCTGTGATGTAAATGAAATGTAGATAAATGATTATATGACTAACAAACTTGAATGATAATACGCAAAAGAACAATGCAGATGGAACTTGACGCTAAACAGATACTCCATAGATAACTACTATCCAGGATGTCGAATCTCAAGCAAGTTTGAATAGCAAAGAATAATGCAAATGGACTGAATGCTCAAAACGATCACTACATGAGCAGTTATTACCCAAGATCTCATCAATTGGCTAATCAATTCCAGCAGTAGTCCTCACATTAACCACGATATCAGCATCGTCATTCGCCAAGAAACCAATTGAAACGAATTCCGCCTTTTATGAAAGCATGAAGACGTTTGTGCTTTAGAAATCCGAATCCACAAACAATCGATTCATCACACCTGAAATGACATTCTACCTTCTTTGAGAACGCAGAAATTCTACCTTCTATGAGAACGCAGAAAACATCACAAAGATCACAAACTTGACAACAGAAATCACAAACCTGATGATCTGATATTCGAAAATGATTTCCACAAACCAAATTCGAACTGAGTAAGATATGACAAAAGATTAATATCAATAAAGAAATGTTGAATAGAATGAAAAGACCATGAAAACCATCTCCGTCAAACTAATCACCCTACTTCTCTCTGGAACACTTGTTTAGTATGATTAATGATCAAATCTATATGATGAACTTAACAGAATAGGTAAACGGGGGATCAAAACCCTATAATCATTTTTGTTATACCGCATCCTTAATAAATCAAAATGATGAATGGAATAAAAAAAACATGAAAACCAACCCTGTGAAAGTAATCACCCTAGAACACATCTCTCTGGAACACTAGGTGCAGACAAATCCGCCTTAATCCAAAGAAAACAGTGAATTGTCGCAATTGCACACCTCGAACATAATTCAGCACAAATTGGATTGAGAAAACAGCAAACCAGCAAGAAACTCAAAGAAAACACTAACACCAATCAGCATTACACGCAGTAACACCTCTGCAAAGAACTACTAGATATAGATTATGCAACATCGTCATTCGTCAAGAAACCAATTGAAACGAATTCCACCTTCTATGAAAGCATGAAGACGTTTGTGCTTTAGAAATCCGAATCCACAAACAATCGATTCATCACACCTGAAATGACATTCTACCTTCTTTGAGAACGCAGAAATTCTACCTTCTATGAGAACGCAGAAAACATCACAAAGATCACAAAGATCACAAACTTGGCAACAGAAATCACAAACCTGATGATCTGATATTCGAAAATGATTTCCACAAAGCAATTTCGAACTGAGTAAGATATGACAAAAGATTAATATCAATAAAGAAATGTTGAATAGAATGAAAAGACCATGAAAACCATCTCCGTCAAACTAATCACCCTACTTCTCTCTGGAACACTTGGTACAGGGAAGTCTACCTTAATCCAAAGAAAAGAAAACAATGTTAAGTTTAGTATGATTAATGATCAAATCTATATGATAAACTTGACAGAATAGGTAAACGGGGGATCAAAACCCTATAATCATTTTTGTTATACCACATCCTTAATAAATCAAAATGATGAATGGAATAAAAAAAACATGAAAACCAACCCTGTGAAAGTAATCACCCTAGAACACTTCTCTCTGGAACACTAGGAGTAGGGAAATCCACCTTAATCCAAAGAAAACAGTGAATTGTCGAAATTTCACACCTCGAACACGACTCAGCACAATGAGTCAGACAAACACAAAGATACCTTATACACTAGGCAACAGAAGATGCATTGGAATACTTGTCGCAATTCACACTCAGCACAATAGAAGATGCATTGTATACCTTATTAAACACAGGACAGTAGAAGATGTATTTAACACAAGTCGGAACCTTTTCAGAAATCAATTTCTGATTGATACTGGGTCCACTAATGTTTAAGAACAGAAAAATCCTGCAAGCAAGAGATTACAAGATCCTGCATGAAGAAAGTAATCAATTTCCATCAACACACGTTCGTGACATGGACGATGTACAGACACGAGAGAGTAAAAGACGACTTGTGTTCAATACAATTTCTGCATTGAACTTGTAACAAGAATGTTCAACACAATTTCAATACGATGTCTGCATTGAACTTGTAACAGAGCGTGTTGAACACAATTTCTGGATTGAATTTGTATCAAGGCACATTCGCGATATAAATGATATACAGACAAAGATCTCTAGGTTTAAACCTCCTGCTGTATCCCTACCCCATGATTATCTATAGATAACGTTGAATGAATCTTATGAATGAATGTTACACCAAGAGGGAATCGAAACCCAATAACCATTTTTACTGGAAATAACTTCAGGTGGCGCCACCTTCCGTAGATTATCTTATGAATGAATGTTATGCCAAGAGGGAATCGAAACCCAATAACCATTTTTACTGGAAATAACTATGAATGAATGTTACGCCAAGAGGGAATCGAAACCCAAAAACCATTTTACTGGAAATAACTGAACGTTGAATGAATCTTATGAATGAATGTTATACCAAGAAGGAATCGAAACCCAATAACCATTTTTACTGGAAATAACTGAACGTTGAATGAATCTTATGAATGAATGTTACACCAAGAGGGAATCGAAACCCAAGAACCATTTTTACTTGAAATAACTTATGATGAATGAATGTTATGCCAAGAAGGAATCGATGAATGTTACACCAAGAAGGAATCGAAACCCAAGAACCATTTTACTGGAAATAACACGAATGAATCTTGTGAACGAATCTATGAATGAATGTTTCTTAAAACCTAATGACCATTTGACTTAACTGACAATTCAAGAAAGAATTTATTCAATCAGCAAATGATAGGTTTTGTTCTCAACAAAACAAACAAAACCTATTTCTCAACAAACCTAACTAACAAATAAAACCACTCACGCTTAGTCAAAACCACTCACACTAAGTCATCCAGAAATACAAGACTAAGAAATAAACTAAACTAAATATAATCCTACAAAGCAATTTCATTTACATACGCATATTGTAAGAAATAAACTAAATATAATCCTACAAAGCAATTTCATTTACATGCATATATATTAATTACGAATCATTCTACTACTTTACAGGCTAGGAAACATTCAACCGGAACCAAGCACTACGACAACAATTACCCTCACTCGGACAATCCTGTAACTATGAATTCTAATGTACAATCCTAAAGCAAATCCTACAACTATCAATTATAATGTACAATCCTATAACAAAATTAAAATTAATAAAATCTTATTACCTTAATCCGATTCTGCACCTCTTCTCACGAACTGAAAATACAACATATAAATATTCATCAAACGATAAACATAAATCTATTCAAAATAATAATTTGAATTCTCGCTTTAAAACTTATTATTTCTTCTCACTTCAGAACTTCTATCACTCATCAAACGATCACAAAACCGAACGGACGAACAACCAAGCCAGCATCCAACCTTACACCGTATCACTCGACCTTACGATCCACTTTGTCTTCAATACAAAGTACAACACACATACAAACATCAACACACACAAGTACATCTTCAAGTATGCACAAAACCAGCACTCCAACCCCACAACAACCTGCACAGTCAACAACTAAACAATCATCTAACCGAAACTTTACAAAGCAACTACCTTCACATAATACGACGCACCCTCCTACACAATCTACACAACCTACACACCCTCCAACACAATCTACGCACCCTCCAACACAATCTACACAACGACCTACACAACCTCTTAAACATACACCACAGGAACCTATGCAGCCTTCTCCCAAACAATCAACTCAACGCAACTGGACACCACAACCAACTACAACAAAAAGTCGCACCTTACAACTATACACAACTTACACTTCAACCACACTCGCGTATACATCAAATAGCCACACTTCAACCACACTCGCGCTTACACCAAATAGCCACAACTCGCATCTAAGCTCGACTTTGAAAATAACGATCGGATTAATTTCTTTTGTAACAATAACCTTGACAATAACATTCATCGTACACTTTATAAAACAAAAGCCTAAACAAAAATATAGTCGAACTTATTTTTTAAATCCCAAATTTAATTTTGACGATTTTGAAATTGAAACTAATGACCCAAGACCAATATTCGCTCCAAGAGTACCGTTACCCGCAAATTTCTTTTACGAACTACCAACCACCGAAATGTATGAAATGGAAATACTGCGCCCCGTCGACGAAAATAGCTTTCCTTCGCCACCTCTAGAAACTTTCTCTGAACCACCTCTCGAAACATTCTCTACACTTTAAATACACACTTTAAATACATCACAAAAACTCACTCTCACAAAACACGTTCACTCTCTCACAAAACACAACACAAAACTTTCACTCTCACAAAACACAATATCAAATATATTCTCAACAAATACACATCATTCGTACTTAAACAAATTTAAATGTAAATACTTGTGTACATTATGTAAACCCAATGAATTTACCATTATGCATTGTTATAACCGAACACCATATGTGAAAAGCTTTACTTGTATATATAAATATTTGTATACATTATGTAAACCCAATGAATTTTAAATTTTATCATTATGCATTGTTATAACTAAACAAGAGCCGTCCTAGCCTTTTGGAATTAGACGTCAATTACCGGTTTAGTCTCAGGACTATTACCAAAAGGAAAAGCCATATCATTATTTGAGTCGTCAGATGCAGAAAATGTAGCTATTGACGACCTGACGTCTTTATAGAGCGAGCCCTGCTAAACACCATATGTGAAAAGCTCTATTACTTGTATAATTGTCAAGAGTAGTCTCGACAACTAGATTATTGATTGAGTATTCATGAATCCAGATACTCAAATTCTTGTTTACACCGTTTCATGCTACTGTACATTACATATATGTAAGAACATAAAATGACTTATAAGTTGATTCTTTGCAAGAACGTAAAGTAACATAACCTTATTCTTTACATCAAAGCTTATATATAATATACTCACATCACGTACAACATACGCAAACCCGCAAACGAAAGCGAAAGCGAAAAGAAGACCGCACCTGAAAATATAAAAATATTATTTACTTCTACTATTATAAACAAAATAAAATATTTCAATCGCAATGAACTCTTTAGTTTACTTTAAAATATTCCAATTAGAACAAATGCATCGAATCATAAATTTACATTTTCTACAAATCTTTTCAATCATATCAAACAATGTCAAACTACCTTAATACCAAATCGAAATAAACATTTCCTACTAATAATCTAACGAAAAGTTTAAATTTCCAACTCTCATCATCTCAACATTCCACATTTATGTATCGAAAAGTTACATGTCCACCTTAACCTTGAATATTACCAATCTCTGAATTAACATTTCCACATTTATATATCGAAAAGTTACATGCTCACTCTCAAATATTACCAATCTCGCCTCGACAGTAAAGAACAACTCTTACCTCGGACGTCCCGACGAAACGCCTTGGTCAAATGCGACGCCGCAGGATCCGCGTCGTCTCTTATATAGCTTGTGCATGAAAAAAACCTTCGAACCGTCTTCCAAGACCGTGAGAAAAGCAAAACCTTTGCAACCTAACGTTGAAAAACTTCTCATTACATGACAACACAGAAGCAATAAACCAAATATTTTATATAAGCGCCAACGTTAACAAAGCAACGGACACCTGTTACCATCTTCTCAAGTCAAGGTCCCTCTCACCACTACCGTCCTACCAAGCTGGAGCCTGGTGTGCGAAGATGCCTGTTACACGCAATACACCCTCATAAATCGTAAAAGAAACTGCAGATGAAAACACATTATTATAGATCATAACAGCTGACTACGGCTGCCATGAGAAAAGGCGTAGAACGACTACCATGAGAAAGGAAGTAGACTTATTTCTAACAATGTAGCACAAGCAATAATAGATTCTTACGATATGAAATAAAACAAACCCAATGTGTATCCGATTCATTAATAATCTATTCCAGAACAATCAAAACTCATAATTTCATCTCTACCCATTAAGAACATCTTCTTAAAACAAAAATATTTAAAATCCACTATGAATAAATAAAAATCAAACAGAAAATCAGTCTTCTGCAAATAAGTTGCAATCAAACACACGACTCACCAACAAAAAGGAGAAAAAAAGAAATGTTCTAAAATATCATAAGCATTAGAACTCAACGAAAGCCTTAACACAGAATCACCATATTTACAACAAGGAATACTACCAAATACTGCCTTATCTATCTCTAACTTTCTTACAAAAATATGATTAAGCATCTTCTTATACCAATAAGAAATCTCTGAATCCAATAAAGTTATTAACATTTTACTATACCAACAACCTGTACTATAAAAATGAGAATCACTAACACATCTTAAACTCAAAGACTTTCCCGGAAAAACACCTAAAGTATCTAGACAATTTTTACCTATTCTAAAATTACAGAAGAAACATTCGAAAGCTCGACTTTTCAAACCATTACAATAAAACCCCGCTCGTGCAAGTATTATCATATAATTCTCTTCCATTAAAGGACAAAATGTTTTAAAAGAAAATAATCTTTCCTCAAAAGATCTAAATATCTTATTTGTCTCAACGTTCAATTCGCTAAATTTCAACTCTATAATCTTTGACTCTATCTTTAAATCAAACCATTCAATATCTTCAAACTGATGTCCATTACTTAAAGACAATATTGAAGATGATTTTACATGCTCTTTACTTGAACACAAGTCTAAATTTAAATCTGTACTTTCATCTTTCTCCTTTTCAGAAAAATCATTCCTTGAATCAAAAATAATGTCATTATCGTCTAACAAACCTGCAACATCACTCTTATCAATTTCAATAAAACTTAAATCACTTTCAAATTCCTTTAAATCTACTTGTGATTCCTTAACCGAATCAAATTTTAACTTATCTAAATCATTATTCAAAAATCCATCAAACTTGACATTATTATCTAAAATATTTTCTGTAAAACTAACTAAATCACTATCAAAACTCTCGGCAAATTCATCATCGACAATGTCTGTTATAAACAAATCATCACAATCTAAGTCCATACTAATAACCAGAAGAACCAAACCCTAAACTAGAACGAAAACTACTATCTATACTTAAAACTTCTTCTAATTCTACAATAAATATCCGTTCTATTATAAGCTGGGCAACTCTATCTCCTCTATAAATTCGATATTCAATATCACCAAAATTAAATAACAAAACTTTTATATTTCCTCTATAATCCTGATCTATAACACCTGCACCAACATCAATAAAATGCTTCCATGCAAGACCTGAACGAGGTGCTATACGACCATAACATTCTGAAGGAAATTCAATTTGAATATCAGTTAAAACTAAAACCTTATCTTTCGGATGAATTACATAATCATACGCACTAAACAAGTCTAATCCTGCAGAACATGACGATGTCCTCTTCGGAGTAAAAGCTCGATCTGTTAACTTTACAAACTTCATTTTCATGCTTATCTCAAGAAGATTAATAGTACGAATAATGAAATAAACCACCACATCCTACAATTTGCGCAAACAGGGTGATCTCAAAAACATTTCTAGAAACAACCAAAACCAGATTCTCACAATTAAAAAACTATCTCACCACATGTGCAGTCCTTACAGACGACAAAGCGTAACCTTTCTCAAGACCTTGCTTCAACATGTCACGTACGCCACATGAACATAAGAAAATAACAAACCAAGTTATCTAAATACATGTGTTCGCATAAATCAAATAAAAAATAGTGGTGGCAAGAGTAACGGTGAAGAGTCTAACTTGCAAAGATACGTCACCACTGCCTGTTTCGTACAATAACAATCCCATAAACGATAAAATTAGAAACTTTAAGCTAACACCGACAAATTCAGTATTCAACTCTGCTTCTAAAAGTAAAAGAAGCGACCAAAAGTAACTCGAACTGAACTTGATCTGTTTCTCAAAGTAAGGGAGGGAGGGGGGGTTAAAATAGTAACTCTAGTTCAGTTTGAACTCGATCTGTTTTCTGGGGGGGGGTCAAAAAAGTAGCTCGAGTTCAGTTTGAACTCGATCTGTTTCTAAGGGGGGGGGGGTCAAAATAATAGCTCGAGTTCAGTTTGAACTCGAGCTATCCCTATACTACTTTTATATTAAACTCTATATAGAGAATGGTATTGAATCAAAACCCAAACTTGGAATTGAAACTTCATATTTTAACACATGATTCCCCACACCTTGGCGGTCATTTTGAGCCTATTCCCATCCAATTCCGTGACGGGCCGTTTTGATTCTAACGAAAGCACCCTTTTTAACAGGCCGCCGACCTTGCGGGCCGTTTTTGAAGGGCTTGGGCTATCCCAGCATTCCAAGTGAATAGCTGGAAAAATTCGTCTTGGCCTCGGCTTCGAAACGCTGGCTTCGGTTTGTTCGTGCGACGTTTCTAAGCGCCTCAAATAAGGGGACGAAGTTAACTGACAGTGCTATAGCATAGGGCAGCCCCAGTTTATATTAAACTCTATATAGAGAATGGTATTGAATCAAAACCCAAACTTGGAATTGAAACTTCATATTTTAACACATGATTCCCCACACCTTGGCGGTCATTTTGAGCCTATTCCCATCCAATTCCGTGACGGGCTGTTTTGATTCTAACGAAAGCACCCTTTTTAACAGGCCGCCAACCTTGCGGGCCGTTTTTGAAGGGCTTGGGCTATCCCAGCATTCCAAGTGAATAGCTGGAAAAATTTGTCTTGGCCTGGGCTTCGAAACGCTGGCTTCGGTTTGTTCGTGCGACGTTTCTAAGCGCCTCAAATAAGGGGACGAAGTTAACTGACAGTGCTATAGCATAGGCCAGCCCCAGTTTATATTAAACTCTATATAGAAAATGGTATTGAATCAAAACCCAAACTTGGAATTGAAACTTCATATTTTAACACATGATTCCCCACACCTTGGCGGTCATTTTGAGCCTATTCCCGTCCAATTCCGTGACGGGCCGTTTTGATTCTAACGAAAGCACCCTTTTTAACAGGCCGCCGACCTTGCGGGCCGTTTTTGAAGGGCTTGGGCTATCCCAGCATTCCAAGTGAATTGCTGGAAAAATTCGTCTTGGCCTGGGCTTCGAAACGCTGGCTTCGGTTTGTTCGTGCGACGTTTCTAAGCGCCTCAAATAAGGGGACGAAGTTAACTGACAGTGCTATAGCATAGGCCAGCCCCAGTTTATATTAAACTGAACAAACCGAAGCCAGCGTTTCGAAGCCCAGGCCAAGACGAATTTTTCCAGCTATTCACTTGGAATGCTGGGATAGCCCAAGCCCTTCAAAAACGGCCCGCAAGGTCGGCGGCCTGTTAAAAAGGGTGCTTTCGTTAGAATCAAAACGGCCCGTCACGGAATTGGACGGGAATAGGCTCAAAATGACCGCCAAGGTGTGGGGAATCATGTGTTAAAATATGAAGTTTCAATTCCAAGTTTGGGTTTTGATTCAATACCATTCTCTATAAAGAGTTTAATATAAACTGGGGCTGGCCTATGCTATAGCACTGTCAGTTAACTCTGCCCCTTATTTGAGGCGCTTAGAAACGTCGCACGAACAAACCGAAGCCAGCGTTTCGAAGCCCAGGCCAAGACGAATTTTTCCAGCTATTCACTGGGAATGCTGGGATAGCCCAAGCCCTTCAAAAACGGCCCGCAAGGTCGGCGGCCTGTTAAAAAGGGTGCTTTCGTTAGAATCAAAACGGCCCGTCACGGAATTGGACGGGAATAGGCTCAAAATGACCGCCAAGGTGTGGGGAATCATGTGTTAAAATATGAAGTTTCAATTCCAAGTTTGGGTTTTGATTCAATACCATTCTCTATATAGAGTTTAATATAAACTGGGGCTGGCCTATGCTATAGCACTGTCAGTTAACTTCGTCCCCTTATTTGAGGCGCTTAGAAACGTCGCACGAACAAACCGAAGCCAGCGTTTCGAAGCCCAGGCCAAGACGAATTTTTCCAGCTATTCACTTGGAACTTGGAATGCTGGGATAGCCCAAGCCCTTCAAAAACGGCCCGCAAGGTCGGCGGCCTGTTA
Organism: Lepidonotus clava; assembly: GCA_936440205.1. Classification (NCBI taxonomy): domain Eukaryota; kingdom Metazoa; phylum Annelida; class Polychaeta; order Phyllodocida; family Polynoidae; genus Lepidonotus; species Lepidonotus clava. The sequence continues at coordinate 14,164,256 of OW387147.1, forward strand.
AAAAGGGTGCTTTCGTTAGAATCAAAACGGCCCGTCACGGAATTGGACGGGAATAGGCTCAAAATGACCGCCAAGGTGTGGGGAATCATGTGTTAAAATATGAAGTTTCAATTCCAAGTTTGGGTTTTGATTCAATACCATTCTCTATATAGAGTTTAATATAAACTGGGGCTGGCCTATGCTATAGCACTGTCAGTTAACTTCGTCCCCTTATTTGAGGCGCTTAGAAACGTCGCACGAACAAACCGAAGCCAGCGTTTCGAAGCCCAGGCCAAGACGAATTTTTCCAGCTATTCACTTGGAACTTGGAATGCTGGGATAGCCCAAGCCCTTCAAAAACGGCCCGCAAGGTCGGCGGCCTGTTAAAAAGGGTGCTTTCGTTAGAATCAAAACGGCCCGTCACGGAATTGGACGGGAATAGGCTCAAAATGACCGCCAAGGTGTGGGGAATCATGTGTTAAAATATGAAGTTTCAATTCCAAGTTTGGGTTTTGATTCAATACCATTCTCTATATAGAGTTTAATATAAACTGGGGCTGGCCTATGCTATAGCACTGTCAGTTAACTTCGTCCCCTTATTTGAGGCGCTTAGAAACGTCGCACGAACAAACCGAAGCCAGCGTTTCGAAGCCCAGGCCAAGACGAATTTTTCCAGCTATTCACTTGGAACTTGGAATGCTGGGATAGCCCAAGCCCTTCAAAAACGGCCCGCAAGGTCGGCGGCCTGTTAAAAAGGGTGCTTTCGTTAGAATCAAAACGGCCCGTCACGGAATTGGACGGGAATAGGCTCAAAATGACCGCCAAGGTGTGGGGAATCATGTGTTAAAATATGAAGTTTCAATTCCAAGTTTGGGTTTTGATTCAATACCATTCTCTATATAGAGTTTAATATAAACTGGGGCTGGCCTATGCTATAGCACTGTCAGTTAACTTCGTCCCCTTATTTGAGGCGCTTAGAAACGTCGCACGAACAAACCGAAGCCAGCGTTTCGAAGCCCAGGCCAAGACGAATTTTTCCAGCTATTCACTTGGAATGCTGGGATAGGCCAAGCCCTTCAAAAACGGCCCGCAAGGTCGGCGGCCTGTTAAAAAGGGTGCTTTCGTTAGAATCAAAACGGCCCGTCACGGAATTGGACGGGAATAGGCTCAAAATGACCGCCAAGGTGTGGGGAATCATGTGTTAAAATATGAAGTTTCAATTCCAAGTTTGGGTTTTGATTCAATACCATTCTCTATATAGAGTTTAATATAAACTGGGGCTGGCCTATGCTATAGCACTGTCAGTTAACTTCGTCCCCTTATTTGAGGCGCTTAGAAACGTCGCACGAACAAAGCGAAGCTAGCGTTTCGAAGCCCAGGCCAAGACGAATTTTTCCAGCTATTCACTTGGAATGCTGGGATAGGCCAAGCCCTTCAAAAACGGCCCGCAAGGTCGGCGGCCTGTTAAAAAGGGTGCTTTCGTTAGAATCAAAACGGCCCGTCACGGAATTGGACGGGAATAGGCTCAAAATGACCGCCAAGGTGTGGGGAATCATGTGTTAAAATATGAAGTTTCAATTCCAAGTTTGGGTTTTGATTCAATTGAACAAATTGTGGGTTAGTCTAATATTGATGTAGGTATGTTCTTGTGACTTATGGATATGTATGGGAAGTTAATCACTGCAGGCGTTCATCTCTACAGTAATCCAAAGAGTCAACTCAGGCTTATTGAAAGGTACTTTATTCCAGTGTTCTCTCCAAACGAAATCTCCAAGTTGTTCACAGAGTCCAATATACAAAGTATAAAGTAGTCCAACAGATCAAAGGTTCACAGTGTTAGGTACAGGTAACTCCAGACTTCAGCGCACTCTCACAACAAAGTTCTTACTCACTCCCTGCACCCCAGCAGATCGGGGTCTTATATATTTCCTGCTGGCTCTGCAGGGGTGTTGCCGAAAAGTAGGGTAGTCATATAAAGTATGTAGGTTAGTGGTGGTTATTTTTAGGTAGTTGGAAACATTTCTAGGTCAGAGGTCACTGCTCTCGAATATGGTAAGGTATGCCATAGCAGCCTGTCCTAGATTCAAGTCCCTGAGGTCAGCTCATGCCCTCCTTTTCTATATGGTAAGGTATGTAGGAACAGCCCGGCCTAGATTCAAGTACTTCTAGGTCGGGCCCCAAGGCAGGGTCACTGACCAATAAGGTAAGTAGGCCACTCCTGCGAGCTGGTCTGGGTTGTACTATTTTTAGTCCCAAAGAGGTTGTGCTCTGACCTGACTCAACCAGGGTTTGAGGTTTTGAGGTTACTCTTCTCCATAGCCCCTTACTTTATTCAAGGCCAGGGAGGTAAGAGGCTGGTCTTTACTTTTATATCATATGAATTTGGGGTTTCTTTTGTTCTTTGTGAGAGAATGCTGAGCTAGTGCTACCGTCACTCAGCACTGCACAATAGTGCAGGCGACGGTGGCTTAGATCTGAGACCGTTGTGAAGTAGGTTTACATTTAGGTCTCAGTTACTTATTTTTCACTTGTGCTGAGTGACAGTAATATTTCAATAGACACATAATTGGACAGTGAATACAACAGAATAAACCGTTTGAGAGTGAATTTTAAAATGATTGAAGCAGTAAATTTATAGGAAATTTAGCTTCCACATTAAATGATTTGTATGTCATATCAATCACCCATTACTATATAAATGCAAGAATGTTGCTGAAATCATGGTAAATGATAATTTTGATAATGTTTAGAAATATTTTATCCATTATTTTGATATGTATTCCCTTATGCTACATTTGTTTTTACCCGGGTCAAAACTACTATAAGTGACTCTCGTCACTCTCAAATGTTTTAGAAGTAATTAATATCTGTCACACATTTGTGATTAAGACTGTGACACAAAGTGTGGAACAATGTTGCATATACATTAAATGAACAACAACACTAATTCTGCAACCAAAACATACTCATTATTGAGTTCATTATCTCAGCGGCATGAGGCTGCAGAGTCGACTGCTGATGTTTATACACACATAATCAAGTCACCACATGGTTTCAGGGATGTAAGTTTTTCCAGATCGCCGTGAATGCCTTTTATGTGATCAGTCAAGGTCTCAATTAGTTCGCGATTGTTTTCCACATCGTTTGCCCGGGCTGTACCAAATAGATAATACGATATTTCACCTACCACATTTAGCACAGGTACACCAGCCCTCCTTGTTCTATTTGTTCTGATGATATAGTCCTGGTCATGGGATGGCAGCGATCCTAAAGTCTTTCTAACAGCCTCCCTTTGTGTCTTAACCAGAGTGTGCACAGTCATATTCAGCCATTGCTCCAAGAATTTAACCCTCTCGCACGCCGCATCTGTTGTATATTTGTTATTTGCAATCATACTCAGATTAAGGTTTGCAACCCTTTCATAGCATAATGACGTCACATCCAAGGCCTGCTTTGATACATCCAATGGTGTTGGTACCGTAACTCGAAATCCTTGCAGTAAATAAGTTACATCTGCAGTTGACATCAAGTGGCCAGGTTTGAAGACTACACCAAATGGTTCTCGGCTTAATGTTTCTGCAAACATCGCATCCTCTGGTGATGAAGAAACAGTGTAATAGAGACCTATAAAGGTAAATGCCCATATCAATGGGCGTAATTTGGACTTCATTTTGGTTTTGTCCTTTCAATTGAAATAAATAGCCAAGTAGAATGTATTATAATTCTAAAACAGGAAAAGTTTCATTGTCGATCATATAGGTAAAGACCAGGGTCAATCTGTTGATTCCATATACTACTTGCACTCAATACGTCATGAAATGATTGTTTTAAATACTATTCTCATGTCCCGATGACTTATTTACATCCCATGCGTTTCAATAAATAAGAAATATTTCATACACTTCTCACGCAGTGTTTCCAGGGTCAAACTGTCATTTTCATATACTACTCACACGTAGTGTAGAGAACCACCGCCAGGGCTAATCTGTGAAAGAATTGATCTCACTCAGTTCCCCACAGGGGGAATCGGTCCCTTTAAGAGGAATCTGGCTCAAACATCATTTAGGTCAAAGGTCAAGGTTCAGTCTCTCCTCTCCGCCGGGGTCGGCGCCTTTGTTTATAAACAAACCTAAACAGTCAGATCGGCACTCCCGGGGTGATGATTGCCAGATGTGAAAGTGCCCCCACGCTGTTACAAGTTCATGTGCAACCTGGGGAACCTTTAAGAGGCTTATAGCTCGAGGGAGACTACGAGCATGACTTCTTTAAGAAGCTAATAGATGCAGGAGGAGTTTGAGGGCCATTTCCTTTAGAAGCTGATAGTTTTTAATTTAGTTCCGTTGGGACACGAGAGCTAATGTGATCAGTTCGTTTCTATTTCTGTTTTCTGGTTGTTTTCTTTTCTTCTTTCTTTTTTTTCAAATCGATTATTTAACTTTTAACAAGTTTATGATACAGTACATATTGAAACAGGGTCTGAGCACACAAATATTCCTTTTTCTTCATTTTTATTTTTCCTTTAGAACTTCATTCATATGAGAACGTCTCTGCCGCTGATTCCAGAGCTAGAATGTAGACGTCGCTCTGATCAACATTAGTGTGTAGGGGGCTCCCACAGCCCACAGCGTTTGTTCTGATGGTTCCCGTTCTATCCGCTAGGGGTACACTGCGGAATTAACGCAGGTTCAGCATACAGCGTCTTGTGCTGGTGGTTTCCGTTCTATCCGCTAGGGGTACATGGCGGAATGAACACAGGTTCAGCACAGTGTTTTTTTTTTTATTATTTATTTTAAAATCCGCAGGGTGTTGTAACCATATAATTCTAGTAATATAGGTTAGTGACCTACAAAGCAGTGTCAGTTTTCTGGTATAGAGGGCGACTCACTTCAGAGTGTAAAGGGGGCGCTCGTGCTTGCCACTATCAATATAAACAAACAGAAACGAGCCGTCCGTCCCGTGTCAGTAAGGGTGAAAATGCCCCCACGGCCTGATTGACACCAGATGTGAACATCCCTCGTCCAGGGTCGGCGTCACTGTTTATTGACAAATATAAACACGTCCCGCTTTGCGAGAATGACTTCCCGGATGTAAACCAAAGCGCCAGGTTCAGGGTTAATTAAAGGTGCCCGTCTAGTACAGATGCATTAATAACCTATTAGGCATCCAATGGGCCCTTAATGGGCGTCTCTAGCCAGTCGCATCCCCCACTTCTCGTCCAGTGAGGCTCTGAGAAAGACGTACCTATTCTCCTGCTCCCAAAAGAATGCCGCTTTGAAACAATGGAGGATTGGCAGGCTTTTGTGATTGGGAATTCAGCTGTCCACTTTTATCTTCCGGGAATCAGGAGTGGTCACACTTACGTAGTGAACCTTCTGGATTTTACGTTAAGGGATTCAGCCCCCGAAATTTTATCTCCACGGGCTTTCGCAATCAATGGGATCATTGGTGACGGATACCACCAAGATCTTCTTCAACAGGGCAAAAGGTGGAGTACGAGGCCCATTGAGGTTGAAATTGAAGTGATAAGTTCAGCGGAAGGATCCCCACATCACGAACCATCAGAATCATGTGAAGGATTTATTCAGCCAGAAACGTCTGGAGTGCAGGAAGGATCTCCCATCCCGGATTGTCCAAGGAGTATCTGGTGATAAAATCCTTGTTAAGGGTCCCCATCAACTCAGCAGACGAGGTTAGTTCAGTCTAATTCAAATGCAGTGACAATAAGCAGTTCCAATATATTTCCCACAAGGTTTTGACATCAGTGCTTCACCTTAGAGATATGCGGTTCCATCTAGCATTGCATCATGTATTACAGTTTTTCACTTTATATGGACGGCATATTTCAATTAATTCCCACGAGGTCGCGCCACTGCTGCCTTATGGACATGTAGTTTAGTTCTGATGCTTCCCACGAGGTGGTGCTATCAGCAGTAGTCTGGAGTTGGCAGCGGCAGTCCAGAAACAAACATCGCTGTGTTGTCGAATACGTGTTAACCACCTTTCCTTCACGGGTAGCAGTTAAACCTTTAAGAGCCAGCGGCTCAGTATCAGACCCCTATCTAGTCTTTTTAATAAACCAGAGATCGCGTCACGGCATCGGGTACGTGCTATCGGGTTCATGTTATTCCCTTCGTTTGAGGGCAGTTGAGAAAAATGCAGCAGCTCAGCATTAGTTATTAATTCCATTATAGAACACACAGATCCCAGAAACGGAATGAACGAGTGTCAAGCCCTTAATTATGGTCAGAGGGCTTTGCGTGTGGCGAGAATGACAGGTCACCTTTCCTACGCTAGTGCTGCCCTCTTGGGATGTTTTATTATGACCCGTTAAGTGGCGCCCATAGCTGTATTCTACCACCTTTGCAGTTTTTCCATGAGGTGGCGCAACCAGCCAAGATGCTGCACACTGTACGCTCGGGAACGCAATGCCCAGTGTTTGCTGTTTCCCGCAAGGAGACGCCACCAGTAACAACCATCCGTCACGGCTTCTAACACTATCCTTCACATTACTAGCAAGGTTTTCCAATTCCACGTTTTCAAGTGTTTTCCTCAAAATAGCCAGGAGCATTTGTACTGGCTGTTGAATTCACAGGGAATCCGTATGCAGAGTGCGTATTCAAGAAACAGCTCTATAATGCATTGATTTCATACAGTATGCATTTGCTGTCTTGGTTAACATAAGGGGATCATATTGATCCATGGCAAATTGATTTTGCCAAAGTAAATCAAATGGTTTCGAAAATTGTAGCCTTGTTGGCCTCACGGGGCTGAGGCTCGTCAAATCCCTTATGAGAGGGGAAATGCAAAGACCACAGCAGATTGTATTTAGTGTTTGTTGTGACTTTTTGACGAAAATCAGACTTTCCCCAGCCATGGAAAGTTGAGTGTTGCTTTGAATCAGTCCAAATTGTAATTTTGCTAGGGTCTCAGCCCGTCGCAAGTTGAAAAGCATGGTTAAACAGTCGAGCTCCCATGCATGAAGGTCAGACCAGATCAGGAGTACCAGCAAAGTCTCCTGTCCCTCTGTCTCTAGCGTCCTTAGTTGAATACTCCACGTCAACTTGTCCCTCGGACGTGGTCTACCTTGGACTGTTCATTTTAGGCACCAATGGGTTGTGAGTGAGTTTGTTAATGGGAATGGTCTTTTTTTTTTTAGACATTAGTAAGGATGGAATATTAACCTTACCCTCTGTTTAGTTGTTTTGAACTCTTAAGTATGCTTGATTCCTCGTGTAAATCATACTAGTCAGCTTTTGGCAAAATTTTGACCTAATTTTGCTGTTGATTTGGCATAATTTTCAGTTTCAGGGGTGAATTGACCCATTTCACAGAATTGACTCAAGTAAAGTTTTGCAGTCAATTTCATTTGTTATGCTTTTAATCAGATTTCAGAGTCTAATTGACCTATTTTATGGTAAAAACAACTGGGGGGATATAGAATTGAACTTTTGTTCAGAAAGGTTTAGTTCCAGATTAAAGGTTTTCTCAAGGGTTCCTCATTTTCCTCATCTTCAGAATCTGAGCTCCAAAGGAATGGGAAGAGTCCCCTTAGAGATTTTGGATCTATTTCTGCCAAATGGCTTTCTGTACTTTCTTGATCGGAAGAACTCCTCAATGAAGTTTCTTTTTCTGCTAGACTTTCTAACATTTTTGCCTGATTTATTGCATCATCAAGTGAAGGTGGGTTCATTATAATTAATGTTTGAGACAGCAACGGTTGTAAACCCTCAACAAATACTGACAGTAGTGCCTCATCACCCACTTCTGTCATGCATTGTTCCTGTCTCAAAGCAGCTACATAATCATGGACAGACTGGTCTTTGCCCTGTTTAAATGTATTGTTATGTTTTGTCTCATTAAATGTTTTAGAAAAAGTAGGTACTTTTGGTCCAGTAGCCATTTTGTTTCAAAATTTATCTGCTTTGATATTTCTGCCCCTAATTTTAAGATTTTGGTAATATTCTAGAGTTGCTTTCCCTCTTGTGGAAATAGAGCACTAGTAGATAAATCAACCCTTTTGAATGTATGAGATTGTGTCCCCTGCTCAGACAAAGGTTTTGTTAGATTTGGACCATCCAAATCCCCTGGGACGTGGGAAAATGGGCAGTCAGTGGCTGTGGATTTAGTTTACCCTTGTAAACAGGGGAAGTCCCACCAGATCACAGAGCCGGGTTTCGTTTTGGGTGCCAAATGTGATTGGTGAGATTGAGGTGTGTTCTGTGGCAAATGAATCTGCTAAGACTTCAGATGCCTCGGAGGACTTGTTAAGTTCCCTGTAGCTTAGGCTGGGTTAAGCAGTTAGGGCGTAAACTAGGCTGCCTTCCTCTATGTCTAACGAGAGGCCTTTTATAGACTTGTAGATGTGGCTGCTGAGTCCTCCTCAGAATTCGAGATGATTCGTAACTCCTCCCAATAGATTCGTAACTCCTCCTTCTGGAACGTAACTCCTCCCTGGGGTTTTGTCTGTGTTGCCGGGAAGTGCTATACACACCTCAATGCAGTTGTGAGAGTTTTTGCTTTAGTCAGGAACATCCGTACCCTCCAACTAACTGTGATTGCCTTATTCAGTTCTCCACTCACCAGCGGCCACGTTTCTCAGGCATCAAAAGGCTAATGTCCAGTTTCAGTGATACTGTGGTTATGATCCTTGTACCTGCATTTAAAACGGACTAGTCAAATCAATTCTAGGGAAAAATAGCTCAAACCCTTGGGTGAGCACAGCCGGCTTAATCCCCAGAAGATGAGACTGCCCTTTGGTAAGTCCCGCAGGCGGTTGAAATAGAGATCCGGGATCTGAGGGGAAGATTCCGGGAACGTCCAAGTAATTTGTCAGAAAGAACACTCCTTTTGGGTTTTCTCCACCACCTGAACAATTGTGGGGTTGTCTAATATTGATGTAGGTATGTCCTTGTGACTTATGGATATGTATGGGGAGTTAATCACTGCAGGCGTTCATCTCTACAGTAATCCAAAGAGTCAACTCAGGCTAATTGAAAGGTACTTTATTCCAGTGTTCTCTCCAAACGAAATCTCCAAGTTGTTCACAGAGTCCAATATACAAAGTATAAAGTAGTCCAACAGATCAAAGGTTCACAGTGTTAGGTACAGGTAACTCCAGACTTCAGCGCACTCTCACAACAAAGTTCTTACTCACTCCCTGCACCCCAGCAGATCGGGGTCTTATATATTTCCTGCTGGCTCTGCAGGGGTGTTGCCGAAAAGTAGGGTAGTCATATAAAGTATGTAGGTTAGTGGTGGTTATTTTTAGGTAGTTGGAAACATTTCTAGGTCAGAGGTCACTGCTCTCGAATATGGTAAGGTATGCCATAGCAGCCTGTCCTAGATTCAAGTCCCTGAGGTCAGCTCATGCCCTCCTTTTCTATATGGTAAGGTATGTAGGAAAAGCCCGGCCTAGATTCAAGCACTTCTAGGTCGGGCCCCAAGGCAGGGTCACTGACCAATAAGGTAAGTAGGCCACTCCTGCGAGCTGGTCTGGGTTGTACTATTTTTAGTCCCAAAGAGGTTGTGCTCTGACCTGACTCAACCAGGGTTTGAGGTTTTGAGGTTACTCTTCTCCATAGCCCCTTACTTTATTCAAGGCCACGGAGGTAAGAGGCTGGTCTTTACTTTTATATCATATGAATTTGGGGTTTCTTTTGTTCTTTGTGAGAGAATGCTGAGCTAGTGCTACCGTCACTCAGCACTGCACAATAGTGCACAATACCATTCTCTATATAGGCGGCCTGTTAAAAAGGGTGCTTTCGTTAGAATCAAAACGGCCCGTCACGGAATTGGACGGGAATAGGCTCAAAATGACTGCCAAGGTGTGGGGAATCATGTGTTAAAATATGAAGTTTCAATTCCAAGTTTAAGTTTTGATTCAATACCATTCTCTATATAGAGTTTAATATAAACTGGGGCTGGCCTATGCTATAGCACTGTCAGTTAACTTCGTCCCCTTATTTGAGGCGCTTAGAAACGTCGCACGAACAAACCGAAGCCAGCGTTTCGAAGCCCAAGCCAAGACGAATTTTTCCAGCTATTCACTTGGAATGCTGGGATAGCCCAAGCCCTTCAAAAACGGCCAGCAAGGTCGGCGGCCTGTTAAAAAGGGGGCTTTCGTTAGAATCAAAACGGCCCGTCACGGAATTGGACGGGAATAGGCTCAAAATGACCGCCAAGGTGTGGGGAATCATGTGTTAAAATATGAAGTTTCAATTCCAAGTTTGGGTTTTGATTCAATACCATTCTCTATATAGAGTTTAATATAAACTGGGGCTGGCCTATGCTATAGCACTGTCAGTTAACTTCGTCCCCTTATTTGAGGCGCTTAGAAACGTCGCACGAACAAACCGAAGCCAGCGTTTCGAAGCCCAGGCCAAGACAAATTTTTCCAGCTATTCACTTGGAATGCTGGGATAGGCCAAGCCCTTCAAAAACGGCCCGCAAGGTCGGCGGCCTGTTAAAAAGGGTGCTTTCGTTAGAATCAAATCGGCCCGTCACGGAATTGGACGGGAATAGGCTCAAAATGACCGCCAAGGTGTGGGGAATCATGTGTTAAAATATGAAGTTTCAATTCCAAGTTTGGGTTTTGATTCAATACCATTCTCTATATAGAGTTTAATATAAACTGGGGCTGGCCTATGCTATAGCACTGTCAGTTAACTTCGTCCCCTTATTTGAGGCGCTTAGAAACGTCGCACGAACAAACCGAAGCCAGCGTTTCGAAGCCCAGGCCAAGACAAATTTTCCCAGCTATTCACTTGGAATGCTGGGATAGCCCAAGCCCTTCAAAAACCGCCCGCAAGGTCGGCAGCCTGTTAAAAAGGGTGCTTTCGTTAGAATCAAAACGGCCCGTCACGGAATTGGACGGGAATAGGCTCAAAATGACCCCCAAGGTGTGGGGAATCATGTGTTAAAATATGAAGTTTCAATTCCAAGTTTGGGTTTTGATTCAATACCATTCTCTATATAGAGTTTAATATAAACTGGGGCTGGCCTATGCTATAGCACTGTCAGTTAACTTCGTCCCCTTATTTGAGGCGCTTAGAAACGTCGCACGAACAAACCGAAGCCAGCGTTTCGAAGCCCAGGCCAAGACGAATTTTTCCAGCTATTCACTTGGAATGCTGGGATAGCCCAAGCCCTTCAAAAACGGCCCGCAAGGTCGGCGGCCTGTTAAAAAGGGTGCTTTCGTTAGAATCAAAACGGCCCGTCACGGAATTGGACGGGAATAGGCTCAAAATGACCGCCAAGGTGTGGGGAATCATGTGTTAAAATATGAAGTTTCAATTCCAAGTTTGGGTTTTGATTCAATACCATTCTCTATATAGAGTTTAATATAAACTGGGGCTGGCCTATGCTATAGCACTGTCAGTTAACTTCGTCCCCTTATTTGAGGCGCTTAGAAACGTCGCACGAACAAACCGAAGCCAGCGTTTCGAAGCCCAGGCCAAGACGAATTTTTCCAGCTATTCACTCGGAATGCTGGGATAGCCCAAGCCCTTCAAAAACGACCCGCAAGGTCGGCGGCCTGTTAAAAAGGGTGCTTTCGTTAGAATCAAAACGGCCCGTCACGGAATTGGACGGGAATAGGCTCAAAATGACCGCCAAGGTGTGGGGAATCATGTGTTAAAATATGAAGTTTCAATTCCAAGTTTGGGTTTTGATTCAATACCATTCTCTATATAGAGTTTAATATAAACTGGGGCTGGCCTATGCTATAGCACAGTCAGTTAACTTCGTCCCCTTATTTGAGGCGCTTAGAAACGTCGCACGAACAAACCGAAGCCAGCGTTTCGAAGCCCAGGCCAAGACGAATTTTTCCAGCTATTCACTTGGAATGCTGGTATAGTCCAAGCCTTTCAAAAACGGCCCGCAAGGTCGGCGGCCTGTTATAAAGGGTGCTTTCGTTAGAATCAAATCGGCCCGTCACGGAATTGGACGGGAATAGGCTCAAAATGACCGCCAAGGTGTGGGGAATCATGTGTTAAAATTTGAAGTTTCAATTCCAAGTTTGAGTTTTGATTCAATACCATTCTCTATATAGAGTTTAATATAAACTGGGGCTGGCCTATGCTACAGCACTGCCAGTTAACTTCGTCCCCTTATTTGAGGCGCTTAGAAACGTCGCACGAACAAACCGAAGCCAGCGTTTCGAAGCCCAGGCCAAGGCGAATTTTTCCAGCTATTCACTTGGAATGCTGGGATAGCCCAAGCCCTTCAAAAACGGCCCGCAAGGTCGGCGGCCTGTTAAAAAGGGTGCTTTCGTTAGAATCAAATCGGCCCGTCACGGAATTGGACGGGAATAGGCTCAAAATGACCGCCAAGGTGTGGGGAATCATGTGTTAAAATATGAAGTTTCAATTCCAAGTTTGGGTTTTGATTCAATACCATTCTCTATATAGAGTTTAATATAAACTGGGGCTGGCCTATGCTACAGCACTGCCAGTTAACTTCGTCCCCTTATTTGAGGCGCTTAGAAACGTCGCACGAACAAACCGAAGCCAGTGTTTCGAAGCCCAGGCCAAGGCGAATTTTTCCAGCTAGTTACTTGGAATGCTGGGATAGCCCAAGCCTTTCAAAAACGGCCCGCAAGGTCGGCGGCCTGTTAAAAAGGGGGCTTTCGTTAGAATCAAAACGGCCCGTCACGGAATTGGACGGGAATAGGCTCAAAATGACCGCCAAGGTGTGGGGAATCATGTGTTAAAATATGAAGTTTCAATTCCAAGTTTGGGTTTTGATTCAATACCATTCTCTATATAGAGTTTAATATAAACTGGGGCTGGCCTATGCTACAGCACTGCCAGTTAACTTCGTCCCCTTATTTGAGGCGCTTAGAAACGTCGCACGAACAAACCAAAGCCAGCGTTTCGAAGCCTAGGCCAAGGCGAATTTTTTTTTATTCATTTATTTTTTTTTTTTTATTAACATTTTATTATACTGGTCAAAGTTCGGTTCTAGGGTCCGGTTTTCGTTGTTGCACCAGTGGGCTTTCAATTTTGTTTTCCGTTAAATTTCCAAATACAATTTCATTAAATATGAAATATAAATGCAAACATTAGCAATTATGAACAAGTTTCAATCTACAATCAATCATATAAATACAAGTTTCAATCTACAATCAATCACATTATATACAGTGAAATATAATTCTATTTTCTTTCTTTTTTTATGATACATAACATATTTACATAAATGTATTCAGCATTATTGATTTTTGTAGTCTTTTGAATTCTATAAATGTTGATGTATTTCTAACTGATGGTTTCTCATTATTCCAAACAATTGAACCTGAATATGTAATGCCCCTTATAAATGCTTCACAGTTTGGTTTATCAGTTTTATAGATAGGTCCATCATTTAGTCTAGTTTTTATTATACATTCTTTCATTAAATTTGGGTATTTGTTTTTTCTTTTGTACATGAAATTTAACAAAATTTGATTTTTTCTTCTAGCTTTAAGACTGGATATTTTACATTTTTTGAAAAGGATTGATGCATCACATTTACCTTGAGTTTTCAGACAGATTCATAAGCCTCTTATGTGTAATCTATCAAGTTTGCTCAACAATGCTTGGGTTGAGAACATGTATACAATGTCACAATAATCATAAAATGGAACAATCATGGATTTATATATCTGAATAGCACAGTATTCAGATATATATCTCCTTATCTTACTAAACAATAGCATTTTATAGGAAATTGCACTGACTGTTTTTGCCATTTGATTTTTAAAATTCAATGTTTGATCTAAATGTATTCCTAGATACTTAAATATTGGTACCGATTGTAGACTTATATTATTTATTTTGAGCTTTATATTTGTTGTTTTCTTTACTTGTTGTCTACTTCCAAAAATCATGAATTTAGTTTTATTGGTATTAATTGTCAGTGCGTTTTCTGAACACCAAGCTGAGAATTTATTTAAATTTTGTTGTAAGTCGTCTGCTGCAATGTTTCCAAATTCGCTTGAGCAATAGATAACAGTGTCATCCTCATATAATTGAAATTTATCATCATTAAGTACATATTGTATGTCATTAATATAGACCAAGAAAAATAATGGTCCTAGTATAGAACCTTGTGGAACTCCACATTCAATTATCCTAGTAGTTGACATATTATTATTACAAATTGTTTTTTGAAACCTGTTTGTTAGGTAATTTTTTATCCAATTTAACATTTCACCCTCGATACCAATACATGACAATTTCTTTATCAAAATTTTGTGATTTACTGTATCAAATGCTTTTTTAAGATCTATAAATGTAGCAATTGTGATTTTACCATTATTCAATGACTTGAATAAATCATCAGTTAAATTGGTCACTGCTTCTGTAGTTGAGTAACCTTGTCTAAATCCATTTTGATTATTACTAAAAATATTTTGATCCTCAATAAAATTTGATATGTGTACATGTATTAGTTTTTCCAATATTTTACCAGTTATTGGTAATAATGATACTGGTCTATAGTTTGATACATCTTCATTATTACCACCTTTGAACAACGGAACAACCGTAGCTATTTTCCATTTATCTGGAAAAATACCTGTTTTCATAGATAATTCGAATAGATATGATAATTGTGGGATAAGTACCAATAAGGCATCTTTCAGACATTTTGATGATATACATCCAAATCCTGATGATTTAGTTATCTCTATATTTTTTATTTCTTTTATTAATGTTTCCCTGTTCACTTTAAATTTTGATATTTTCTCATATATTTCTGGTCCGTAATATTTCCATGTCTTATTATGTTTTTTTGCTAGTTTCGGACATATACTGGTAAAAAACTCATTAATATAATTTGAAGTTTCTTCTTTTTGTTATTTCTTGGTTATTTTCATTTTTCAGATTAATAATTTTTGAAACATCTTTATTTTTTGGAAGTATTCTATAAATATTTCTCCAAAATTTTTTAGGATCACCTTTCGATGCATTAAATTCATTTTCAAGGTTATCAATTTTTGCTCTATCGATTAATTTACCGACATCATTTCTGGCTTTTTTTGCTAACAACCAGTCATCAGGATTTTTGTTTTTTTTTGCCATTTTCAATATCTTATCCTTGTCAATTATCATCTCCATTAGGTCTTTGTTCATCCATTCCTCCTTGTAACATTTGATTTTAAATTTCTTTTCTGGACACATATTGTCTAGTACATCAATTATACATTCAAACATATAATCCCAAGCATTATTTGGATCATTTAGGCCAAAGAATGTAACCCAGTCTTTTAATCTTATTTTTTCCTGAAACTCGTCTTTTTTATAATTTTTATAAGATCTGCCAGAAAAAACTTGTAAATTCATTTTTTGTTTTTATCTTTTACCTAGACACAAATATTGCTTGGTGATCACTATAATTCAAATTCAGTGTTCCAGATTTCAAAATGTAATTAGAATTTGTAAATATGAGATCAATACAACTGTTTACATTTCCATATCTTGTTACATTTTTGATCAATTGTTGTAGACCATAGCTGTTCATAATATGTATGAGCTCATTTGATTCTTTTGTTTTTTTGATAACATCAATATTAAAGTCTCCCATAACAAAAACGTCTTTTTTGTGAAATGATTCAATTTGTTCCATAGAATTTTGTAATATACTACAAAATGCTTTGATATTACCTTGTGGTGGTCTGTATACATTTGCTATGATTATATTCTTTAAATTCTCAATTTTAATATTGACCCATTGTATTTCAGCATCTTTACTACTAATATTGAATTTTGAAAGCTCTGTGTCCGAAAAAGATATATTCTCTTTGATGTACATACATAGACCACCTCCTTTTTTAATGGTATTAACATTATCATCACACCAGTTTCTATCCAGTCTAACTAGTTTGTAGTTATTAATTTCTATCATTTTTGAATAAATGTGTTTTGATAACCATGTTTCAGAAATACATATTACATTTGCATTATTGTCAGACATTTGATTCTTAAACATTTCAAATTTATTTTTACAAAATAAGCTGCGTACATTTAAGTGCACGAAGTGTAATCCTTTGTTTTTGAAAATATTGATATCAGTCATTTATATAAATGTTTGATTTGTTATCCATTAAACTGTATATATTTAATGTGAACATTAAAGAGTGGCTTTTGATTGCTAAAGTTATGTTATGTATTTGACATAGTGCACTGAGGTACAGTGCAAGAAACACTAGAATAGTATATAATATTATATTGTAAACTCGTTTGTATTGGCAAGAATATTATAGTGGAACTTGTAACGCTGATACGTGTGCTAAACGCCAGATGGCGACATCGTTTAGTGGCATAGTTAGAGTATGTGCAGAGTGGCAAAGTCCCCAGGCGTAGGGACTGCAGCCGGGCTAAGGCACGTCCTGCAGGTACGCACAGGTGCGATGAATGACGATGGAAACCTGTAAGGGTACGCTATGGATTGAGACATCTAGCTAAAAGATATTAAGGACAGCAGGCCTCGTCGTCAACATTAGTTTATATGATAGCTAGAAATAGAATTAGCTTATGTGAGTAAGAATGTGCAGTATGAAAGATAAGTAAGACTTTATTAAGTAATAGTGTAAATGAGCATAGCGACAAGCCTTTCGGCTGTTGCTATATAAGCGGTATGAGACTTGAGTTAAACGAGCAGACCAAGATAGAGTTCGAACAGAACACATGGAGCAATAGACTTACATACGGATCCTGCGGGTAGTGTTAAGATGGTAGTAACCATTACAAACAGGTGATAGTAAGGATTGGGACAGCATAGGCTTAGCCTTACGGACTGCGTGCTGGAAGTGACGGGGATACTACCAATGGTCCTCGCCACCGGTAGACGGGAGGTGACTCTCTCAACAGTGTAAGAGCGTATATACCTTGTGAAAGGGGAAGCTTGACCAAAAGCTATACCTGGTTGGATTGTTACTGATGTGTTTGACTCGTGAATTGAAAGTAAGAACTGTATGGATGGAGAACCGTTTACTTGTACCTTCGGGATATTATCATGAATGTAATAAACTGACCTCTTGCCAAGCGCGTGTTCTTTGTATAGGATTGAGCCCCTTTACTTAGAATCTCTACCACTAAGAATTGAACTCTGATCCAGGATAACATCTATCTGGAAGAAGCTAACAACTTCAACGAATAATCACTAAGAACTCCCCATTACTTAGTATAACACACTTTATTAACATATCCAAGTAAAACGAAGATCTACGGTAAACGACATAATATCGCGCAGTTGAATAATGAATAGACGAATCAGCATAGGATATGAACAAATATGAACTTTGATAGGATACTCCCCGATAAATAATAAACATTAAAATATATAACCACCCAGCTCAATAGTAAACATCTGTTGATCAATACAAAGTTAAGTAATAATAAAGAATAACAGCTAAAATATGGATATAGGTTGCTTTGACCATCCATATTTGATTGTTCATGAGATGGGTGTATCTTGGCTTGAACTTCTAATTCCAATATTTTTTTCAGAAAATATCATAACATAAGTTCATAGTTTTGTTGAATTCCTTGCATGCTGTAATGAGTAAATTATACATACTTGACTTGACTTCTTTCTTATGACAATTTAACTGCCATTCCAGCTAGTTACTTGGAATGCTGGGATAGCCCAAGCCCTTCAAAAACGGCCTGCAAGGTCGGCGGCCTGTTAAAAAGGGGGCTTTCGTTAGAATCAAAACGGCCCGTCACGGAATTGGACGGGAATAGGCTCAAAATGACCGCCAAGGTGTGGGGAATCATGTGTTAAAATTTGAAGTTTCAATTCCAAGTTTGAGTTTTGATTCAATACCATTCTCTATATAGAGTTTAATATAAACTGGGGCTGGCCTATGCTACAGCACTGCCAGTTAACTTCCTCCCCTTATTTGAGGCGCTTAGAAACGTCGCACGAACAAACCGAAGCCAGCGTTTCGAAGCCCAGGCCAAGGCTAATTTTTCCAGCTAGTTACTTGGAATGCTGGGATAGCCCAAGCCCTTCAAAAACGGCCCGCAAGGTCGGCGGCCTGTTTAAAAGGGGGCTTTCGTTAGAATCAAAATGGCCCGTCGTGGAATTGGACGGGAATAGGCTCAAAATGACCGCCAAGGTGTGGGGAATCATGTGTTAAAATTTCAGGTTTCAATTCCAAGTTTGAGTTTTGATTCAATACCATTCTCTATATAGAGTTTAATATAAACTGGGGCTGGCTTATGCTACAGCACTGCCAGTTAACTTCGTCCCCTTATTTGAGGCGCTTAGAAACGTCGCACGAACAAACCGAAGCCAGCGTTTCGAAGCCCAGGCCATGGCCAATTTTTCCAGCTAGTTACTTGGAATGCTGGGATAGCCCAAGCCCTTCAAAAACGGCCCGCAAGTTCGGCGGCCTGTTTAAAAGGGGGCTTTCGTTAGAATCAAAACGGCCCGTCACGGAATTGGACGGGAATAGGCTCAAAATGACCGCCAAGGTGTGGGGAATCATGTGTTAAAATTTGAAGTTTCAATTCCAAGTTTGAGTTTTGATTCAATACCATTCTCTATATAGAGTTAATATAAACTGGGGCTGGCCTATGCTACATAACTGCCAGTTAACTTCGTCCCCTTATTTGAGGCGCTTAGAAACGTCGCACAAACAAACCGAAGCCAGCGTTTCGAAGCCCAGGCCAAGGCGAATTTTTCCAGCTAGTTACTTGGAATGCTGGGATAGCCCAAGCCCTTCAAAAACGGCCCGCAAGGTCGGCGGCCTGTTAAAAAGGGGGCTTTCGTTAGAATCAAAACGGCCCGTCACGGAATTGGACGGGAATAGGCTCAAAATGACCGCCAAGGTGTGGGGAATCATGTGTTAAAATTTGAAGTTTCAATTCCAAGTTTGAGTTTTGATTCAATACCATTCTCTATATAGAGTTTAATATAAACTGGGGCTGGCCTATGCTACAGCACTGCCAGTTAACTTCGTCCCCTTATTTGAGGCGCTTAGAAACGTCGCACGAACAAACCGAAGCCAGCGTTTCGAAGCCCAGGCCAAGGCAAATTTTTCCAGCTAGTTACTTAGAATGCTGGGATAGCCCAAGCCCTTCAAAAACAGCCCGCAAGGTCGGCGGCCTGTTAAAAAGGGGGCTCTCGTTAGAATCAAAACGGCCCGTCACGGAATTGGACGGGAATAGGCTCAAAATGACCGCCAAGGTGTGGGGAATCATGTGTTAAAATTTCAGGTTTCAATTCCAAGTTTGAGTTTTGATTCAATACCATTCTCTATATAGAGTTTAATATAAACTGGGGCTGGCCTATGCTACAGCACTGCCAGTTAACTTCGTCCCCTTATTTGAGGCGCTTAGAAACGTCGCACGAACAAACCGAAGACAGCGTTTCGAAGCCCAGGCCAAGGCCAATTTTTCCAGCTAGTTACTTGGAATGCTGGGATAGCCCAAGCCCTTCAAAAACGGCCCGCAAGTTCGGCGGCCTGTTTAAAAGGGGGCTTTCGTTAGAATCAAAACGGCCCGTCACGGAATTGGACGGGAATAGGCTCAAAATGACCGCCAAGGTGTGGGGAATCATGTGTTAAAATTTGAAGTTTCAATTCCAAGTTTGAGTTTTCATTCAATACCATTCTCTATATAGAGTTAATATAAACTGGGGCTGGCCTATGCTACATAACTGCCAGTTGACTTCGTCCCCTTATTTGAGGCGCTTAGAAACGTCGCACAAACAAACCAAAGCCAGCGTTTCGAAGCCCAGGCCAAGGCGAATTTTTCCAGCTAGTTACTTGGAATGCTGGGATAGCCCAAGCCCTTCAAAAACGGCCCGCAAGGTTGGCGGCCTGTTAAAAAGGGGGATTTCGTTAGAATCAAAACGGCCCGTCACGGAATTGGACGGGAATAGGCTCAAAATGACCGCCAAGGTGTGGGGAATCATGTGTTAAAATTTGAAGTTTCAATTCCAAGTTTGAGTTTTGATTCAATACCATTCTCTATATAGAGTTTAATATAAACTGGGGCTGGCCTATGCTACAGCACTGCCAGTTAACTTCGTCCCCTTATTTGAGGCGCTTAGAAACGTCGCAGGAACAAACCGAAGCCAGCGTTTCGAAGCCCAAATTTGAGTTTTGATTCAATACCATTCTCTATATAGAGTTTAAAGCAAACCACAACGCAAATCAGTTATATATTGTCAAATAAAATTTTCAGTGAACTTTGTTTGTTGACAAACCATGTATGATCATGCTTCATCTGATAACAGAATGGTATGCAAAATTCTATTCAAAAACAGATTTAGACTGTCATGAATAGTCATTTTCTGACTTGTTTTGGTCTGTTGTGTGGTCCACACAAATACCTAGATTGTTTACTCAAAAACTGATGATGTCATCAAAATGTCATTTGCGGAATCCCCCCTGCATTTTCACTCTGCTAGCAGAGTCTCTAATGAGTATTATTTTTGGTGGAGAATGATGAGGGAATTGAGAGGAGGCAAACATGGTTGAGCCTGGCTTAGTACAGAAAGGAAAGGGGAGGAATTGACCTATTGACCCTGATGATGACATCACTGATTATGGGGCAGTAGGGTCACGTGGGGGGATTCCCCAACAAGTTGATTGCATACCAGAAAACAAAAACAAACAGATCCTGTTTCCAAGGATCATAATTATCAGACTTCTAGCCACCAATATTTGATTTTAACTGGCAATATGATTTATGTAAGTGTAGTTGAAGATGTCAGGATCGATTTTGAAAATTTAAAAAATTTACTAAATTTTGATAATTTTGCATTGTGGTTTGCTTTAATATAAACTGGGGCTGGCCTATGCTACAGCACTGCCAGTTAACTTCGTCCCCTTATTTGAGGCGCTTAGAAACGTCGCCCGAACAAACCGAAGCCAGCGTTTCGAAGCCCAAATTTGAGTTTTGATTCAATACCATTCTCTATATAGAGTTTAAAGCAAACCACAACGCAAATCAGTTATATATTGTCAAATAAAATTTTCAGTGAACTTTGTTTGTTGACAAACCATGTATGATCATGCTTCATCTGATAATAGAATGGTATGCAAAATTCTATTCAAAAACAGATTTAGACTGTCATGAATAGTCATTTTCTGACTTGTTTTGGTCTGTTGTGTGGTCCACACAAATACCTAGATTGTTTACTCAAAAACTGATGATGTCATCAAAATGTCATTTGCGGAATCCCCCCTGCATTTTCACTCTGCTAGCAGAGTCTCTAATGAGTATTATTTTTGGTGGAGAATGATGAGGGAATTGAGAGGAGGCAAACATGGTTGAGCCTGGCTTAGTACAGAAAGGAAAGGGGAGGAATTGACCTATTGACCCTGATGATGACATCACTGATTATGGGGCAGTAGGGTCACGTGGGGGGATTCCCCAACAAGTTGATTGCATACCAGAAAACAAAAACAAACAGATCCTGTTTCCAAGGATCATAATTATCAGACTTCTAGCCACCAATATTTGATTTTAACTGGCAATATGATTTATGTAAGTGTAGTTGAAGATGTCAGGATCGATTTTGAAAATTTAAAAAATTTACTAAATTTTGATAATTTTGCATTGTGGTTTGCTTTAATATAAACTGGGGCTGGCCTATGCTACAGCACTGCCAGTTAACTTCGTCCCCTTATTTGAGGCGCTTAGAAACGTCGCCCGAACAAACAGAAGCCAGCGTTTCGAAGCCCAGGCCAAGGCGAATTTTTCCAGCTAGTTACTTGGAATGCTGGGATAGCCCAAGCCCTTCAAAAACGGCCCGCAAGGTCGGCGGCCTGTTAAAAAGGGGGCTTTTGTTAGATTTAAAACGGCCCGTCACGGATTTGGACCGGAATAGGCTCAAAATGACTGCCAAGGTTTGGGGAATCATGTGTTAAAATTTCAGGTTTCAATTCCAACATTGGGTTTTGATTCAATACCATTCTCTATATCATGTTTAATATATAAAGACTTTTACTTTGAATAGACTAACTCCAGAGACAGTAACGAGTTGGGGGGAGATGTAGTATTGCACAAAGGTAGACTCATTCACTTCGCGCATATCAATTGAAATAGTGTAAAGGTCACCAGTTGAACATAAGGGGATAATCAGAATTCTTCCAAATTATATATCTGATGATGTTACACAGTATAGATATGGCATGTGCCGCTGGTAGGTGTAAATATACCTGACGGACGTTGTTCAGCAAGGTACACCCCCCAGCAGGCGACGATACTCGGGTAAAATCAATACCAGACTGCTATATGAAGTAAGAGCTCGATGTAAGGGCAGAGAGAGAACCATTAACATTTGGACAATAAGGATCGAGGGATCCGAGGGGTTTAGATAGCTACACAAGCAACAGGGACATCTGGTGACTCACACGAGAATTACTGCACTACTGTTGGATGTGAGATTAGGCAGACTTCGAGGAGAAAGCTTACTCTCCACTGGATTAGAGTTGTGACACTTAGAAGACTTATCATCTCTTCACTGGCAAATGTATGCATCATCGTATCCACAAATAATCTTGACCTACTGGCAAGCGTTGTTCATGTTATGGATTGAGCGCCAATCTCGTGAACTCCCTTACCACTCAACTAGCACCCATTTGGAATAGCAATATCGACAACAGTGAATATCTTGGACAATTCCTCAATAATTACGATAACCATAAATCTACACTATCGTTCAGTACTTTTGGGTTTAATAATATTATTTAGTGAAGTGACAACTGATATTTTGAGCTGGCTGATGTTATTTATCTTTAGTTAATTCCAAGGATGTTTCGTTGTTAAAGTTCGTATTTATTAACATCCCATACAAGGACGTAGAATCGTTGTTCAACTGCGTGATGTTTTAACGCTTATCATTTACATTTTACTTATTCGAAGATATCAATAAATGCTCGTTATTTTGAAGTAAAGGGGAGCTCTTTGTTATTAATCATCGAATTAGCTAGATTAGTCCAGGTAGATCTTCATCCTGGATAATTGTTCGTTCTTTAGTGGTAGAGATTCTAAGTAAAGGGGCTCAGACCTATACAAAGAACACGCGCTTGGCAAGAGGTAATTTTATTATATCCATGTAGACATTCTGAAGATACAAGTATATAGTTCTTCCATCCATACAATACATGCCATCCATCTCACAGTGCTAACACATCAGTAATGTTCCAACCAGGTATAGCTATGGTTAAGCTTCCCCATTCGTAAGGTATATACACTCCACAACTGTTGAGAGAGTCCCGTCTACCTGTGTAGCAGACCATCAGTAGGATCTCCATCACGTCCAGTACACTGTCTGTAAGGCTAAGCCTAAGCTGTCCCAATCCTTACTATCACCTAATCGTAGTGGTTACTACCATCTCGGCACTACCCGTCTTGATCCGTATGTTAGACTATTGCTCCCATGTGTTCTGATCGAATTCTATCTTGGTCTGCTCGTCCATCTCAAGTCTCATACCGCTTATATAGCGACAGCCAAAGGCTTGGCACTATACTCATATACTCTAACACCTATAACAGTGTTCCCTCTATCTTTCATACTTCCCATTCTTACTTACATCGACTAATTCTATTTCTATCTATGTACAAACTATCGTAGACGACAAGGCCCGTTATCCACAGTGTTCTTTAACTGGGTATTTAACTCATAACGTTCCCAAACAGGTTTTCCATTGCACGAGTGTCCCTTTTCGTACCTGTGCGTACCTGCAGGAGGGTGAACGAACCCAGTTACAGCCTTTTACGCCTGAGGGCGTCATTGTTCACGACACCTCCCATACATTCTACCTAAGCCACGAGACAGTGGCGCCGCTCGGCGTCAAGCACACGTATCAGCGTTACATGTTTCACTATGAACCCTTGCAAGTACTAACGAACTTACAATTACAATACTTACTACCAATTCCTAAAGTCTATAATAATTCTTTTGCACTGGACTTCAGTGCAATTTATATTTACTGGTGTGACACCTGAAGGATGACTCAGCTATGTTTCTCTGGATCTATAAATCCAGGGAGTACATTACAGTTAATAGGAATTGATGACGGATATGAATGATAAGGCAAACATAAGTTGGGCAGAAATCCCAGTAGTATTTTATTTAACATAATAACAACCTGGGAATAGTCCCAACCGCCCAACAAGCCTAAAGTCTATCCGGAAAACAATTTCTGACACATTTCGCGATCTAAGTCAATCTTCGAATTCAATGTATGTGTCAAATAGTGAAGAACAGACATGCTCTTCCAGTCACCAAGGTTCTTAATATCAATCAAGGAGAACCCTGCCGCAGCCAGAGCTGACGCACCACCGCGACGAAGCGAGTGTGTGTAAATGACATCAAACCTGTACGTTGACAATGCTTTGATAACTTGGCTGAGAACCAAGGATAGGTACCCCTGACAATTTTATCACCTTTAAGGTAAGAAATAAGTTGAGAAGAACCTTCATGTCCTACATAGGAGAGTAATAACAACAAGTAGAAAGTAACACAAAACTTAGAACTAGGAAGCAAAGTGAATGGAATTTGAAGCACACGCTCACCAAAAGAAATAGTTTTAGTGCGTCTAACACAAAAAAGGGAACCCCATGGATGGAAAGCTACATCCCTAACCAGTAAGGCCAACCCTTCTTCTAACAAGTTAGACTTACGTAGCAACCCACGGAAACAAATTATCAATACCCGCCAAAAAGCTAAGTCTTCAGTAACGTCTAGGTCTAAGGACAAATAAATATGATCTAAGTCTGACACTGTAATCGGAGGAGCCTGCTTTGAAGTATCACCAAGGGTACGTCTAACTCCACGAAGAGTCATCCGAATAAGGAAGGATGTAGGGTCAGGATGAGGGAGACCATTTAGACGATGAAGAACCGAGACGGCTGATAAGTAGTTAATAATAGAAACATACTTAAACGAGTTAGCCATATACGTAATATACAATAGGATTGTCTCGATTGAAGCAGGCAAAGGAATCAACTCATGGACTTCACAAAAAGAGAAGTAATGTTTCCATTGTGATCTTCTAGTAGCTGACGTGCTCTCTGCTATCCAGTTCGACTGGTAATGCCTCAGCTGGGTCTCTAATACGGCCTTCCCTGAAACAACACAAATCCCAAATTAAGAAAGGGGGGATAGGAGCTAGCCTTCTAGGATCAAGAAAACGAGACAAATAATCTGGGACCGTATTGTCAACTGAACGGACATGGCTAGCAACAATGTGAAAATTGTGAATGAAACTGAGCCAAAATAACTCTCGCAACCAAAACATGCATGCTGTGCTTGTACTGCGCCCAGTAATGATCATATGCATCACTTGCGTGTTATCAGTAAGAACACAGACTTTTGACCCACCCCAGTCCTTACCCCATCTATAGGCTGATTCTATTACAGGCCAGAGTTCCAAAACATTGATGTCTAAACTCTCTGTATACTCCTTAGGAGATCTAGCCAAGTGATGTAGGGGGATTACATCAGGGGGAAAAGGGAGGTGCCAAACACCTAGGAACCAATTGGATCCCCACCTAGCACCAAATCCTGTCATCGATGCATCTGTCTCTACCTTCAATTCCAAAGTCGCATCATTGCGAATAATGGAACACTTACCATTAAATACCGAGCAAAAACTGATCCACCAGTCCAGATCAGCCAACAACCAGTCAGGGACAGCTAACTTACCATTAGTATGAGACAAGTATTTAGTAAAATTGATGAGGCGGCGTGAAAAAGTTCTACCGCCGCGAACAACCCTACTAGCATGTGCTAAATGACCGCACAAAACCTGTAGATCGTGAAGCGAACATGTATCCCTTGTTCTAAACTCATTAACTATATTAGTTAACTTGGTAAGTTTATGATCTGGTAACCAGAGCTCCATGTCAACACTGTCTAACTCAATTCCGAGATAAGTGACACAGGTAGCAGGACAAACCACCTTCTTCCAGGAAACTTCAAAGCCTAAATCAATCAGCAGATCTATCAAAATAGACATATCACGCTTACAGTCAATCTCAGTCGGAGCGATAACCAAAAAATCATCTAAGTAGCCAAACACCTTCGACGCACCAGCTCGGTTAACGGCACGAATCACGAACTCCGTAATCTGGGTAAAAATGAAAGGAGCACACTTTAAACCAAAGCAAAGATGATTGTCCTGAAGGTAAGTAGGAACACCATTAATATCCCAAACAAACCCTTGAAAACGCCTGTGTGAAGGGTTCACATTAACCGATCTGTAAGCCGACTTGATATCTAGCACAGAAAAGTAGCACCCCTGGGTAATCTCTTGAGTGACATCATCTAAAGATATGTACGAAAACGTAGAGCAAACGGTATCCATATAATTATTGATACTTTCACCAAGAGGTCTACGGCAATCCGTAATAGGTCTAGTGGAACCATCCGATTTAGGAATAGCACCCATAGCGTGCACACAAACAGGCTTCTCCCCGACAACAGAAATTTTATGAGAATCTAACTCCTTTGCTACCGTTGCATGCATGTCCGCATTGGCGCTACCTTCCAAAATTGAGGAATAATTCTGACAAAAATAAGAATTAGGAAAATTCTCATCAACAATATCAAAACCATTTGAAACACCATTAATCAGATACGTAGAATTGATATCTGGTTCCTCATATCTGTAGCACTCATCAAAGAACACGCATAGATTGAGTTGAAGGCGACAACCATCAAGATAGTGTGTACCGAAACAATTCGAACCACAAGGCCTTGTGTTAGCACAGCTAGCTACATTGTCCCAAGCCGAAACTGACTGATTAACAATTGGTAGACTATCAAGAGACGAATGTCGTTTGACAAAAATTGGCTCAGACTGATAGAAATATTCATAACTACTGGGATTTGGTCCATATGATTTGAAGCGCTAGGAACACTATCCAAACTAACGACGTCCCGTAAGGACGTAACTTCTACTCCATCATCCAGGTGTGACAACAGAGAAGAATAACCCGAATTGGACTGATACGCACCATTCGTCAAACCTCTTGCGCTGGAGAGTCGCAGGCCACCAGGTTCATTTGAACCCCCGGCATGAAGATCAGACTCAAAATCCAAGTCATTTATCAAACACCTGTCATCCTCCAAATGCACCACAGCTGAACATTTCAAAACAACGTTGTCATCAGAATTTACACGAGGAAAATTCAAGTCAGAATCAGGAATCTGAGAAACTTCAAGAAAATCCAACCCACCAGACAAACCGCTTGAGTTAGGATTAACTGCTGTATCAAGAAACTCATGTACGTGAAGTGCTGGGGAACTAGATGTTGATATCTTAACCATAGCACTAACCTCATCCTATTTCTGACTACATTCAATCGCCGAATGGGAACCTTTGCAAACTTTGCACTCATGTTTCCAGGAACAAGATTCATTTTTGCAACCCCTTGAGTCATTGTATCTCCAGCAAACGCCAACTTGTCTACGAGGTTTCTTGAACCCACTGTCCTGTTGTTTCGACTTAGGCTTAAGGTTCTCAACGCCCAGGAAGGAATGGCTCAACTCATGATCTCCATATACGAAGCTCGAGGGACCTAGAATCTCAGCCTTCTCCCCCACCGCCCTGTCATATCTAATTAATGCCTGGCCTGAGAAAACTTTTTGTTTATCTGACAAGAATCTGATATGTTTGGCAAAATTCTGAATCAGAATACCAAGAAGCATAAGGCTCTCCATCAAAGACATGTTCGCGGAAACAATATCCTCTATAGTAGCATTCTTAACATTGTCAATGTAAAGGTGAGGTTCTATGTCAAAAGCAACGCACTTACGCCTCTTCGTCGCAGCTTTGAATCCACGATGACGGTGAGAGGCGCACTTGCCGCCGCACCTGATGCCATCGCACCTGACACCGTCGCACCCGATGTAACCGCACCTGATGCCGCCTGGTTAGGCGGAACTCCGCCCGCAGCACCAGATACACCTGCAGCCCAATGACGAAGGTCCGGCTGGACCGGGTTGAAGACCGAAGGTATCGGCGCCGTCATCATCACCGGAGGAGGAACGCCCGACGACAGGTTGACATCCATGTAGCCCTTAGCACTGGTCCGATTGGACACCGGGGGAGGAAACCCTGTTGAGAGGCCGTCACCCGCCACGCTCCTGGATTGGTTCTTATCCGGCACCTCCGTCTTCACTGGGAACTGATTCAACCATGACGGAAGGCCGGACATAACTGATGAACAAACAGAAGTGACAGTGTTAACACTCGGTACAGTGGAAGAAGTGTAAGTACTACTGCTTGCAAGTGACCATGTTACTGAAGAAGTGCTAGATACAGCACTTGAAGTGGTGAATGGTATATGCGGCCCACTTGACCATGTTCCAGGTCGATCAGCTGACTGCTGTGTGTAGGCTGCACCGGGGCAATTAAGAGTTCCCGCCACACTCGGCGTGGGTCGTGCCATATTGGAAAAAGCCAATGTCAGCTCCGACATCTGACTCATTAATTCCCCCAACTGTTTTTGAGTTTGATCATTTTGTCTGTGACATTCCTGGTTATCCCTGAGCAAGGCTTGAGCGTCAGTCACAGAAAATGCAAACACACTAGGACTTTCTGGTGAATGGTCACCCTCCTCACCCGCTGAGTCAATATCTCCAACACCTGGCAGGTAGTCTCTGTAACTGTCACAATGAACACCCGCCTGCTTACAACATTCTAGTACAAGTTTGCGCAAAATATGGGCACTTACTGTTTACAGGCCTCTCATGCTTCCGTTCGCACGCTGTGCACATTGCAACCACCATAATGGTGCATGAAGAAACGCAATAGAACAGGAGGCAGGGTGAGGAGGTGTTGCCCGGTCAGGTCCTGGTCACAAACTGGCCATTGTCCAGCCACTGGTGGCCCACAGGTGGGGGTGTAGTAGTTCAAGTCTGTGGCGCCACCTGGGGAAACCTCCACTACCTCTGCCTAGTTTTATAGATCAATATATAAGTGTATCTATTGAGTCCATAAAGATGTTCTCAAGCGTTCTCCTGCATTGTTCCTGATATTTCACCTGTATTTGTAAAGGTTTAAGCTAAGAAGTATCTATTTGAAAGAGACCTTTGTAACACTTTCGAGAGTACTATTTTCATATCTTAAATCTGTTTGTTGTCTGGTCATGATTTACCTATCGCCAGCCCAAATGGTTGAACCTGGGAGTGATTCCCGATTTTATAGCAGTGCCCCCTGGGCGCGCTACAATAGAAATCAAGAACAATACAAAATTTCAGCAAATTTTGGGGGACGCTCCAAACATTCCAAATCATTTGGATTGTTTAGTTGGAACACATTTCATCTAGATTCATATTAAACATATTCCTAGCTTTAGAATGATACAAAGATTACTGAAATTGATCAAGAATTGTAAGAATTATGAGGATTTCTTTAAAAAAAACGTTAGGGCATTAATGTTTGTGATCGCAATTTACTGTGATGATCTAATAAGCCACATGTCGAATTTAAGAAATAGCCGTGTCACCCTGTCGATTTTAAGGGTCTATACCCATAATTTTGTTTTGAATCACAAAAAGGAGGAGCTTCCCTAAACGCACGGCTAGGGGGCACTCCACAGTCACCGAGTCAGTGCAAGCTGGGCATAGATGGGGGCCGTCCATAAATGACGTCATGCGCTGGGGAGGGGGGGGGGGGGGTCCAGTCTCCTATACATTCCTATAGTAAAAGCATGACGAAGGGGGGGAGGGGGGGGGGGGGTCAAAAATGGTAAAAAATAGCATGACGTCATTTATGGACGGCCCCATGACAGAAATCGCATAAGACTCGTGGCAGTGCCTGTGTGCGTGCGGTGGGCTGTTAAAGCTGAAGGGCCCAGCGTCTACCTGTAGACGCCTGACGCCGGGCGTTCACCTGCCGTGACCAACACGGCGGGCCGCTAACTAGGTCAGGCCGCCCGCCGTACAGGTAGAAGGCCCACCGTCAGCTCCACAGGCAACTGGGTCAACCAACACGGCCACAGCCTCCTGAACGCCGCCCCCAGTTAGCACCACACAGACACAAAGATGGCATTGAACACCACATTCTTTTCGGTCTGAAGCTATCCTTCGAGAGTAGAACCTCGACAGTACGTCAAATAGGCCTACGGATTTACGTGGATCTTCTTGAGGGGCAAAAGGCACACCTGTAACTGTGTAAGGCAGGTAAAGGTTAGTACGTTACCGACATTATTATTACTCCTTCGTGTCTCACCTGAAAGTATTCTTAGCGGCTTTCCGCAAATGGTTCTAACCTGATGATATTGCTGTTTCCGTCAGTTAAGATTCAATGTCAATTTGCCTATAGTGCATAGCTTCAACACCAGCAATACCATTCTGACCTGAACAGAGCGATTAAAAGTTCAACATGGGCGATAAACGGGAGGTCCCGTGAAAGTAGAGCGTTGTTCACCAGGTATTATGGGGACGCCAGGTGGAGGAATGCGTAACACGCCTCAACTGATCAATGCTGACCCGAGCTAATTATTGTGTTAGCGTAACTATCACTGCCCATACATACATGGTCAGACGTTTGCCACAAAGACGAGTGACTGTAAAATGACAGTAAAAAGACTCGGTTTGTGCACAAAACCGACATCAACCAGAGCAGTCACTTCAACCGTCAACACGAGCGTACCTGAGTAGCAGTACCTGGACTGAGTAATGGGGAATTCCCACCACTACTGCTGTCCACCTCGCTGTTTACTTTTAGGGTTACCCGATGTTGTTCACTAATCAGATTCAAACAATGACACCTCCTCCCTTCTAAAGAAGATATTAAAGTTTAAAGAACTTAGGCAAGGAACTCCTCAAGTGTAGATATATATGGTACCTCCAAAAATTTTGAACATGGAATCCTAATGGCTAATGTAGCGTACCCACAGGGGCGGATCCAGGGGGGGGCCTTGCCCCCCCCCCCCCCCCTTGCCCTGTTAAATCATGTTTGATGGGGGGCCCACCCCCCTGTACATTAATGTTTTTGCCCCCCCCCCCCCCTCTACAAATTCCTGGGTCCGCCCCTGTTAACCCTCCCCCTTTTTGTTTGAAATCTCCGGACCCTTCCCTGGATTTGAACGCTGCTGGTATAGGGGAGAGAGACGTGAAACAAATGTAAGATTCTCCAACAAACATGACATGTAGACTTGTAGTTTGTCCATAAGGTTGTGTAACATCGTTCTACTTCTAGGTGAATTAGGCCTGAGTCACGTGTATCAACTTAGAATTACGTATATTCGTAATATAACACCTGGTGTATTAAACATTTCCACTGGGGAAACGAGGTTAGCATCTAAAAAGGATACCCTAAAAAGTGTGCGGTGGGAGCTATCAGTGTACTTTTTTTTCTGTCCAAAACAAAATTAAGGGCCCATACCCTCAGTGGGCTGACATAATAGGGATAGAATTGATTTTAACTATCAGCATCTAAAACGTCATCTAACCTTCCCACTAAAAGGCTAATGATAAATTTAAGAAAGGTCCGTTTACACAAGGACTGTTCACTGGGATTGGCTAACTGCACCATTTCCAGCATGCCGAACACACTAACTATAGATTTCGAGCACGCTGAACATACTAAATTGATATCTTTAGAACTTGTGCTATCAGGATCTTCCAACATAGTTCAGAACTACAGATCTTAACTTTACTACAGTGTTACTGTATTACCAATGATTTGAATCAATATAATTATATCATCAGGTAGATACAGCTTGTGTAACTAGTGAAGGATATGGTACATTACATTGAACTCACTATTTACTGCTATAAAGTAATGGCTTGTTGTATCCGTCATGTATTTCCTTTATTGGATATATAAATAGTTTTTTTTATATTGATTATACTTATAAGGCCAAAAAAAAAGTTGTGTTCTGGACGGCATTCCAGAGAGAATTGGCGATATATGGTTTCCAGATAATTAATGGACGCCCAATCTTCCACAACTTTTGCCAATGTGTTCCAGAGAAATTATCGGGGAGTGGGGTTTGTCGCCTAATTGGTGCATGTGGGAGAGCCCATATAATTATCAGGAAAAGTGTAAATATGCCTTAAGTTATGGGAATGTTCCCGGCAGGATGATTGTATTTGTTGTTTTGCATGAATGATACCAGCAAACCATGAATAATTATCGGGAAATAATTATCGGGAAAATTTATGGGGAAATAATTATGAGGAAACTATAGAGGGGATGTGCCTTGTATCACTCACCTGCAGCTCCCACCTCCCATCATATGCTTGTAATTATGTTAAAATTGTTCTGATTGATACCATTCAAAAAGGTACATGTGCAGTATTGTATACGGCAGCCCACACAATATCAAGATGCATTATTCTTATGGAATAACTTATAGAATATATGTAGTATGGATTTTATTCCATATATTTATCGTTTTGCTTTTAACTTTTGATCAGCACAAGAAATTCGCGATACTTGAGGTGTTAAAAGTGACGGGAGGTGTTGCCCTGAGTCCCGCGACTCGACAGCCGAATGCGCGACGGGCCCAGTCACCTGGTCACCGTTGTGTGGAGAGCAAGATGGCAACGATAACGTCGGGGTGTGGGGGAGGGGCAGATGGCGTTGATAAGGTCGGGACCGGTGAGTGGAGGGGTGGACGGAGGGAGGGGGAGATTGCGTTAACTGATTTCTTATATTGTAGCTCTATTCGCCTAGCAGAGGTAGCCCATAATCCTTTGTGCGAGTGGGTGTTCCGGTTCCGGTGATAAATCTTTAAACCTCCCCACAAAAATTTCGGTCATCTTAGGCCCCTTTTTAAAGCTTAGGGATTGCATTTTTAGATTATTATGCGAAACAAATTTTTCTATCTCCCACTAATACAACCTTACTCAACGTAAGGTATAAATTTCATGGGAGTGAAAAAAGTTGATTCATTATTATGTGACACTCTTATTGCATCTCTAAAAATAATCCAGGAAGTGAGGCTTGTAAATAATTCCTATAATAATATGATCGAAAGATATTGACTTTCTAATGTTAAAATTTTGTAAATTTAGGGGCCCATTTTCACTTTGGATTTTAACATTGGCGGCCTGCTGATAAATTGGCCAATTCTGCATGACATAGCAGTTAGATCTAATTAACTGTCCATAAGTTTTGAATGGTTAAATCTTTTTCCATAAAATGAAAACTGGATACCCTAGAAATACGGGTTCTCTTAGGGAAACTGGGAATAAAACTTATACACCTAAATGTGTGTTTTCTTCTGGCATTGCTTCTAGAACATACGCACATTTTCAAAAATTTCAGACCCCCCTCCCCCCCTTGATATGGGTGCAGACCCCTACAATCGTCAGTGCGACATAGCCTTCTCTTCAATTCAACATCATAGGGACAGGTGACATGATGATTTCTTAAATTAGACATGCGACATTGGGACCCCCCATCAACAACCCCTTGATGCATACATGATTATTTGTGCACTAAAAAGAACATGTTCTATATGACTTATGTAAACTTAGATAACTTTTTCAGCTTAAATCAGGGCCGACAGATTTTTTATACTATTGGCCCTGATGGCCGACAGCCGAAAAAGTTCGTCTCGAACACTGCATATGTGTAGGCGCGCGATACAACCCACATGTGCAATACAACCCACATTCCCACAAATAAGCTCCAAATTCCCGATAATTATTAGGCTGCCGTTAGCAACTTTTGCTATCGGCAAAATCCAGGCTCCCGATAATTATTTTGAATTCCGGATAATTATTTTGTATATCGGGAATGTTTCTCTGGAATGGATATAATTATCGGGAAATTGACTCTGACCTCACTTTTCTTATCCGTGACGAAAATAATTATCGTGAATTCTTTCTGGAATGGGCTCCAGGTTTCCCGACCGACCCTATTTTTCAGCCCCGACCCTAAAGTTTTTGAAGGAAAATGTAGGGAAAATCCATTAAAATGAGGCTAAAATGAGGGCCCAGTCTACCATTACAGTCTAAAAAAAATATTCAAAAAAAAATTCAATCCCGACCTACCGACCCTAATTTTTTGCAGACATGAAACCTGAACGCAACTATTTTTTTTTTTTTTTAGCCTAATCATAAAAGTAGCCTGAATCTATCATTTGTTATTACTATTCCTAAAAATGTACAACCGGACAAGGTATACCCATATGCATAAGATTATATCATTGAACATGCTTATAAAATAGATATTACAGTTTTGATGGCTTCTGTAAAGTTCTTATGTTTTTAAAGTTTCTTTTCCTTTGCAAAATGTGAATTTAAGAAGCAAATATTAAATTAATAATATTTGAAAAGAGGTAGCATCAAGGAAATTAAATCAGTACATGGCGATAAGAACTTTACTGATCGAGACATACTTATTTATGTTCTAGGGTAGTTAACGGTAGTTAGAACGCCAAACTAAAGTGTACCACTATCAGGTGATTCTGAAGGCAGTAAGGGTGTAGCAGTGTTTGTTTCACCTCTGTATAGAGATCATTACCTGGTAATCACTGTAAAATACCCTATAACTTGTAATGTGAGCTATCAAATGCTATGTAAGTCTCTGGTCTCATTCGAGTTTATCTTTCTATAAAACCCTTGTCCTTACAGCTTGAAAACCTTGTGTAATAATAGTGAACATAATCATACTGAACTTTTTGACCTGACGTGCTCCCGAGTAGGAAAACATAGAAAACTTTTTTTATTTTTATTATCAAAATTGGATTAAACTTGTCAAATCTCGGAAAATAATATTCCGGTACTCATCATTGCACCAGTCTGGGCTTATATAATTGTATGTTTACATTACATTATGCAGATTATTTATATAATTTATGACAGTTTGTGAGTAATATTGATATTGACTTTATTAAAAAGACAAAAGATCAGTTTAGGCCATATTCTGTAGTAGCCGAGGGACAATAAATTGTTTCAGCTTTATTGTTCTAAAAATACCCCTGGTGGTGGTGCTGTGACGCGGGGCGCGGGTGAGGTGTGGGCGCCCCAGGTCTATACAGGCCAGCAGGCGGGGTGTGGCAGCCGTCCTCGGGGTGTCATAGCGCTCAACCCTTGACACTCTGCCCACTGGCCCACGGCTAATAAAGTGAGTCAGGACGTCGGTGTGGTATTGCTGAGTTTACCAGCGGTGACGCAGGTATGTAGACGCCCTGACCATGCTGTGAGGTGGCTTGGGGTACGGCCTCCTTCATGGCCCCCCCAAGCCTCTCATTGGGGCACGGGCTTCTGGGCTTCCTCTTATTTCTCATGGTTACTGTAATACATTTCAATATTTATATGAAATGTTCAGAGCTGAAAGTCGGTGGGAAAGCAATATCTCAGTTAAAAGCATGCCTATGGGGTCTAAGATACCGTAGGGACCTTCCATCAATTACGCACAGGCCTATAAAGGGTGAGGTAGGGGGAGTAAGGGCATGAATACTCTTCAAATGCATATCACAAGCTATAAAGGTGGTGGTGTGGGGGTCAAGTAAACATGTCAAAATGCGTATTTGATTTATTCTAGTATCTTTTCAGTAAGCAGTTACTCACTGGTTTAATAGTGTTTTTCTTTCATCAAGTGTTTTTGTTTTTCAAAATGAATTTCCAAGCTTAATGCGTATTCAGATATTTAAGCCTTGTAAAAATAACTAAACTGCTATTTGTTTATGATGTTACTTCACTGAATAGTTTATTACTTATACGGAAGATCGTCCTTGTAGATGAGTAATAGTTCAATCAATAAAAAGAAGATATTTACCATTTACGTCTCACAAATACCCCAAGATAAAAAAGAAAGACAGAGCCCCGTCCCTCATTTATTTGTTGGATTGACATTGAGTTTTTATGGATCTGTTTTTAGTGACACGCATTACTGGATCTCCCTTTAATTGTGAGTTATGTTTACAAGGTTGCTATCATGACTAAGGCTTCATAAGATTTGCACAGATAGGGAACTTGACTTTTGAGCCTCTCGGCCATAACTGAGATACGCTGATTGTTGTATTTAGATGCCGAGATAAAGGACACTAGTGTAAAATTTGTGGGGGATGTCGAGGGAATGAACGTTAATTCATAGTTAATGAGATGGTTTAATATTTATTTTTTTAAAGGGGGGGAAATGTGATTTTTCCCATTGAAGCCAATATTAAACCATCATTTTTTCAAATGCTATATCGTATATTAAAATGGATATGGTGACATTGTTTATAAAGCTGTATTGCAGTCCCTATTCATTCATCTGACAGCTGTGTGATTTTGATAATTTTATTATGGTTATCAAGAAGTGAGGGGTTTACGTGGTTAAAAAAGGCTCGGATGCTTCCCACAAGCCAACAAGTTTTGACTGGGTCATGCGGCGGCTAACATAAACAAGCATGTCGTCCACCAACCAAAAAGTTGGCATTGGAGACCAATTGATAGATGAGTTGTTTATGGGTCGATAATGAGAACATATAATAATTATGTTCAGTGTCCGAAATTAAGGGTGCGACCCCTGAAATGCATAGATTTTCTGAATATTACACACTATATATATTAAACAGTGTTCGAAATTAAGGATTTATTTTATGCACACGCAGGGTGCATAGGGGTTAGAAATCATGCACCCGGCAATCTATTTATTTGCACACCTCTATATAAAGGTATTTATCCTGTTCAAAATTCATGCAACCACCGGGTGCATGCCTGCCAAAAAGTATGCACCCTGCAGTCAAATTGTGCACACCGGGTGCAGGGTGCGCCCTTCATTTCGAACACTGAATATTTATTATAAGAGAGAATGCATAGAATACAGGCCGAGTGCACATCTGTTATAATCATGCATCCGGTAGGTGCATACATTGTTTCCTTAAGTTTGGACACTGAAATTGAATCCCAGCTTGAATGACAAAATATAACCTACTGTTAAGTAGTCTTAGCACCGACAAGAATACATACTATAATACCTTAGGGTAGCAATGACGTAAAAACGCAATTAAGTGCGTACGCTCAAATATCAATATATCACACATTGTAGGCACTTAACTTTCAAAATATATTGTAATTTATTTCATATCAGACTCCTCATTCATATTAGTAACTTTTGACTTTTGTTTATATTAAATACGACTACGTCACAGTGACACGTGATCTTCCAGCAGTTACAAAGTACTTTAGGCATCTTAAACTTAACATTTGGCCGATAGAAAATACCTGGGCTGCCATATCTTAACTCAACCAAGGAAAGAACTATAGTTGCTCAACAGATATTGAAACACATTTCGAAATGACTTGTAGAGCCCTCTATGAGCTGAGGTGCACATTTTGTGTATTCCTAACTATAAAGTTAGATATTACTATAGAATGAGGCACTTATCAAAATTCCTGGATAGATCACCCGGCCCTGTCGACTGCTGCTGTGAAAATAGACAATGTGTCAGCAATATAATCATTTTCAGTGTTCGAAATAAAGGGTGCACCTGCACCCGAGGTGCATTATTTTGAGGTCGGGTGCGTAGATTTTATACCTTATTCTGGGCATTAAACACCTTATTTAATGGAGAATACAAGAAATATTGGCCAGGTGCACAGATTTTTGTCCCCTGCACCTGGTAGGTGCACAGCAGAAATCCTTAATTTTGGACGCTGTTTTTGAATTCTTCTGCACTGACGCAGATGGCCAGTTCATGCTCTATTAGCTTAGCATTCTGTTCACACTGGCGCACGCCTTAGCTGTAACTCATTGTCAATATATAGGAGTTGTCACTATAAGCTATGTCGCATGTCAATTTTAAGAATAGGCTATGTCGCCATGTCAAATTTAAGAATTGGCTATGTCGCATGTCACTAAGCCCAAAAAGGGCAGTGTTGCCGTGTCCAATTTAGTGGTCAACCCCCATAGTATATGGTGGTTTGGTTACAAAGTTTTGAAATATATGGTTGTTTTGTTGAAATTTTGGAGAGAATCCATAAGTTTTTTGTCACAAAATTGAAATAGGAATTTCCTATAGTAAAGGAAGTAGATCATCACTCTCCACGCACAGCAAATCTTTTTTCTCATAGGGATGCATGGAGATTGACAAAGAAGGTTTCAGTGACTCAAATTCCTCACACTCTCCAGGCACATGTTTAGTACTAAAATGGTACCTTGTTATAATTATTGCGCAATCATTGAAATTTCCTGTCACTGCCTGCCTCCTTTGGTACGGCAGTACCCGAAAATCTAGTCTAAATTCCTTACGTACACACAAATGACTCACGACAGAGTAGAAGGATAGTGGATGTCGGCTGTAGAGGAAACCATGCGCTCTATGGCAAAAGTGTATAGTTTAGGTGACATGTTAACCGGCATGTTAAACACATCCCGTAACAAATCTATTGTATTTTAATTTTGTGTTACAGTTAGGTTCCCTTTACTAGGCTTTAGTACTATTAAGTATAAGGTGTTTATCATTAACTCTTCGTTGTCGCCACAAAATAATCTACATGATGGTGCACTTCCTTTCAAACAAATTGCCAACTGGTCGCACACAATTTATCTGCCTGGTCACTGTCACGTGTATAGATAACCAACTTGAAAGCACCTATTCCTTTACTTGCAGAGTGACGCTGAGTTCTCACCACCCTCCTCCCGCCATGTCAACCAACATGGACCGTTCCCGCACCTCCAGCGCCACCGGAAGCATCGCCACGCGCCGCGCCTACATGGCGCATGCGCACCGGCGGCGTCCCCCGCCGCGCTTCCGGCCGTACATGATCATCATCCTGGTGCTGGCCGTCGGGCTGCTGCTCATCGGGCTCACCATGACCATCATCGGCCTCTGGCCCTCCTACTCCCCCTCCGGCGGAAACCCGCTCAAAATCGTGGGCCCCATCATGCTGGGCATGGGCCTGCTGGGCATCATCGGGTCTATCGCGAACATCTGTTACACTCGGGAAAAGGAGAAGGAAGCCATCATGAAGAGCATCTCGGATATGCGCTCATCTAGATTGTAAGTTTCTGTCTCATTCATATGTTATAACATATAGGTCTAAATAGGGTTGAACACAGAATTTTGAAAAGTATGTAACGTGTGTGTACGGGTTGGGGGGAGGACTTAGTCTATATGAAGGTAGATACCATAACCAACTGTTGAACTATAGCCTCCCTTTATTTTGGATTTTACAGCTCCCACAGGGCATGCTAAAGCCAGAATTTTGCCCGCATCTTCAAATTTAACACTTGATATTTGGGCCAAAGAAAGGAGGGGGCAGGGGCACGCATCCGCTCCCTCCCGAAATGGGCACCTAATCAGACATGGTACATTTGGTTCGCGTCTTGTTGACCCATGTGACCCTCATGTTAACCTGTGTGACGCTAATGTTCAACCATATGACATTCATGTTAATCCATGTGACCATGCTAACCGTGTGACGCTCATGTTGACCTGTATGACGCTCATGTTGACCTGTATGACACTCATGTTGACTCGTGTGACGCTCATGTTAACCCGTGTGATGCTCATGTTGACCCGTGTGACGCTCATGTTAACCTGTGTGATGCTCATGTTGACCCGTGTGATGCTCATGTTAACCTGTGTGACGTTCATGTTGACCTGTGTGACACTCATGTTGACCTGTGTGACGCTCATGTTGACCCGTGTGATGCTCATGTTGACCTGTGTGACGCTCATGTTGACCCGTGTGATGCTCATGTTGACCTGTGTGACGCTCATGTTGACCCGTGTGACGCTCATGTTGACCTGTGTGACGCTCATGTTGACCTGTGTGACGCTCATGTTGACCTGTGTGACTTTCATGTTGACCCGTGTGATGCTCATGTTGACCTGTGTGATGCTCATGTTGACCTTTGTGATGCTCACGTTAACCCGTGTGATGCTCATGTTAACCCATGTGACGCTCACTGGCCGTTGTTCCCCGCAGGACGCTGGCTTCACACCACTCGCAGCAGATGACGCCGACGCCGTCGCTGCACGCCAGGCCGAGTAAAGGCATCCTGAAGGCGCCGTCCACGTCCACCTACAACGGCACCATGAAGGGCAGCACGGGCGACTACGAGTCCGACTCGGGCATGGCCAACACGC
The DNA here is from genome assembly GCA_936440205.1 of Lepidonotus clava. Taxonomy (NCBI): domain Eukaryota; kingdom Metazoa; phylum Annelida; class Polychaeta; order Phyllodocida; family Polynoidae; genus Lepidonotus; species Lepidonotus clava. Next base: position 14,204,233 of record OW387147.1, read on the forward strand.
ACTCGTTCTCCACCAACAGGTCCTACGAGCGCGACTCGGACGCCTCGGATACCTCCAGGAACCTCGACAACATCAAGGTAGGCCTGCTCATCTTCAACCCCGCATTGTTTCCTAACGTAGGTTGATTGGACAAAAACATTTCAACCACACTCAAGAAGCATGTGTTTGTATGCAGAAATTATAATGTGTTACCGGTTCTAAGTTTTTATCAGGATGCACTGATCAATGATTGTAAGTGAAGACATGAATTAACATATGAGATAAATGAGTTTAAGACAAGAGGCTTGTCAAGAGGCTTTTGCCAAGTTTTGGGATTTAAGTGACGAAGGCACTCATCATTTAGGGAAAACATCTGAGTAGGAACATGAATTACAGTGGTGGATTCGGGCCCCACGAAATCCGCGATTGACATGGTTTTATAATCCAATTTCAGTTAAGTAAAACGAGTGCCTTGCATGTAGTATAAAAAATTGTCACCTCGCACGAGCTGTACTATAAAACTACTCTCTGATTGTGCAGGTTGAAATGATGCCGGACCCGACGGCGTACCGCCACGGTAAGCCTGTTGACCAGAGCTCTACCGGGTCGGACCAGGGCGTGCCCCCCGCCTCCATGCGCGGCGCCTACCGCCAGGGGCAGCACCGTCCCCAGCAGCAGCAGCAGAAGCAGGCGCGACCCTCCAAGCCCACCTACAGCAACCAGGCCTACAGCCCCGACGCCCGCGAGACCGACATCGACGGCGACCTGTCGGCGTCCAGAAGGGGCCGCCAGATGCAGGCTTACAGCTACGACGGCTACGACGCCTACGACGCGGCCAACACGAGCGGCGGCAGCCTGACGGGCGGGGGCGTGCTGACGGGCGGCGGGGCCCTGGGGTCGCCGTACGCGTCTCCCCAGCCGGCCCCCGCCCAGCCCGCGCCCCAGCAGGCGGGCGGCAGGACCAGATGGGGGTCCAAGTCGCCGCGGTCGTCGAGCGGCCAGACGAACGCCGCCTACAGCCAGGAGCAGTCGGTGTCCGTGGTGTCGGAGACGTACCAGCAGGCCACTCAGGGCTACAGCACGCCCTCCTCCCAACAGGCCCGCCACTACACATCCTACGCCCACTCAGGGGGTGCGCCCACCACGCCTCACAACACCAGCTCCTCCACAGAGGTTTAGCAGGCAGCGGGGGTCGCATTACTGGACTGTATATATAACCCACAGGGAAAACATACTCATATTTCGAAAACACTTGAGTGTACGTTTGCAGATGTCGACCAAAGAAGTTTCACTTCAATCAAGTCGGTGAATAATCTTAATGGTGGTATTCAATTGCCTAATTACTGTGTGTAGTAAAATAGTTATGATTGACTGAAAGGTACGACCATTGTTATTCCGTCGATGATCCATATTGGCTGACCAATCTGAGGAGTCTCTATCATTTACTGCTGAGATTTGGGAAGTGACGTCATTTCTCGTAACATATCGTCCATTTCAATGCCTCTTCGCCATGGTCTGTCCGAACGTTTGTTTGATACTCTCCGGTATTAAACTGATGTATCACCTGAGGTATATTTCTTGGAATCTGTTAAGCCTGGTCCTCATTGAGCAAACCCCCCTCGTCGACCTGATCAGAGACCGACTGAATGCACAGCGCCTTGTTGGCAGCCGATAAACCTCGGTTTTCGATATTTAGTCGGCCGACTTACACAGAGAATATCAGACGTGTCAAAAGGCGTGGTTCCACAGGTTGGCAAAAGTGAAAAATTAGTAAAAGGTTGGTCATTGAGGATGGAAAGTTTAACACTGTATTGCCGCCGTCTGAAAGCAGCATCAGAAAAGGGAGTGGTAGCCCATGTAATGCCTATGCGACAGACTGGGCATTTGTTGACGAGGTGCTCTGTACCTCTCCCAGGCCCGTCCAAGCCCCTTGGCCAATTGAATGCCTCAAGGCGGGTTACCCCGAGGCGAATAGACGTCGGCGAATAGTGCACTTGATCGTCCGACAATTGTTAAGCCTTTCTAACCAGGTGTATAGAGGCCTGTTGGCTTCTCTATTTGCTGTGGTTAGAAAAAAATAACACTGGTTGTCGATGACTAACTGCGAATCGTTGACGACTCTTCGCCTCATGGGGACCCGGCTTGAAAGCAGGTTTCCACAGAATGACCAAGTTCTTCTAATGAGGGTAATCGTCCGGCCAACTCTCTTAACCCTTTCCAGCCACGGCGACCTATGCCAGAAACAAGCACTGGTCGTCGATGATGAAAAGGGTTAAGGCAGGTTTCCACAAAACGACGAAGTGGCACCAATTAAACCTCATAGGGGTTAATCCTTTCCACCCTCCACAACTAAAGCCTGGTTTCCACAGAACGGCAAACGTGAACAATATGTGTTAACCCTCTCCAAGCATAGCGACTATTGGCAACAGGAAGCAATGGTCGCTGAGGATGCAAAGGGTTAACACTAGAAAGCTGCCAATGTTCATGGTTTGTCGTTCCCTGGATACCAGGCTTAAAGCTGAGCAGGGGCATTGGTCGGCTTAGGTAATTATAGACGTTGTGTAGACGACGTCACATTATCGAGAAATGGAATTGTTGCTGAGCATGGTTTGTTGTCCTATCGAGACCTGCCTAGAGTCCATAGGCCCGTCGAGATACTGCTTACATAGTCATGTCTCCACTTTGGTGACAAAGATTTTCGTCACTGGGCGAAAAGTGTTAACCCTTCCCGACCACATCAACTGGTGCTTATTTGTAACCTTGGTTGCCGTGGTTTCGAACGGTTAGCCCTAGTTGCCCCGCCACAGAACTCTTCATTGTCCAAGTGGAGACACGGCTTAAACCCCGTTTCTCCGGGGGGCGACGAATATTAGGGAAAAAGGCAGGTAGCATAAACCCAGGAGACCGGATTATGGAAGCCGCATGCTCCTTGGTGATAAACATGGGCGACAGCAGAACAACCCTTACCTTGATAAACCCGACCAAAGCCTGGCGTTACAGGGAATATGGCGCCAGCATCCTCAGTGATTAACCTTTTTTTTGTGAACAATTAGCCCCGGGGCTTTGGTTGCCTGGCATATCTCAGCTAGACGATAAACTAAATTCATAGTTGGCGCTGATTTTTGTAACTCAACACTGGATTTTGCTTTTTTGTCACCAGTCGAAAAAACATCGCCATGGCTTCGTCACCCCAGGGAGACACTGCTCAAGCACAATAACTTTTTCACTTGTGAAGTTTGCTTAGGTAAACAGTCAGTTCTCCTATATTTCGTACGAATTTACACAAAAAGCGAATATCCCTTTAACTTAAACACACACACGTATGTGTATACATACATGTGTATGTGTAGATGGATTGAAATGCTGCATAATGAAAGTGTTGGATTTATGTTCCATTAGGCACGTACAAGTGAAGTCAAGTACTTTTATGGCTATTGTATTCAGCCTACCTAAGGATGCGCGATATAATACTTCATCGTTCCATTTCAGATATTATTCATACATGACAAAAACATTTTTCTTTATGCAAAGATTACATTTCGTTATGAAGGACAGTAGCATGCTGTCATCAAATTGTAAACCCTTAACTACCATTATTAAGACAGATCTATTGTGAATTCACCCGGAAACGACCACATTCGAGATCTAAGTAGGTTCATGCAATTAATCAGTACTTTAGTCCATGTATCTTCAATCTATCCTCAATATCAGTAAAAAAAACTATACATCACACGAATGCTAAACAACTCTTTTAAACATCGCTATTTTAGTTTCATTATTCAATTATGATAATGAATTGCTAGAGTAATTCATACAATGTATCCTATACTTGACATTTTCATGTACATCCCGACATATTCGTGTACATAGAGATTTATTTTTATGAGGGGTATGATATGTCAACTGTGAGTTTATAAAATTAATATTTTAAAACCTTTAGTTGTATTTTTGTACTGCCAACTGACTTTATAAACAAAGTTACTTTAATTCAATATTCATACATATATAAATGTGCATATATATTTACATGTACATATATATATATATATACATATATTTGTCTATTTATGTATATATAATGTTCAACTGAGCCATGTACGATTTTTGCTTTTTTTCTCTAATACTGCCTTTCCCCCTTTATCTCAATTAATTTTGCTGACATTCATTTTCATGAATGTATAAATTGGTATTAAAGTTTTCAAGATTGCTTTTAACTTTAACAAAGAGGTGAGAAACTGTGTAGAATCATCTAAGGATAGAGTAGGGAGGTGAACACCTTTTTGTGCTGGGCCCACTGAAATGCTCACATCTCCCTTAACAACCTGATAAATATCTCATATTGCATATCAACAAAATATCATCTATCTGAGCCTATTGGTTATCACAAATTTGATTAACAATATATATTCTGTCTGAAGCGAGCATTAAACAGGATGCCTACGCAGGTATTTAAGGTCTTGTATAGATCTTGTGCAGATAGGGTCTCGTGGCCAGATTTTGGTGATCACCGTGTTTATTATGATTGATAAAGCTTTCTTTTGATGAATTAGACAGAATATATATATACATAATATATGATTTAGAATAGTGAATGATCAGGGGCGGATCCAGGGTCTGTCTTCTAGGGGGGGCAAGATATCTGCGCCCACCCCCCATGAAATACCTTGCAAAATTTCTCCTCGGTTTGTCAAAAGTACGAGACTTCATTTTTGGTCTAGGGGGGCAATTGCCCCTTTTGCCCCCCCCCCCCTGGATCCGCCACTGATGATAACCCTATGTATAAGTCACCTTTTTTGCCTTTTGTAATGAACTGAAAAACTGATGTTTGTTTCTGAACAAACTTTATGCAAAAAAAAAAAAAGAATAATAGGTGTAAACTGATCACCAACGTGGATGCCATCCCAGTTTTGGATGTGTGACATCATGTGCACAATATCTATTGGATCCCTTTTCATAAGATAATCATAAAGGTCTTATTTTTGGTTTCAATGTATTACAAAGGTCTTATTTTGTGATTACCTGATTTTTATAAATTTTATATTGGCTGCAGACCATTTTTACTGGGTTTCTCTTTTAATTTTTAGATTAGAAAAAGGTATGATTTTTGGCAACATTGTTTTGTAAAATGTTTTATCTAGGTCTTATTTTCCTTTCCAAAGAGGTCTTATAATATCTTATTTTTGTGTCTGAAAAAGCATAGGTACCCTTTTAATGTCTAAACATATATTTATATGCTTATATTTTTCCGATCACTTGATGACGCTCAACCACTCAGAAACTTCTCGAGTATGTTAGAAACGTTCTTCCCATCGGAAGGACGTATCAGAATTTTGAATATAAAGGTCCCTGTTGACTTTTAATTTAATATAGAAAAAAAATGGATTTATGTGTTCCTTTAAATTTTTTCATAAGAAAAAGATTAAGGCATATATCAAAATTGTATTGATTGAGAAATCTATGTTCAAAGATTGAAGATTGAAATATTCTCTCTTTTACATTCTTCTCTTTTTTCATTTCTAGTTTCTAAATTCATTAAAATACTCGTGATACCCTACGATGGTTGTGATCTTCAGCTTTCATATGATATCTAATATGTCAGAATAGACAAAGAAATTGCAGAGCTATCACTATATCACCGTGCAGGCGCGGATCCAGGGGGGGGGGGGGGGCGCGCCGGACGGGCCTTGCCCCCCCCCCCCCCCCTTGCCCTGTTAAATCATGTTTAATGGGTGGCTCCCTCCCCCGTACATTCATGTTTTTGCCCCCCCCCCCCCCCCCCCTCTAGGAATTCCTGGATCCGCCCATTAAAATGACACGCACAACTTCTGATATTTGGATGCTGATCCTCCTACTCTATCCTTAATGTGCAGGGGTTTGTGAGGTTTATGTCAATATCACTTTCATAATCTATTTCTTGTGAGTACAGACATTCCTATATTTGTATTGCTTTTGTACCTATCATAACGTGTTTCAACCAATGAGCTTCTAATACAAGTCTTCGCCAAACATTTAGTATGTTGGAATGGGGGATAGCGCTCAACGACATTGAATAAGTTATGAGACGCGTGTAAGGAGGTTGGGACACAGGGATCACGATGCTTATGATATTCTGTATATATGTAATGTCGAACCGTTGGAAAGTGTCTCCGCAATTATAAAACAGGAGAAAGTTAATTTCTGTTCAAGCAATAATGGAACCGTCTGAACGCCGCATCATCCTATCCCGTATCTATGCAAATGTATTTGTACATGCTATACGTCCAATGTGTGAATATCGTTGCCAATTCAAGCTCAACCCCACTTTGCCGACCAAGATTTTAGTCGCTAGGTGACTAATGTTAACCGTTTCCATCAAGGGCGGCCAGTACCACACACAAACACTAGTCAACGTTGATGTAACATGACTCGCCCGGCGACTAACATCCTTGTCAGCTAAGTGGGGATGTGCCGAAATGAAAGAAAAGTGCCTTGAGCCGCGAGTGGTCTCACAACATACATTTTCTTCGTTTGTTTGTATATAATAGATAAAGTTATCCTTTTTGAATATACAATTCGGTGTTCTCTTTTTTGTTCTTTGAAATGAAGGCAAACATACCAGAGGGTTTGGAAGAACCGGGTTGATCGAGGCACGGAACGATCGAAGTGTCACATACATGTTGATGCGGAACTCCCATACAATGAAGACGAACTAATGATTTAAAACGGAATTATAGAGGTTTGATATCCGGTTAAAGTTAGGGGTGCTATTGGATATGATATTGTTTGTGCCCATGGATATTAGCTAGCTCCATTTGCAGTCTATCACTAACCAGACTGCATGTCCAATCCATAAGGTAGTTCTGCATTATGATTGACATAACACTCACATGAAAGGATGATGTTTATTTATCTCCAATAATGTGTTTGCTAGTGTCAAGATCTCCCGCTGACAATGAACAATCCAAAGGGGTAACATCCACTCAACGACACATAGCCAACGCTCCAGATCAACTACCAGTCTATCAGCTTTAATTCCAATTCCAGAACCTAGCTTTACAGTATCGATCTTTTCAGGATGTTATACCGAGCGGTCTCAGCTATTACATAAAGTGTCACGCAGCTTGGGCAGGAGCCTTGGGGAGGAGCCGACCTGACAGCTGAATTAAGAAACCACCCTCAAAGTAGCACAGCCTCTCACCCCCCAACTTGCCAATAAATTAAAGAAACTAACCTCAAAGTTGCACAGCCTCTCACCCCCAACATGCCAATAAACTATTAAGAAACTAACCTCAAAGTTGAGTTACACACCCTCTCACCCCAACCCTGTGAAATAACTTCCTACCTTACATGCATTGAAATGATTATGTTTTTATTTGTTTACATAGAGTGGTTTCTGGGAAGGTCAATGAGGGGTCAATGTTGCACATTCCCCCATACCAGTGGTATCATACTCCCACGTCGCGTCGGATTCCACAGTAATACTGATTACATGGGAATGAGAAGCGAGAAAGGAGTATGCAGTGGTATATGTAGAGTATCAGCATACCCCGGTGGACCAGTGTAGGTCCCCCCTCCCCCTCTCCGTCCAGCAGGTGTCTCTCCCTGCTGGTCCGATCGCCGCGCCCCCTCCCGTCGGCGTCCGCCCCTACCCGGGGACGCCGTGCGGCAGGTAGGACGGTTACCTGATTGTCATGCAGATTGTGACCTAGTGCGCAGCGGACGGCGTCGACAAACAAGGTTAAGGCCAGCCCAGGTGTATCCCAAACCCAGTTAGACAACACGGACGCCATCTTCTTCTTTCGCCGGATCCGAGTTCCTTTTACATTGAATGGCGGGCCGGACAAGTTCTTGGGGCTCATAAGTGGGTCGTCAACGATCACCTGGATTTTACCTGTACTCATTGGGGGTTTCGGCACTGCACGGTCGGCAGCACCATTGGGTTAAAGCTAAAGCCACATCGTCGAGGGATGTAAGGTAGGCGACCTACACTGTGTGTTTATATCTGTACGTGATATCTCTCTATAGGCTTCTATACAGCATGAGGTGTGGAAACTACCTTAATGTGGGGAATCGGTGGTCCGTGCCTCGGGGTCGACGGACAGAGGGCCGGGGGGAGGGACAGGTGAGGACCGGGACAGGGAGCAGCGTATACCACCAGTCACTATTTACACAATGGTATATGGTATTCGTTTGTGAACCATGTTAACTGGCGACCACTCGAACAGTATTCCCCCAACAGTAACTCAGATTTTTACTAACGCTATTAAGGTTTATTTTTACAGGTAGATGACAATAAGGAAGTTATATTTCCAAAATGTACTAGTCTAATGCTGTTTAACTTTAAATTTGGACAAAGGAGAGTTCGCCACGTCGTAAAATCTCAAAGGTTAGCTGTTCGATTCGTATTCGCCGCATTACGGTTCCTCCGTATTACCCAAAATGCTTTGCTTCAAATGTACAGCAGGTTCCCATCCTATGCTGGCAGTGTTACGTTATTTGTTTTCAACTTTTAACCACTACAGGCGCGGAGTAAGGGGGGGGGGGGGGGGCGTGCCAGGCGTGCCCCTCCCCCGTTTTTTTTTTTTGGGGGAGGGGAGGGGGGGCAAATTTATATTTTTTTAAATGTAAAATTCGTGCGCCCAGGAGGTCCAGGTAAAAATTTTGCAATAGCACGCCCCCCCCCCCCCTTATTTTTTTTTTTTTTTTTTTTTTTTTTCAAAATTCTGGATCCGCCCCTTCACTAGCAGGCACGGATTTCGGAGGGGGGGGGGGCTCCCTTATTTTTGGACCAAAGATAGGATTCAGGCCCGTAGCCAGCTTTTCTCAAAGGGGGATTCGTTTTATGACTATTACTTTTTATCCAAGGGGGGGGGGGGGGTCGTTTTATAAATGAAAGATCTAAAATGCATTTCTTTTTTGATTTATTACCCTATTTTACATTAAAAATCAGAGAAATGTTCCTCCCAGGGGGGGGGGGGGGTCGTACGAACCTCCCGAACCCCCCTGGCTACGGGCCTTGGATTTTTTTAATGTAAAACTCAGGCGGCGCCCCCCCCCCCGGCGCTTTTCCGCCCCCCTCCCCCGATTACCGATTGGAATTGCCAAAAGTAGATAGAAAGAGCAGGGAATTAGATATATAGATAGATTTAGGCGGGGGCAACTGAGGCGCCCCCCACCCCGCCATAATTTTGAGCTCACGATTTTTAGGATGTCAAAGATCAGAGTTTTTTCAGGTATATTCCACCTCACGATGTTTGGCATATTCCAAACATTGCGACTGACTGCCGACCTTTTGCTTTTTTTGCCAAAGATCTGCAGGATTTCCAAAAATATTGTGCCAAACATCGTATAGTGGAATACAGCCTTTGTGAACATATTATTTTGTAGGAATTCTCGCGCTCTTGATAGATCTCACTAATAAGCATAACCAGTACAAGATAATCATAAAGAATATCAACAAAGCTTGATGTAATTTTTACTGAATTGAGAAAATTATATTAAAAAAACTATAAGAAAAGTTGGATAGAGAGAATTCAGGGTCAGTCAGTGTGCCTGCAATTTTTCTAGACCCCATATATAATCTATGCATGTAGTTACATTAGGTAATTATGTTAAGGCCATATTCTGCTGTGGAAAGAAAATAATGACCAAAGATCGTGACTAAACATCACGAGGGTGGGGCCCTTGATAGGGGGGGGGGGGGGGGGTCCCAATGTCGCATGTCAAGTTTAAGAAACATCCATGTAGCCCTGTTTAATTTAAGAAATGTCCATGTCACCTGTCGAATTTAAGAAACATTCATGTCGCCCTGTCAAATAATATTATAAGAATTAGCCCTGTCCCATATGACTAAGACCAAAAAGGGCCTTGTCGCCCTGTCGAATTTAGGGCCATAGAGTGTCAATTTCACCTATCAAAAATCGCAAGCAGAGCTCCCGTTAATTACCAACATGTTTTTAAAAGCCTATTCCACTATGAAAGAAATGAAAGCCATTATCCACTACACAGTGTTTGGCACAATACTTACAGAAATGCTGCCGATCTTTGGCAAAAAATCCAAACATCCGCAGTCACAATTTTTATGGCGTTTCCAAACATCTTGAGGTGGAATATACCTTCAAAGGCTTGTAATCTTATGCATCCTAAAAATTGTGAGCAAAAGATTGGAGAATTCCTATAAAATCTTACCAACATGTTCATAAAGGCCGTATTCCACTATACGATGTTTGGCACAAAATTTGTGTAAATTCTGCCATTGTTTAACAAAAAGTTCAAAGATCGGGAGGCATTCCCAACTTTTGGGGTACATGCCATACATCCTGAGGTTGAATATACCTGCAAATGCTACCGATTTTGGGGGTGCTAAAGATCGCGAGCCAAAAATAGGGAGCCTTCCTACCAACAGTTACCAACATGTTCAAGGGTGAAATTGACACACTCAGGACATGGGGTCCCGATATTTGGCAATTTTTTGTGTTGTGTAGTGGAATACGGCCTTAACTATTTAGCACCTACTCACGATTTTCCCTGCCTGGAAATGACACACTTGCGATGTTTAGCCCTGAAACCTCACGATCTTAGGCAGTTATGTCCGGCTTAAGACTGCCAAAGATCAGTAGAGATTATTACCAAACATCGCGAGTGTGTTCATTTCAGCTGTGAAAGATCAGGAGCAGAGCTCTTGATAGTTACCAACATGTTGGTAGCTTTCGGTAGGGAAGTCCTCGATCTCTCTGCTCCCAATTTTTGGGGTGTCAAAGATCGATTGGGAGTTTTCTCAGGTATGTTAGATGTCACAATGTTTGGCATGTACCCCTAAAATTAGGAATACCTTCCTATCTTTGGAATCTTTGGAATTTTTGTCAAACATCAGCAGAATTGAATGGGATCGTGAGCCAAAGATCGTGTAGTGGATTGTTGTCTTAACTATTGGTAAGAAGGCTGACAATCTCTAGCTCACGATATTTGGGATGCCAAAGATCGTGAGCCTTTCCTAGTATATTCCACCTCAAGATGTTTAAGAGGACACTGAAAATTATGACTGAATGCCGATCTTTTCCATAATATTGTGCCAGACATCATAATTATAGTGGAATATGGCCTTAACTATCAGTAGCATTCCTCACAATCTTTTGCTCAGAATTTGGGGGATACCAAAGATCGTGAGTTTATTTTTGTATATTCCGTGTCAGGATCTTGATAACCATAACATAAAATCTCAAGTGTGTTTAATTTTTTGCTAAAAGTCTGCTGGATAATTTGGTCAATTTGCCAATATCGTGAGCCAAACACTGTGTAGTGGAATAAAGCTTTTAATCAACAAAACAAAAGCTACAACGTCACTTATCAACTGTTATTTCAAATTTCACTTCTACATTCTACATTATGTATATATGTGTGCATTCAGTACATTAGGGCCGTCCATAAAGCCTATAAATAATATTATAGCTACTTCAGTGTCTGACCATTAATCTCCTAATGACTAACCAAGAAATGTTTTATGAATGTCTTATTAATTGCGATTTAATTTTTGGGGGATTATTCGCAGTCCATAGAACCGCTATCATATAAACTTTCCAGAAATTCGATTGCTTTCTTGTAATCCTAGAAGAACTGTTACAGGTGAACGATGCGACGCTGAGAGCCCCGACCTGCCCCCCGCCGTGAAGCCTGACCCGGGGCCATGGCCCTCCACGTGAAGAAGGGCCTCGTCAAGCCGCTCGTCATCTTCCTGGCCGCCATCGGGCTGGGCATGGTGGTGCTGGGACTGACGCTGACCATCATCGGCACCCAGCCCGGCTACGCCCCCTACGGCGGCAACCCGCTCAAGATCGTCGGGCCCATCCTGCTGGTGCTCGGCGTGCTCACCCTCATGGGGGTCATCGTCGAGTGGTGCGTGCGCACCCAGCGCGACAAGACGGGCGACAACGAGAAGGGCTTCGTCGACTACTCCCAGCCTAGGGCGTGAGTGCCAGTCTACTCTGTCCGTCCTGCCATTCTCTCAGAGACTAATTCGAAGTAGTGAAGGAAATTTGAAGTTATCGTAGTTTCTAATCATTATGGAATGGAGAAATATACAGGTGAAATTAGTTATTCGTATTAAAGATGCATAAATAAATGTTTTGAAACAAAGTAACATGTGTATATATTTCTGCCTGTTCCTCGGTAGAAAAGGTAGTCTTAGGTAGTCTTAAATGATTTGTCACGTTTAAAACCTGGTATCTATGTAAATATATTGTATGTGCTACAGGAGGGGGGTCGCTGGTGTAGTGGGTTAGGTTCTCGCTTCTCACTTGGCCGGACCGGGTCGATCCTGGGCTCTGCCTGTTACACCACCTTGGTCTCGATATAGCTGTAAAATTGCTGAATGGACCTTAAACCCAACACATCATCATGATCATCATCAATATTCATAGATATATTATGGTACACATTTATATTTATCCTAACATGCGTGTCACCAATTGAATGTATTTTTTACTAAAACTCTCTGGAATGTTTTATGTAATCATTCGTCATATAAACATGTATTCTAACTAAACAAGCATTCTTATAGCTACTGGCAACGTGGTAATTATATAAACGAACTGAGTGAGCCCTCTATAATTATATAACATTTTAATGTAAAATATTCATGTATATGTAATATACAAACTACAGATACACAATGTTTAATAAATAATGTATTTCTCCTTGTAGAACGTTTCACACCCAGCATTTCCCGAAAAAGAAGAAGAATTCGGAGCCCCCGCTACAGACGAGCACGCCAGGCAACACGACGCTGAACCCGCTGGCCACGAACCCGCCGAGCCCCGTGTTCACCCCGCAGGACGCCCTGCCCCAGGCCCAGGCCCGCCTCGCCCGGCCCGCCCCCAGGGAGGGCGCCCCCCGCGCCCCCCACCCCCACCGGCCCCAGCCCCAGCAGGGGGGCGGCCCGAAGACGGCCCACTTCACGCCCATCGACCCGGCCCAGCAGCAGGCCGTGCAGTATGCCCAGCTGGTGCACCCCCAGCGCCAGCCCTCCGCCAGCTCCACGAACTACTTCTTCCCCGGCCACAAGCAGCAGCACGCCGACCCTGCTGCCGGCTACACGTCCAACGGCCACCAGGCGAACGGCGGGGACAGGACCAAACTGCGGTGGGGCAGCAGCAAGGAGAGTCTCGACGACCAGCTGGACGACTCCAAGAACGAGGTGCCCGTGCTGGACATCGGGGGCGCGGGGCGGGGCTGGGGCGGCTCGCGGGGCGGGAAGCAGGGCCGGCCGGGGTCCTACCGGGACGCGCAGAGGGGCCACCAGGGGGACGCCGGGCCCCCCAGCAGCAGGTCGCCCCGCGCCGACAGGAAGGCCCGGGAGGCCGAGCTGGAGGCGGCGGCCAGGAGGAGCTACGAGAACCCGGCGTACGTGCAGGAGAGGGCGGTGGACGTGGAGCCCGCTCAGAGTACACCCCGGGACCGGGACGCGGGCGGCTCGAGCAGCCACAACACAAGTCGGGACGGGCCCGCCGCCACCAGCAACTTCTCCAGGAGGAACTCCTCCCGCACACGGCGCGGGTCGAAGCGGCGCCAGCGCAGCGGCCGCGACACGGGCGGCGACCGCGACAGGGACCGCGACAGGGACCGCGACAGGGACCGCGACAGGGACCGAGAGAGGGACCGCGACAGGGACCGAGACAGGGACCGCAGTAGAGAGAGGCCTCATCGAGAGAGGTCTAGCAGCAGGGGCCGACTGGGACTGGACGATTCGACGACGTTGGACTACGTTCGTGGTGTCCCCATAGATCAGGACTCGCGCCGGAAATCCGGTGCTAAGACTTCCGGTGTGCCTGCGGGCGGAGACGACGACCGACATCGTCGGAGGACGCAGGACCGCGAGGGCCGCGCCTATGACTCGGACGACTCGCGCGCCGCCCGCACGAGGAAGTACGAGAGTCCTCTGTCGACGTCCCCGTCGGACGGTGGGCGGCCGGACGGGCGGCACGGCCACAAGCGCGGTCCTCTGGGCGGCGTCAGTAACGGCGCCTTCGAGGAAGAACGCGCCTTGTCACCTAAGATGTCACCCGAGGACTTCCTGAACTCTCAGCAGGCGAAGGACGCCAAGAACATGAACTTCACGATTAATATCAACGCGCAGCCCGGGTCGGCCGTGCAGATCGCGCTGGGCAGTGGGCAGAACCTACCCACCCCAAAACCCATGATCACCGCCACCCCGCTCAAGGCCGAGGTGCGCACCCACGTGGGCGGCGTGTCCGACGCCTGACTCTAGGGTGCAATACGTGTATGTCCGCGCTGGGTGGGCTATGTTCCCTTCTATAGACGCACATTCAATGCTTCACTATAGATGACCATAGCAGGTACTACCCGCATGTGGGAACTGGGTGAATTGGGAGGTGAAGCATAGTTTTATAAATGGAAGGGTATGCTTTAGCAGACGAACTTTCTCGTACACTATACTTAAGCATGTGTCGTCCAGTTAATTACGAATAGTTTTGTATTTAGGTCTCTGGTTAAACCTACCAATGGCCTGAAGGTCAAACATCTTAAGATGTCCCTCAAAAGAAATATTTTAACTGCTGCACACATTTTTACATGATGTTTTGAACTACATTTGACATGTACTTATTCAAAAGTAAATATATATTTTTCTAAACCAATTAGTTGTTTTCACTTGAAAACAGAGTTAGAATTGTTATCAAGGTGTTCACATTCAGTAAAGTACCGAATGATGATAAATGGCTTCTCACCGGCCGAGGTCGGGACTATAACAGAAAGAATGTATATAGGAGGGAGGAGCGGCGCCTCGACCCTGGACGTCAGCACAGCAGTTGGCGTCATCCCGGCTTTGTGTGAGCTCCGTGTTGGACCCAAGGTGTGAAGGGCTCTTTTCTCTAATCATCAAGTTTTGTAATCAAAGTTGCAGAATCTCCATCTAAATCCTTTCCAACTTAGGAAAAGAACGTCCATGAAAACCGAATTTGCCTCTTTGATGAAGTTTAGCAAGGGAGTGACGTATACAATTTTGTTGTTCATGTTAATTTTATCACTTGTACCCATTGTTGTAAAGTTTAATAGTTTTCCACATTCTAGCATTACATACATATTCATATTCATATAATATATATACATAAACAGTCATTCAAAAAATAGTCTCTTTAGGAGCGCGGCTCAGAAGTCTCACTGCATAAATCATAGTCTTATCACTTCGCTGATGAAATTACGAAATTTATGCTTACGGCTGAAATATAGACCTTGTGCAGACAGGGTCACGTGACCAAATTTTGGTGATCACCACGTGGTTATCATCACCACGTGGCTATACAATAGACCTGATATTTGTTAATTCTAGATAATAATAGTTGTTCATTATAATTCTGTGAGGTTGTATGAGGTATATCTGGTTTAAATTTTTGTTTTAGATGATTGATTCAGCAATTTCAAAACTGATCACCAAGATGGCATCCATCCCATTTTTGGGGATGTGACGTCATCTGCACAACGTCTATAAACTACATTAATTGGAATTGTGCGTGTTATCAAAATACCCCAGGACGGTGCTATTCGGGGATAGAAGTGCCTTTAGTGTGTGAGGGAGAGTACAGCCGACTCCAGGTATTTCACGAGGCATTTTTTGATATTGTATCTAATTGTACTTCTATATTTCAATTATCTTTAATGCACTTTAGCTCTTCTCAGTTCAATTATTGTCCAATAATCATGGATCTTGAGATAGGATAAGGAAATAAACTATGCTTTATTATTATGTTCATCACCGTACATTTGACAATTGATTCATACAGTAGATATCTAGGAACTAGTGTAAATGTTCTAACTTCTATACATGTGACCAATCATGGGAAATAGTGACCTACAGGGCAATGAAGTAAGGTTTGAATTCACGATTCTCTCTTTCAAATAATGCAAACCATTCTTAAATATCCATATTTAAGGCTTTGATTTTTTTGAATTTATAAATCTTAAAAATAATTTTTTTGTTCATGTTATTGTAGCTGTGGTGAGGACATGGCAGTTTCGGCGATGGTGGCCTATTCTACTGTAAAGAGATAAAGGACACGGCCATAACAGATTTACTGTCTCTTTGAAACCCTCAAACACTATAGCCTCTTTAGTTTCATGTTTTTGCAACTTGAAATGAGCCATATTGAAGTGAAAATTACATGTTTTAATTTTCACAAATACAGAAAGTGCTATTACCTTTAAAAGCATTGTTTGTTTCACTAAGCAGAGTTGAAAGGAAAACATGGCCCAAATTGGCCATAATGGGCTGTGTTCTAGAAGATTCTAAAATAACTAATTATCATAAGGTATTAAAACTTGAAGTATCAAAATCCTTGATACTCCAAGAATATTATGATACATTAAACAAGGCTCTCACCTAAGTAATAGTTTGTCAACCCCCAAATACCCCTAGAAATGAGCCCCTCTTTATGGTCTTCACCCATGTAGTGGCCAAATTTGGCCTTCTCAAGTTGAAGGGATTAATATAAAATTCTGCCAAAAAGCCATTATCATTATAGTCCAGGAGCCAAATCCTGAATTCAGTCAAAATAGTAATTTACCCTACATAGTGAGCCCCCTGGATTTTCTAAATTCCTCATCTTCCGGCATCTTTGGGACCATGAATCAAGATGGTTCCGAAAAATGTGGTTATGCGAACACTGTCTAATTACGTGATTTGTGCATGATCAGCAAAAATTGAAAAACATTTCTTAATTTCTCAGGAACTATGTAAGGTGTGAAAAAATACTATGTCATCTGAAAGGTAATTTTCCTGATTTTTTTTGCATATTGTTTGCTATTGTTAATAATGGTGGCAATGAGTAATTAAAGAAAAACTGTCATTTTGGTCAAAATCATTATAACTTAAGGATCCGAAAATAAACTTTGGAATTGATAAACCAAATGGTAGATATACTTAAAGGGAAACTTTGGGCAGATTTTAAAGAAGGTTGCCTCTCATTCCATTGGAAATATAATGTAGAAATATGTTTTTGCTGATTCAATTCTAACCAACTACTGGTTCACTTTGCACTTATATTTCAAAAGAAATTTCTTGAAAATAACAATATATATCCTAAAGATAATTTTGTGGAATTGATAATCTCTGTCTCTCTAGGCCTGCATTTTGGTGTTTTCTGAGCCATTTAGTCACTTGCATATACAGCATTGGAGCTGTAAAGTAAGCATATTAGCATGAACTTTTAATTTTGTCCATGTAATTTTCAGACAAGCTCATTTTTGTTGCCTGATCAAACTAGTAAAGTCATTGATTCATGCAGTCAAAAGGGTATGTATGGCTCTTTATATCGCTAAAGATTCACATGATAACACATTAATATGCTGCAAACTTCTATTTACATACCATGGTACCGACTCACCCTTAAATCCATGTTCCTATAGTCTGATGGGGGGTTGTAGGCTGTACACTGTCTTAAGTCCCTTATCGCTGGTCCTAGCATTCAATGTTTACCTCATACATGGTAACAGATAAGGCCTAGAGAGACAGGGATGATAAAGATGGCAGACTAGGGTTCTTATCTCTCTGTTGTATTAATTAACCCATTTAGCCATTGTCTCACTTGCTCAACCCCTGAAACAACAGTTAAACCTAATAACTGATAAGACACTGTGCACAACCTAATAAAGGGTCCCTCTGAGGGAGGGGCAGGCTTAAACTTTTAACTATTCATAACTTTCTTATTATTCAAATTTATTATATAATTTCAAAAGGAGCATGGGGTGCATCACTGCAGCTGGTGAGATAAAATGATAGTTACCTGTTCAGACATTGTTGCCTTACAGCAGTGAAATGGAGGTAGAGAATCTTCAGAAGCTTATCAGTGGTGGAGGGGTCTAGACTTTCCTCTGAGTGGCCTTAGGTGGTGGTGAACTATTGTCGTTGTTTGTTTAATAATACTTGATGTATATACTTGTTCGATCCATGAGTTGTTTATCCAAGCTATCGAGTCAATCAGCCTGCGTTAAAAGTTAATACATCCATTCCCCAATAGTTCAAAAGAAATGGACGATGAGGGAGCTGGTAAAGTGAAAGGTTTTTATTCAATTAACATCTCATCCCGAGTCAAAGCCACAGTGAATAAGTCTCTATCAGTCCACCTTCCCATCTCCTTTCAGCAACCAACCATATTTAAAATCCAAGTTGTTCCAACACAGTCTAGACCGCCCTAATGCTTAGCTCTATCACAATTCCTTGGCATGAAGCTGTTGGTATGAGTAAACTCCAGTATACTGCGCAGGAGCTGTAGGTATTACTCCAAGCAGTTCTTCTATTCTATGGTTGAACTCTAACTCCTAACTAACTCGCTCCCTTCCTTAGCAACACCTTTTATACTGGTTAACAGGTGGCGCTGAGAGCGCAAAATATCTCCGTCTAGAAGTAGACTTGCTAGGTCTGATCATAACTAGATTACAGAAGATGATAATATATTAAAAGTACTAAGCTATTAGTACATTCGACGGCGGTCAGATGTTTGAGTTTGAAGAGGTGGACGATATAGCTCAAACCTAATAAAGTTTATTCAATCAAATGTCTTGTGTTCCCAATTTTGATTATTGGATATATTTATTATTATTATTCTTTGACATAGAGAAACCAATGTGGGGTGGCTTTGACTCTCGTGGTACATTCAGCACAGTGTCAATAGATTTGTAGATTCTGTTTTCAACACAGGTTCATGAGTGAAATTATTTATCGAATTGGTGTTCACATCTTGAAGCTCAAGGCTAGCGGAACCCGTTCATAAAGTGACAAAGTAAGTGTTGAAGAATGATAACATGATCATTTGTATGATAAAGTAAATGGTGACATAATCATGGTGACAAAGTGACAAAGTCAGTTTTAGAGGATGAAGTATTCGTCATCTTAGGTATTTACTTAGTACGTGCCTTGTACATTAAAGTAAGTTCTCAGCATCGTTAGCTTATATTAAGATTTAAAGATTGCGACACCCGTGCATAAGGTGACAAGGTGAGTTCAAATAATTGTCAGCCCATATTAAGGCCTAGGAATAACGACACCCGTGCATAAGGTGACCAATTCAGTTTTGACTTAGTACATACCTGTACAGTTTTTTGATTTATACGATTTGAAACACAAGTCAACAAAACTCAACATTTATACAGTATGAAGTTGTCTTAACCTTCTAAGAGTAACAAACACACAATAAATCCAATTTCAGAACGAGTCAACACAATAAAAGTTAATACAGAGAATTCGGACATTTTGAATGAACGAGTTTCATTATACAATGCGTGTCAAATTTCAATCAAACTTCAACTAGAACAACATTATTTACAATAAATACAAGGTCCCTGCATATGATCTAGCGACATTAAGCAGTTGGATCCAGAAAATATTACCATCCACGTCGCGCGCCCACCAGTTATGCTTAGTACATGTGTACTTAGCGGGTCTCTTGACTGGAGTTCCCCTCCAGGGTTTGACCTCGATTTGATTCCTCCGGGCGCGAAGCGCCCGGATGGCAAATTTCTGTTTCGAACAATTTTGCAAGTTTGAAGGCTCGACCTGACATTTTGGGCCGATATGAATTAATTCTGTCGCTTGATTACGTTGGTTGGGGACCTAAGCTTTAGTTTAGCGTAGATTTTGTAAGAAATTATACAATGGTTTGATCATGCTAGCCGATTTCAAAATTTGGATCTTTCGGATCAAAAAGGGGTTTCCCAAATTAGCCTCGTTTGGACGTCATTTTAATCAGTGCCGACGGTCTTTTTTGCAGTATTCAGACGCGTTTTTACTTTTGTCGTCCATTTAACTTTATTATCTTCGAGTCAACATGGTGCGAGTGGCCATCTTCAGTTCAGATAGGGAGGCGGATATCCAGAAGTACCCGGACCTTATTATTAAGGACTCGGACAATTCTTTTATCACTTTTCCGAGTGCAGAGGCGACGACCGCGGAGCTGGCCGGTCATGCTTTTGCACACCACCTGCTCCACCCGGAGGACATTTTGATCGTCATTGTGAACCTTTTGGATGTATTAAGCTGGGACCAGGAGTTGAGCCTGTTTCTCCCCTTATTTGTGAACTCCGAGTCGGCCACCAAGTTCTACGCGGAACTGTTTAACCGCTCGTTTCTCAACATTCAATCTCACCCTATTCCGACCACCTTTATGTTTGCGACCCCCTCGGGCTTTGATGCCGAGCGGTGGTCGCTCACGGACAGCGACGCGTCATTACAAAAGTGGGTGAACAAGCTAGTGCCGAAGATCAGCAAGGAAGTGAGAAGAGCGAACGATTGGTACAACGTTCCCACAGTCGCCACCGGACAGGCCCTTCATGTGGTTCGACCCCTTACTGACGGCACCATGACCGTTAATGATTTTAGAGGACTCGTGGACGGCTACATGCCGTCCGCCCGGGTGTCACGCCGGTGGGCTCGGGCCTTAGGCCACGTAGTGGTCCGTTTGCCGTTAACCCAGCAATAGACCGTCGGCACTCCCCTGTAAATAGTGATTTCGTAGTGATTTTTGAATCCAGTTCCCGGCCAGCGCCTGGAGTACTTATTTATCCAAGAGGCCTCGGCCAGTTTTGTTGGTAAAATCCGGATGATTCAAGACTGTTCACATGGGATCAGCAGATTACAGACTGTTTCTTTCTCCTTATCGTCCGTTGCCGGGCGGCGCCCCTCTTCGTCGAGTTGGTCCAAGTCCCCGACCGCTCCGAGACCGGGTAAGTTCAGTCTTTCTTCTACTGTTATTTGCATGTTAGGCAGGCTACTAACCCGTAGGATTTTAAGGAGATTGTTGGCCAGGAATTAGTTAGCAGTTTTCTCAGCTCGCCTTCACGTTGTTGTATTCCGGAAGCTGATGTCATTCCCGGAACTAGAAACTGTGTTTCGCTGATGATTTTTGTAACGGGTAGTGTGGGCGGCCACCTGGTGTTTACCTTTTGGTTCCAAGATGGTGGACGCGGGCTGAGAACTAGGACCTTGTGTACTAAACTTATTATCTTTTCCAGGTCCTGTGGTTATTGATGATAATATGAACGGCATAAGATGGTAATGTTGGGCACTCAGAGACGTCAGGCGCTATGATTTTAGTAGTAGGAATTGTTTAGGCGAACATGATCAAGCATTTTACCGCGCGTGTGGTTGGGCGATAATAGGAGGGTTTTCTGACTAGAGGTTTGTTGACATTATCGATTCAAACAGGCTCTTTGGTAGGTGGGTGGACTGTACCGTGTGGGTATTATGGTTTTATTTTATACTATTAATTACTAGTCGACTGACACTGCACCAATGGAGTTATGTAGATGACCAGAGATTCTGGTCCGGGTGGTACAGCACTAGATTTGCTGTGACAGAATTCTTTGTTTCGACGTTCCCCGTACAAGGTACTGGAAACACCCTATTTGGTGACTTATAAAGTGTAAGCGCTTCAGGTGGTCACCCCAGGTAGAGTCGTCCGACTGACCGTCGGCGACTCCGTGGTGAGTTTTGAGGAACTGCAGTTGACCAGGTACTTTGGTCCAGACTGCCACTTGGTTCCTTCGGCCTTCCCATATGTCATGAGACATAGTGGATTGCGCCTGAGCTAGAACCCTTTCCAGCCATAAGGCTCTCTCTGCTTCCCAGATGGTTCTTTTCAAACTTGTTCTGATCACAGAGAGCATGGCTCAACTAAACCCACGATATCCAATAATAGGGTATTGGACATGCAGCATTTAGCTTTACCATGGCCTGACTGTACATTGAGCCCTCTCTGCTACCGGAAGATCTTTGGACCTACCAGCAGAGCAGAGACGACCGACCAGTGACCCAGTCGATAGCGATTACCGGTCCCAAGTCACCCTGGGTGGTCACCGACGGTCTGATCCAGGTGAATCTGCCAACCCACACTGAACTTTGACCGTTTTCACTGGCCTTGCCTGTTCACTCCTGAGCTGTCAGGAGCTAGGTGGGGTCTGTCGGCCCCGTACCACGTACATACCACTTACTGGCGGGTGCACACCTAATAGACCTTAATTTAATTGATTCTGCCGTATGGGATTGGCCTTCCCCCACACCCATTAGCTCTGAATCGGATTTAAATTTTAGTCGTATGTGCCCCTTGTGACCCAGCAGCCCGATATGTACGCTGACTAGACGGTACCACAGTAGGATGTTAATTCATCCTTCGCTAGACACGGGGGCCTTCAGTTGGTCTCTCCCCTGCACTATATCTAAAGTTTAACGTGTCCCCGGACTCTCGCGAGCCCACTGCCGCCTGTTAACTGCTACCCGTTGAGGAGCTCATCCCTCTTGGTAACAGTTTTAGAATTTTGACTTTTCTAATAGAACGGGTAGACTATCTGCTAAGGGTTTAACCAAGTTTGTAACCGTTCGTCAGGGAATTAGTACTCCGTCTCCCCCCTCCTCAGCTCAACTGTTGAGCGGGGACCCGGTTACTTTTATATGGCGGTCGAGACTGAAGTTTTCTATTTTTTTTTTCTCGACGGCTGTCAACTCTAAAGCCGCTCGTTCTTTATATATTTTTACCCGGGTCGAAACTTGGCTTTTGTTGTTTTGTCTCATTCCCGGTTCAGTGTTCGAAATTAAGGGTGCACCCTGCACCCGATGTGCACAATTTAGATGCAGGGTGCATGAATTATAAAGCTGTGCACCCGGTGGGTGCACACATTTTTGGCAGAATGATCAGCCTTATAAAACCTGTGTGTGCATGAGAAGGTTCCCGGGTGCACTTATTTGACAGCTGTGCACCCAGCGTGTGCACGTTTTAAAAGCTTAATTTCGAACACCGCGGTTAATTTTGTTTAAACTTGGCCTAAATATATTAGTCTCGCGTCCTCGAGCAGCTGTATTCTTTCTACACCGTTTCGCTGGACCCTGATTTATAGAAAAATCGAGGATCCCACGACTGGGGGATATGGTGACCCGGCAGACATTACACATGGCCAAGAGAATGAGACTTCTAGAGTGTACAGTGCCACGTCCCACCCCTTGTGGGTTTTAGCTACAACTCCCCCTCACAGGGAAAGTCGCCTTTATGAAAGGAGAGAGTTGAGCACCCTGTGAATGTCGCCAGTTCCCCTTACATGCCCGTTACGCCAGTTCCTTGTGACCTCCGTTATACAGAGATGCCAGTGCTACTTGATTACTCTGACCAGAATGAAAAAACATCAACATATGACGTTTAAAAATGTTCTGAAACAATTAGACCGTGATAAGCCTGGACCCTTCTGTATGTTTTCAGCATGGGTTGCAGGCTTGAAGCTGGTGGCTGAGAACCCTTTATACAGAGACCGTCCGGGTGATGGGGCCTGGTAGGAGAGGATGGGGCAGGATCCCAGTATTCTCGTAGGCGGCCCTTGGATTAGACTCTGGAGGATTCATACGGGAGACCTTGAGGGTTCCTTCAAGTCAGCCGTTTCAAAATTACTCTGAATGATTTATACATTTAGTCTTTTAAATTTGCACTTTTCAGATTGTCTGAAAACCTGAAATAATCTGACAACTGGCAACTCTGGATATCCTCTGTGTAGCATGGTTCGAGCAGGAGTGGTACGTCACTGCCCAGTGTTGCATGCATGTTTCAGAGGCAATCGAGCCACATATATGTGTACTTCTCGTGCACTGTCACGGAGCGTCCCACGCTTTCGAGTGGTACTATAAAGCGACGTTTCTAATTTTCTACAGCTTGCCCGAATTCCCTGAGGAAGGGTTCTTAGTTAAATAAATCTCGGTGTGTATTATATAAGTTTTTGGTGAGTTCCTTTCTAGATATTTATATTATTATTATATTTTTTTGTGATGAAAGAACCGCTGTCAGGAGCCGTCCCACCCCGGGGCATATCGACTGCCATGTTCGGGCGTCTACCCCAGTGCCTCCCAGAGCGTCAGTGACGCGTAGCCCCACACGACCTGCCTCCTGCCAGGCACCACTGACGCCAGGCTTGTGGGCGGGCTCCTGTCATTGTTGCGGTCCTCCCATCTTTTGAGAGTGTATATATATACATTGAAAGGACAGGTTGTAGCTTTCCCCAAGTGGCTTCCCGTACCGCAGCCTCGATCCTAGTGGTGACTACAGCACAGGAGCCATTGTTGGTACTTACCTGGGGAAGCCACATCGCTCGTTGGAAGCGTTGGTTCCGTTGAGCGCACATAGTTTCGTTATAGAATTTTGTGTTCTTTCCATTTTCTTGGTAAACATTAAGAATTTTGATACTAGGATCGGTTCCGAATGGTTTCTTTACCTTAGGATAGTGGCCAAATCTTAAGAGAGTAGCCGAAAGTTGGTAGTGATTAGAGTATTGAGCTAGGCTACCGGGCATGGGACACTCAATCTGAAAGAAATTTAGATAACCCATGGGTCCATAGAAGATGGTCGGACCAGCCTACCCGACTCAGGGTTCTCCTGAGAGGCGAGTTAGTATTAAATGAGTTAATCGAAGGGGTCCTGTCTTTTCATGCTGACGTGACTCCGTCGAGTTTTTCTCAACCCAACAAGCTCAATGTTTTATAAAGACGATCCCCAGATCTACCTGTCACCTTTTCTTACAGACTTTTTAGATCAGCGATAGTACTTGTTAACTTTTGTTCATATTATGACCTCATAGACTGTCCCTGGGTCTTTTTCAAGTATCCCTGATCTTACAGTTTTCTGGGTGGTTCCCGTTCCGGTTGTAGTGGAGGTGGATGGGGTTGATCTAGGTGGGGCGTTTGGGACAGCGCTGTGCCTTAGCACCTGTTGGGGCCAGTCCGCTCCAACATCGGACCAGCCAGCGTCGACGAGGCGTGGCACTCCCATAGGCACTGGAGTGGCTAGTCCTGACGAGTATCTCAAGAGTCTGGCCCTAGTATTGTACTTCAAGTTACTCATCATCAATCGGGCAAACTTCTTGGAGACTCTCAAGGTATCTGGCAGTGGCACATTAGATGGTCGCTGTCCCGGTCTGGTCGCCGCTCCCATTAGTTGTGCTCCCCAAGTGACGGTTAGAGTGTACTTTAGGCACAGTTGGTTCACCAGCACGTCCTTGATCAGTACATAGCCCTCGGTATACGTATGATCGGCAGGCATGGCTAGTTCTCCCAGGAAAATTGTCTCCATTAAGTGCGGATTCACAAACTGCACATACAGCCCATCCACGGTCTTCCGCCTGATGCGCTTCCATTTGCGCCATACCAGGACCACGATTGCGATGACCAGTATAGCCAGCAGTATAGCTAGTACGGCCACCGCGGTAGGGTTGGCTGTAGTGTCCGGACATCCAGTGAGTGTTTTCTCCTCGATTAACAGTTCCCCTGGGTCAGCTTTCTCCAGGGCCATGGCCCGTGGCAGAGTCATGGCCAGCCCAGCGAGAGCAGCTTTCCCTTGATGCCTCCTCCAGCATTTCCAGAGGATACACCCAATTACTGTTACCGCCACTACGATGCAAAAGATTGTGAGGAGACCGAAACCACCTCCAAAGTTTCCTATAGAGAACCACGGGGCGTCCTTGTTTACCTCATACCGGTCCGTGGCCTTCTTGATACCCTTGGCTAAGTCCTTTCGATGTTTCTGGATTCTTTTCGCTAGAGAGGTCACAGGTATTCTGACCTTAAGACTTTCCTCGAGCTCTGCCAGCTCTTTCCTGATTAGGTCGGGAATGGGATCGGTCTCTAGGGTGGTAGGTTCATACTCAGACCTTGTAAAGTTCGTGCTCCACCCCTTTATATGGCGCGCCGCCTCCAGCAGGTCATTTTGTGGGTACACGACCGTTGTGATTTTGGTATGCCGGTCACAGTTTCTCAAACTATACGGGATCCACGACCCCTGTGTCTGAAAGGCACAATCACATTTGACCTGGACACGCGCATAGTTCTCTATATTTACCTCCACCGCAGGTTGGTTTCTGCAGATCATTTGTCCTCGTGTGTCGGCGCTGACCACTAGCATATCCCCATCGTCTAGGTACACAGCCATTTCTCCAAAATCCGCTTCCAATAGATAGTCCAACTCACATTTGTCCTGTATGGCGACGTCATCCCGCCTCAGCAGTGCGGCAGTGCAGGTATTGTCCGTGATCTTTTTCATATAGGGCAGATCCTTGCAGAGCGTGATGGTTTGCCCATAACACCCTGACCAACTGCCGCTGGCCAGCGGTACATAGTACTGGCGGGACATGGACATAGCCACACTTTTGGGTAGATTAACTATCTGGAGAGCGTCCTTTTTCTGTCTTCCTCTGACTGGTACCGGCACAGGGAAAGTTAGTACCTCGTAGACTCTAAACAAGTGTTCGTCAGCCACAACTGGCACTCGTACGTACACTATTAATTCTTGAGTATTCTCATCAAAGTCAAACGAGGGCTGACTGTTTTCGTAATAGAAAGAGGGGTCAGAAAACGCCACGTGGAATCTGGGATGGATTCCTTTCAGATACCTGTTGACTTCCAGGACCGCTCCTACCATATATTGGCGTGGTACCAGATCCATAGTCAGCTGGCCCCGAGTCAGGTGTTGCACGCCCTTTCTGAACACACGCGTTTGCTCTACTATTAGCTGGAGATAAACCATTTCTCCCAGTTTGTCCTCAAGAGCTACAGGTATCATGTTCAGATACAATTCCATCCAGTCCACCTTATGTTGGACTAGTTTCATTCTTCGCCGAGTGGTATTATGTGCCTTGTTTAACGACCTCAGATTATCTAGTAAACCAATCACGACGTGGTTAATCTTTTGTACAGCCTCGTCATGTTTATCGTTTATTAGCGCCAGGTCTTCAATCATTTGATCAGAGGATTCTTGTAACACCCTAATTAGTTCACGATTGTATTTGACGTCGGCAGAAAGCCCCCTGTTCCACGAGGCTGGAATTGGAAAGGTTGGCCACCCCGGGTCGTCGATCATGAGGGGCAGCTTTTTCATTCTCTTGATTCTTTCACCTGGTTCTTGTCTCGGTCCCTGGGCCTGAGGCTTCTGCCGGGTGTTCTTAATTAGAGAGCTTAAGGTTTCATTGAGAATTTCCCTATACCGACCTTTGAGCGCCTGCGACGTCTGATCCATCCAATTCACCAGCGACCTGACATGATAACAGGCTCGGTCAAGAGCGTCTCCTCCCTCCAGGTACCGATGACAGACTTGGCCAAAGGTAGCCTTGATGAAAGAGCGCTTCTGGGGAATGGTGATTAGAAAACCTTGCCTGACGTGAGTGATATCTGCAGTGGACATTAATTTTCCTGGTTTTAGCACCACTCCATACTGTTCTAAGGCTATAACTTCGGCATTAGGGGCTAACTCATCAGTTGGACTAGAGTCATTTCGTAGCCCCCCAATGGCTCCTACAATGACCATGGCGAAGAGCGTTAAGAACCTCATTGTTATTGCTTATAGTATGTTCTCAAGGAAGCCAGAGTTTGTAACTCACACAAGGACACTATCACAAGTAAGTTGTTACCGTTCTTCTTCGCACAATTATTAGCCACGCGCCAAAGTACGCCTCCCTTGACATCCTTCTAGTCCGCTTAGTTCGGGACATGTTCATAAAGGCTCCTCCCGTTGGCATTCACAACGCGTTTGATGTTTCCTTTCTCGTCCTTCGTGACTGTAATCCTCAGATTTCTCATACGTTCGCAGGACGAGGCGCGCATTGCTCGGAGGGGTTTGGGGCCAGGAGGCTCCAGTCCTGGGCGCCCCCCGTTGGTTCGTACGACGTTTGGCTTAGTGGAAACAGTTGCGGTATCTGCAGGGGATTTGATGTCTGCGGTTGGTTCGGCCACAGGGGTCCCCCCGGTGGGTTGCTTGGTGTCCACTGTTGATGATTCCATAGCAGTTGCGACGGACTGACGTTGCAACTCTGCGTCAAGCTGCTCAAGTCTAAACAGGCGGGGTCCGCGGGCTGCAAGTGGTGGAGGAGGGGAGTCGTTGTTGGTTCGGCTCCCACCGGTGGGGTTGGTGCGTGTTGCTCGCGTGCTGGCTCCACTCTTGCTCCCGGGGCGACGGCGGCCAAGTGTTCTGGCCCCACTTGCTTTTCCGGTGTGGGCAGAAGTTGACCGCTTCTTGTTGCCCGCCGTCCGGTGTCTTCCCCGACGCATTTAGAAGTCTGACTAGGGTTTTGTATAAATGGAGCGACCTGGGCCTTAACCTCAGCTAACTGTTTGTCCAACTTAGGCGCTTCCAGCCCCACTGTCCGCCTAATTTCGTCAACAGTCTCAAATAATTGGAACAGTGGTCGAGTCAGGTCCCAAAACCATCCGGCCTGGATTTGTACAGGTCGGGCGGTAATGTCCCCCCTTTGGGTCGGCCTTGCCACCGCAGTCAGCTTTGGCTCGGGCTCCGAGTCACTCACCTCAGACAGACAGTAAGAGTCTTTGTTCACCGTCTTCTTTTTGGCTACTGCTGATCCGGTAGTTTTCTTAGATCCTCCGGTGGCTGCCCTGCTGGGTCGTCGGGCCGGTGTCCTTGGTTTCTTTCGGGCAACTCCGGTATCGGTAGAGTCTGGGCGGACGCCGCCCCGGCCTGGCCAGCTCCACCGCCTAAGGTTCTGGGGTGGCCGCTTCTTGGTACCTTCCTTCTCAGTTGCCTTTTCTTTCATCTGGCGCACGTTAGAAGAAAGGTCCTACAAACATCCCTCGAGCGGGCACCGCCCTCCGGTATGGGCGGCTAACTCGTTTCCTTCTCAAAGGGACTATGATCCTTCCCTCCGGGTCCTCAGGGAAAGTTGTTGTTCCCTTCGGAGTACTGTGGGGCCGGAGGGCCAGGCAGTTCCCCATGAGTCGGAGAGATTTGTATTCCGGCTTGAAGTTCCGCCTATCTGCCCTAGGAGGAGTTGGGAATTGAAAATTGTCAATCTCCAACTTTCGTCCGGGGATAGAGTCAAAGTCTATCTCCGCTTCCTCCAGTGGTTGGGCTAAGTGAGGTAATCACTTGAAGTGACTGTATAGGATCAGAGTTGCGGGCCGACTGCTGGGTCGGCGCGGATTCCGCGAGATTATAACAGATCCGCCTGTTCGTTTTGCCTCCAAATTTGGAGTCGAATTTTGCTTCAGGTGGGGAGCGCTTGTGTCCGATTACAGGGGATGACGCCAACCACTGGTATCTCCCCCGATGTGCGCACTCCCCCCCCCTGGTTTCTGCCACGCCCCTGGGCGCGGCGGGGTGACCGTGAGGTGGGCCACCTGTTCCATTAGCGCGGCTGCTAACGGTGCCGCTCCGCCAACGGTTTCCTGTGTTAATCTTCCATGTCGTCACTTTCCCCGTCGTCGAACAGAGCGGCGTAGTCAGGCCGACGGTTCCGACGAAGGTTATAGCCACCTTTCGTCGGGACATGGCCCTCATCTGTTTTTCCCTGACTCAACACCGATGTTTCCATGATCGGTGCATCACCACATGGCAACTTTATGGGCTTGTTGTTGTCTGGAGGGGATCTCCCCACCAGCGGCCGGCTTTTGCCCCTTCGTTTAGCTCGTTTGCGTTTCCTCTGTCCATTAGCGCCGGCTGCTCCCCGTCCACAGGCGGCTTTGTTATGAACAAAGGATGAATTTGGTAACAGTGCGGGGTCCGCACTGGCGCCCTGACCATCAGTGAATTGCCCATCTGACTCTGCTAAATCAGTGGGACTTGGACCAGGTTTTTGTGTAGGTACCTCCCCGGCCATTGGAATTGCATCATGCTCACGGGGACCGGTCGTTCCCGTTGAGTTTTCAGTCTCAGCACCCCTAGTTTTGCCGTCCCTTTTGGCAATTTCACCCGGCGGGGTGTGATGCAATTCAGGGTTTCGGTCAGGATCTGCCCCTTTTGAGTTAGTTGCTATTGTTTCTCTCACCAGTTTGGGGATAACATGAGGGACAGCTGGGGACCAAGGCCCATGTGCAGGCTTTAGTTTCGAAATATTCACCAAATGTGGTATTTGTTTCCCAGTTTTCAGCGACACTAGTCTAACGAGATGATCCCCTTTAGTTTCAATCACCCGGTAGGGCCCAGTGTACCTGTTTGAGAACTTGGACGCTTTGTTTTCGCTAGCTAAAGGGTCGTACATGTATACCATATCACCTTCGTACATCTGAGTGGGCCGCGCCCGCTCATCAATTCGCAGCCTCAGATCTTTTTCATAGTTTTGAACAACTCGTTCTGCCATATTCCTAAACATAGCAATGTTGTCCTTTGTTTGCATGAAGAATTCACAGTCATTCAGCGTTTCAGGGATTGTTCCCTGCTCAGGCATTCCCATACTGATTGGATCTCTGCCAAACAGCAGGGTGTGAGGGCTGTATCCCGACCGTACACTGATCGTGGACCGAACCGTCCATAACGCTACGGGAAGCAGATCAGTCCAATTACAGTGATCATCAGGGATATAATATGCGATCAGGTTCTCGATTGTTTTATGTAATCTTTCCACTCGAGCATTGCCTGTCGGCATTCGCCCGGTGGTGAACGTTTGTTTGCACGCTAGTCGTGTGGTGATTTCCCTGAATAGCCCTGAGAGGAAGGCTGCTCCTCGGTCGGTATGCAGGCGGTTTACCCGTCCATACCGACACACTATCCCGGTTAGAAAACAGTTGGCCGCGGTCTGCGCGGTTGAATCTTTCGTGGTGAAAGCCTCCGGCCATCCAGTTAGTAAGTCTATGAAGGTCATGATGTATTTTGACCCATCCCTAGCTCTCTTTAGTGGCCCGATAAAATCACATTGAACCACCTCAAAGGGTCGGGTCGGTCTCTCCCAAGACTTAGCTAAGGCCTTGAAATGCGGAGCCCGTCTCCTCAGAGAGCAGGTCTCACAAGCTTTCACATAGTCTACTATATCGGCGTTCATGTTCCGCCAGTAGAATTTATCAGAGATTTTGGTAGTGAGGTTACTGATCCCTACATGTCCCCCAGCTAAGATGTCATTATGTAACAGTCTCAGGACTTTGGGAATTAACCTACCTGGAACTATCCGCTTGATCCCTTCGGTTTTCCCTTATGTCATCAGACATAGTGGATTGCAACCTGAGCTGGGATCCTTTCCAGCCATAAGGCTCTCTCTGCTTCCCAGAATGTTCTTTTCAAACCTGATGTTTTCTGATCACAGAGAGCATGGCTCAACCATAACCTACGCTAATCCAAGAAATGAGGTCTTGAATAGGCATGTTTAGCTTTACCATGGCCTGACTGTACATTGAGCCCTCTCCGACGCCGATAGGTTGCAACAACTCTACCAGTCCGACAGAGACGACCGGCCAGTGACCCAGTCGATAGCGATTACCGGTCCCAAGTCACCCTGGGTGGTCACCGACGGTCTGATCCAGGTGAATCGTGCAAACCCACACTGAACTTTGACCGTTTTCACTGGCCTTGCCTGTTCACTCCTGAGTGATGGAACTACTGTCAGGAGCTAGGTGAGGTCTGTCAACCCCGTACCACGCACGTACCACTTACAGGTGGCCGAAAACGAAACCACCGGCAGCCCGATATGTGCGCCGACTAGACGGTACCACAGTAGGATGTTGATTCATCCTTCGCTAGACACGGGGGCCTTCAGTACGTCTCTCCCCTGCACTATAAAACCAGTTTAACGTGTCCCCGGACCCTCGCGAGCCCACTGCCGCCTGTTCCGTACTACCCGTTGAGGAGCTCATCCCTCTTGGTAATACGGGGTTTTAGTCTGACCAGTTGGTCTTGGTGTTTGTTATACCTTTTGACGTTGAACCTACAGAGCACCCCCGGTGCTACCATTCCTACAAAATCAGCTTGGTCCATTATTCGTCTAGCTTCAAGGGGATCTGGCGGTAGGTCCCCGTCCTGAAGGTAGTCGATCAACTGCGCGCACTCAGCATCTTGGAGTTGCGCGTTTATTATCGTAGCCACAGAAAGCTCTTCATCCTGAATTTCGGCCTCGAATAATTCACATCCCACAGCGGGCTCATATTCCTCACCTGGGACATGTTCATGATAGACCCTAGACAAATAGTCCGGTAGAAAATGAGTCGCTCCTGGCTCATAGATAATTTCAAAATCAAAATCTGATAGCGCTAAAGCCCACCGTCTCAGCCGGGCTGACGGGGCTTTGTAGGCACTTTGCAGCAGGGGGATCAACGGTTTGTGATCGGTCACTATTGTGATTTTAGCTCCCTGCAACATGTCCTCATAGTTCTTAATACCTTTAACTACTGCCAGAGCCTCTTTCTCTGTTACCGAGTAATTTAACTCAGCGTCACGGAGCGTACACCCCCAGAAAGCAACCGGACGGTAAATTTCATCTAGTTTGTGACAAACCGCTGCACCGCACGCGGCGTCTGATGCGTCAGTTAGTAAATAGAAATGCCCTCCTGTATCTGGATGAATTAGTAAGGGCGGCGAGGTCAGCAGTTTCTTTAACTGTTGAAACGCCTCCTCGCAGGCCTCTGTCCATTCAAAAGAGACTTCTTTCTTTAGCAGCCGGTTTAAAGGCTTCGCTAGATCGGCAAAATTAGGGACAAACGGTCGGTAGTAGTTACATAGCCCCAGAAAGGACTTGATGGTCTTTACATTATGCGGGCGGTTAAAGGCTGTGATCTTTTCTGTGGTAACCTTTTGTGTAGCCACCCCTTCGGCATTCACTACATGACCGAGGAAATTAATTTCACTGCGGCACCACTCACACTTAGACGGTTTCAATTTGAGGTTGGCTCTCGCTAAAGCTTGGAGGACCACCTCAACACTCGCCAGGTGTTCGTCAAAAGTGGTGTCATAGACGATTACATCGTCTAGATATGCTAAGCATGTTCTTGGAATCAAGCCTTTTAGCGCAATGGCCATCACCTTGGTAAACTGCCAAGGCGCGCCAACTAAGCCGAAAGGTACACGCTTATATTGATACACACCCATTGGGGTTTCGAAGGCAGTATATTTTCTACTGTCTTCTTCGATTACACACTGATGATAGCCACTCAACAGATCCAAAGCGGTCCACATAGTGGGTTTCTTGTAAGCCATATATAAGAAAAGTGATCGAGCTGTGGGCATTGGAAATTTGTCTTTGAAAGTGACCTGATTAAGCATGCGAAAGTCTGTACAGAGCCTAGGCTTGCCATCTTTCTTCTGCACTACCACCAGCGGGCTTCGCCAAGCCGATTCGCTGGGCTCTATGACACCTATATCTATGAGTTGCCTAACCTGTTCATCGATGATATCCATTTTCTGTGGAGAGTATCGGTATGGTCTAGAACTTATGACTCCCTGCGACTCATCCACAATGATCCTCATCGGCGCTATTTCACAGTGACCTAACTCTTCCATTGAGAACGCTAGTGCATTTCTGTTGTTATTAAGCATTTGTCTAAACCTCACCTTTTGTTCTTCGTCTAAGCACGACTCGGTTAGATCTATTTTACTTACATTTTCATCCATTTCACCTCGGGATTTCTCCTCAGAGGTTTGGCTTTCCATTTGCACTGCGTCTTTCATTACTTCTACAGAAATCCTACAGATGGACATTGGGGTCTCTGTTTTAGTTAGATAACACAAGTCTAGGAACTCTTCGATCTGATCTTGGTTTACCTCAGGCACTGCGCATTCTTCTGCAAAAGCTAATACTTCCTGTGGGGTGATTTCTTGCATTTCATCTAGCGGATTCATGACTTTAATCCACCACTGACTTCCCACCGTATTCACGCACCCCTCCACTAGGACCGGGGCAGTGACTGCCGGTGCGCAGTAAGCCACGGGTGAGTCTAACCCCAGCGGCTCTCGGGTGGTAACCGGTATGATGCATTCATTCCCCGGCGGAATTTTCACTGTTTCTTTGCTAACTATGGGGTTCCCACAAAACACTTCTATCTTTGCGCCTGGTAGAGACAAATCTGAACGAAGCACTGTTAATAAGTTTCTACCGATTACTATAGAGTGACATAAATTGTCCACTATGTTGAAGTCGTAGCAAACCACTGATCCCTGGATTGAAAACTTACACCTGATTTGTTCTAATATCACTTGAGACGAATTGTCTGCTAAACTGATGTTTCCTTTCGATATTTTCCATTCATCTAAAATACATTGTTTAGGGATCTGCTGCTTGCAAAAGGTAGACATGAAGCAATCACTCGCCCCAGTGTCTACCAAAGACCTGACCTCTTTTTGATCATCAAATCTTAGCGTTAGGAAAAATGCTTCGTCTCCTATTTCTCTTCTTGCCGGTCCGTCCACTGCGTCTAAGTCTATTGTGGAATGAACGGACCCACCTCCTAGTTTCCCTGGTTCTTTTGTTCGGTACCACTAGGTTTCCCATCTTTATGCATACGCGGTGGTTTTTCTCTCAACCTATTCTTCAACCACAAGCACGCCTCAGTAGAGTGGCCATGCTGTTGGTGAATAATACAAAACTTACTTTCGTCGAACGGTAACCTAGGCCTCTCTCCTTTCTGCTGAGGTTGCACATTCTTTGGTTTGTCCACCTCTCTGCTCGGGGTTTTATTGATTTTGGCCTTCTGGTCTGAATTTCTTTCATCTTTCTGACTTTCATACTTATCTTTCCTTTCATAACCTTGCTGTTTATAACCACCACTGTTCTGGGGAGATCCACTTTGCCCCGGTTTTGGTTTCTGAAACCATGGGGCGGCCTCCAGTCGGGCCAGCACCACTCCAAACCGTTCAGAGATGGAGTTTAGGGCTGCGGTCTCCTCTGACGCTTGGCTCCCAGCCAGCTCGCTTACTGCATTAGATATTTTAGTTCCCCCTTTGCCTTTGTCCAACGATTCTAGTCTCGTTGCACAATCCACCGCTTCGGTGAACGACTTAGGGTCCAGTATGGCTACTTGTCTAGCTACGCCCTGCTTTAATCCCTCTAAAAACACGGCTAACATCATGCTTTCACTCGCTTCTGCCTTAACTTGCTTTTGTTTCAAGACACCTGCAAATTCAATCACACTCTGGGCCTTTCCTTGTTCAAGGGCACAGAACTCTGCGTGTTTCTGCCACTTAGCCCTTCGATCACCGAAGATCTTTGTCATTTGGGCTTCTAGCTTCTCAAATGTGTCTTTCTCACTCTCAGCTAACGCTCCTGCCCAGTCGTCTGCCCTTCCCTTTAGGCCTAACAGCGCCATATTCAGGAGATGGGCGTTCGACCAGTCATAGATAGCTTTTAGTCGTTTTAATTCCCTGAAATACTTTTCTATTTGCTCGTCTTCCTTTCCACTAAACCATGGTAACCTAATGTTTGGTCCCCTTTGGTGACCATTGTGAGTCGTTTCACGCACTGGCGCTGGTGTTTGCCCCAGTGTCAGACCTAACTGTGGTAGAATTTCCCAAATATTTGGTTGATTTGGCGGGTTTGGAGGGTTATTCTGTCCCGGTGGGCCCGGCGGACCTGGCGGTCCCGGCGGTCCCGGTGGTCCGGGCGGTGGAGGATTCGGTGGGTTTGGGGGGTTGTTCTGACCTGGTGGGCCCGGCGGTCCCGGTGGTCCGGGCGGTGGAGGATTCGGTGGGTTTTGGGGGTTGTTCTGACCTGGTGGGCCCGGTGGACCTGGCGGATTCGGAGGGTTATTCTGTCCTGGTGGGCCCGGCGGACCTGGCGGGTTGGGTTGATTAGGTGGGTTCGGAGGAGGGTTATTGAGTTGGTTTAGGAAAGGATTGTTGTTCTGGTTTGGGGGAGGGTTATTGGGACCTGGTGGGTTCGGCTGGTTATTCTGGCCTGCCGGGGCTTGCTGACCCTGTTGGTTACCCGCTCTTCCTCGGCCTGCGTTAAGATTGGCTGCGACCGCCATCGCCTGCAATAGGTAAGGGAACACGTTTTGCTCGACCCCACCTCCTGCTGGCACGGCTTGGCCGGGTTGTTGGCCTGGTTGGCCACCCCCATCATTTTGCTGCAGCCCCCCAGGGTTTATCCCAAGATTGGGTTGATTCGGAGGGGGATTATTAAGAGGGTTTTGAGGAGGGTTGTTGAGTTGGTTTTGAGGTTGGTTATTAAACAGGTCTTGAGGGAGGTTGTTGAAAAGGTTTTGAGGTTGGTTAGGTCCCTGTGGGTTGGCCTGATTATCCTGGCCTGCCGGGACTTGTTGGTTAAGAGGAGGGTTAGGCCCTTGAGGATCGGCCTGATTATTCTGGCCTCCCTGAGCCTGTTGATTTCCCCCTCTTCCCTGACCTGCCTGCAAAGGGGCTCCCATTGCTTGCGCAAAGAAAGGCTGCCACATATTTTGTTGTATAGGCCCAAGGTTTAGCCCACCTCCTGCCGGCGCACCTCGGCCCCGTGGCCGAAGTCCCCCAGGATCTACACCACCAGCTCCCCCCTCGCCGGGTTGTTGGAGTTGGTTTTGGTCATCCCTTTCACCTACTAGATTCACCAAAGGTACGCCTCCTACCGCCATATTATCTTCGTGGAGGTTTTGTATATCGTGATCGTCCCACTGTTCCCTCACAGTTATTTCCTCTACACTAATTTCGTCGTCACTTTCTTGTCTATCTTTCTTACCTGTGCCTAAAACATCCTCAGTAATAAGTTCAAATGATGACGAGCGTGACTTTTCTCCTCTAGCTAGTTTTCTATTAGGATTACCTTCTCTGACATTCGCGATAGCTTGTCCTGTTTCCCTATCTTCTTCTTCTGCTTCACCCTGATCGCTTAACCTTTCTAACTCTTCATGTTCTTCGGGCCCTGAGTCTGTTAACTTCCTTATTATTTCTGCCGGGTCGGGCTCATACCCTCCCCAGCTCAGATCTGGACTTTGAGCTTCTGCTCCTTCATTAGCGTTGTCCAAGTTTTCCCCAATATCATAGGTTAATCGATAGGGTTGTAAGTTGCCTACTTTGTCGCTGTCTCCCTCTGCTCCCTTTTCCACTCCCCTGTCCCTACCTACTGTTTTCCTTTTAACTACAGTGGAATAAGGAATGGACACCCCCGGGTTAGGGTGAGTCGGTGTTACCAGCGGGTGACTGGTAGACTCAAGTCGTTGGGGATGCGGATAGGTGAGAGAATTCCCATCAGGTTGAATTACCGGATTTGCGGGGCGACTTCTCCCTGATGGGCTGGAGTTATCCGCGGTGTTAATCCGATTTTCCTTGTCCCCTAAGGGGAATAAGTGATCCTCATCGAGAATTTCCTGTTCACTTAGTCCTTCTGCTGCAGGTAGTAAACGATAGGGAACTCCTTGATTACTCCACGGATTGTTCGCATCGTGTCCATAAGTAAAGTGAGAGCTAGCACCAGGTTCGTGGCCCGTAAGTGGCACATACCCCGGATTCCAATATTGCTGATAGTTTTTGAGATGGATCCACCCTTCAACTCGTCCCGAGTGTGTTAGGGTTTCAAGTCCTTCGTCAAGAACCGGCCTATCTTTGGACCCTAGGTGCCAGGAAAATGGTTTACCTCTGCCACGGGTTTGGTGATTATGAGTACCTCCGGGGCCGAGCTGCTTGGGTCTGGCTGAGACCCCTTGTCTCGGTGCCTCCCCGTCTAAGGAATCACCTACCTGGTGGCGGTTTTCCACATTTCCTGTATATGATGTTGACACATCGTGTCCTGCGGGCCGCAAAGATTGAGGCTTGGCGTTAGAAGAAGCCTCAAAATCACCGGTGGCTGACATCAAGGATGAGCAAAACGATAAAAGTCATGTTTCGGGTAATCTCCACCAAATGAACTATTGTCGTTGTTTGTTTAATAATACTTGATGTATATACTTGTTCGATCCATGAGTTGTTTATCCAAGCTATCGAGTCAATCAGCCTGCGTTAAAAGTTAATACATCCATTCCCCAATAGTTCAAAAGAAATGGACGATGAGGGAGCTGGTAAAGTGAAAGGTTTTTATTCAATTAACATCTCATCCCGAGTCAAAGCCACAGTGAATAAGTCTCTATCAGTCCACCTTCCCATCTCCTTTCAGCAACCAACCATATTTAAAATCCAAGTTGTTCCAACACAGTCTAGACCGCCCTAATGCTTAGCTCTATCACAATTCCTTGGCATGAAGCTGTTGGTATGAGTAAACTCCAGTATACTGCGCAGGAGCTGTAGGTATTACTCCAAGCAGTTCTTCTATTCTATGGTTGAACTCTAACTCCTAACTAACTCGCT
This sequence comes from Lepidonotus clava, assembly GCA_936440205.1. Classification (NCBI taxonomy): domain Eukaryota; kingdom Metazoa; phylum Annelida; class Polychaeta; order Phyllodocida; family Polynoidae; genus Lepidonotus; species Lepidonotus clava. Next base: position 14,242,191 of record OW387147.1, read on the forward strand.
CCCTTCCTTAGCAACACCTTTTATACTGGTTAACAGGTGGCGCTGAGAGCGCAAAATATCTCCGTCTAGAAGTAGACTTGCTAGGTCTGATCATAACTAGATTACAGAAGATGATAATATATTAAAAGTACTAAGCTATTAGTACAGTGGATAAGGGCAGGCTCTATGGTACAACACACTACAGGCCTATTAGGACTAAAATGCAGTGGGGAAACAATGTAGAATCAGTATGTCCGAAATATTTAAATGAGTTCCTTGCAGTAGGGGTTCAGTGGTAATCAGTGGATAACAGTGTTGATTCAGTAGTAAATTCAGTAGTTAATCAGTATGTCCCAAATATTTAAATGAGGAATGGAGAGTATTCAGTGGTTTAATCAGTAGTATTCATTATTATACGTTGGTGCACGTGTACTAGGCGATCATCCTGTGTTACGCGTCATTTGGTATGTGAGAGTGTACCGCACGGCCTGCACTGGATCATTCTCCCTGAGGCACCCCAAAGCGTGCGGGCCTGGCCAAGAGCCGGGGCAGAATGACCATCGTTAAGGCAACGGGTAGGGCCAAGGTGAAGGCCAGGCAGTGAATGGCGAACATCGGAGGTTTTTTATTTGCTAACTTGGGCATTTTCCAACGGATTTTCATGATTTTTTTTTTCAATTTGTGACAAAAATGTTATTCTTGTACGTTTGATATACAATACGTTCTCAAAAATGTACATGAATGCACCCTTTTGCACATTTTACTTCGACTTGAAGCAGCACAAGCAGCCCGGTTAGTATTCTGTGATACCAACACACTTTGAATTCATGGGTTTTGGGCTATTATCGGGATTTATTGATGAAATTCGACATATAATAAAAGGAAAACTACACTCAGATGGTGGGATAAGGCAGGATACTCACTGGGGATAAAAATTTATCCTGCACTCACCCTTCGGGCTCGTGCAGGATAAATTTTTATCCCCAGTGAGTATCCTGCCTTATCCCACATCCTCATGTAGTTTTCCTATAGTGTCGTTTCAATATATACTGATTTAGAAGCGTTCACATAATTTCATTCTAGGTATATAGTGCACCCTAAACTGTTGGACTGGTGACCGCTCACCGTACCTTTGTTAACATCCTACCACCAATCTACCAAATTTTAAGCTTTTTGCTTTTTTTAAAGCTTTTTGCTGCTACTTGAGGGTTCATATGTCCAGGCTGTATGGGTTCATTACTCAGTTAGCTTTATACCCTATTTTATTACACCTTAGGGTGATACAAGTTTAGTAGTTAAGAGTTTAACACAGGGCGATACAAACCTGGGTGATAACCAACCTTGTATCGCACTGCAGTGTGATACAGAAACTTTTTATTTTTTTAAAATTCATGAAAAAATGAAATCATTAAGAAATAAAAAATCGAACATATGCATTATCTGTACAACGTTCATAGCTATATTTTACTGCTTACTATTTGTAGATTTAATGGATATCAAAAGAGTTATATGAAAAAAACATTAAAAAAATGTGCAGCATCACAGTCCCACCATCACTGATTGCTGTGCATCCTTCCTTGGGAGCTCAGATAACGCATGCATGGAGCGACATGCCAATGGTTCTGCACAAATCCAATAGATGGTTACACATGTTTCCTTTCCGGCATGCCGCATGGTGAGTTGGGTTTACACTATATGTGACATTCCTATATTATCGCCAAACTGTTACAAAACAATCTGTTTGCGCTAATAAAATAATTTAAATCCATTCTAGACTTTTATTACTACTATTATTGTTTGCCCCGCCAAAACAAGGAAAAGAAAGGAACATGAGTTGTGAACATCGCAGAGTGGAGTAATGATGGCTCGGGAAAATTGCAACTTGCAAGTCAAGAATAGTTCAACCACTATGCACACAGAGTGCCCCAGTCTACTGAATACAGTATGAAATGGTTTATTTGACTAACATATGGGTACATTTATGTCAACACCAGGTGAAGGAATAAACAGTGATAACTACGTCTCTAATGCCCTTGGCTGCATTTACGCTTTTAACAAATGAACAGATAAGTAATGTCATTGTTTCAAAGTCATTCTTATGACAATGGGGGGTGACATTCAGGGTCTCAGATGTTTTCTGTGATAAACTTTTGTCACCAAAATTCTTACAGTATTTTATGTATTTATTCTGAAATCTCTTTCTAATTGATGTCATTATAGCATTTTTACAGACAAAAAGAATATGGCCCACATCTTGTTTGGGATTACCACAGGTACACACTTGGCTAGCAGTCTTTTGTTCCTGAAGCTTCTGAAGCGACTACTAGTATCTGCTGTACAATTCATATCTATTCTGAGCTTAGTTAGCCCGTCCATAGTGATGCAAATTTTGTAGTTCCTAACGAGTCCCTTGGGTCAAACAAACATAGGTTTTGTTTTTCCAGTGTTCAATGTGATCTTATTTTTTGTACACCAACCCCAGACATTCTTTAACTACTGTACGCTATATTACTAACTGATTCTTTCTGTGTTTTACCATTACAGACTATTACAGTGTCATCCGTAAGACCCACCTAACGACGACCTCACTAAGGAGACCACTTTTTGGTCAGAACGGAATATTTTCCTCTATTTCATGTTTACTTTAGCTTCACTTAGGAGACCGGTCCCTATGTGAGGGCCTCACTAAGAGACCACCCCAAATTCAGTCCCAAACGTCTATTTTGCCCCTGTAATGCGGGCAGTTCAGTCCCAAATGTCAGAACTTTCACCTAAGTCGCTCTCTCCCTTCCCCTACTCCTTCTGAATCTCAGTGCAGCCTAGGTGCTCACCAGGTGTCATAAGATATCACCTATGTCCCCAGCTTTTTAGCATTTATTTTAACCAAATAGCTAGCATTCCTACGTTCATGAAGGTGATTATGTATGCGGATGACTTGGTTGTTTTCTCACCCTGTAATATTTCTGACCCGCAACTTTTAAACAAATTAAGTACTGATATATCAAACATCAAGTGGTGTGATAACAAGAAACTAACCATTAATGTGGCGAAATCTAATGTACAATATTTCCCAAAGAATAAATTTGTAGATGTAAAACACGCCCAGCAACAGCTCAAACTCTGTATTAATGGAGAACCCCTATTGCACGTGGACTTCTTTAAATATCTGGGATTTAAATAATATTCATAAATTAGGTGGTCATAAGTTGTCTCTGCTACGTAGAATTAGGCCATGAATGCTGCCTTAATGATTTTGAAATCAATGTTTATTGGAGTTATAGATTATGATATTGTTTAGAGGCGAAATGATATTTCGCCTCTGTACTCTAATAATGATATTTGTCAGATGTTATTTTCAGATTTTACTTGTCCTGTCCTCCCTTTTTTCTCAGACATATGAACTGTTACAAAGAAATGGATACATCCTGGTGACAGTTCCAGATCTGGGGAAGAATAGTACATTCAATTTTTTCCAAAAAACATCATATATAAGTCACATTTTAAAGTTTGAAAATGATGAGAAATTCCATTTTTTGACAAGTCATGGTGCTTTCAAAAACCGCCGGTGCAAATTGAAAAATACCGGCACCCAGCGTCCGGCAACAGCTTAAGTGCATGCGTACTAAAGGTAGATCTAGGAGATAGTCTTTGGGACATTGAGGCGCCTGGCAACAGTGACATATGCATTGAACTTGAGCTTTTTCCCGCGGGGCTGCAGGCTTGTGACATCGGCATTTTGTGCCAGATTTCAGATTTTTTCACATCCTCACTCAAATAATGATTTTCAAACTGAATTCATTACATGACGTTTTATGGAATTTTAACGTTTATTCTAAATTTTCTCTGGGGTTTGAGATTGTTTCATTAACCCTGACTTACATCCCTGGGAAAATATGAGGGGGGTTTCCCTGGCAAAGTCACTTATAAGTATATCTCTAGTATTTTTATATAAAGACATAACAACAATTGATAGACATTTTCACATGGTTCTATTCATACTTAATGACAAATTCCTAGGACTATTTCGCCTCTTATGGAAGCTCCGCTCCAGGACAGACACTATGACTTGTTTTCACTACCACTGCCCCGAGGGTAAAACGGGAGGAGCTACAGGTCCTACAGAACCATGTTATTTGCAGCTGCTTGAATATACAAGACCCAATGGCCATACACATTGAAGAACTACATAATTTAACTAAAAATAGATATATTAATGACCAATTAATCTGCAAATTACTCTTATTAATTCGATCAAGTATAAATAGAGGAGATATTCGAGTGGTGCAGAGAGATAAAAATATCAGAAATAATAACATGGTCACTGTTGAGCTACCTGTACCTCATACCCGTTTTTATAGGAGAACTCCTTTCTACTGGGGTTCACAAATCTGGAATTGTTTACCATTAGATATTAGGCTGGAAGAATTGACCAATTGTTTTAAACAAAAAATATATAAATCATTGTCTGACAAGACGATGCGCTTATAATTTCATGATATATATCAATGGTATATGCAACACTTTAAATAATGTACAGTAGAAACTCTCTAATGCCACCACCTTAGGGACTGGGCTAAAATTGGTCTTTAGGTGAGGTGGTCGCATTAGTGAAAGGGGCAGCCTTGTAAATTAGTCTATCTTTGGGGATATTTTTTATGTTTTGGTGTTTTCCCGCCACTCCTCCCCATAGGCTTATCACTGTCCCTAGGGAGTTGTTGTCACCTACAATGGCGGCCTGATAAGGGTGTACCTAGCAATGACCAGTACCGACCCAAACAATGGGGAAAATGAGCTAAAATTTAGAAAATAAAAAAATATGAAACCTGGTGAGCACCTAGGCCGCACTGAGCTTTGAGAGGGTCCTGTCAGGTATTAGGGGAGGGGACAGGGCGACAGGTGATATCTTCTAACACCTGGTGAGCACCTAGGCTGCACTGAGCTTCAGAGGCAGTACGGGATGTTGTGGTCAATGCAGTGAGTGTTTTGCCTCCTCCACCCCCCCCCCCCCCCCCCGTTTTTGCCAAATTTAACCTGTTTGCCAAATCTATACAAAATCTGATGTATCCGACTGAGCTCTGGAGCTGGCGGAAGACCAGGCTTAGGCCTGAAAAAGTTTCAGAATAAAAAAAAATTGTTTAAAAAAAAAGCTTAGTGCAGCCTAGGTGCTCACCAGGTGTCATAAGATATCACCTAAGTCGCCCTGTCTGCTCCCCGGCCGCTCCCGTACTGCCTCTGAAGCTCAGTGCAGCCTAGGTGCAAGTTACAAGCTATATGCTCATACCAGTCATGAACACCCTCCTTTACTATGGGCCAAACTAGCCCAGTGCCTAGAGCTTAGAGTTTCAAATCTGGAAGTTGGTGGTTCAAGTCCCACCAATGTCGAGTCAAGCTTTTCTTTTACAAATAAAGTCATTTTTAAGGATATCTAATTTTGCAAAATATAAAATATAACTTTTTAAATCATATATATGCAATTGTTGGTTTATCCACAAGTTATATTGTATTTATCCTACAAATTTTATTTTCAGTTTACAGCATAGTAAAATATGAAAAGGTTTCATCCTGATTTGAACTCTTTAACTTTATATTTGCAGATGATCTCTCTAACCATAAGGCCATATATGTATCTACCTTCCTACCTTCTTTACAGTTACACTTATTCATACATAACCTATTATATACATAATACTGAATTATGTCAAAGTGCAAGCAGTACTATTTTATGCTATTCATTTACCAGGACCATTCTTACAAAATAAAGCTATGATTTATATGTGTAAGTATCCAAGGGTAATTCATATATGTATGTATCTCAGGGTATGAATACATGTTATATAAATGGTTAAAATGATACAAATTAAAAAATGACTAATAAGATGAGCATCAGGGATTTGAACCTCCTATCTCCTGATTTGAAGTCCTGCATCTTAGCCACTGGGCCATTGGTTACTGTGATGTTAGTGGCACAAATGCCTGGGCTGTATGAGGGTGCTGTATTATGTAAACCATGAAGTCTTTTGTTCAGAACCCCCATGTGGGGGCCTCTTGTATAACTAACATTGTGATGTCACAGGGGATTCCCCTACCCTCCCATGTCCTAATTAACCTGTTTGAAGGAAATAGTAATGCATATTACACAACAACTAGAAAACTATGGTCAAATAAAGGTTTTAACACACATAGGAATTACAATTGTACAAAACATATAATTACCAATTGGCATATATGCACATTGCCCTATGTGGTTGGTCATGTGACCTCCATTCATAAAGTCCTTTCCAAATAAGGGCATTGCCATATATGGTATGCTGCTATGCTGGGTGGGGTTTCATTTATTTCAATAAATTTGTCAATTGCCATTAAGTGAGCATGAATACCAATAAAGTACGACAGCCAATTGGTTTTTATTCTTTGTCTGCAATACAAACCGTTGTTCATTTCACAAAAAAACATATAGTTTAGGCATAAATCCAAAATATATGTCAGTGCAAACTGCAGGGTACAGTTTTAAGTTCTTACCCTGTAAGTATTATAAGTAACTATGAGACAGGGGTAGCGCCATCTAGAGAGTTCATGCCTGTGACCCTGATAGACCCCACATTTAACATTTACCTCAGATGAAGTAATTGTTCTAAGTCGTGTCACCTGCGTCCTATCTCTTAAATAGTCAGCAAACCATTTAAGACATTGATTGTCTAAACCATACTTTTTTAACTTATTAAATAATATGTCATGATCCATGGTATTAAAAGCTTTTGAATAATCGAAGAACAGACAGCTCGATATTACTTCATCATTAATATCACTATACAACTTTTTAAAATAAATCCATAACAGCACTGTCTGTTCCTCGACTTTTACGAAATCCATGTTGATTATCAGTAATCAACTCATGTCCTTCAAAGAATTCATCCAGTTGCCTATAGACACATTTTTCCAAAGTTTTTCCTAAGACGCATAGGTTATTTATCGGACACCAATTACTTACATCTCTCACACTCCCATCCTTAGATATTGGTATGATAACGCTCTTTTTCCATTCAGTAGGAAACACTCCAGTATATAAAGACATATTATATAAATGTTATCTCAGGCAGACAAATCAGTAAACAGTCCTTTAACACCTTATAATTAATACCCGCAATCCCTGAGGATTTATTAACATCTATTGCCCTGATTAATTTCTCGACCTCTAGTTGTCCCATTACAGAGAAACTCATGAGATAGATCATATCCTTAGGAAGACGCATATCATTTTCTGACCATGTATTGCATATATGACCATGAAGTGATTCCCCTATAGACACATAATATTGATTCATATATTCGGCTGCATCTACTCCATCTATGATATCACCTTTATCATTTTCTATAACCTCCACGCCTGCCCCTTAATTTTTTTCCAACACATCACGAGGCAAGACTCTCCAGAATTTTTTAGGATCATTTCTATTATTATCCAGATCTTGCCTTATATACATTCCCTTTTTCCTATTAATAATTTTGCCTATATCTTTCTCTTAGATTTATATTCAGTCCATTTCGTTCTAGTCCCAGAAGTTATCGCATCCTTATACAGTTGATTTTTCTCTGCAATCGCCCCCAACACTTCATTGTCAATCCATGCCGGCCTGTCCTCCTGCGTTTTCCTTTTTACATACGGGCATACTGTATCTGCGCTTGTCAGCATAATACTATACATTGTTTGCCATAATTCATTATCATTTACGTCCTTGAACCAGTGCACAAAGTTAGAGAGTAAATCACTTTGCGCATGAAATAAGTTGTATAGAAATATAATGAAGAGAACGTCACCAGTTGTAAATAAGGGAATTAAAGAAAGTATTCCAAATTACAGGAATTGTTATATCATATAGTATAAAGGTAGCATGAGCTGCTGGTAGGTGTAAATATACCTGTCGCACAATGCTTGGGGAAAATCAATAACAGACTACTATATATAGAGTTAAACCTCTGGGAACGGCGGAGAGCACTATTACGTTTGGACATACACGGGTCTTGAGGATTCGAAGGGGTTTAGATAGCTATACGTAGAAAGGAGATCTGGTGCCTGTTGGAAGAATTACTGTGTTGAGAATGGATGAAAGAACAGGCGGACTCTTACGAGAAAGCTTACTCTTCATCAATTGGACTTGTGACTCTAGGAATATTAACCATCATTGCACTGGCTCTGTATGCATACAAGTGATCCACCGAATAAACCTGACTTACAGCCAAACGTTCGTGTTGTGGAAATGAGCGCCCATCTTGTGAACTTACCTACCACCTGACTAGCATATACGAAAGCGAGTAACAAAGGCAGAAACGTTAAACATCATAAATAGTTTATTTATTGTATATCATAAACAGTTCCCCATTTATTAATCAACCATGAAACAACAACTAGCGTTCACCAGTATTCATACCATCTAAGGTCACTCCGCATCAACTGACGTAATTTGTCTATTGAATAATTTTTATATGTTAACCATCCTTATATACATATTTTTTCTTTTCACAATACTTTTTTTTGATTACGTAAACAGGTAGGTGATCATTGATATTCACCAGATGCACACCAGATTCCATAACATTACTCATATTTGTAAAAATGAAATCAAGCAGCGATTTCCCATGTTCTGTAACACGAGTTGGTTTGTCAATTAATTGCACCAAATTATACCTTAACATAATTTCCTTTAATTCTCTTACAATAGACAATCTTGATTGAAGAAAATCAATACTAAAGTCTCCCATAATTACATATTCACCATTGTTGGTTCCACAAAAACCTTCCAATGTTTTTCCTAATCCATCAGTAAATTTCCTTAGATGCCCCTGAGTTGGTCTGTATATTACACCCATTCCTAGCCGTTTTTGTCCAGGCCTATCAATACGAATCCATATCTCCTCGCTACAATTATTGACAAGACAGATAGACTCGCAAATATGCACAAACAGTGCCGTATCGTTTTTCACATACAACATTATGCCTCCTTCTCTCTTATTAATGGCTGTATCTCTTTCTTACTAAATAATCATAGTATAACCTTCAATACTCACAAGATCAGTATCATTATTACTATTCAACCAAGTTTCACTTAATGCTATTATATCATTATCATTAAAATGCGCAAAAAATTCTTCGTAGTTTTTTAATACACTTGGGATGTTATGATATATTATTTTAAATTCCTTCCCCATCGCTACTAAATTTCATAATGTCACACTTGCAGTACCATTCGATGAGATGAATTACATAAATACAAGTAATGGATACTAACCCGGGTATTGTGACCCCAAATGTACTATCCATCCGTATTCATATAGAATTTTGCTGCAACCATCCTGCCTATATTTACCTAGTAACCTCTCTTTCTCAACTCTTGTCTCACTTTTCCTAGTGGTTCCCCCAAAAGATTCCTGCCATTCCACTCACCATTTATCAATTCTCTACTATGTAGGGCATGACCACATCCCCATTTTTTGTCAGTACTCCCCTCAATCAAATAAAAAACCCAGGTTTTCATCAGTAATACCCTTTCCTGTTTGTTTTGAATGGACTTCTCCAGGAGTATCTCCTTCATCCTGCTTTCTCCTATGTTCAACCACCTTTTGGTCACTTTTACAAGGCTCGGTAATCATTTAGCTTATCATGCCGTCGTCCATTTCAGTATCCTCTCAGCAATGTCCATGTCCTCACAGATCCGTGCCCTTTTGTACTGAAAGGCTTGTTCCGAACGATGGAAAACTGTACCATTAAACTTGACCTGGACTCGATAGAAGTTACTGAGATGTGACGTCATCTGCACAACGTCCATTGGAAGGTTGGATGGCCGAGACGTTCGACGGGGGGTTGGCAGGGGACGGGGGGGGGGGGGGGGGTTATCTGGGCGACATGCAATAAGGGTGCAAGAGGGGTGCAAGGGGTGTGCAAGAGCGGTGCTAGGAAATGCAAGAGGGGTTCCAAGTGGAGGGGTGCAAGAGGGATGCAATGGGTGTACAAGAGGGGTGCAAGAGGTGTGCAAGGGGGTGCAAGACGGGTGCAAGAGGGTGCAAGGGGTGCAAGAGGGTTGTGCAAGAGGGGTGGAATAGGGGTGTGCAAGAGGGGTACAAGGGGTGTGCAAGAGGGCGCAAGGGGTGTGCAAGAGGGGTGCAAGGGGGTGCAAGAGGGTGCAAGGGGTGTGCAAGAGGGGTGCAAGGGGTCTGGAATGGGTCTGGAGCATTGAAAATAACCTCTAATGGCAACCTATTTTTTGTCTCCATCTTTCTCTAAATTCTTACACAACCCGCAATGGGGGTAAAGGGGGGTGGTGGTGAAAGGGGGGGGGGTGTGAAGGAATGCTAACACGATGCCAACAAGATCCTTATTTATTCTTCCCTCAATTACTTTATAACTTAACTTCCTACATTTATTTACAATGGGTGAAATTCTCATTTTACCAAATGATCGATCTCATCGGTCCCTAGGATGCTAATAATTCTCCCAACCACGGATAGCCATTTTCTTGATTTTTACCTGCAGGTTATCCTAGAACATGATGCATGATGGGTAATTTGTCGACAAAACTCAAGGCTTTAGCATGCAAATTTTCATGAATCGTTTCATTATTTGTAGATTAAGATTGTGAAAAACTAACCTTCATTACTTTTTAAATTAGTATCCAGTTACAAATTATAAATCTTGAGCTGTTTGAAAATTCATTCATTTTTTATGGACATATAACAATTATTTGTATATTTTCTATAGTTTCTCCAGGGTTCTTGTCGACAGAATTAGTCCAAATTAGCCTGCAGGTGCATAAAATACTGTTATTTAGCTATCCGTGGAAGGGTGAATTATAAGATGAAAAAAAAACCAAGAAAATCCAGGGGGCTCACCATGTAGGGTAACTTAAGGATGTTCAGATTTGGCTCCTGGACTATTAAGGAAGATTATTTCCAATAGCATGCCCCCCCTCCCCCTTTTCAAAATCCTGGATCCGCCACTGAGCTTTACTTGATTGAGCGTGGTGTTCTTGTTAAAAATGATTCAAATGGACTTTCCACATTCCCATTTGTCATGCACAAAAATAAATAAGCAGGGGCTGCATATCAAAATATGAATTTCAGACTGGACAAGCTAAGTTCATGCCAATCAACCAGGTGGCAGTACCACAGAGGATGGGTTCACGTGGCGCGACTGGAGTGCTGCAATCTGGTGGTGAGTGCTGACTACCAGAAGCAACTCGCCTGGGCCTGTCACAGAAGACATTCCTCAGAGTCTCATAGTGTTTACTGTTCTACTTATTCTTTTCTAGTATTAAACGTAACAAAAAACAGACAAAACATAATTATGAATATTAAGAACTTTAATTATTTATGAAGATATTTAATTATTGAAAAAGTTTCAGAGTTTATTTCTTGCTTTGGCTGTTCTTTAGACTACCACCTTGTTCATCTATATGTAAATCCATTACCATACACAATTGCCACAACTGGAAGAACACGTTACACCATGTAAGTGAAGTTGAAGAAATACTTTTAATAAAACACAGAATCTCGAGGTATTGCCGACCCCAGGCCAGTTTCTGAGCCTGTCCTAGGTGTTTCTACCACTCATGGTGCATCATCTCCAAGTAGAGAACAATTAACAGGCCGTTGTGAACATATGGGTGTCAAAGATGTCACTTTTATAAGCCGACAAAGAGAATACACGCTGCATATTGGTTGATATAAGTCATGTGACAAGAAACATGGAATTAAAAAAGACACCCCCAAAAATAATTGTGCCGTCTGGAATATGATAATATTATAGTTATGTATAATGATTTGTGCCTTTATGGCATTATTACTTCAAGACTCAGTATTACCTCAGATCATAGTGATACAATTCATTTGAGCCGTTATGTCCATATGACTTCATGTTTTGTCACAAATTATCAAAGTGCAAATTCTATTCTTTATTTATATATATCTATATCTATACAAGAAGATGTTGTGAACTAGTGAAGCAGGTATTGCCGTGAGCTGCCAGATGGCAGCAGTGCCACATAGTAGATGTTGTAAAGAATTTAGGCATTGGTGCCCAAACGCGGACTCTGTGATAACTGAGTTGAATGATATCCTAAAGGTAGGAAACAGGTGAGAAAGGTAAACACAGACATTTAGGGGATGTTGTGCAATAGCCAACCTGGTTAGACTGTCTTAGGACGTTGTGAAGGTCTCGCTGATTCAGAAATATGAGAGGGCATTATGGAAACCAACCCTGCCCCAATTAAGTTTAGTCCCGAACGTAAACCAATATCTTATGCTTTTAGCCTTGAATTGTGATATAATGAAATACCTTAGGTTGTCAGGAATCAGCAATGATAGTACTAAATCTGAGTATAAGGACAGCCTATGGCTGACGCTATAGCAGAAGGGCAGAACCCTAGAGCAAGGTGAGCAGACCACGTAAACCTTTGAGAAGTACAGGTGGGAGCAATAGTTAATATACATATGTATGGTAGCAAGGCGGAACATCACGGGTAGGCAGAGTTAGATGAATCTAACCAGGAATTAGGACCAAAACTTGGACTTAACCTTATGGATGAGTAGCACTTAGGATGGAGCCAAACTAAACCTCATGAACTTAGACGGAGCCAATGGAGCAAAGCTTCAACAGAAGCACTGAGTGGTACGATAGACCTAGAAAGTGAGACCTCTCAATGAGTTAGCCTGGTTAGAGTGTAACTGATGTTGTATTACAAAGGAGTGCACTGAGGTAGTTATTAAATACCTCGTGCATAATATATGATTGATGGTAATATTCAAATAAAATAATAAGTGTTGGAATATAATGGGAAAAGGTCACCAGACTGCAAAAGATGCATTATAAAATGGTCCAAAATTATATAAGGAGTATTCCATATACTTTAGTTATGAGTAGCGCTTCTGTTGGGGATGGTAAACCTGTACCGGTTACGGTAGGAGAGCCTTGTCTACTAGTGGCAGCACTACCAGGGGGAAAATCAATAACTAAGGAATATAAAAGAATGACGACAGTAGATTTTGGGTAGAGTTAACCGATACATGTTTGGATCATTACGAGTCTTAAGGATTCGGGGGTTTGGTTAGCAGCGAGCAGCATCTGGTGACATGTGGTGACTAGCGAAAGAACTTCAGCAGTTTGTTAGATCATACAGAGTCAGGGGGACTTAACCAAGGAAGCCTACCTCCTGGGTCTATGACCAGCAATTGTATATAGGAACTTGACCATAATTATTAACACACTGGCATTTGTGAAGCTTCTGATACTCCACAATTTGAGAGGGGGGGGGGAGCAGAGCCTTCTCGACTACCATGAACACCGGACTACTACTCACCAAAGTCATGTTACCTCAATGAAAGGGATTTATATATGTAAACAAATGTAATGAAGGTTTATTTTTTGGAAATAGTGCTACTGGTTTTTTGTTGTGACCCAGGTTATTTTGCAGAACCCTGTACTGTCAATTATACATATGTTAGGTTAATATATACATGAATATCTTTATTTAAGGGATTTGCATGAGGGACCTTTTACAGTAAATCTAGACTCCTCCTTCCACAGTCTTGCCTGCCCTCCCCCACTCAGTCATATCAGAGAAAGTAAAGTTACAAATTTATTCTCTCTGGTCATGGTCAGATGGCCGAAGAGCCCTTTCCCACCACCGAAGGGGGTAGAGGCATGGGTGGCCATGAATTCAACACACGGTGACAGACTGAAAGGGTTGAAAGGGAGGAGAGGTCAGACTAGTACTAGTATTAGTAGTCCTACCGCCGCCCACCCCCGCCCCCTATACCAATAACGTAAGGTCTTGCACAGCACACCCCCCAGCCCTAGATGATTGTGAGGGTTTCATCAACCCCAGTAAGCTGATGTCTCAAAGATACCACTCGTGGTGGGTCATTCCATAATCCAGGATCGGGTGTCATTACTGGGGCCGGCCACAGACTTCCCCCTCCCAAGCATGACCCCTAGCATGACCATCAGCATGGCCATCTGATCGACCCCGCCTGGTCTAAAAAATAGCCTACTGAGGAATAGGATGACAATTCTGAGATCACTAGGTTGTACAACTACTTATTGATAATTTAGCGCTATAAGAATGTTAGAACTTTTGTTTGAATACACATTATCGCCTAAATTAGTGGCTTTTGTTGAAACCCTGCTAATAAGGAAGACCAACTGCATAAATATAACCACATCTGTTTTCCTGTGTGCATATAACCAGATTATCTCCTGTAGCCCCATCCCCTCGTTGCTTTAAACTTTCTTTACTTTTGTTTTCTTTTGTTACTTTAAAGACTGACCTGTGTAATCATTGATAGAATTCACACATTTGAATTGAAGTGTACAGTTGGGCTGCCCTTTGCTATGCTCATCCCCTCGACAACTGTTTTATTACCTTAACGCACATGGGCAGTGTGAATAGAATGTTTGAGCAATATCGCCAATGAGATTAGTGCCAACCTGAAGGATAGTCGCCTTGCCTATTATGTGTGCAACAAGGCATTTATAAACTTGGCACCTTGTGTGTCGAGAATGGATTTGACGTGCACTAATTTACAAGCAGTAGAGCATAGTGAGTTTGATACAGTTGGCGGAGGAACCTATGCGTGAATGAGCCTTGTACTTACTACGCTTTGCTGACCAGAAGTGTATAATGCAATATTCACGTTTTTTCAGTGCAGTAGGCCTGGCAAAATCGCCGCCATTACAGGGCACATATGCAAAAGGAGCAAAGTCTTGTCTTTGTCCTGTGATAGGAAATTTGTCTTCAAAAGTAAACATATTAAGCACTCTAAAATCAGTGTTCAGTGCACTTTCCATCTGTCTTTTGTACCACCACCAATGGACTCATTTGGCTCAATTGCACCTATTTCAATGAGTTGTTTGACTTGCTCATTGATTACATCCATTTTCTTGGGTGAATAGTGGTATGGTTGCGACTATACCGGTTGTTTTGTCGACTCTAATTTTCATATCGTCTGCCCTTTCCTTCAAACCAAGCAGAGCCATGTCCAACAACCATGCATCGTCCCACCTGTATATGGCTTTGAATCTTTGGAGACAAGCCAGAAATTTCCCCTGGAGTGAAAGGCAAAGGCCCTATTGAACCATGGCCTGACATCATCAGTGCACTGCTCTGGTCATCCCAGTACCTACCCTGTGCCCTACGGGTGCTAGAGATGAAGGACAACCCTTTTGTCCTGAACATGTACCGTTAGTCTAACACTTGTATCGCACACAAGCATTCATACGGGTATTTCTCCACCAATTGAACTATAGAGGTTCAATATCCTGTTAATGTTAGGGGTGCTATTAAATGTTATGTTGTTTATGACCATGGATATCAGCTAGCTCCATTTGCAGTCTGTCACCAACTAGACTGCATGTCCAATCCATAACGTAGTTCCGCATTATGAATGACATAATGCTTGTGTGAAAGGTTAATGTTTATTAATCTCCAATGTGTATTTGCTAGTGATGGGATCTCCAGTTGACGATGAACAATCTAAAGGGGTTCAGTCAACCACATCCAGCCAATGTGCCAGTTCAACTAACAGTCTGTCCACGTTAATTCCTGGACTGGTCTGGACTGACCATCCGCGTCAGTACATTAGGACAAAGACAGGATCCCCCCAACCACCACCACCATAAACACATCCTATTTAACTGATAGTATTACCATGCCGACATCGGGAAGGGCAAGACTGATCCTACCATGGGAAATTGTCAAATGTCATGTCCCAGAGTGACATATTGTGCCATCCCATGGCATTGCATGTCAGGTGTCACCATGCCATGTGTCTGGACAAAGACTGATCCCCATCCCAAACCACCCACCATGTCTATGTACTGATGCAGGTGTCAGTCCACTGCATAGAATCTTAGCTTTAGTTGTAAAGCAAGGATTAGGGCTAAGATTGACTCTCTGAATATATGGGCGGAAAGTGAAGAGGTGATGTCATAGGTGGGAGTAAAAAGACACATAGTGTAACAGCAGTCCCCAGAGTGTGAACGTCAGCCAATCAGGCAAGTCCCAGTATTGTATGGCACTGCAAACGTGGCATTGCGAGTGTTCTTTGTCATCCATGAACTATGAACTATGTTATAGGATAACTTGTGGTCAAGATAAGAAGGAAGACTGCAATACATGGCTAGCATACTGGAATCAGTAAGACAAAAACATATAACTGGTAGACTAATGATTAACAGTAGAATAAAACCATCTAGTTCATCTATATGTTCCACATTGTTGAGACCCTCCACCCACCCTACTTACACTATAATATTATGTTAGCATGTTGACTTAAACCCACATTGGGACAAGGGCAGGGCTTATCCCATCATGACAATGGCCAAATTGTACCCCAAGCCATATTTGGACAAAGACCCCTGTCCCGATGACCGCCTATCATGTCTAAGTGTCAATTCAAATCTGCTTTCATACTAAGGCAGGACCCTATGCATCCTACTCGCATGATAATAATTATGTAAACACAACACTCTCACCCACACTGGAACAAAAACAAGGCTAAAATGACCATATTGACATGAAGTGACACGTCATTACATGCATGTTGCAACATGTCGCCAACATAAACCCATGTCCACACTGAAAAAGGACCTTCATTGGGACACAATCCAAAGCGTTTGGACTTTCCCTACTCAATTTGTTAGCTATCCATTTCATATTAGAGACATCAATATTGCAATAGTAGGGGAAGATGTCACATTAGTAACTTGATCATATTTTAGGTCAAGCTCATTAATTTATTGTCAAACTTTGAAAAACGTCTACAAATAAGTGTTTTATCCCTCCAGACTAGCCTAGTCTATGAAATATATATGTATAATAACTAAAACTATTTTGGGGTGCTGGAGGGATCCCTTTGGTATTGGTAAATGACTGATATGACTTAGGAAGAATAATCTTTCTATTAAAGCTCAGTCAATTCTTAAGTTATTCATTACATATTAGAGAAACCACTAGTACAATAGTACCAGAAGGTGCAACATAAGTGACTTTGACTGCATCCAAGTTCAAGGTTATCAAAATTAAGGTCAAACTTTGAAAAATATCAAGATATGAGCGTTATTTCTTCCGAACTATTGTTGTAATGAAATATGTATGAACAAGGCATTTAGCTGTTCATGAGAGATAGAAAGGAGCCTTTGGCATTAGGAATTATCTGGTGTCAGTCCACGCAGGCATATGTATTGTGTGACCAAAGCCATTGTGTTTGACTAAGAGCTTATCAGAAATTATCTTTCTGTAAAGCTCACACAAATTAAAAAGCCATTTAATTCATAATATGTATATCAGTAATGCAGTGATAGCTTAATATTCAACATGGATTACTACGACCATGGCTAAGTTCAAGGTCTTCAGGATTAATGTCAATTTTTTTTTTATATAAAAAACTACAAAATATGAGCATGTCATTTCCCTCACAATATGCTAGTCTGTAAAATATGTATGACTGATAACTAAGACTATTCTAAGATGTTTAAGAGGTCCGTAGAGAATAGGTAAATAATGTTGTCATTCTGTAAAGATATGAAAAGCGTGAGAGAAGCCATATTGTTATTTTGTTTAACCATCCAGTGGGAGATAAGACCTGGTCAGAAATCTTTTTCATAGAATCATATCTCCAAGCAGGCATTCTTTCCGTACACCATCACTCATGTGACCCTCAGGAGGGGCCCCGGTGTGGGTATGGGATGTAATTTTGCTGGGTGCTGGTGTTCTCTGTTCTAAATAAAATTGACATATCTAAGTGGACATACCATCTTCTAACTCAATACAACATGTAGTACATTCAAATTTCTGTATACAAACATGCGCTTCTTGGATGCATTTGAAATGTGATTGCCGTGTTAAAGGCAGTTAAACATAGGAAAACACAACAGAAGGCAAAAGCTGAGATCTTTTTTTATTTATTCATCTAGTTTAAATCACCAAAAATAGTGCCTATCCATATACAGCATAGGATTAGCAAACAAAGCTTAATATGGAAGTTACTTTTATTGTGTTATAATCTTACCAAATGCATAGTGTACCTATGTCTGAGGCATGCAGTTCCTTTCTTACTTGATGGAATGCATGCTTGGCTGGTGCACATTTTCAACTCCATATTTCAAACACAGTAATGTAGATATTATAACAGCTGTCAACAGGCAAGTTTTCAACCGAGTGCATATGTGATATGAAACTTCTAGAGATATTGAACAAATATGGCAAGGGAATTATTAGGTTCTTTGTCCATGATTCACAGTCTTCTGAATGTTTATGATTCTTTGGAAATCATTTTGTTTATGAACAGGTTAGATGAAATTGTAATTTTTCTTCAAATCACACAAATAGTCAATTAACTTCAAGATCAGTAAAGTAGCACCTATTCCAAAAGAGCTATTTCAATAGGCAATTGAAAAGCTCTTAACCATGGGAGGAAACTTTGATTCGATAAATTGCTAACAATCATTGTTTGTATGTATGTTTGTTGGTTGGGGTAGTTTAACATCCAGCCAACCCTTCAGGTTTTGCACCACATGGGTGGTGACTGAATCTATGAGATTAGGTGCATATTTGTAGTAGACACGATGTCCTCTTTCAAGTGCTTTCACTGAGATAACATGTAATAGGCTCATATGATACCCCATCCAGTCACATTACACCGACACCCTGCCAACCAGTCATGTTTCATTGTTCTCACTTCATACCCAGCCAGGCAAGTAACCACTACCATTGTTAAAGTCTTTGGTGTGACTCGGCCAGGGTAAGGCCCCACAGGTTAAGACTCAAAGTGGGCACTCTACCAACTGAGCTATCATGTCTGGTTTCCCCATTTGTCACAGTTTTGGATGTGTGTCAATAGGTGGAAGCCTGGACAAGTGATGTCAAGTTGTGGATCCATGCTGTCAACATGCTGTTTGACTGTGCCTGTGAATAACTGCCAGTGTTGTGAGGCTCTGTGCCTTTTATCAACTGTGTCAGTGTTATCTGTACCTGTTTTTATACTGTCAGCGCTGTGTAGCATAAACAACCCTAGAGTTGAAACTTTCAGTAGTACCAGTTTCGGCTGAGACTGTTTTCTGTGTGTCAAGATGACTACAAATGTAGGCAGATTGGGTGAGTACCGCCCTTCTAATGAGACTTTTAGGCATGCTGTGACTAGATTGGACATGTTCTACAAGGCAAATGACTTAGTGCTACTCGCGAGAGCCACCAATGCTGCAGCTAGTGTGGCTGTAATTAGGAAAAAGAAGGTCATATTTCTGACAGAAGTAGGTGCAGAGACATTGACGCTGTTGAATAATTTGCTAGCCCTTGGAGCCTTAAGGATGTGGTTTTAGATGAAATTACTGAGGCCCTAGAACATCACTTTAACCCTGCTCCATTGGAAATTGTGGAGAGCTTCCATTTTGGTATGTGTGTTAGAAAGCAGGATTAGTCTATAGGTGACTTTATTGTTGCGCTCAAAAAGCTGTCTATCCACTATAATTTGGAAGCGCATCTGAACAGAGTGTTTAAGTAATGCTTTGTATTTGGTTTAAACCATGAGGGTATTCAACTCTGCCTGCTGAATACTGATAACCTGACCTATGACTGTGTATGTGAGATTGCCCAGGCCATGGAAATGGCTGAGTTACAGGCAAAGGAGTTCGTCTCAAATATGAGTGCGTCCACAAGGTAAACAATCAGCGGTGTCAGTGTGTGGAGTAAGGCCAAGGAGCAGTGTTCACACTGTAATAGTAAGAAGCACCAGTCGTCTGGCTACAAGTGGAAGGAAGCCACCTGCTACAAGTGCCAGCATCAAGGTCGCATTGTCTCTGCCTGTAAAGCAGAGGTGCCTGACAAAAAGGGTGAAAAGGGTATTATTCATGTGTTAGAGGGCCAGTCTGAGGATGACTCATCCCAAGTGAATGGTACACAGAGGTTGGATAGTGCGACTAAAAGTATGTTTCCTGTTGGTACGGCCAGAGGATCTCTGCCATGGAACATAACTGTCTGCGTGGATCTGCTGACCTGCAGATGGAAGTTGACTCAGATGTGACAATCTCTGTGATTAGGGAAAATTGGCTGTCGCAGTAGGGTTCACTGCTAGTGCTCCAGCCGTCACCTGTCAAGTTGAGGACTTTTACGGGTGAGGTGATAACTCTGAAGGGCAAAGCTGAGGTGAATGTTGAGTACAAAGGACAAACCTATCATCTCACTTTGCTGGTACGCAGCCAGCGCTGTTGGGCTGTAACTATTTAAGTGAGCTGCGTTTGAACTGGAAGGAACATGTGCAGCAGCACCAGGTGTTCCACATGGTTAGTAACACAGTGTCTGTGAAGGACCAATTTCCCAGCCTGTCCTAGGAGGAGCCAGGGAAGCTAAAGGGGTTCAAGGCTTATGTGGAAGTGGAGCCTAATGCTGTGCCTATTTTTTTGAAGTCCTGACTTGTGTCATACTACATGTGCAGTAAATTGGATGCTGAGCATAAGCGCCTAGAGAAGACTGGTATCGTGGAACCAGTGAGCTATGCTCAGTGGGCACCTCCCGCAGTTCCTGTCTTAAAGCAAGACAAATAGGCATAGGTCTGTGGAGATTATGAGGTCACTGTCAACAAGTCCCTAAGGCAAGAGGTGTTCCAGGTAACTAACACCTGACATCATGTAGTTGTGGACCGCACTGCTGATTGGACATGTGACTTATTAGGGGACTGATCATCTCAGCATATAAACTAAAGACAATTTAACCTCAATTATATGGTTTATCCAGTGTATTAATGTGAAAAATAGTATGCACAAATTTCAAATTGATATCAAATAATATCCATTGATGTAAAATAACTTAATGAAACACTTATGAACTGGTTTCCTTATAATTTCACTAAGAGTGATTCTAAATAGATGGGGACATCCTTTTGCACTGAGGTCAGTTAACTTCAGACACGAGATGGTAGATAAAGAAAACGTTCTTAGCAGCGGGTGTAAGCAAATATCCTTTATTTTAAGCTAGACTGCTTGTCCACCAAATGGTAGGTCCAAGTTAGTCTTGTAGTCATTTTATCTTATCCTATAAGTTCTTTATAATTAGAAGAATATAGAAGATTAAAAGGGAGTGGTGGTCACCAGGCTATGTCATGAGCATGATGAACAACATATAATGACAATGAATAAATCATTAACAGCTAACAGATTGGAGATGTTGGAGTAGCTGTTAGGTGACCGGAGTGTAGCCATCAACAGTGAACTAAGCAAAGGGAAGTTATATGCAGTCCCTTAGGAAGGGGTTGTCCTTGAGTGAGACACATAACATTTGTTTACTAGGAGTATTCCTCAGTTGATAATCTTGGCTGTTGGACAGGTCATCTAGATAGCGAAAGTTGTACTCTTCAGTCTTTATGGATCTAATGCACAATAAACTATATTGTACCTCTGCAAGTGAGTGTCTTCATTTAGACCTGAACAACCTACATGAGGAGACCTCTACACACATATATCAACCAGTACAATGTAAGAAGTTAAATTACCTGCCTGTACAAAATTAACAATAATACTATAATGAACACACTGGATTACTGGTAGCTGGACTCTCTGTTTATTTAATATTACCATAATATGATTCTTTTTTAATTAACATTTTATTTGACTGGTCAAATCTCGGATTAACTCTAGTATTCATCATTGCACCAGTATTTCATACATGCTTTTCCTTGAAACAGCTTATATAATTTCATTATTAACAAAGTTTTTCAGTTTTAGACAATTTTTGAATTATACTTTATAAGAACGAACTTTTCTTAATCTAATCTATAACAGTAGATAAATGAACTTTGTCAAAATTTAAACTTAATTTTTTTTTTGCTGGCGTTATATTTTAAATTTAGTTTAATTTACATAATATCCAATTTATTTACATTTTTGTTCTAATACAATACATTAAATCAACATTCAGTCTAATTCATATGTGTTTAGCAGTATTGATTTTTTATATCTTTTGAATTCGATGATGTTATTGCAATTTCTTGTAACAGGATCCAGGTTATTCCAATCTCTTTTACCAGAATAAAAAAACATTTCTTTTGAAACATTTTGATAACTCTGAAGTAAGACCTGCTCACTCTTAAAACATAGAAAAAGAATAATAGGTCCCAGGTGATTTGTACCCAGGGCCTCTTGCATGACAGGCATTCATTCTATCCACTATACTTATGAATCCTTGATCATTTTGAGTCACATAAAGACAGTGGGCCTATATGTAGACCTATATATATAAGCTTATATACATACATACATGGTATAGGCCTAGCGTGAGTTCACCGCCACTTGGGGACAAGCTGTGTGACACATTACATAAAAGGTATGGTGGGTTGGGGTTGAGTAGCATGACTGGTGTTCTTGGCAAAATAGGTTGAAATTTAAAAAATCAGGAAAGTTCTTTTTATGACAGAAAAAAATCTCAAAAAAATCTTAAATGACCAGAGGATTACCGTGTCTTCCCTCATGCCAAATTTTTCTATTTTCTATTTTCATTTATTGCATTTTGACAAGTGTTACAAGTCTGGCTTCTAGCCACCTTGACCCTTGTGTTCCCCGACAATGGCGGCCCCCATTGCCAAACTCACGCACGGCCTTTGGGAGGTAGTTTAATTTAAAGGTTGCATCATAGTTCACATGAAACAAATGATAAATGAAAATATAGCATATGAAATATAGCATATAAGGCCTATGTTGAGACCAAAGGCACCGTTTTACAATATTACACTGAGGCAGAGGCATCAGGCATGTAGATCTTGTACAATTGAATAAATGTTTGGTCTATCATTTTAAATAAGAAGTTTCTTGTGGCCAAGTGATAGAATGTATTTGTTATAGAACAGGTCATTGAATGTTGTCACTGAATGTTGTCAGCATTGATATATACATATAACCAACCAAGAAGGGAGTACGAGGGTGGTAATCACCCTGAGCCGGGACCCCGATATCAGCCCGAGGCCAGGGCCCGAAGGGCCGGCCGAGGGCTGATATTGGGGTCCCGGCGAGGGGTGATAACTGCCCGAGTACTCCCTTCGAGGTTGGTTATGGATTTATTATACCTTTTCTGTTAGATCTGAGCTCCCAAGGAAGGATGCACAGCAATCAATAATGGTGGGACTGTGATGCTCCACATTTTTTTATGTCTTTTTCATATAACTCTTTTGATATCCATCAAATCCACAAATAGTAAGCAGTAAAATGTAGCTATGAACGTTGTACAGATGATGCATATGTTAGATTTTTTATTTCTTTATGATTTCATTTTTTCATGAATTTTAGAAAAAATAAAGTTTCTGTATCACACTGCAGTGCGATACAAGGCTGGTTATTACCCAGGTTTGTATCGCCCTGAGTTAAACTCTTAACTACTAAACTTGTATCAACCTAAGGTGTAATAAAAGATAATATCAAAACAAATAATAAATTGTAACGCTATAATGAAGTCAGGTGGAAATTGTATTCCTTTACTTTTTATTCTTTGAACAGAAATTGTTAATTAGATATTATTTTTAAAGCTTTGAAAATTGGTAGTATTGTTAATAACATTCATTTGTAGGGAACCATGTCTTATATTTTTAATTTAAGACCTATTTTTGATTTTAAGACAATAAACGGGCAATATTTTGTTAATTTTTGTAATTTTTCACACCTTCATTTTCCAGATTTCGTAAAATCAAAACTAGGCCCCAAATAAAGAATCTTAGACATAATATTATAAGATAAGGTTCCCTCCAAATAACTATTATCTATATGCATGCCAAATTATATGTTTCCTTCTATTTGAACTATAAGGTTAAATATCCTGTAAAGGTTAGGGGTGCTATCAGATGTCCTATTGTTTGTGCCCATGGATATCAGCTAGCTCCATATGCAGTCTGTTGCTGACCAGACTGTGTGTCCAATCCTTAACATAGTTCAGCATTATAAAGGACATAACACTCATGTGAAAGGATGATGTTTATTAATATCCAATGTGCATCTGCTAGTGACACGACCTCCTGTTAACAATGAACAATCCAAAGGGGTAACATTCACTCAACCACACCAAATCAATGCCCCAGTTCAACTACCAGTCAATCAGCTTCAATTCCAATTCCAGAACCTAGCTTTGATTTAGTACTCTCTCACTTAACTCTTGCATTTAGCACTTTTTCAATTAAAAACCCCCGGTTTTCTTTTGAGCTGTACAGCCATATGAGGCGTACATAGATATTGTGTTTTTGACTCTAGCCTTAACCCTTACTGAGTAGGGAGAGGTGGTGTGGTATTCCACGTTAGGGAGAGGCCCCAGTGGGCGCCGCCATATTGAACAATTGAGAGTCCTGATTGGCTGAAAGTTGCGCTTGTCCACCCAAAGGAATTGACGCCAAAGATGTACGCATGCGCAGATCCGGCCTCCCGAATGGGGTATACCAGTTGTAGGCCTTATATCACGCATATCAGCCTAATATCGCACATTTAGCAAGCCTAATATGGCGTATCGTATTCAAAATGGAAATAAAATAAAGGTAAAATCGAGAATTTTATTGACAAAAATGTTGTATGCGGACTTGAGGTCCATATACATTATAATTTGCTTTAAAATCAGTACATGTTTTCTTTGATATTCTACACCATCATTGATGAGATGATGTTATATATAAATTTTGTAAAATATCTTCTTAATTTCATAAAAGTTACAATAAATCTGTATTTTATATAGTTCAAGTTTTGTCCTTGATCTATATGTTTCGTCAGGGATGACCTCCGATTTTATTTTTTTCACATTAAACAATAAGATATATCAGTCAGGGATATAAAACTGTTCATACTTTTAACCCTTTATGGGTAGGGGTTGAAAATGTAAAAATCTGTTGTTTTGAATTTATGTTGTGCATATTGAACACTAGTTGTTGTTTATGGTTGCTTAATAAATGGGGAACTGTTTATGATGTTTAACGTGTCCGTCTTTGTTACTCGCTTTAGTACTTGCTAGTCAAGTGGTAGGTAAGTTCACGAGATGGGCGCTCATTTCCACAACGCAAACAACGCTTGGCTGTAAGTCAGGTTTATTCGGTGGATCACTTGTATGCGTACAGAGCCAGTGCAATGATGCTTAATATTCCTAGAGTCACAAGTCCGATTGATGAAGAGTAAGTTTTCTCCTAAGAGTCCGCCTGTTCTTTCATCCGTTCTCAACAAAGTAATTCCTCCAACAGTCACCAGATGTCCTTTCTACGTATAGCTATCTAAACCCCTTCGAATCCTCAAGACTCGTGTATGTCCAAACGTAATAGTACTCTCTGCTGTTCCCAGAGGTTTAACTCTATATATAGCAGTCTGTTATTGATTTTCCCGAGCATCGACGCTCGCTGGGAGATGCACCCTGCCTGCTACTGCGCGACAGGTATATTTACACCTACCAGCAGCTCATGCCACCTTTCTACTATATGATTTAACAATTCCTGTAATTTGGAATACTTCCTTTAATTCCCTTAATGACGTTCTCTTCATTACATTGGTATACAACTTATTTCATGCGCAAAGTGATTTACTCTCTACCTTTGTGCAGTCGACGGCGCTAAAATAGGAGACCAGGTTCATTAGAAATAAAAAAGGTTTCCTTAATAATTAAATGTATCCATCTTCTAATTTCAACTGAGGGTAGCCTTAGTAAAGGTTTCCCTTACCAATCATTCATACAATCAAACAAAATAGCGCAAACTAGTGTTTTGTCATCGGTATGTACGTCAATTCATGACCGTAATCATGGATCCACCCACATCCTCAAAACCAATGGAGTGTCTCTCTAGTGAGGTCTGTCTCCTAGATGCCCCGAGACGGTTCTGGCATCCAAAAAGAAAAAAGTCTGCAGGTTATCCCAGTATGGGAGGAATCAAGCACGGTCCTTCCATAGGAAAAGAAAATGTAGGACCAATAAATAACAGTTAGCTCTTTCAAAATCTCACATTCCCTGAGTTAACCTATTCTGTGGAGTTCTAACTATTAAATGTTCACTAACTAGCGGTGTAATATAAGATTGTATTGCTATTTCGATGTTCTATCTACCTTTCAGTAAGCCTTCTATCGTTCCTTACATTATATTGACCAAAGGGTTCTCCCACGTGTTTTATGGCGTACTCTGAACACTAATTGATACACTTCAGTTACTAGCCAGTAAAGTTTTTCTTTCCAATACCGTGGTCAACTCATTAAATAACCCCGATTTGAGCAAATCATTGGAGTCTTCCTTTTCAACCACCCTGTACCTTAGTAGTACAATTAAGATGAAACTAGAAAGTAGTTTGTGTCGAGACAATCAGCCCAATGGCCTTTTGTCTCTCTTTTTCTCAGGCGGTGTTGTCACCCAATCCACCAGCCTGATCTGGGGCACTAGGTTGACTCCTAGAAACTGAGTCGGTCCAGCACTAGATGTGTGGAGCTCAAACTGGTTAGGACTAAACCCCAACATGGATGTGGGACTACCGCAACTTTACGGAGTTCCTGATGGAGAACGATTCCCAGAGAGGATTGGCATTCCTTCTTCACTGTACGAAGCTGCGTCTGTTGGACTATAGGATTAAAACAGCGACACTTGTGTGAGCTATGCATTTTAAGATTTTTTCTAACTCCTTCGAGCACCGAAATGTATTGCGCTCTGCAACAACTTTTTACAATTCGGTGGAAACCCGAGCTGTATTCGGTAAGTTTTATGGATGTATGATTATTTTCTATGAAAATGGTGTATGAAATAATGATTATCTGTTTTCCTCCACTTACGTTAGTGCGGAGTATAGACAAATGACAGATGCTCCGTATGGAACACCTTCTTTGGATTTCCTTGACACCGAAACACCGAATGTCTCTATGGCATAGAAATGCATGCAGAAGGATGTAGATTGATTGGTTTTGACGGTAAGTTTTGCGTGCCCATTGGCTTAATCTAAGCACATGGACAAGGAAGAAGAGTTCAAGGACTAGGAGGTTGGTTGGGGTGTCATTTGAGCTGGTTGGTGAAGGACATGGACCTCGACCACCCGCCGGGTGCCGCACGGGCCACGGCCAGCTGGCTGTTTGCCACTGGCATAAGGACCGCTACCTCGCAGGAGTAGGAGTTTTAGGTTAGAAGTGAACAAAATCTATACCAATTTTCTACCCGGGTTCTCCACCAATTGAACGCTAGTTGTTGTTTATGGTTGCTTAATAAATGGGGAACTGTTTATGATGTTTAACGTGTCCGTCTTTGTTACTCGCTTTAGTACATGCTAGTCAAGTGGTAGGTAAGTTCACAAGATGGGCGCTCATTTCCACAACGCAAACAACGCTTGGCTGTAAGTCAGGTTTATTCGGTGGATCACTTGTATGCGTACAGAGCCAGTGCAATGATGCTTAATATTCCTAGAGTCACAAGTCCGATTGATGAAGAGTAAGCTTTCTTCTAAGAGTCCGCCTGTTCTTTCATCCGTTCTCAACAAAGTAATTCCTCCAACAGTCACCAGATGTCCTTTCTACGTATAGCTATCTAAACCCCTTCTAATCCTCAAGACTCGTGTATGTCCAAACGTAATAGTGCTCTCTGCTGTTCCCAGAGGTTTATCTCTATATATAGCAGTCTGTTATTGATTTTCCCGAGCATCGACGCTCGCTGGGAGATGCACCCTGCCTGCTACTGCGCGACAGGTATATTTACACCTACCAGCAGCTCATGCCACCTTTATACTATATGATATAACAATTCCTGTAATTTGGAATACTTCCTTTAATTCCCTTATTTACAACTGGTGACGTTCTCTTCATTACATTGGTATACAACTTATTTCATGCGCAAAGTGATTTACTCTCTATCTTTGTGCAATATATTTTATATCATGCATCTCATAAAAAGCCGCCATAAAATATAAATAATGATGATTTTTTAACCAAAAACCGTTAAATGTTGAATACAGCTGTATATACGTTGAAAGTTGTTGGTGACACCTTCAATTCTCAAGGTGATAGTTTGTGCGAATACACGGAGATATGGTGTATAAAAAACTCTACAAAATAAGTATTCAGTTTTATAGAATCATTGATACAGGGTTGTATCACGCATCCTGTATATATGGAAATATCAATTTTTGTCATTACTAAAGCCCCATACCCACTAGGCAATTTTACCGGCGATGGGCTACGGGCAACTGGGAGAATTGGCCTATTCTTATGACCGCCTGTAAGTATACCATATTGAAATGTGTGTGTTTAATCTGAATCGTTGCCAATTTTACCGGCGATGGGCTACGGGCAACTGGGAGAATTGGCCTATTCTTATGACCGCCTGTAAGTATACCATATTGAAATGTGTCTGTTTAATCTGAATCGTTGCCAAAGTTGACCGATTGTAACACCAAAGTCGGCCGATTTTAGCACTGATCCGTCATCCTGTATATATGGAAATATCAATTTTTGTCATTACTAAAGCCCCTTACCCACTGGGCAATTTTAGCGGCGATGGGCTACGGGCAACTGGGAGAATTGGCCTATTCTTATGACCGCCTGTAAGTATACCATATTGAAATGTGTGTGTTTAATCTGAATCGTTGCCAATTTTACCGGCGATGGGCTACGGGCAACTGGGAGAATTGGCCTATTCTTATGACTGCCTGTAAGTATACCATATTGAAATGTGTGTGTTTAATCTGAATCATTGCCAAAGTCGACCGATTGTAACACCAAAGTCGGCTGATTTTAGCACTGATCCGTCGGCCGATTGTGCGAAAGTCGCCTAGTGGGTATGGGGCTTTAGTATAATTATATAGATGTTATTGAATGATATTAGGATTCGAATCAAATGTCGTCATGAATTTTACCCATCATTACCCATTTTTCGTCTTTCTATATATCCTTTCTGTATCAAAGGACTATTAGCAAAAATGGACAATAAACCACTGTGCGCGATAAAACCCTGTTTTACCCAACAGTACCGATCTTTCCAGGATTTTATTCCAATTAACAACAGTGAGACGCTCTGCTGGTTAGTGTGTGGACTACACCTTATAAAATGATTGGTTATGTCTGCCTACCTAACATTCCCTTGCACACTCTCCTCTAACATTGAGTGTTACACTCTTAGCCCTGATTCTTGGTTCTACACCAGAAGAGCTAAGTTTAAGTCTGGACTGACCATCCGTGTCAGTACATATTATTGACTGAGATATTTCAATTCAAAAAATAAAAGTATAAAACAAGATTATCACATTTCTGGTTTATTCATATTCGTAATCTGACACCCACAAATAATTTATTTTATAGAAAAATTTTTTTAAATGTATTATTTGATGATACATAATGTACATTGGGATAGGTGGTTGCAAGCTAATTAATGTCCGTTGATGTGAGTGTTGTAAAATCGTCACCAGGGGCGGATACAGGATTTTCGAAAGGGAGGGGGGAAGGTCAGCGTAAAGGCTAAGTATCAAAACCATGTGCAATCGCACATACACAAGCAGCATTTCCCCCTCTTTGTGTAGATTAGGGGTCCACCAAAAGGGGACCCCGCCCCCTGGATCCGCTCCTGGTCACGCATAACAGTAGTCTAACCGTACCCTGTAATAACATAACTGTTGCGTGGAAATTCAACAAGTGGCAGACTGACCAAAAGAGTATGGTTACAGAACATGCCTGTTACGTCGCTGCTCGCCTGGAATGTTATAGTAAGAAGATTACTGTGCAACGTCACAGTGTTCGGTGACGGCTTCGGTTTGGGAACCCTCTAAATAACGTTGCTTGGAAATCAAAGGATAATGCAACAGGAACCATTACAATATAGAACACCAACGAGGTAGAACGTCGCTGTAACAGTATTATTTCTTAATTTTCTTGGCTCTGTGTGATTCATTTGGAGAGTTAGGCATCAACCAGAAAGACGTCACTGTTATGTTGGAAACCGAGTGCTTCAGCCAGAAGAGTAGAGTGCGTGGTTAGGCCGACTGGTGCTGTGGCCCGTCGCATTTATGTTCAACAGCAAGTGAATCCAACTTTGCCCATAACAGCGAGGGTTGGCACACTCATTTTTTAAATGTTCCAGGGGGACATACAAGAAACATTTTTTTAATATTCTGTTTTCAGCAAATGATAGCAGTGTCCCACAGCTTATGAAATGTACAAAAGGCAAGTGGCGGAAAATGTGTACACAACCGGGGGTGTTGATGGGGGGTCCCAGTGTCGCATGTCAAATTTAAGAAAGCTTGATGTCGTCTGTCACTAAATTTTCATTTTCCATGTCGAATTTAAGAACCTCTGATGTCGCATGTCGAATTTAAGAAATGACCAATGTCATGTCCCTTATTTTTTTTTATTCATGTCCTAAGCCTCATGTCGCATGTCGAATTTAAGAAATGGCCATGTCGCCCTGTCGATTTTATGGGTCTTTACCCCTACAACCGTCGCTGTTGCAAGGATTGGCACATTGAAAACCTTATCGCTGTTGGGAGACCAGCCTCTAAGTCCTCCCAGAACTCTGCCTGTGCCTAGAGTTCGGTGACAGGCCGCTGCCGGCCGGGTGGGCAGGCCTCCCGGGGCCCGTTCCCACGGCCACTTACTTACCTCACCTCACGGCGTGTCCCTTCTCGTCAGTCAGCCTTTGACGAGAGTTGCATGAGGCGTTTAACGATTCATTAAAAGAGGCCACCAGCTAGCCGCCTATATGACATCCTTACGACTAAAAAGGGGAAATAAATTTTTGTGACACCTCACCGTTTCCCACGAATAACAGCGTTTGAACTTTGGCCTCAGATCCGTAGAAAATATTTCCATTTACGTATCGACAATAGGAATGTCCATGGCGTGATTGTATTTTTTTTGGTTCATTTCTAACTTCGAATTATATAGATATGAAAAGTGAAGCCGTTTAGCATTGAAATACTTTTTAATATAAAATGATTTCCATTTAGATCACAACATCACTTGACATCTCTATCGGTATAAGCCCCTGCTTTCACGTATCTTTTATCTGCTAATGAAATAATGACAGTATCTGCAAATGGACCATATAATATAGCATTATTGTGACTATGTGACTGCAACATACAAAAATATGTTTCTTCCGTATAATCCCAGCCAAGGATATGGCATACTAATAACATTGCAGCAACATTCTGGATTGATTTTTGTTATATTACATTATAAGGTTGCAGCAACTTTTTTGATGACTCCCAACAACGTCGCTGCAACCAACTGTTTTGCAATGTTACATTGTGATGTTCCAATACCATTTTTGCAAGTCTATTTATGAGGCTATTGTGACCTCACCCAATAAGAATGTCACAATAATGTTCTATTTAGGTGTGGTTGAGACCTCACTTAAAGAGGATGTCTCAATAACATTCTGTTTAGGTTAGGATGACACCTTACATAATAAGATAGTCAGAGTAATATTCTATTTAGGTAAGGTTAAGACCTGACCTCATCAACATGTCACAATAATGTTCTGTTTAGGTGAGGTTAGGACCTCCCCTGTTGAGGAGTTTTTTTAAGTGAGGTCTGGACCTCGTCCAATCAGAATGCCACTATGGCATTTTGTTTCAATTTGGTCTTGACATAACCCCACCATAACTCTATGATAACATTCTGTTTTGGTTAGGTCTCAACCCCCAGAAAAAATAATGTATCAGTTGTGTGACATTTTAGTAAGTAACAGACAAACCAAAAAGGTATGGTTGCATAATGTGACCATTACATCACACTTTGGCTGGGATATTATCTTATTGTTTACATAGTAGGAAAAAAGCACATTAGCTTTCATTTGTCTTTTCATTATAGGTACCTAATCGTTCATTATAACCCTCTGGTTTGTCATTAAAATCATTTGGGTTTTCACTAAAGACATCTGCTTTCTTATTATAGTTGTCCTGTTTGTAGCTCTCTGTGGAGCCGGAGTGGACGTGGTTGGTAGGGGGAAAGGACCTCGGGTCCTTGGGCTGGACTTTGTATGGGGAGCTGGGCTGGAAGTTGTCTTTCTTGGGAAACCCCTTGTGAGGCTGGACATTGTCTTTTGGAGAATAACCCCCAGTTGCAGGGTCTAGGTGCTCCTTGAGGGCAGGAGACCCAAGCAGGTCGCGGTTTTCGGCCGTGCCGGGGAATGGCCCTCTGAACGAGTAGAGATTCCTTGGGTCATAGCCGTCATATTCGCTCTGAATAGTGTTTTTGTAATCATCATGCAAGAAACTAAAGTCGTTCTTGTACGGGAACCCCCTGAAGGCTCCCAAAGCGTCCTTTGCCGAATACCTGTTGTCCGGGGAGTAGCCACGTTTGTTGGGGCGGGGACCTGGGGGGAAGAAGCCCCCTGAGGGCGGGTAGGGGCCGCCAGGTGGCCGGGGGGCGGCCGGGGGGCGGCCCCGGGGGGCGGGGAGCGGGGCGGCAGAAGCCGGCCCTCGGGCTGGATACCCACCCATACGTGGGTCGGTGTGAGGCAACCCCCTCACCAGGGGGAAGTTTCCTTTGGGGGAGGTTGGTCTAAAAGAGGGATAGCCGGCCCCTGACGGGTGTCCGACCCCTGAGGGGTAGTCCCCCCGGCGGGGGTAAGGGCCCTCGGCTGGGAAGGCTCGGGGAGAGGGGTTGAGCCCTGGGTTGGGCTGGGGGCCAGCGGGAGGAGGTCCTTTTAGGGGTACGTTCGGTCCCGGCCCAGGGATGCCCTTGGTGGGCGGATTGGCTCTTGTCCCATCAGGATAAGGCCCTTTCGGAGGGTAGCCTACTCCAGAGGGGTAGTGGCCGATAGAGGGGTTGACCCCAGAGAAGGGACCGGGGTAGGCCCCTCTTTTACCGGGGTAACTGTCCGGTTTGTACCCTTCTTTGGCTGGGTCCTTCCCCTTCAGGGGAGGGCGGTCTGTGTAGGTCCTGGCCTCGGGATGGGACATCTTGGACCCCCCGTACCCGCCGCCGGGGGCCTTGAGGCCGTGGGCGCCGTACCCGCCGGGTGGGTGTCCATGGGGGATGTGTCCATGGGGTATATGTCCATGTGGCGCGTGTACATGGGGCGCGTGTCCATGGGGCGCGTGTCCATGGGGCGAGTTTCCATGGGGCGAGTTTCCATGGCGCGAGTTTCCAAACGGAGAAGGTCCATGGGGCGTATGTCCATGGGGAAAGGGTCCATGGGGAGAGGGTCCATGGGGCGTATGTCCACGGGGCGAGTTTCCATGGGCCGAGGGTCCATGCGGAGAGGGTCCATGGGGCGTATGTCCACGGAGAGAGAGTCCGTTGTGTGTGTTTTTGGGCGCGGGCCTATGGGGCTTGTGGTCGTGGGGCATGTGACCATGGGGCGGCGGGTCGTGAGGTATCATGCCGGGACCACTAGGGAAGCTGCCAGCACCGTAAGGCTCGTATCCAGGTCCTTGGGAACCTATAGCAAGAAGATAAGATGTTCTTACCATTCATTTCAATTGTTAGAGGTAAGCAATGTGTTTTACATAATGCAAAATATATGAATATACCGTCAGGTTTTCAGACATTGGAATCTTTATTTCTTGGCTAACATTTCAGTGCTTGTACCAGGGCTCACATTATAGCCTATCATCTCTATAGCTCATTCCTGTAACTTTCGCGAATGCGCCATCTTTCCACTTGTTCCACTCACCAACGAAAAGTCTGGATACTCACTGAGAGGTAATATAGGTTTGTTTACAATTCGGACTTACCACATTTAAAATTATTTATTTCTAAAAAGACTTAACTGGTATTTTCTAGTGTTCAATATGTTATATTCAACATTCAACACACTAAAATGGTTTAGTTTCTCTCTCCCTGTTTTTTTATTCTAGTTTCCCTCATGTGCCAATCGTCCCTTTTGCGATGGTTTTGCACACACTTTTAAGTTAATTTAATTGATTGATAAATACAGGGGTGGTCAAACCATCCATGTAAGGATGAAAGGTGGATTCACTCGCTGTTCAACAAGGAGAGGTCTTTTTATGTGTACCAATCGTCGCTACAGCGAGACCCCTCATGCTACGGGGCACACTGTGGCCCGTCGCATAACCAAACTCTCGCAAGAGGGAGTGATTAAGGATGGATTTGTTTTTTTCTCGCTGTTTTTTTCTCACCTTGTTTTTGGAATGTGCCAATTGTCCCTGTTGCGATGGTTTTGCACACACTTTGAAGTAAATTTAATTGATTGATAAATACATTTCCGCCACTTACCTCCTATATATTTTATAAGATGAGGGACACTGCTATTATTTGCTCAAAACAGAATATTAAAATTAACACCCCAAAATGTCCCCCCGTGACATGAAAGAAAAGGGATGGTCAAACCATCCCTGTAAGGATGAAAGGTGGATTCGCTCCCTGTTGAACAGGGAGAGGTCTTTTGAAATGTGCCAAAGTTCGCTACAGCGAGACCCGTTATGCGACGGGGCACTGGGAACAGAAAGACTCACTGCAATAAGGACGTCACAATAATAGGGACATTGTTCGCTGTGTGAAAACTCTTGCTCTCATTATGTGATGAACCATTTGTGATAGGATGATATAATAGGATAAAAATGGTTACAGTGCAATCAATATGATACTTACTTAGTCATGCTGTACACTACTGAAGAACATGGAACTTCTGACCATAATATGTATTCCAAAATATCTTTATCGAAAGGGTGGTAACTACTTAAATATTACCAAACACACACTGGTATTTCAAAAAAAGAAGAAGAAAGAAATGGGTGTCAGCGTTTGCTTTGAGCCTGACCATGAGGCCCTTAACATGTGTAAAAGTCCTCCTAAGATACGCCGCTGTACTGTGTTTAGGTTGACTTTACAGATAAATTAATGACTTAGGCTGACGGGCCCTTTGAGCAGTGGGCAGCAGGAGGAGCAGCCTTACCCGGGCAGTAGCCGCCGTGCCGCTCCGTGCACGGGTTGCCCTGGTCGTAGCCGCTCTTGAAGGTCCTGGGCACGTGGGTGCCGGGGGCGCAGGACATCTCGCGCACGAACAGCTTGACGTTGCCGTACGAGTCATGCCAGGGTTCGTTGCCGTAGTCACACCGCAGGTACTTGCAGTGGTTGTCGCCGTGTGCCAGGAACTGACCGACGTACTTGCAGCCTGCAGGACGAATAAATACTGCATAAGCCACCACAAGCCGAATTTGTATTTCATGAGATAGAGAAGTTATGATTGGCATTTTATCGATACTATATAATTATATGACGTTTGAATAAGATAAAGCATTGCAACATTTCATATAGCAAAATAGCAAATAAGAAACTTCGATGATAAAATAATGCTTAGATGTAAACGTACAGTTTTTGAGGGTGTTCAGAGCGCAAGCTGGGTAAATTTTTTTATTTTTTTTAGAAATATTTATTAGGCAACTTCATGTAAATACATGTTGTTCCAGTAGCACGATTATTATAACTTTATATAGATGGTCATGACATTATTTATGAGATGAGAAAATCAGCGGTGAATTAATGAGTAACATTGATATCAATTCGCATAATCCATAACATCAATAAACGTTCCACATCAGTTCAAACCACATATTTTCCACACAACTTGCTTAAATTTCACTTTTGTAACAGAGCGCTGTACACTAACAGCAAGCATTTCCCATATTTTAACACATCTCCATAAAGTACTCTTCAGATAAAATTCCTATTTTTAAATTTCACCCTCTTGTTACTGTGCAAAACAATTTTCGGACGTGTTGTATCTAATTTATGTCTCAACTTACTACATCGATACATTAAACATGAGATATGTTCTCGCCAATGTTGCCTAAGCGATTGGACATTGTACATAGACATTAAATCTGAAATTTCAGAATTACGATGTAAACAATTATCAATATACCTAAGAGCTGGTTCCTGCAGCTTCTCCAACCTTTTTCGATGTTTCACAGAAGCGCTCTCAATCATAAAATCAGCATAGTCTATTATTGGTAATATAGTTTGCTTATAAACCGTACAGGCTATATCAACATTTCTTTAAGGTCTTAACTTTTTCAACTGAATAAGGCATCCCAACACTTTTTTGTATTTTGCATACTCTAAATCATCAAATCTTAATTTTTCATCCACAATTACACCCAGATAATTATAGGACATAACATTTTCTAATTTTGAATCTCCTAATGAGATTACATGAGCATCCCTAGAGAATATCTCTTTAGAAATGAATAAATACTTTTCACATTAATACTAAGCCTATTCAAACTACACCAATAAAAAATAACATCAAAGCTTTCCTGATTTTCCTTAAGCAATTGGTCTGGATCTGGGCCTTATGCATAAATTATTGTATCATCAGCATATAAAGTGATGTTACTTATTCTATTGGCTAAACTATAAACTATATCATTTATATATATATATATATATATATATATACTATAAACATAAAAGGTCCTATAATGGATCCTTGTGGTACTCCTATCTTTACTAAGAGTGGAGTTGAGATATCGTTTCCAATTTTAACCATTTGCTGTCGATTATTCAAATAATGCACCAGCTAACAGAGTTTTCGTCCAGTCCATAATATTCTAGTGTTTTTTTTTACATAATATACCATGATCTATTGTGTCGAACGCGCAACTGAAATCAATCAATATGGAGCTTGAGTGTTTCCGTTCATAACATTCTATTCATGGCTTAAAGGTAACAAAAGATTACGAAACGATGGGAAACATATTTTCATACAAGCAAATCTTGATCGCATGGTCCATAGATGATCACTGAAATATGCCTGTTTTCCAAAATGTCTTTGCATTATATTTTTTTTAGAAACTGTAGAAATAGTTGTAATTCGTTGACGATGAAGCTTCGACGACGAGTTATAGCTCATCGGCGATGATTTTCAGCTAGTCATTGACGATTTAGAGGAACTTGTTGCCCCGTGGGGATGCAGCATTAGGGTCGTATTGTAATATGGCCATAAAGCGTGAATCCAGGAGAGGAATCTTACCATTGGGAGGAGACCCTGACCACTAGGAGTATATATCCTGACAGCCACGAGCAGACCCTGATGGCCAGGAGGGGACCCTGGCTGCCAGGAGAGGACCCTGACAGCCTGGAGGAGGTCCTGAGGGTTGGGACTGGCTGGGCGTCGCCCTGGTGTTCGAGAGGGATCCCTGATGGTCGAGAGGGGGCCGTGATGGTCGAGAGGGGGCCCTGCCGGCCCGGAGGGGACCCTGCCGGGTGAGAGGGAGCCCTGATGAAACAGGTTCTTTTAATTTCCCACATATCTTCCCTTCATATCAACCCCCCCCCCCACAAATGAAATTTTCCCAAAAGTTCCACTTCCCCTTCCCCTTATTCTGACGCGGATGGTCAGTCCATGCTCTGTTAGCTCAGCGTAGTGTTTATACCAGCACACACTTTAGCTATAACTCCTTGTCAAAAAGTCTAGGAGTAAGGGAGGAGTCTAGGTATGACATGTATTCTATCACCATACAAAAGGGGTGCACATAGCCCATGCTAAGTCAGAGTTAGCTGAACGTTGTTGTGAGTAACCATCCTGGAAAGGTTGTGTTCTTAAAGCTGGGTCCTGGAATTGGAATAGAAGCTGATAGACTGTTTAGTAGGCAGGAGTGGTGACTGAGTGTGATTAAGGGGATTCCATCCTTGGAGCTGTTCATTGTCAATTGAGATCTTGTCATGGAACTACAATACACAGGAAATAAATAAAGAACATCCTTTCACGTGAGTGTTATGTCTTACATAATACGCAACTATTATTATGTATTGGATATCAGCAGCTGAACGAGAAGGAGACTGCGATAGGAGCTAGCTATTATCCATAAGGCAAAGCAACTAATTAAGTACACCTAACATTAACGGATAATTAACCTACTATAGTTAAATTTAATTTAATGTAAAAACCCCTAAAATTAGTAGTAAAATATTGAAAAGTTCCACTTTTTACTGCTTGCCACCCCCCTTTTCAAGTTCAAATTATTGAAAATAGAGGCAAAAGTCCCACTTGTGGAACCTTGCCACCCCCCCCACAGCAGAAGCTGGGTACGGGCCTGTCATGACTTCCCCACATTTCCCCCAAAATGTCGAATACCAGATTGATAATAACGGGAGAGTTTTTCAACGGGTACAACGTTATAGATGAACATAATAAGTGGCATCAAAAGCTGTCAAAACTTATTTTCATATTTATAGTAATAGTTTATAAAAGGGTCACAATTACCAATGTTGAGTCTTGTTTCCTATATAAAATACCTGTTACGAATTTTAGAACTACAGTGTAGGCTGGATAAAGTAGCAGAAATCCTGTAGAATAACTGCCCTTGCTATAGCATCTCTAGGGCCTCACGTATGCCAAAATCTATGTAAAAAAAACATCCACATCTTTCAAAGGTTTACATAATTAAATTGAATAAAACTATCTTTAAATGTGTTATACTAATAAGGTGGAGTGTAACCGCATGTGTAAATAAAATTATTATTTGTGGAGCAATAACACGTCTTAGTTATATGTCCTTGGTAATTGTGTGTCGACTGAAAAGCATTAGCTTTCTAGAAACTATAGTTATATCGTGATGTAGGCTTTGAAGCTATGAACTTGGCCGTTACTTAGCTATTGTCACAAAGAATGGTCCATCGTATTTTAATGTCCTGGTACCGAGGCATAATCTGTGGCCGTCAGTGATTAATGTGAGTGTGGAGTGGTGCTGTAACCAGGTGCTGAATGGGAGGGCTACATTAGGTGTGTGCCACTTGTCACCGAGTACTGGCCGCCTGCTGGGGCCCACACAGCCCAAGACACGTCACAGGCGGGGATCCGGCGGTCCGATCCGCCCCCTACTCCGGCAGGGGAGTCCTTCATCTTCCACATTTCATGACTACAAACCCGGCAGGTGTGTCATAGGATCACTGAAATTGTGGCTGTAATCCCGACAGATCGGCTGGGTCGGGAATCATGAGACGTCAACGATTAACAACTGAAGGGGATGATCCACGATACGATTTTGTGCTGATTTTGAACCGATTTTGAAAATCGGTTACTTGAATAGTCATTTGTCTTATAAACCGTTCTATTTTCCAATGGGTTTTCAATAATCCACATCAGAAAGACAGTATTTTCACAGGGAAAAATCATTCCAAATTAGTGAAAAATGCATGAAAAGAAAATCGGTTGGCGTGTTGCATCGTGGATCATGGCCTTACACTGTCGTGCCTGTTGCACCCCTTACCTTTGAAAAAAGAGTAAGCTTGATATTTGAATGCAGCTCGGAACAGGCTTTAGGGTGGTGCATTTTATATAATTCTATGACAATTTTTTTCTATAAGTGCATGCAGGGAACATGTCAAGTAGTATCATAATACGTTCTCATTGTCTACTCTGACTTTAGATAATTTTACAAGAAAATCTGCCAAAGAAACTCTTTGTGTTAGATTATCACATTACAATTTACTGGCTATATAGAAATATAAGATCTTCCCAGATTTGATCAATTCACCATTGTATGTTTGACCTCCCAGAGTCTGAAGAACTTACGACAATTTAGTTGGTAGATATGTCCTTTGAGCGTTTTCGATGATCGAGTTGGGTTAAATGTACCGGCCTTTACGGTCTTCATTTTTTTGAGAATCATATTCATATTACTGGAGTATGGTAATCATGGTACTGGATTTACTGAGTTAAAACCGATAATTTACACTGTTAAAATGGTGTTTAGAATTTAAATATGTTTAGGGTATAAACATGTTTATAATCTAAATACATTAAACCATATCTGTTTAAAACCTAAACACTTGTAACTTCTAAACATGTGTTGGGTTAACTATGCTTAAAATCTAAACGCATAACATCAGTTGTGTTTAAAAGCTAAACACTTGTAACCTCTAACCAAGTTTTGAATGGGACATGTTTAAAATCTAAACACATAATATCAATTGTATACTATGGAAAAGAAAAATGGACACTTTGGGATTAGAACCCACATTCTCTACATTCAAGTTGGAAGCCTAACCAACTGAGCTAACTTGGACCGCATGCAGTGCACACTGGCAGAGTCAGCACCAATGAGTAGGATCTGTACTACTATACAGGTATTAAACATTCGACAGACAATAGTTCAATACTCTCATACCCCTACTTATTCAGTTAAGTAGCAAAGCTGGGCTGTGTCTACCTACAGGCATCCATAGCTCAGTGGTAGAGCATAGGCTTCATATGTGAGGGGCCCTGGGTTCAAATCTCGGCTACTGAAGTTATCAAATTACTACTTTGAAGTAGTTGTACTATTAGTGGTTTGCAACATGCCATCCATATTTTTGGCCATGATGAGTAAAATGTTTTTTTTTCATACACTTAGGAATTTGGAACTTTGTGATTAAAAATGTTTGATTTTTAATTTTTTGTAGTGTCATTAAGATAATCACTCTAGGTACGGTCAACCAACCAGAACACCCCTAAAACATTTACAAACAATTTAAAACACCTTTTCAGTAGGATTAACATGTAGACACCTTTTTAGTTCAAGAACTTTATTAGCTATACCCTGAAGGTTTTACCTCCAACAATCAAACAACCCATGCAAGGCTAAACCAAGAAGGAAGGACATACTTGGTTAGTGGCTCAATGATCCTGTAGTGTGTTTACAGGAAAAATAAAACTTTAAATGCTGTTAACATTACTTGTGGTGTAAACTGTATGGCATAGTACCATAGCAGTGTTTTACATGTAAAATCTACTGTTTTTTTTTTTACACACTACGGTATATTATTGTTAAATTTAAAATGGTTTTCATCCTTAAGAATGAAAGAACACTGTACATATCATGGTATATTACTGTTTAACTTAACAACTAACCCTAAACACCTTGAAGACCTCAATGCTTCATAGATAAACACCTAAACATCATAGATTTCTAAACACTTAACAGCTAAACATCAAAAAGCATAAGCATTTTGATTCTAAACACCTTGAAGACCTTAACACTTCATGGGTAAACAGCTAAACATCACACATTTCTAAACACTTAACCCTAAACACCAATAATTCTAAACATGTTTAGGGAAATAAAGTATTCCAAAACTGGATGCGCCGAAGTGTTTAGGAAAGTGTTTAGGTTCTAAACACTTGTTTTAACAGTGTACGTTGTTTAAAAGGAAAAATTGGGCGAGCGGTTATTGTAGATACCACCAATAAAATCTCACTCATTTCTGTGGGGGATATCACAAATAAGGACACTGCCCTGAGACTGATATCCCTAACATACCTGACATACCTTTGGTCAATAACCCACCTAGGTCCCCGTCCCCGGTAAGCTCTCCATTGAATATTATGGCCGTGGATATTGTCATTATCACTCCATGTGTTTTGAGTCGTGAAGACGCCGCCACATAAATTCCCAGCCACACTAACTAACATAACTAGACAGTCAAAGCTGTCGTAGCCCAACTATCAGGGTCCATATTTTCGTAATTGCTTATAGTGATTAGGCTAATCATGTAAATATTGTTTAGTGTCTTATTCATATTTTTTCTGTCTTTCAGTTCCTTTTGAATGTTATTTGAAATGATATTCATACTTTTTGTGACAAACAGAATCAGGCATTATGAGACACTAATCAAATTTCAGCTGATTAGCCTAATCATGAAAATCAGTTACAAAGATATGGGCCCTAGTATTAAGGCCATCGCACATGCACCGACCCAACCCGATGGTTCATTCGGGTCCAGATGAGTTATTGTTCGATCGAGTTGGTATAATATAATGTGTATCTGGGCCTTAAGGCGATGACACGTGCATACACCAACCCAAACCGACAGTTGAGTTGGTATGTATATTAGTATATATGTCATACCCTTTTGACTAGATGGTCGGCAATTTTACCAATGGATCTGTCAGGTTATCATGAAATGTTGAAGAAGAAAAACTAAACTGTTGGGTCTGGACCAGCAAATGCAGCGTTGAATAAGCTTTAAGATGGTAAATAATATGTCATTCCGTGACCCTTATTTCTACACAAATAGGATGCAAATTATAAACACAGTTTTAAAATAGCATTTCTAATCTAACATGTAGTTGATATATTTTATCAGAAGTTTAGTAAAGAATTATTTGATTATATTTTCCCATAATTAAAGATGTTGAAGATACACCAAACTTGACAACAGTGTTGATGGACAGTGTTGATTATTTGTTCAATAAAGCATTTGAATAAAATTGCAGCAGACCCACATGTTTCGACTTTTGACAGTACTCATCAGGATTTTCCCAAAATGTATGTACTGTAACAACATAGAAATATATCTTGTTTCAACTGGCCGTGAAGTGTGCCCCCCCCCCTCCCCAGCTCACATATTAGCATCACTTGTTTCACTATGTACCCTTGCCAGTACCGACAAGTTTACGACAGTTAATATTAATTTCTAAAGAATATAATAATTCTTTTGCACTGGACTTCAGTGCACTACCATGGTATAAATGCCAAAAATATCTCAGTTTTAAACGTTTTTCAATACAGTCTTCCTCACAAACAGTGAATATTTATTTTCTTTGTTTAAATGTTTGCTCTCAGGTAAATGCTGAACGGGAGTGCTGTGTTTTATTGTTTCTATGTTGGGGAATATAATAAAGATGTCAGTTCACTTCATTCTGTTAGTTAGTTGTTATTTTTCTTAGATAAAAGTCCATCCCAGCAGGAGTGCGACGTAACGGTCACGTTATGCAACCATAATTTTTTGGTTAGTCTGTTACTTGCTGAAATAGCACGTAACCATTACGTTATTTTTCTAAGAGGTTGAGACCTAACCAAAAAAGAATGTTATCATAACGTTCTAATGAAGTAATGTTAAGACCAAATCCAAACAGAATGTTATAGTGACATTCTCAATAGGTGAGGTCGAGACCTCACTTAAAAAGAACATTATTATAACTTAACCTAACCTAAACAGAATGTTATTGTGATGTTCTGATTAGGTCAGGTTTTAACCTTACCTAAACATAACGTAACTGTTACTATCTTATTAGGTCAGGTGTCAACTTAACCTAAACAGAATGTTATTGTGACATTTTCTTTTAGTCAGGTCTCAACCACACCTAAACAGAACGTTATTGTGATGTTCTTATTAAGTCTCAGCCTCATAAATAACATTACAAGAACATTATCAGAACGTCACAATGTAACGTCGCAACAGTTGGTTGCAGCGACGTTATTGGGAGTCATCAAAATAACGACACTGCAACATTACAATGTAACGTAACAAAGACCAAACCAGAACGTTGCTGCAACGTTATTATAACGTTACACTGCCGGCTGGGATTGTATGGTAGCCAAGGGTAGAGTTTACCTCTTCACGCAGCATATTCAATTATGAACGAAGATACTCATTTTCCAGAGGTTCGAAGTTTATTGAAATAATCGCAAAAGTGGAAGTACAGGCATTCATCATACAATAGTCCATCCCCTCGGGTTGTCCTCATACTAATAGATCCCAACAGTAACAAGGATCACACAGGTATACAAGATCTTATCCAGCTGTAAGCCTAATGCTTGGTCATACTTGAATACCACCAGCACCAACTATTTACCTAATCTCCTGTATAGTCCTATCCCTTTGATTTCAGCTTTTGCTCTCCCCTCCTATGCTGTAATGACAGCTCTTATAATATTATAATAATTACTCTATATTGATTATTCCCATCTGTCCACCACAGTACCCATGCAGGCAGGTGATACTCATACTGTTACATATTAATTTCAATGGCAGTCTCAGCTCCCTCCCAATCACAGGCATGAACTCTCTAGATGGCGCTACCCCTGTCTCACAGTTACTTATAATACTAACAGGGTAAGAACCTAAAACTGTACCCTGCAGTTTGCACAGACATATATTTTGGATTTATGCCTAAACTATTATGTTTTTTTGTGAAAAAAACAATGGTGTGTATTTCAGACAAATGATAAAAACAATTGGCTGTGGTGTTTTATTGATATTTATGCTCAATAAATGGCAATTGACAAATTTATTGAAAAAAATGCAGCCCCACCCAGCATAGCATCATACCATATATGGCAATGCCCTTATTTGGAAAGGACTTTATGAATGGAGGTCACATGACCAACCACATAGGGCAATGTGCATATATGCCAATTGGTAATTATAGGCAATGGACAATTGTAATTATAACTCCTATGCATGTTAAAACCTTTATTTGACCATAGTTTTCTAGTTTTTATATAATATGCATTACTATTTCCTTCAAACAGGTTAATTAGGACATG
Source organism: Lepidonotus clava (assembly GCA_936440205.1). Classification (NCBI taxonomy): domain Eukaryota; kingdom Metazoa; phylum Annelida; class Polychaeta; order Phyllodocida; family Polynoidae; genus Lepidonotus; species Lepidonotus clava. The sequence continues at coordinate 14,286,396 of OW387147.1, forward strand.
GTAGGGTAGGGGAATCCCGTGTGACATCACAATGTTAGTTATACAAGAGGCCCCCATATGGGGGTTCTGAACAAAAGACTTCCTAGTTTACATAAAACTGTACTCTCATACAGCCCAGGCATTTGTGCCTCTGACATCACAGTGACCGGTGGCCTAGTGGCTAAGGTGCAGGACTTCAAATCAGGAGGTTGGAGGTTCAAATCCCAGATGTTCATCTTATTAGCTATTTTTCAATTTCTATCATTTTAACCATTTATATTACATGTATTCATACCCTGAGAAACATACATATATGAATTACCCTGGTATACTTACACATATAAATTATAGCTTTACTTTGTAAGAAGGGTACTGTTATATAAATAGCATAAAATACTACTACTTGCACTTTGACATAATTCATTAAATATGTATAAATAAATGTTACTCTAAAGAAGGTAGGAAGGTAGATACATATGACCTAATGGTTAGAGAGATCATCTGCAAATATACAGGTTAAGAGTTCAAATCAGGATGAAAACTTTTTATAAAATAATGACATTTGTGTGATAAATACAATATAACTTGTGGCTAAATACTTGCCACTTGCATAGATCTATATGATTTCAAAGTTCTGTTTTATATTTTGCAACAATTCCTAAAATGGGTTTATTTGTAAAAGAAAAAGTGCTTGACTATCATGGGTGGGACTTGAACCACCAACTTTCAGATTTGAAGCTCTAAGCTCTAAGCACTAGGCTAGTTTGTCTCATAGTAAAGGAGGGTGTTCATGAATGGTATGAGCATATAGCTTCTAACTTGTTACCTGTGATAACTTTACAGAATGTTTGAACAAATTTTAGGAAACCCTTTTAGCACTATAAATAACGAACCAACCCAGTCAATGAGTTGCATTCTGACCAGTAAAGGGGCACTGAAGGGGGAAACTATACATACAGCTACATTTACCTGTAAAATAGGCCACACAATAATACAAAACAAACTGTAATAATTATGATTCATTTTAATACAAATCAGACAAATATGATAAGTTAGATATGTTTTTCCTATTCAAATTAGAAATAAAACTAGGTCATTTACTGTGGTCTTGTGTGAATCCTATCAGTCTGCTGGTCATCAGCTTATAGGTTTTGACAGGCACCAGCTAAAAACAAAATGGCGAGTGTGCTACCCTTTCTATTCTTATAGTTCTAATCAGGAACCCTGGTGCCATCTGGAGGGTTCATGCCCGTGCCCCCAATACTGTACCTTACTTCATTGTAGTGTTACAATCTGATATTTATTTTAATTTTATCTTATGCCAGAGCTGACAACACACTGTGACCACCCTTTTCACCTGTTCTATAAAACGAATACATCCTATCACTTTATAGCCACTAGCACTTCTATTAAAATGATAAGCTAACGTTTTTACAATTGTAAGAGATACACCCTCTATGATCTACATGCCTGAGGCCTCTGCCTTAGTGCAATGCTTACTATTACAGAAGTTTCATACAAATTCCAAAGGCAGTTTTCAATGGGAATATCATTTTCTTTATCAGTGTCTAACTCTTATCACAAATGGTGAAAACTGTAAATGTTGTTTCTATGAAATCCTCTATATGGAAGCTAAATTGCTTTCAAATTTGCATCAGATTGCATTGGTAACTAGAATTTAAGCCGAACACCCCCAAGTACCTTTAAATCCTTTTCTACTTTCAAATATCTATTTCATGAAAAAAAAGATATCTGATAACTACTCCTCTCTTAAAGAATTATAATTGGGCACACCGGGTAATTAGTAAACTTCAACATTCTAAAGGATCCCTAATGCAATTACAATGTAACACTAAATGTTACATACATTTTATATACCAGATAGCCTTTTATGTGAGGGTCGTAAAGTTATAAAACAAGTGAAATGAAATAAGAATTCACTGAGGTACAACTTTATAAAAACAAAAAGTTGCATTTTCATGGCACATCTACTCACTCACTGTCAGATATAGAGGCTTGGAATTTGTAATATCTGTTTTTAAGGTTCTCCTCAAGGGAAGCGTCTCTCAATGTCTCTACATGATTTTACCAAGATTTAATGCCAAAAATTGCAATCTAAAACTGAACAAAATAGGGCATGTCCAGCCAAATAGCGGTCACTGCACGAAGTTTGGGATTTACAAGGCCTGGACTTTTAGAGTAAACTCCAGTGATGGCTCTGCTTAGTTAGGATTACATAGAATATACTTCATCTTGGCCTGAAAATGTAAAGTTCTTAGAGGTGAAGATTTAGTTATTTTTAGAAGAGGGGGAAAAGAAGTAATGGCTCATTCCCTATAGAGATAAGTAAATGTAAGTAGTGTCGTCATCTTTCAATACATTTCCATCACACTGCATGAAATTTGCCATGAACATAAAAGATGATTAAAGCTTAGTTCAGTACTTCAGTGAATTTAAGTCCTAACCACGTAAAGTTGACTGAATAAAGTGTACCCAGTCAAGGATATGATGTTCTAATAACGTTCTAGCAACGTTCTGGATTGATTCTTGTTACGTCACACTGTTAGGTTACAGCGACGTTCTTTTGATGACTCCCAATTACGTTGCTGCAACCAAATGTTGCGACGTCACACTGCAACCTTCTGATTACGTTCTTGTAACGTTATTTATGAGGCTGAAACTTAATAAGAATGTCACAATAACGTTCTGTTTAGGTGTGGTTGAGACCTCACTGAATAAGGATGTCACAATAACGTTCTGTTTAGGTTAGGGTGACACCTAACCTAATCACATGGTAACAGGAACATTCTGTTTAGGTAAGGTTAAGACCTAACATAATCAGAACATTACAATCATGTTCTTTTTAGGTGAGGTTGGGACCTCCCCTGGTCAGGAGGTCACAACAATGTTCTGTTTAAGTAAGGCCTGTACCTCACCTAATTAGAACATCACAATGACATTCCGTTTTAATTTGATCTTGACCTTACCTCACCAGAACGTTATGATAACATTCTGTTTTGGTTAGGTCTCAACCTCCTACAAAAATAGCGTAACCGTTACATCACATTTTAGTAAGTAACTGACAAACCAAAAAGGCATGGTCGCATAATGTGACCGTTACGTCACACCTTGGCTGGGTATTTACATTAAAGCGTATTTACCCATTTACCTAGGCTTTAAACATATTTCTAAATATGAGTCACAGGTTTTTTTCAAGCAACTTCCAAAAAAATTACTTTTGCCTTACATTTAATCAACTTTGCTCATCTACAGACAACAGGATTTAGGGAATTTTTGACGTATTTACACTATGCATTTTCTTTATTGAAGTGACCGTAAAGGTGGCCTGTAAGGAAAATTACTCTAAGTTGGATCACAGATTTAAACATCTGATTCCCCTTATCCTTCTGGAAATACACATCTGTTAGTGATGTCACAAATAAAGCACGCTACTTTCAGGTTTTGATAAAATATTCTTTAAATGTTATTTGGATTGCATATGTTTGCCATTGATTAGTTAATTCAAGTATCTAAATGTTCTAGGATTGATTTTTGTGTTAAGGATAATCAGATTGTGTTATTTCTGAATTTCTAAACAAATATCTGATCTGTTTGCGACATCACAAACAGACAGAAGCATAAGTGCTCCAGGTGCATGGCAGGGGCGGATCCAGGAATTCGAGAAAGGTGACGGGGGGGGGGGGGGGGGGTGCACCAAAATTGAAAAAGGTCCCAGCACCCCCTCTGTAAAATATTTGCCCAAGAAATGGGAGGTAGGCTGCGCACGCCCCATACACCCCCCCCCCCCCCTCAATCTGTCCCTGCAAGGAACACCTACTACAAACTCGACGATAGAATTGCTCAAACTTTTCCTGGTTCTGAACCCAAAGGGGGTCGTACACAGTACGACTAGGAACGTTAAGATTAAGAACAAGGCATGTTCGTAATCGTATAGGCAGAAGAGCATACATAATGTGTATACCAACCTTATATTTCCATCACAGACAAGACCCCTCAAACTATCAAACAGGCTCGATAATTCATTTTGGACTTTTCTGGGTTTTTTCAGAGTTAATTGGTTTATAATGATGAAAAAGAGGGGACTTGGTCTAACCATTTTTCCATATCACAAGTGCAACTTCAGAAGAAAGATAACCAACAACCGTGCATCTAGGTTGCTCCCATATGTAGTTCCCATATATATATACATACATATATATATACATATATATATACATATATATATATAACACGTATTATATATAGGTCTCATATGCTCTAAGTTTCCAACACAAGGCAGGTGTCTAGCGGAAGGCGTGTACTCACGGGGGTCCTCCTTGGCGGACAGGTATCCATTGTGGACCCGGTGGTGCTGGGGTGCACTGCGGGCCACGCCCAGACTCAGCCCTAGGACCACGTACAGCAGCAGGAGCCCCATCCCGGCACGACCTGCCGCCCCGGCCCGGCCCCGGCCCTTTATAGGCCGGCCAGGTATGTGGCCGTAAACCCGCCCCGCCCGCACGTAGCCCCGGGACCTTTCACAGGTAGCACGGCACTCATTTACCTCCACTTTTATTGGAGTTGGTTTCTTTCTGTTTTATCAGCTTAACTCGTTAAGAGCGGGAAGGCGACTGGAGGGCTGGGTGGGCCGATAGTGACCGGATGGTGACATTTACGACAGGCGGTGAGCTGCCAGCCCCGCCCCGCAGGCCGAGGTCAGCACCCGTACGGAGACCTGCAGGTAGGTGGGCGCCACTTGCTGTGTTGAGGATCGCCAGCTTGGACGATCAGATGTACATGTCCTTGGTCGCCCAGCGACTAAACTGGTTTCCACAGAACGACAAACCATGTACGTTGGCGGCCGTCCAGTAGTGTTAACCCTTTTGATCCTCAACAACTAAAACCTATAAATAGTGTTGGTTACCATGGTTAGAAAGGGTTAATACATTTGATCAGCCAACTAGGCCCATTTCTTGCACTTGATCGTTCTGTGGAAACCAGGCGTTTAAGGTAGTTAGTAGCCTGGCAATCAACTTTACACTGGCGCCGTGATGTCTGGCGACTAAACACTAGTTGCCGTGTTTTTTTAGTAAAATATTTGACAGGTTTTAAGCTGCATCCCCACTTGGGCAACAAACGACGGCAACTTATGTTAATCACCCAGCGACGAAGAAATTGGTACATCGTTGGGCAACTTAAGCCAGGTCCCCACTGGCCAAAAGTCGGCCGCAAATTTAAGTTTGTTGCTCTTAAAGCCTGGTTTCCATAGAATGACCAAGTGCCGCCGATTAAGCTTATAGGTGTTAAACCTTTCCATCCTCAGCGACTAAATCCCATAAGTAGTGTTGGTCGCTGAGGTATGAAAGGGTTAACTTGGTCGTTCTGTGGAAACCAGGCTTAACCCTTTCCACCCTCAGTGAATAGAGCCACTTTGGGGTATTGGTCGCTGAGGATGGAAAGGGTTAAGAGTGACGAACTTCATTCTTCGGCCGACTTTTGGCCAGTGGGGACCCAGCTTAACTATAGTCACCAGGGGACCAAAAAAGTATAACCACAGTGGGACACTCTTTCTCATCAAACTGATGGGGAATATAGGACACATTAGTCCTCCAACTCGGCGACTAACTGCACTAATCGCTGGTGACTAGAAAAAAAAAATAAAAATATCAAATATTTTGCCCATAAACCACAGCAACTAGATGGTTAGTTGCCAAACATCATAGCATCAGTGTATAGTTGGTCGCTGGGTGACTAACCACGTTAATCACCGTCAAATTTGTGCAAACTAGTTGCCCAAGGGGGGACCAGGCTTTAAATTTTTCTATACTTGCTGGCAACTAGTTTATCGCCAGGCAACATACTAAGGTGGCCTCTAGTCTCCCGTTGATTAACTGCAAGAGTGTCCCAACCTTGATATAAATTTCTTAGTAGCCCAGCGACTAGTTAGTTGCCCAGTGACTAGTTTTTTTCTCCTTGGTCGCTGGTGAAAGCTTTTAACATCCACTAATCGCCGTCGTTGGTCACCCAAGTGGGGACGCGGCATGAGGGGAAAACAAACAAATTGAAAATTGTGAGGAAGGACATTCGATGAACTTTACACAGAAGGTTTGAATAAGTTGATCATATAGACGTAATGAGCTATGACTCATTGATGTACCATTGGTTTCACATCCAACGGGCCAAAGACCCAGAACGTCGCCATTCTGAAGTACATTCAACTGATTCTTAAATCATCGGAGTACAATTGAAACGTTTTCAGGGATTGGATTCTGATGTTTAGGTTTCTTTGATGACTGACGGAACATAATGGTAGACCCATTCAGGCCTGGAACAGGCAACAGTGCGAAGGATATGAGCAGAGTCTTCAAACTGTTTTTATAACAAGTCAACTTCAACGCATAAGGCGTCCTAAAACGTTAGTAAATATTAGATCCACTCACCAAATAGAGGAAATTATTGGGCCAAAAATAAAAAATTGTTGTGTTCAGGTAACCCTACCTACCCTAATTATTTGGCCCTACCCTAACTTTTTTTAAGGAAATTTTTAATTATTATTAAAAAGCCAGAAGAATTGACCTAAAAATGCATGGAAAACCTTAAAACAACATGTAAATGCTCAGGGCATGTATTTTAGACGCTAAAATGTTTTTAGGGGATATTTGGAATATTTTTTTATTTTCCAACACTGGCTGGGTGTCTTTGGTAAGTAAAAAAAAAAGCCAAAAAAAAAGATTTTAACCTACCTACCCTATCTTTTTGACCTATGTTACCTGAACACAACTATTTTTCTTTTGTGACCTAGGTTCTGAGATTTACATCAAGGTTCATCATAGATCGAACAACAGGGTCTACATCTGGCGCCTTACATCTATAAAGATTATGTATAAACGTTTGACGAAGTACCCCTACAAACACTGAAAATAAAGTATTTACTAACAAAATTAAATTGCAAGCGTTTCTTGTCTTTCACTGTTGATCTGAGATGCATCTTATAGCTATAAAACATAAACAGTTGTTTAAACACATATTCTCTTGCACCATTTGTCAAGTGATTTAAGTTTCCACAGAGCTGAGGGGCCATCCATAAATGACGTCATGCTATTTTTTGACCTTTTGAACTAGTGAGGTTATTTTTTCCATTTATTTAAAAGGATGTTATTTGCAATTAGTTATGAAGTACTTCCTATAGATATTAGCCAGCTCCAATGACAGTATTTCTTCAGTAAGACTGCAAATCCATTCCATGATGTAGTTCCCCATTGCGGATGACACAACACTCATGTAAAAGAATTAGGTTTATTATGTCCAATGTACAATACCAGTGGCAAGAACTCCCATTGACAATGAACAGTCTAAGGGGTTTGTCCGCTCAACCCACCAGTCAACTCTCCTAGCCTGTCTACTAGTCTATCAGTGTCATTCCATAACAGAACCTTGCTTCTAGTACCGATCTTTCCAGGATGTGTAACCAACAACAGTAAGTAGCGCTCTGCCTGGTGCTGCAGCTAACAGGTGTTTACATATCACGGGAAGAATTTGAACTCATACATTCGACAGGCTCGGGCTTGTCTGAAACCACTTCCTCTAAAACGTGTCAAGGAGTGTAAGTCTTACTCCACCATTATCCCTGAAAGATCATAGTATCATTATACTACCCATAGCAGTGGGCGTGTTAGGTAATACTTTTGCGCCCACCTCAAAGTTTCCCTTCCCCTTCTGGCGTGTATATAAGTGTAAGTCAGGGGGTGTTAACTATATTGTGTCACAATAGTCCCGTCCGCTCATAGTTCTCTTCACACGCCCAACCTTCTCGGCGTCTTAACGTACCTACCCTCCATTCAGGCACCAATATAATTGCCAGCAGTGGCGTACCCAGTCCCCCCCACTCACGATTGGATTAAGGAATTTGGCTCCACAATCTGAAAATTTCGTTTGGATTTTCTTATTATATTACTTCTCGTGTTCTATCAAAAATGAGCCTATAAAAAATCCGCCATACAAAGTTTAAATGCGCGACATAACCACCGACCGTTCATTCTTATTCATTTACCTTTAAAAAGGGCAACTTCAGGGCTACACTGGCCTTCCCACATTTGTGCATATAATCTATAAACGCCGGTTGATATTGGTTTCCAAGCTCAACAAAAATAATACTCAGTTTCCTGACCTAATAAGAATAGATGAGGCTGAAGCGCAGAAGGAGTAGCCTATAGTGTGCACACAACTAGGGTAAAACAGGGTTGTATCGCTCACATTGGTAGGCCTATATCATTAGCGCATTTAGTTTTAATAGCCCTTACATATAGAAACAAAAGTTATATAAAATCAAAATAATTCATAATAATTAATCAAATGCGTAAAAACAGCGATAAAGCGTGATTTAACTTTATAACCTCTATGATTAATCAATAATGAAGCAATTGTCTCCCATGATGTTGGGTACAACCCTTATCATGAAATGAAAGTAATATTTTTGAGAAATCTTATCACATATATCATATCAATAATGGTTTTCCATCCCCTGAAAGTGATGTCCAATAGGCCTATTTCTAAAAAAAAATAGGGTTAGTTCAACCAAACTTGTAGCTAAAAATTTTAAGGGCGTATTTCCAAAAAGCAAATATGGTTTAAGCCTGTTTTAAACCAGATTTCTTAAACTCGCTTGTGAGACTCGTGTAAGCATTATAAGGCATAAATAATTTGGTCCCAACGTTAACCTTTCCCAACCTAGCTACTGAACTCAGTAACAGAATAAAACACGCTAACTAATACAATTCACAAGTTATAGCCTCATAAACCTATTCTAAATTTGTATATTTCGCCCTATTTATTGTTTACCATTTCAACTAGAACTCTCCACCTTAACTTTGTTTTAAGGTCCTTCATGGGCAGATCCGGGGGGGGGGGGGGGGGGGGGGGGGGGCAGACGGGCTTTGCCCCCAGCCCCCCCCCCCCCCCTCTATAAATTCCTGGGTCCACCCCTGCAACCCCCCTGACCAGCCCGTGGGCCATCTGGGTATTTTAACACCATTATTACAAATAAAACTTCCGAAAAAAATGAAAATTTAGAGTGGTAGGAGCTAATCGAGTGCATCAAGTTCGATTAGATCCTACCACCCAGGTCTGGCGAACTCATCTGTGCCATATTCAGTTCATTGCATTTCATTCGTTGGTTGCACAACCAGACCCACTGACCTATAGAGTTTGCGACCTATATATACCGTGGGTGTAATCGGGGCAACCAGAAAGGTGTTTACCAAAAAGAGACACTTTGTAGCTTCGGTCCTCGTGTTTCAGTGGGTTTTCCGATTTGGAAAACAAGCAATACCACAAGTTATTAATTTTGATCGCCCTCAATTGTCACTGATGTGTCTCTATCAACTTCAATTTACATTGCCCGTCATCGTTTTCCCCAACGTAGTTTCGACGTATTTGGTCCTGCGACCGGAAGGACCTCTAGACGGCTTTTCGCTGGTTTCCGACGTCATCGTATTATTGAACCCGGTGGATTTTGGCTACCAGCTATCTCTCCCGGCCCCGGGTTCGAATCCCCTTCATGCCTTACGTTTTTCGTTCATCCATCAGACTTGTATTATCAAATTAATGATAAGGATAGGACTACTCTGAACCCTAATCGTCATGTCAAGAGAGGAGGTTGATTGTTAACTTATTTTAAACAGGATCGGGACGTTACGCTTTTTAAAGGAGAACTCTCCATTTGTAATCGAAAAGTTGTTAAATCAAAAAGACCCTAAAAAAAATGGAAAATTATAAAAAAAAAAAAACCTGCTCGAACCCGCCCTCTCCTCAACTACTACTTTTAAACATGATAGTCCTAATGGTAATGAGACTGATCCGGCTTAAATTCCGAATATTATAAATTTATTATAGGGCCTATATACTTCTTGCAAACATTCTAAATAACCTTCTTTCCCGATCTTAGCATCTGAATAAACAGGAGACACTGGGCATCACACTTCATTTAAATTAATTGTCTCAGTTAAATATGACCATTAGTTAACAAGTTCCATGTACTTTTTAAGTAACATGACAGAAAGCATTTTCGCGATTCTGCAGCTATCCCTCGCTCCCCTGTTCCCTTGTGCATAACATTTCCTAATAAACCAGGTCCATTCCTAACGGCGGCAAAGTTTGGAAGCGTCCATCATGGCCGGCCTTAATCCATTAACACCCATAAGTACCCGGAAGCACCCCATCTAATCTGTACCCCCCTCTGACATCTGACAAGGGCAGGGGCACAATCTTGGTAATCACATAACTCACACCAAACCCACTCAAGAGCGACACAGGTATCATGCTGGGTGTCATCTGACGGACTCCCCGCCATTAATCAGGGGTTAGTTATCGAGTTAACACGGGCCAGAGTTGCCCCATGCAGGCTACTGCTGGGTCGGGCACTTCCATACCCAACCTACGTTCGCCTGCAGCTGCAAAGCACATGTAGCTAAATCTTTGACAGGCCTATTTCACCCTACCATCCATCGCCCCTCCCACCCGGAAAACCATTTACCCTTACCATCCATAGATGGAGTATTAAAAGTGTTTGAAATTAACTTCTTTTGAAGTCATCCGTGAGAGATGAGATTCATTAAAAATTCATTAAACATTTTCTGTATGGATAAAAGGTACCTCCCGGCCTATATAACTACCCTAAATAATTCACCTTAAACTGGGTCTAAGCTGGTTAGATATAAAGCCGACCTTAAGGTTTGAGACTAATTTCAGCCAGTCCAGACTTAAATCGGCCTGAACTCCATATAAACCACCTGCAAATAAAACCTATAAATATCAGGCAGTAATGGCATTTACAGGCTTTCTCACTTCTCATCCACAAGTTAAGGAACCCCATGCCAACAATTCATTTTGAAGTCTGCCTTCCAATTCAATTAGAACAAGCCGACACCCTAACCAACGAAAGCTTACTAGCAAGCATACGCCTAAGCTTATACTCTTCGCACGGCTTTTCTTTTGGCATTAACGTAAGGTTTCTGCACGGAGGTCAAAACCTTTAGATCCCAGGTGCACGTGGCGACTGTCTGTCTACTCCTTCCCGTGACTGGGAAAAAGTAATAAAAGACTAGAGCGGTCTCTAGCCTGCATCAGACATGGCTCCAACAGTATTCATACTCCTCCTTCGTGGACTCTTTATCCTGGGCACTGTCTCAGCTAAGCCATGCCTATGCACCAGTACGGTAAACCGTTTTCGTACCAACTATGGTGTAGTATTCGAGAGTAAACCGTCCATCCACATAGGTAATGAGTACTTCACTACCGAAGTCGATATCATTTTACCACTTCCTCCTTCTCCCAAACAGGCAGCCGCACTAAATTGTAGACACGGCGCTACCCTGGCAGCCGGTTCAATGGAACAGTGTCGAAAAATCCAACTTATGTTGAATAACATAACATCTATTGGGAAGACTATAGCAGCGAAGGTCACCAAAGGACTCCGGGAAGTGCAATCAATTTTGGAATCGACGGCCCAGCCAACACCTCCATCAGCAAAATCCAGGAAGCAGCGGGCTCTGATTCCAGAAATCGGCAAGTTCTCCGAGACTTTATTTGGAACGGCCACACTCGATGACTTGAAGCAACAGACTCGTGCTGACCAGGTAAATGCCGATGAAATTGGCTTCCTCGATGGCAAAATAAATGCAGTCCTAAAGGTAGTTGACTCCACTTTGGAAATCCAACTCCAGGCCATCATAGAGAACACTCATTCCATATACAATTTGTCCCGAGGACTCCAGGCTTACATTAGTAACCGGGAATTGATGGTCAGGTTGATGCAAGATTTGCAAGAATTGCGTCTACTGGATTTTAAACTGGACTATTCCCTTGATGTCTTGCTACAGGCTATTCGCGACCTAACGGAGAACAGGCTGAGTAACTCTTTGATATCGGAGACTGATATGAGGAAGATTCGGTACCTTTTCCTTTCCAAGTCCAATCGTTCAAATATTTATATTCCAAACACTCGCGACATGTATAGAAGTGTAACTGTTTTAGTCCCCCCGGTTTTACAGCGAAATGTTCTGAAAACTATTTTGAAGATTCCCGTTATTTCCTTAGACAAAATATTCAAGGTTCTAAAAGTGAACACCTTCCCTCTAGCCTTCCATGGGCATTATACTCGCCTCTCCAACACACCGGCTTATTTATTGGTGTCCGCAACCCAATACACGGTATCCTCCAACCCAGATCTGGATAATTGCCATTCTCCGTTTTGTCATTATGACCTACCAATTCGCAGGCTTTCTCCCTCGTCGTGCCTCATTTCTATCTATCTACGTGATCATGAGTCTGTCAAACTTTATTGTGATTTCAAAATACTCATTCAGTCTAATTTCAGAAGGTCGAACATCCAAGTCATTGCAACAGGGACCTATTTGTTCTCTCACATAGACGAGGTCGTTGTGCGCTGCCCCAACCGAACAACAACCCATCCTGGATGTGAATCGTGCGTTCGTGCCTTTGAATGTGGTTGTTCTGTGTCCGCCAAAGAATGGGAAATTCCAGTCTCAAGTGTTAACTGTTTGCCTTCTACAGCAGGCCCCTTAAGAACAGTTTTCCCCGTCAACCTTGCTAGTCTTCAACACCTCAACCTGTCACTTAGCCGACTTGTGAACCCGGATTTTTCGTACGATAAACCATTCCCAATTTTACCTCTTAGCCCGCAAATGCGAGTCCGCCAAGAGGATATTTTTAAGCGAGCAAAAGACAATTTCCTTTCCCTCCGTACATACATGAAAGAGATTCGACTGAATGAGGTCGAATACAAGAAACTTCATGGTGACTTGCATCTTCCCCACGTACCATTCCTCCCCCCCAGTGTGCACGGTACTGTTTACCTGTTGAACATTGGACTTACTTTTATAATGATACCAGCACTTTTTGTTTTCATCTCAATTCTGTATTTCAGACAACGTAGGATTCAAAGCGCATGCAGACGCTTGACTTTAAATTGAGTTGGTTATATATACATTAGCTATTAACTCTTCCTTTTATTGCAGCTCAAAAGTTATCAGTTCTCATTCATGTTCGATTTTTGTTGTTTAGAATATATACTCGCCCTCATAATTTCGTCACACATGTACAGCTGCAATTCATTCACATTATCCTCATGAATTCCCATTTATAATTAGTCACAGCCACATAAGACTACACACGTTCATGATATCAAAATGTTTTATTGTTATGCATGCGGAAAAGGTTTTATGATGTCCACGTGTCAACGTTTCGCCTATTTTCCCATAATTGTATTTACTGACCATACACTAATGTACATATGTAACTCGAAAGCTTCGTGAACATATGCATTTCACAATTAAAATTTTCCCATATCTACTTCAAACATATCGTACACTTTTATATAACTGTTCATCACACCCAAGAGTCTACGTCAGGCATGCAGCCCAGTTTTTCGGCTGGGAGTAGTTCTTGGGCCATGTTGTTCCTGTTGTTTATCAGGCAAACGCTCGCTCTACAAAGTCTGTGCCTGAAAAATTTGTTCAGGCGCACGCGCTCCGTACGAGGAATCTTGACTTCTTGCGGGAGTTCCAACGTCAAGGGTTCGTCACTGCCATTCAGATGGACCGTGAGTGGGCCCGACCAGGCGACGGTCAGGGCCTTGGACAGGATGCTCGGTCTTTGGATGATCATTCGTGGGCAGGCAGCACTTCCTACGGCTTCCATTTCGGCGGGAATGGGAGCCAGTGGAAATAGGAGCGTTTCCCATCGGCAGTAGATTCTCAGACAGCACTGCACTGTAGCCCTCCGACGTTGACCCTGCGCCAACGAGCGACAGCCTGCTGCCAATTTCCAGAAGATACCGATAAATTTCCACCCCAGGTATATCACTAACAAGAGAAGCAGCCACTGATGGTCGGATTGGTCCGCGGGTTGGAGGTGACTAGGTCTCAGCACTGGCCTTTCCTCCCGAACAAGACGCAGACGCAGACTTGCGTTTAACAGTCGCTCGATGTCCATGGCCATCAAGTGACTGTTCTGAACCAGTGTATAGTACAGGCACATATTTATACCCCCCACCCCACACGACATCACAACTTCCCAGGTACTGTAAGGGCTTCGTCTAGTCTTTAGCGAAAAGTTAACCCTCGGTCGACAACTTAAACGCTAGGTAAGGTACAACTAAAACGACTTCTTCTAGCCGGGGGCTTCACAAGTTTTTACACTGGGTAGTGCGAAGCACGTCTAATAGGCCGCTATTTTCTTCAGAGAGCCGATCGACAGGGGGTTCATCTGAAATGACTTCTGTCGCGTTTGACACCGGGACACGCGTCTGTGATGACCGCGTCCACCTGTTGGCCATCTGAGGCGGCGCATGTCAACTAGCTTCTGTGTCAGGTCCCTCACAGGAGTACCGCGGCCCGCGGCCCGCGGGGTAGTCTTAACACTTCTTGACACGTAACAGGCCTCACAAGGGGCGGCGGTGAGGGTGTCGCTGATACCCCATGTACTCCCCGTCACGGCTAGCACGTAACTTATGGTAAAAGTCTCTCTTACCCCGTCCACACCCCGTCACGTCTACCACGTAACTTATGTTCAAAGTCTTGCCTCATCGATAAAAGATCGCTTTCACCAGATCATGTATCCACAGGGGGGCCTGCCCGGCATGTATAAATACGGCGTGGCATATGGCTATATAGATCACTTGAAAACTCGCTGCCACCATGAACGGGTCAACTGATTATAGTGACGCTGTTCTGTCAAACCCGTCTACGAGCTCATGCAGGATCTTGACCAGCAGCCCCAAACCGGGTGGCGAGAAAATAACCGATCATGATTCATCAGCAGGCGTAGGTACTCTGCTGTTGGATATGTCTGCGGATGCGCGTCAGTATGGGTCACAGAATGGGTTTCCGGATCTCTCTGCGGATCAGTCTCTTCACGACTCCCTGTACGCGGAAGAGGGATCCACCCTCAACGACGTGGACCTTAGCCTTGGTGGTTCCCAAGGCGGTACTCCATCCGCATCGTCGTCCACGCCCTCCACGCCCTCCACGCCCTCCGGATCCACGCCCTTGGGGATGACGCCCTCCTCGTCGCAATCCCATCCATGGTTCCCCAGCTCCACGTCCAGAACGTCGTCCACGCCCGGACCCTTGACATCGCAAGGGTCGTTCTCGTCGACGACGTCCCAAAGGTCGTTCACGCCCGGGCCCTTGACATCGCAAGGGTCGTTCTCGTCGACGACGTCCCAAAGGTCGTTCACGCCCGAATACTCGTCCTGGTCCGGCCCCTCCACGTCTACAGCTGAACCGTCCATGGCCCATTTGCTGGCCAGGATGGAGGAGCTGGAGAAGAAGTGCCGAAGGGCGGAGGCTGAAGCGGCTGCGGCAAAGGCCCAGGTGGAGGTGCTCGTGAACCAAGCGAAGCCAGCTGCAGCTGACAAACCACCCTGACCACGCAATGAAATATGTGTAAGTTCTAAAGTTTGTTTTTACAGCTTATAATTAACTAATAATCTCACCTTGAAAACGTTACCGTTTAATATAGTTCTCGGTTTGTTTAGAAATGATCTCATTCCTAGTATAGCCCTGATGTTCTTCTCTTTTGCCGCGCCGCCAGGGAACATCCCGGAAAACAACGAAAATCCGCAATGATTTCGTACACTGACATATAGTTAGAAGTCCACTATTAATTATTGGCTTATTATATTGTTTGTAGGAACTCGTTCGTTCGGCCTACAAGGCCAAGAGCGGTGAGCCTGGTTGGGGATTCAACCTGAACCGTGGGTAAGTTGATTACGTCATAACAACATGAATAGTACAGAAAATAATATTGTTTTTAAGTAAGCAATGGGTAATGTGTTCCTGAACAACAGAAGCTGCAGCTGAATATAAGTTTTGCTATGTTTTTTTTTCATGTTAATAGAGTCATAGAGCACTTGACGTGATGCCGATGAATTGAACAATATAAATATATTCCAACATTCAGGGCGGAGATCAAACACCCGGATAACGTTGCGATCATCAAGGCCGTTGTTGACAACGTGTGCCTGGGGCCAGATACCCCCAGAGAAGAGGTGTTAGGTAAGTCCCATAGGTAGCAAGTTTCTTTGTTAACTAACCTGCAGCTGTACATTTCATGCATCTAATGTCCATGATTCCAAAGTATTGGTCCTTCAATTAACACAAACTTTAACATGCTTGAAATGCTGGAAATCTGTTTTTAGTGTTTAAATAGGCTCCACTTACATTGTAAATTGTTACTTTTATAATTTAAGTTATCCTCCCAGTCATCTGAAAAAAACGTAAGTTCTATTATCTGGACAAAGAAATATAATACCGGTGTAATGATGGTTTTAATTCGTGAATAATATGTTGACCCTCACTTTGCATTTTTAACATGTATTCCCTTGATTTATTGCCTTTATATTGCCTTTGTCTACTTAATGGCTCCAGTTTTAAGCATACTTCATGTCCTTCCTCTTTTTCTAGCTGCTGCCAACACCTACTTCAAGACCCTCCAAAGCAGGGCCAACAGAATCCGGAAGAACCGAATGAAGGCTGACAATGAAAAGGCTATCATCCGTCACCACGTGAACGAGGTAAATAAATTTTTGTTACAGACTTCCTCTATAGACCACAAAAGTCTGACGTCACGGACCCCTCCCGCAACACGTGTTGGGCCTAAACCTTTTACGACCGGCCCCGGTAACCCTACACCCCCGGTCACCGGCCCGGCCCGCCCTGGAGGGGGCACCGATAACACCCGGCTGGACCGCGGTCACCCCCCGGGGGGGCACTCACTCTTTGATGGTAGATACCAACTGCGAAACTACAGCCCCCCCTTTTTGGGGATGGGAATATTCTGACAGCCCCCCCTTTTCAGGCTATGTCAGGGACAGCCCCCCCTTTTTTGAATAGGTATAGATCAAGTCTGACAGCCCCCCCTTTTCAGGCCTCCAAAAAGGCATTTGTTGACAAATTTTGTGGCCATTATTTGATTTTGGTACTCAAAATTTTGATTAAGAAGCATTATGAAGTGGTTGAATAACATAAAATAAACTGTTAATATAATATAATGGACAATACATTATTGAAAGTTCCCCTCGATCATTTCACAGCCCCCTGTTTTTAGCCAAATTGGCGATTCACAGCTACAGCCCCCAGAGGTTCCGACCGCAGTTGGTACCCATTTTTGAACCGAGTGCCCCCCCCCCGGGGGTCACCCGTACACACAGACAATAACATTGCCTATAACTTTGATATTTATTAACTCTTTTTCTTTTCAAGTATATCATAATGCACATTGATAGTTCCCCTATGAAAATACATGTTTTCATAAGTTTGCGAGCATTATTAGTGGAAATAGCAAATCTGACAGCTGGGTCCTACTAAAGTTCATAGAGGGGACCCCCGGCCCAGCCCGGCCCATGTTTAGGCACGGGAGCAGCGTGCAGTGACCGTTAGGGGCCCGCCTGACATCATGGCTTTTGCGGACTATTGTTCTCAACATTGTTTGACGTAGTTCGATTCAGGCAGGCCGAAATTTTACACTTTTCAAGTGCAAAGCCGAGGAGAAAGAGTAATGTCTATGGTCTATGCCGGGGGTCTATGGTATAGGGGGTGTGACTTCCCGGGGACCCACTCGGTTCAAAAAGGGGTATACGTACGAACTGCGGTCGGAACTATACCGGGGGCTGTAGCTGTGAATCGGCAATTTGGCTTAAAACAGGGGGCCCGGCTGTGAAATGATCTTATGGTTGTAACACTGAAACTTGGGAAACAATTATAATTTTTTTACATTATGAATTTTTATAGAGCACTGTAACCTTACTTGCTTCCTTGGACAATAATCTTGACATACAATTAGAATGGATATGACACAATTAATAAAAAGTGCCTGTATGTTATAGAGACCAAGGATAAAGGAACGCTTTTGAAATGAACTGCAGTGACCAGCTTTTAAATTAAGGCAACTGAAATATTGAAAAACTTGTTTGTGTTTATTGGATGTTCTTGACCAAGTATGTCGTAACTGTATTAAAATAAAAAAGTGTCTTTTTAACTTTGCAGAAGCTCAGAAGACGGATAGTGGGGTTGGAAAATATCGTCACAACGTGGGACGAAGCTCGAAAGAATTCCGTGAGGCGCCTCCTCACCCCCGACTACACGAGCGACGAGGAGCGCGGACTTTATTTTCCGGTCGACAAAGACGGGAAGACGACCGAGCGATATCACCGCCGCGTCAAACCGCTCGTGTGGGAGAGCGATGAGCTGAGTGCCTACAAAGCCCACCTGGACGTAATTGAGAAAAAAGAAAATACCCGCCGTCAGCGGGGCGTTAGATTGGAAAAGAAGCGGAACGATGTCCCCGACCCTGATCCAAAACGCCAACAGCCTCCTCCCAACACCCCAGACTGGGCGGTGAAGCCCGCGTATCGGTCGGGTATCGCCGATGCACAGCCAATTTAACTTATTTCTGTTTAAAGCTCTATTTTATGTGATGTTTATGTTTATCATCTTTATGTTTTCTTTACACTACGTTTAATTGTATGGTCTGTGTCACGCTGTATGTTAGGTCTTTGTACTTTCTTCAATTGTATAGTCGTTTTATAAACTTTTATCAAAGAACTTTGCGCTTCTTGTTTTGATTGTGGCATGCTCGATAAGCAGGGAAGTATTTCTATAGATATGTTGGTTGCCTAAGACTCGCCTTATATTAGTCTAAAACCGTACGCGTTATCCAGGTCCTTCTCATAAGTGAATCTTAAATTTATGAATACTTTTTATTTACGATACGAAACGCATTTAACTATAATGACCTGTCATTTTGTTGAAAACCCGAATGTGCTATTTCTTGAAGATAGACCACGAACTTGAAATCGATTACAATACAACACTTTTTTGATGAGTGTTATGGTACAAGGTCTCTACCATTAGAAGAGCAATGGAATGACACCTAGGCCTGTTATCAATAATAACATAAATCAATCATAAAAAGTGTATTTTAAACAAACATAAGCTCGATATACGATTTTTAAAATGATGCGACATGAATCATCTCTTCGTACTTATTTCGCAGTCATGAAAAAATAATGTTGCATGAAGCCGGTTTTAATTAAGAACTGTTACTTCTTTTCTAGTGGATCCTTTTTAGTTAGATTCCATGCAGTAAGGTGCAAAAGTAATTTTTCAGAAATTTTATTATGATCAAATACATCGCTCCCAGTAGGACCTATCAAAATTTACAAGTGACCATGTAGTCTCCTGATGAACCCGAAATACTTTCTAGGATTTGTAAGGCACGGTGACCTATATTCTTTCTGTGAGAGAATAAAAAAACCTCATGCATATAGTGTAACCCTTTAAAGTGGGAGTTCTCCGGGAGTTATGTATAGGTAACTTGGAGCTTCTGTGACATTGCAAAATTAATAATTTAAAAAACAAACAAGTCAATTTAGGTGTCGAGATTTATTAAGGGACGATAGCTTAATTAGCTATAGCCATAATTTCGGTTGGAGCCCGATCGCCAGATTGTGGCGTTAACCACATTTAATTCCACTACTAGTTTTGGTTGCAGACCTAGTTTAGCCTCAGGCCCCTAAATTAGGGGCCTGTCTCACAGATTACCTAAGGGGTTGACCCTAGCCCGAGCCAGAGTACAAGCGCTCTTGTCAGCGTCATACTGCTCTTTCCAAAACCGAAATTTTATTTAGCTACAAATTCAATTTATAATCATAACACTTGTATCAATTGACGCACGTTCGGCAGCATATTGGTAGTAAACACACAAAAATACAACATTTTTCACACAAGACTTAATCAAGGTCAACACGGCTTAAGTCGACTGAAGTATTAGTACTAATTGCAAGCTCACCGGGCCGGTATTTCCCCAAAAGAACAGGCTCTCCTATGCCTATACCCATGGTAACCAACTGGTAGCGTATAATGTCCTTAGTCATCAATCTTGTCAACATGATTGTCTTCAGTTTATTAACCTTTAAATGTGTGGGCAGTCGTGTCGATGTGCCGTTATAGCAGTCGGTCATTTGGATGACACAGTTAAATGTGTATCGTGCGCCTAGGCATATATTTTCGGCTTTAGTCAGTGTGATAGGATCGTCTGTTTGAAAGATATAATCTCCAAAATGTCCAGGGAACGTGCCTATTTTAAGCCATACACTGTGATTGCCCGAGACAAGCAAGTATACACGAAAACGAGCATCTGCGAAGATGCGATTAATTCTGGAGCAAACAAAGAATATGCTAATAATTATGGCTACGGCGAGGATAAGAAGAAGAGTGTACGAAGAGAGAAGTACCACAGTTGGGAATTCTTTAATGTTTCCGTCTCCTGGGTTGGCTTCAGATCCAGTGTCAGTTACGGTATGGTCCTGGTCCAACAAGGCTTGCAGGGTGTCATGAAAGGTGAGGCCGGTCATCGCATCGTGTTTTGGTGGAGGGTGACCGGTAAATGGAGCAGTGAGGTTGACCAACCGGGTACGGGTTACTCCAGGCTTATTGTGAACGACCCTAGGCCAGTGTCCGCCACTGGCAGCTCGAACAAATTCCACGCATGATACAAGAACCAAGTACGCGGCAGCTATATATTGAAAAAAAAAGAAAGAAGAGAACATGAAGGTTGTCATCTCAACTTTAAACAAACACCTTCGTTCCAAATTACCATGGCCAGGCTATTCAAACAGACAGAATAAACTATAACTGCCATATGGCCACACCCTAGAATTCAGAAAACTGGCCATATTATTTAATTAGGAAGGGCGACCCCCAGAATGAATACATATGTTTTACCTATTTTGAATAATTTGGAAAGTCGGCCATCGACTCGTATCACGTGTAGAACAAAAGTAATTAAGAAGATTCTCACCAAGGGTGGCACTCAGGATTTTGACACTCATGATATTCACGTAGCCGTACACCAAACGCACTATATAACGAAATAAGCTGGCCCTAAGTAGTAGCAGAAAGCTTAAGGTTTGACCTTCGAGCTAAACTTCGAGCTCAGTTTTCAAGGCAGATGAAATCCTATGACCAGTCGACCTGACGGCAGCCGATGCGTTTCGGAAGCTGAGGAAACTTCACCGCCCTTTAATGGATAGACCCTAGGTTTTAATGGCAGGTGTCATGCCCTCACCAGTCCAGACGGCGGACGATGCGTTTCGAAAGCTGAAGAAACTTCACGCGCCCGACAAATCACGACAACGCGCTACCGTGACGGCCAGGCTGGAGGCGACAGTAATCTCCTGGTAATACTGTGGCAGGCTGTTCTCGGCTTTAATTTCACACGGGTGTCTGAGGTTAGGAGCTCGAGTGCAACTACCCCTGGGTCGGGGCTGTGGCATGTCGCGGCAATTCGCGGCTTTCAGCTGGTGGGACCATAGGCGTCGGTCTGTACCATATATAAATACTTGTGTCGCGGTCGCAAATGGGGAAGGTTCATCGCCCTGAAGTGCTGCTGTCTAACTCAAGTTCGCCATGGCCTCGCGATCGTGGTGTTTCAAGGGTCTGACCAGTGACCAGGCAGAAACCAGAAGAAATATGGACACTAGCCGAAACCGATGGTGCGACACATGTAAACGTGCAGTTTCAAAAAGTACATATAACAGGAAGCATCTTATGGAGCATGGTGAGTACCAGATAAATAGTATAACTAGGATAAAGTCACTTTCACCTGAAATCGATATCCTTCAAAACCTTCCTAGCTAGCTTGCGCGCATAGATATTATTTTCAAATACCTACTATACTCTTAATGATCAGTTAGTGTTTGGAAAATTATCGCCAGCCTAAATCTTTTCTTGACAATTAAACAATTGTTCAAATAATGAATGACTTGAACAATGGACGTTATATATATGTATCCCTCCATGCATCTTTCTATCATAGCTTTTGAGTCAGAGAAACAACATTGGGTGGGAAAGTCTGTACTCTGAAACCCGACTGTACATTTAATTTATTCTTATACATGTGTCTTGCAGAACCACTCCCATTTGGTTTACCTCAACGCGCTGGCAATCAGGCAGAAGTGGGTCTTGAGGCCGAAGCTGCAGATATTCAGGCTCAGGCAGGTAACCAGGCTGAAGCAGGTTTTCAGGCTCAGGCAGGTAACCAGGCTGAAGCAGGTTTTCAGGCTGAGGCAGTTAACCAGGCTGAAGCAGGTTTTCAGGCTCAGGCAGGTAACCAGGCGGAAGCAGGTTTTCAGGCTGAGGCAGGTAACCAGGCTGAAGCAGGTTTTCAGGCTGAGGCAGGTAACCAGGCTGAAGCGGGTGTTGAGGCTGAGGCAGGTAACCAGGCTGAAGCGGGTATTGAGGCTGAAGGTGGTATGCAGGTTGAAGCGGGAATTCGGGCTGAAGGTGGTATCCAGGTTGGAGCTGGTATTCGGGAAGAAGCTGCAGCTGCTAATCAGCGGCAGGCTGAAGTCGGCAATCCGGGAGAAGCAGACAGTCAGCCTGTGGGTCGCAATCAGCCTGTTGAAGAGGCGGTACCCATGGAAGCCGATGAGGAGTCACGTGATGATATGGAAGACTATTACGGTACCATGGAAGATTCCCAAGAAACGGAAGAAAATGATAAGCTTGATCCAGAGGCAGTCAAGATTCGCAACAGGGCCATCCGTCACTTAAAAGTGGTTTTCGGTGACGGGACGGGTCGTCCTAGCCCATTGGCAAGGCTTGTTAGTGGTACCCCTAATAAGAATATCCAAAGCCTATTTTCATGGGTTCTGTTCTTTCTTTTGCAGTGGCAGATCCACACCTTCACCAGTGATACGCAAATGGCTAAAGTTATGTGCTTCATTTGTGAATTATTGACGGTAGCAGGTAATGACCGGGTTTCACAAGCAGCGGAGGCAGTATTCCCCAAAACGATGCGGATGATGTACAAATGGTTGGGTACAGACCTAACGATGACTAATTACTCTATCAGTGTATGCTGCCCGGCCTGTTATACGTTGTCGCATTCTGTGTTGTCCACCACTGAGCGTGTGCGAGCTCGAGGCTGTTACACGGATCATAATGGTAACCAGCAACCCATTAGGTGTACTACCATCGGTAATGATTTAAAACGCTGCAACAGGAAATTGTTTTATGAGACCAAGATTGTGGGGGAAATTACCTTCCTTCCAGTCAGGACATTCTGTTACCAGTCGCTCGAGAAGAGTTTGCAGGTTATGATGAAACGTCCAGGTTTTGAGCTGAAATGTAGAGAGTGGAAGGGCAGGAGGATACCTGAAGGAGTGTTTGCTGACATCTACGACGGTTCGGTATGGAAAGAATTTGACGCGAACAACGACGGCTTTCTTGATAATGAAAACAACTTGGCTCTTCAGATGAATATCGATTGGTTTCAACCATTCTCTCGGAAAGCTTCGATGTCAGTAGGGGGCATTTACCTAACAATACTTAACCTACCCAGAAATGAGCGGTACAGACTTGAGAACGTCATACTATACGGTATCATTCCAAACTTAAGTAAAGAACCTGCCGACCTTACCAGTTTTCTGAGGCCCCTAGTCAATGAACTCAAGGAATTCTGGCATCAGGGAAAAAGGCTTATAACCAACGATTGCCCAAATGGCAAGACCGTTAAGTTGGCGCTTTTGAACGTTGCTGCCGACCTGCCTGCAGGGAGGAAGACCTGCGGTTTCCTGCTACCTAATGCTATCATGGGTTGTTCAAAATGTCTGAAGGAATTCAAGAATTCAAACCGTGGAGGATTCAACATGGCGAATTGGACTCCTCGTACTCTGGACCAACACAAGGAGAGAGTGAGTGAGATTACAGCTGATGTACCCCGAGAGAGAAAAGTAAACTTGAGAAGCAGTATGGAGCTCGTTCCTGTGTCCTCCTAGAATTGCCCTACTTCAATCCCATCAGGTAAGTTCAATCTCCAGGCCGAACAAATTTAAAGGCCAATCTTACACAGAATTATACCAAAATATTAACAATTTTAATTTGACATTTGAATAAACATTAATACAAATGTTTCCATTAGCAGTAACTGTATTATATGACATTCATTTCTTCAGGTTCCTCTCGATCGATGTGATGCATAATGTACTGTTGGGTAAGTGTTGAAGCTTGACCTAACGTTAATTAATGTTTAGCACTGATAATGTGTTTGAAATGGAACTTGCATTTGCCTTTAATTTGGACTATTAGTTCATTGGGGTTTCAATACCGATTTCACATATGTGCTTTTATTATTGGGATTCAGGGACTGCCAAGCGAATGTGGAAGAGGTGGACCGACAAAGAGTTGTCAAAGAAGAAGAAGAATTCAACAGATGACGTTGTACTAAGCGCTAATCAGGTGTTGACTATTGATGCTCGTCTGAATCAGTTTAAAGAGGGACTACCGGATGACTGCGTGGTAACTAACATCAAATCGAACGCTGGGATGTGGACGGCAAAGGAGTGGAAGAATTGGGTTACAGTCTCGTCTGGATACTGCCTCCAGGGCCTTTTGCCGGAGAATATGCTTCATAGCTGGCAGCGTTTCGTAGAAGCCACTCGACTTCTGTGCAAGCCTTGTATTACACACCACGAGATAGAACAGGCACACAGGAAACTATTGCACTTTTGCAAGAGCACAGAGCTCCAGTTCGGTTCTGATTTCATTACCCCAAACATGCATCTACATCTCCATTTAAAGGAGTGTCTCCGGGAGTATGGTCCAGCTCCCAGTACTTGGCTGTTCAGTTTTGAGCGTTATAATGGTTACTTGGGGGATGTGCCGACTAACAATCGCCAGATAGAGAAACAATTGTTTGAGAGGTTTCACAGGATGAGTCGTGTCAGTCAGGCGCGCGCCGAAATGCCGTCCAAACACGAGGGGAAATTTGTCAAACACTGCCAGCTGGGAGAAGGAGAGAAGAAAGCAAGAACGGTCCTGGAAACACTCGATGTACCCAATGAGCGAGAATTCGCGCGGTGCGAGAGCCTATGGAGTCTCACCGACGGCTTCGAGACATTTAGAGAAGAAAATGTGTGGATCGACTCGGACGATCTTGAGCTGCTCAAAAAAACATACAAAAAGATGTACCCCACAGAACAGGAGATCCTAGAGAAGTCATTTCTGCCTTCAGTTTACGTGAAGTCTAAAGTCGTAAAATATGGCCCCATGACTTATTCCAGCACAAATTCCAGCAGTGGTAAAAAGTTGTCTAGACTAATGGCAAATTGGTACGAAGACGGACAGACTGACCCCCGGGAGCGACCGTGCATCGCCACCCACTACGTGAAACATTACATACAATGTAATGCAACCGGGCAGAAGAGGCAACATGTGTTTGCAGCTGTGAAGTGGTACCGACCCAGCACCGTCGAATCCAGATACATAAGTCCTTATACAATGTGGCACAAGGAAAAGTTCGAGCAACCTTCATGGGCATCTTTCCTGCCTGTTATGCGGATAAGTGGACATTTTGGATATGTGGTTGAACAAGAAAATATGATCGTATGTCCCCTTCGGCGCCACGACTTCTTGTAGATCTAGAGGACCTATAGATATATATATATCGAACTCGTGCACGTAGTGTCCGAAATTAAGCTGAAAACGTATGCATCATTAATGAGATTGTGCACCACAAATATTGGATATGCACCCCCCGATATATGGGAATGAAAAAATTCCATGAGAAGTGTGCACATGTATAAAAAAAAGTGCAAAACTTAAAAATAACGCACCTGGCAGTGAGTGTGCAGAATCACGAGTGTGAGTGTGCAGATCTAGACTCACGAGTGTGAGTGTGATCCCCGGGTGAAGGCCTATAGGCCCGGCCTATAGGGTGCAGCAGCTTAATTTCGGACAATGTCCGGTGTTTTATATGCATTGTTAGGATTATGTGATTTAGACGCTTTTGCCAACAAAAGCAACATTTTTTTATTAGGAATAATTATATTACGCCCTAAACCTTATAATGTGACTACTTTCAAATTTAAAATAAAAGGTAGGAAATTACTTCGCAAGGTTACGGTGCCAGGATGTGCGACTTTGAGGTACGTTTTCTGAAGTTATTTCACAGGCTGGGGGTGTGGGGCTGTGTGCATTTACGGGTGGTTTCTTGAGTCAGGTGTCAGGACGTGCACCTCCAGCTGCCAGGGCTGCGCTGCGCGAGCGACACCTTATGTAACACCTGACACCGGTCGCTCAGGCTGCTCGGCTGACCTAGATGGCCCCTCATTACCCTGCCCCCCGGGGGGGTGGGGGGGGGGGGCACCAGCTTTATAAGGAGGTGCCCACCACGTGCACACACACAGTCCCGCGCCAGCCTCACGACCATAAAAGCCGTACGTACGCAGAAGTTTGCTGATATTAAACACAAGCACCACATTGTGAACAATGGCGACCGCGCAGAAAACCCGGTAGGTGAATCAGATAACTTGCCTATAATTTGATAAGATAGCATGCCTATATAGAGAAGTAGTGTTTTTTCAGGCTTTGCGGGAGAATGACTTGGGGGTTACACTTCCATATATAGAGTGTTTGTTAACAAATGTATAATTGTGTGGATAATAGCTGTTACGTTTGGTAGATATTTTCCATTTTTTTTCGTTTTCTCCCCATGGCCATACACGTAGATAACCAATTCCAGACACTTAAAGGTTGTTTTTTTTTGCTCATTCAAGCAACCATGTGCGGTCGGAGGAGGAAGAGGAATCCCAGGCATGGACACCGCGTGAGGAGAAAAATATTGAAGAGGAGGAAACGATCTGGACGGAACCCCAATGGACCGAGTGCGCGCCCCTGTTCACCCCTAAGTAGGTTTAAATTGTTCAACACTGTTGATGGACAGGGATGGAAGAGAAGCATAGAAAGAAAATTATTAACTTACTATCTGGTAGGATGACTATCGTCATGCCAAATAATGCACACTGTCTAAAACCCGACGACGGACTCGCGGTCGGACATGGTTGTGGTCGCTCGAATTCATGTAACATGCTGAAACAACAGGCTCTTTTTTGGACAATTTAAAAATTGCAAATTTGTCAGACTGGCACAATAACATGAAATAGAGATTGGATGAGAAAAATTGAGATGCCGATGATTTGGTAGTTTCGACCACCTATGTTGAAATGATGGACGGTGTGATGATTTTTGAAATTTTTTCCAGGACGCACGACCAACAACAGCTCCCGGACGGCCCATCAGAGTGGACGTGCGTCTACTGTCTGGAGGATCCGACCCAGGTTGGTACATTTGTATTTACACGATGAAGCTAAGTGGCCATGGGAAATAAAACATGTAAGCGTATGAAGGGAAATATGTATAAACAAAACAAAATGATGAGTGGGGCGATTTCACGAGTACAATTGTTCTGAAATTTGCCAATATTACGAGGGACACGCTGGTATGTAGTAAGTGCAAAATTGACTTTTGCACATTTAACTATAACCACACAATTTTTTTCAGGAGCAGGAGGAGTACTTAACGGACCAAAGGTGGAAGGCGATGGAAACGTTTGCCGAAGACCAACACGCCACACAACCGCAGGCCATATTCTTGGATGGCAACTACAGGTACGCCGGGGTTTTTTTAGCGACAATGATTTTCGATGATGCTACTAGGCAAAAAATAACGAGGGCATAGAATCTTAATGTTGACGTTGGAGTGAACGCCGAATTTCGTACGGTTACTAAAAATTGTGATTGATGATGGTCCGATTAGTTCGTGCACACAATTTAAAAAAATGTGTATTTAAACATGCCTCCGTAATATTTCAGAATGTACTTGGTCTGCAACTATTGCGGCCGGTGCTACCACGCCGACTGTGAGGGGGGCGAGCCTGCCAGCATCATGTGCTCCGAGGTGTTGTGCGAGTGGTGCGCCGAGGATAAAGATTAATAGAATCGATTCAGCAATAAAATAGTACACTAGATTTTAACTACACTTTGTGTCAAATGTCCTTTTATTTTAGTTTTTATATAGTAACACTAGTTAACCTCGGGAGCATGATAGCTATAGGTTAGAATTTACCTTAAATCACAGCTTCACGCTAAACTATGTTTTTGTGTGTACCTGGCAGTCTACGGCCGATCGTACAGAGTATATTGAACAGATAATGTGAGTCATAATATATGTTTCATCTAAATTTACAAATATACTAGATCAGAGTGAAACACAGTCTTTTAATGTCTAACTAACTTCTAAGTACAGTGAGAGTAGAACACTGGTAAAGCGCGGCCATCAAATACAACCCACATTCCCCCTGTAGGTCTATAGGCATAGAAACTTTGCTAAATCTGAGGGGTTCCAGAGACCCCTAATTTGGATAATTCCCTTTATTGGTAGTTTAATTGTGTAAAATTTGAGAAATCTGAGGGGGGTCAACCGAACATGGGGACCCCCCCCGCCCCCCCCCCACTCCCGCCGTGAGGGGACGCCACTGCTGGCAATTATATTGGTGCCTGAATGGAGTGTGGGTACGTTAACACGCCGAGAAGGTTGGGCGTGTGAAGAGAACTATGTAAACATTGGGGGGCGGTCAGCAAATAGGGGGGCGGTGAACAATATTCATAGAACAGTATAGGGGCAATAACTTGGTAATTAGCCTTATTGTTACTTTATTTCACCCAAAAAATTCAAGTTATTTCATAAGAAGTTTTGTTGACCATTTCTGTTTTTTTCTGTATATTTTCTGGTATTGACACACTTTTATTTTGTGGAGCGGTGACCTAAAGCCCCCCAAAATAGGGGGCAGTCAACTAAAATTCAGAGGGGTAAGTCATGAAAAGTGGGGGTAGTAGTTTGGCAGTGGGGAGTAACCAGGACCCAGGAATTTGTAGGGGGGGGGGGCAAAACATGAATGTACAGGGGGGTGGGCCCCCCATCAAACATAATTTAATAGGGCTTCCGCCCCAGATTGGTAACTATAAAAAAATAAAGGCCGGATTGAGTGTCAAGACCTCCCCCCCCCCCCGCCCCCCCCCCCCCCTTCAATACATTCTGCTACAGACTGCAGGCTTTAAGCCGGATGGCAGGTGCACACCCCTGTAACGACCAACAGAGAGCTCCTCTCAGACTGGGGCAAATTAAACTCATGGGGCAAACTGCAACACAGCTCAGATTCCGTCCCAATCATCGGTTGAGACCGGGGTTTACTAACGCAGTGCAACGGGGCGTGGTGGGGCGTGGCCCGGTAAGGGTTACACCGTCAGGCGGTCTCTGGGTCGGGCCCCCGGGTCGGGCCCTGGAGATTAATCCTCCATCACGCAGGGCTCTCTCCCTCACTCCCTCCCAGTCTATCCCGACAGATTACTAGTTTTAGCGGGGCAGGAGCCTTGATTTGTGAAGACGTGGAGAAATGGCAATGTTTGACCCCATCGTAAGGCCCGTGGAGGAACCTACCCGCCTGAAAATCAATCACCTCCAGCATCAGGTCGGCGGTTAAATGGATAAGTCATTTCACCGGCGACCTGATGTGTTTTCTCTGCACGGGTTCGAATCCTGTAAATGCCTGGGTAAACTTGACGTATCGTCCGTCATACGGCAATACGCCTTTTTTCTGTTCATAATTTTAAAGTGTCATTATTATTGTACTATTTTATATCAATATTATCTAATTCACGAATATGTCTTGGTAGGGAAAGCCAGTGTTTAGCACCCCTGTAATAAGCTAAGGGGATTTCCAGAGATGAAAGTGGTCCTAATTTGGACAATTCCCTTTATTGGTAGTTTAATTGCGTAAAATTTGAGAAATCGGAGGGGGGTCAACCGAACATGGGGACCCCCCCCCCCCCCCCCACCCCCGCCCTGGGGGGGGGGGGGGGGAACTGGATACGCCACTGCTGGCAATTATATTGGTGCCTGAATGGAGTGTGGGTACGTTAAGACGCCGAGAAGGTTGGGCGTGTGAAGAGAACTATGAGCGGACGGGATTATTGTGACACAATATAGTTAACACCCCCTGACTTACACTTATATACACGCCAGAAGGGGAAGGGAAACTTTGAGGTGGGCGCAAAAGTATTACCTAACACGCCCACTGCTATGGGTAGTATAATGATACTATGATTTTTCAGGGATAATGGTGGAGTAAGACTTACACTCCTTGACACGTTTTAGAGGAAGTGGTTTCAGACAAGCCCGAGCCTGTCGAATGTATGAGTTCAAATTCTTCCCGTGTATGTACTCTGGTCAAAATCGTATGTACCCTGGTCAAAATCGCCCAGAGGGTATGGGGCTTTAGTTTAAGAAGAGTTTACACTCTTAGTCCAGATGTTAGATTCTACCCAAGAATGGTTATGCTAGCTATGGACTGACCATCTGCGTCAGTATACTCTTTTTTACCCTCTCTGCCCCCCTTGTCATGTTTCGCCATGCAACCCTTGACCCCCCCCCCCCCCCCCCCCCGTCTAAAAATGGCATCATGCCCAGAGGACCCCCCCCCCCTCCCCCCGCCATCTAAATGGTAGAAATAGTATTAAAAAATGATGAATTTTATTGCCTAGGAATCTGACTGGCCCTTTAAAAATAGTTCATCTTAACTCAAAATTACAAAATTCAGCATCTGATGTTCCCACCTAAACAAGAATTGTCTGTGAAATTCTTAAAATTCAATTTTTTGAACATAAAACGTCATGCACCACCTTACCCCCCTCCCCCCTCGTCATGCATGTTTGGTCATGGAAACATCAACCCCCCTGCTGCATGACGTCATTTATGGATGGCCCCTGAGGAGTGGTTCATATTTGGAGAGGGCTGTATTGAATGTTGACAGGCCATGAATATGCACAGCTCCTCGTTTCAAGGATTTGCAAAAGCTTTTAAATATTGTTCAGGTGATAAAGTGTAAGGAACTTTTTCGGGCATCCACGGGTTACCGTACGACCCATAGCTCGTGCAGCCACCCTCGGACGCCCCTCAGATTTGTGCCCGCATATGTAAGGAGTGGATAGACACTTACCTGCGCATTTTGTTTGAAAATGTTTAATTTCACTATATAGAAGAAACTGTTGGAATTCAAAAGTGGGCCGTGTGCAAATCTCCCAAATAACTGACCAAATTTGCCTCCATTGAACACATGTTAGAATGAGACAATTTTGGGACATACTTCCCCTTTTATCTATGAATGAAATAAGTACACCAAGATGTTGATAAATAATTCAGTGTAACACTAATCTTCTCCTAATTTTTGTTTAGATTTATAATTTCTTATTCAGATAGATAAAGGCCAAATCTTTTTGCTTGATTTCAAGAGGTCAGTATCAACTCTATATGCAGGTTGGTCTATGTTACACTGAATGTTAGCCATCCACAGAATGCAGCAATCTGATTGGCCGAGGTGCACTCCATCCAAATATGCTAGGTGGCAGCACCAGAATTAGCCTGTACAATAGCCACTGTGCAGACATTTTATGCAGGTTGGACTATGTTACACTGAATGTTAGCCATCCACAGAATGCAGTAATCTGATTGGCTGAGGTGCACTCCACTCCAAGTTACTCCATCGAAATCTGCTAGGTGGCAGCACCAGTATTACCCTGTACAGTAGCCACTGTGCAGACATATGTCTGTGCAGTAACCACTATGTAGACATTATATATCTATAGACTAGCAATCCCTATGAGGATGGATCTATCAGAGGATCCATTTATCAATTTCAATGTAGTCATCACATCTAACAAATTTAAAAGGAAGAGTTTATTTCTTTTTCAACTGTCTTTTTTCAAATTTGCTGAAGGCACTTGTCTATCTATAACGAAGTGAAAATCCCAAAAAGAACTTGAAAATATCCCATGATATGGTAAAGACAGTAGATATATCCCCGTATACAAGCACAGGTTACATCATAGTTCAATGTCATAGAAATCGGGAGCTGAGCCTCCAAATCGCCCTTTCTGTTTTCTTTTATTCAATTTTCTTATCAATTGCTTAATAAACAATGACAAACATAGCTGGGGGGAGGGTCGCTAATGGGTGGGCGCTGTGGACGCGGACAGCTCCCTCCACACTTTCGTCCTAACCTCACCAAAAGTTATTTTCAAAATTACGTTCTCATTTGGTGAGGTTTCCACCTTACAATCAATAACATAATTGTTACGTGCCATCTTAGTGAGTAACAAACTGACTAAAAAAACATTGGTTGCAGAATGTTCCTGTTATGTTGCAAGCTGGCTGAGAGTTAACCTCAAACAGAGAACGGCGTTATAATGGTTTCCTCAATAATGCATAAAATAGAGAAGAAAGGGAGTGAGGTTTCTCGCTATAGTTTTGAAATTGAAGAAATATAGCCATATTTACTATGGGACGTGGTATAGATCTAGAGGCCAAATGGCAACCCATCCGATATGCACAGATGCTCGAGGAAGACCCTTTATGGTTTATTCTACGAGTCTTTCTGACAATGTTTCCAAGTGGCACTAAGAATCCTAAGTCTTGGCTCACCGTCTTCTACACCAGAACTCTTAAATGACAGACATTGTAATTAGGAAATCGCTTAATTTGCTTAAAACGTTGAGCGCGATAAATAATGAGCTGATGATGTCAACACCTTCGGTGGGCAGACAGGGACATGACGGAGAGCCTCTTAATCGGCAAAAACCGGCACTAGAAAGGGACAAAACCTGTCGGCCAAAGGAGCCGCGCCTCCCTGAGAACTCACCTCAGAGGCGAAAGGGTGCTTGGGATCTCTCTCTTTCTTTTCAACTCAGTATTTCTTGTAACGAAATCTAAGTTCATCACTGCCTATTGAAGACGCATTGGAATGGGAATGATAGACGCAATTGCAATTCTGTTTGTTAGTCTCAAAAACGGAAGGTGTGTTCTGAAAAGAAAGGAGAATAAAGGACATTATAGAAATAAGTGGTTGTGAAAGAGTTGGAATACAAAACGGATACAGGCAAATTGGTGACGTCAGTCGGCGTGTATGTCGGGGTGGGGGTTGGGGTCGCTAATGGGTGGGCGCTATGGGCGCGGCCAGCTCCCCCCCCCCCCCTCCCCAACAGCTGCTCCTTCCCAGGCCCGCGCTGGGCGGGGGAGGTTGCCCCGGTGTAGCCTAGTTCCAGCAGCTGCCGTCCGCTGACCGCCCCTCGCACGCCATACCCTCGTCGGCCGGCCTTGTAATGTCATGTCGGAAAAACACTCGCCTTGGGAGGGGCAGGGGCAGAAATATCCATCAGCTCTGCTTCAAAACGTGTTCCCACGTGGAGTAAAAAACAGTGAATATTGGTTGATGGGAAACTGGCGGTTTTCACTTGGGGTTTTCGAAGATGACACCTGCGTGTTTGGGAGTTTGCTACAACACCTGAGGCCGTGATGGGGGCTGGGAAGGGGGAAAGGCACAGCCGTCCGCCCGTAACCTGCTTCACCCAGTAACACCTGAGGCTGGAGGGATGAGTGGGGCGGGGGAGAGTCGGTGTGTGCGATGACAGGTGTTGCAACATGACAACCTACCTGCCCGTAACCTGGGGATCGGGGCATTGGCGGCTAAGGGTCAACTTTCCTAATTACTTAACAAAATTACACTGTTTGGCAAAATCATGAGC
The DNA here is from genome assembly GCA_936440205.1 of Lepidonotus clava. NCBI lineage: Eukaryota > Metazoa > Annelida > Polychaeta > Phyllodocida > Polynoidae > Lepidonotus > Lepidonotus clava. The sequence goes on from OW387147.1 coordinate 14,319,871, forward strand.
TGTCTTTGTTATGTATACGGTGACTCTACCATACTTGTCAGGAAACATATTGGTGGTGTTTCATGAGAAAGGAAACCCTTTTAATGGGAGGCTTTTTAACACTTTTAATGGTCCACCAACTATGACTCCCTCGCGTGTCATCCGGTTACATGTGTTTAGTGGGCAGGCAACACGCTGGCCTGCCACTGCCCATGACCCTTCACAGGACCAAACCCAGCACAAGCCCTGACCGGACCTCTGCCCCGGATCCTGCTGCCTTCTCCTGACCCTTCTGCTGCCCCTGAGGGAGTGTCCCAAACCCTGCTGACTTCTCCTGGCCCTTCTGCTGCCCCTGAGGGAGTGTTCCAGACCCTGCTGCCTTCTCCTGACCCTTCTGCTGCCCTTGAGGGGGTGTCCCAGACCCTGCTGCCTTCTCCTGGCCCTTCTGCTGCCCCTGAGGGAGTGTCCCAGACTCTGCTGCCTTCTCCTGACCCTTCTGCTGCCCCTGAGGGAGTGTCCCAGACCCTGCTGCCTTCTCCTGGCCCTTCTGCTGCCCCTAAGGGATTGTCCCAGACCCTGCTGCCTTCTCCTGGCCCTTCTGCTGCCCCTGAGGGAGTGTCCCAGACCCTGCTGCCTTCTCCTGACCCTTCTGCTGCCCCTGAGGGAGTGTCCCAGACCCTGCTGCCTTCTCCTGGCTCTTCTGTTGCCCCTGAGGGAGTGTCCTAGACCCTGCTGCCTTCTCCTGGCCCTTCTGCTGCCCCTGAGGGAGTGTCCCAGACCCTGCTGCCTTCTCCTGACCCTTCTGCTGCCCCTGAGGGAGTGTCCCAGACCCTGCTGCCTTCTCCTGGCCCTTCTGCTGCCCCTGAGGGAGTGTCCCAGACCCTGCTGCCTTCTCCTGGCTCTTCTGTTGTCCCTGAGGGAGTGTCCCAGACCCTGCTGCCTTCTCCTGACCCTTCTGCTGCCCCTGAGGGAGTGTCCCAGACCCTGCTGCCTTCTCCTGACCCTTCTGCTGTTTATAGAACGGTTTAATTCAGTAATTCATAACAATAAAATCTAACTACATTTGCTATTTAATGATCGATAAGACAAGTAGTAAAATCAATTGATCAATCAGACTCTAATGTTTTTTTTTTATTGTCGCGAAAACGCTTCCAGTCACTGATTTCTATATTCAAACTATAAACAACCATCTTCATTGAATATCAAGTCTGCAAAGCAAACAGAATTTACATACATGTGTGTCAGGCACATACTGCTGACTATTGGCTCATACTACCAACAACTTGATCATGCTGACTAGTGAACTTAGGTAACCCTTGGACTTAAAGATTACATATTTTTTGAACAATTTTTCCTGTACCGACGAGCCTCCAAAATATGCATTGTGCCTGTTTTGAAGTGTCAACATAACTAGGGCATATTCTGTATAAGGTATACTCTAGCTTGGTATGGTAGAGAAGGCCAGTTTTCTGACAGTACAGGACATGATCGTGAGGGAGGCGTGGTATCTGCAGTCAATAAAATAAAGTGTAATGTATGTCAAGTACTGTTTTAACCTATCGCTTGACATACAGGAACACTGCCTTTTTTGGTATAATAAGTGGCTTTGCTCTGGGAGTGTAAAAAGTTGCCTAACTCTTCATGCACTACCGAAAGTTATTTACTTATACAAATATAGTGGTGCCACACAGCCGACGGACATGCAACCTTCCGATATCATGACCTGACCACCTCCCATCATCGTGCAACTAGTCCATGTAATCGCATGACTACATGTAATGGTTATGGCTGTTAGGTCGTGATGGTCGTGTTGTTTATATGTAAGTCGATAATTTGAAAATATTTCCAAATAATGGTACATTTCTTCTGCTTGAACCTACTGAATCAATTTGAAATCTGCTAATGGCACTATGATTTGTATAGTTAATACCTATTTATGGTAGAATTTCCAGCCCCAAAGGGATTATCAAGTTCAACATTGATGGTTTTAGAAAATGATAATGACCATTGTCGACCAACCATTCGCCGTTACGATTGGTGTTCTGCAGTTGGCCACAAGAGTCAGGACAGACTCTTTCTGGTCCAGAGTAACCTTCAACAGAGTGAACAATATTGTGGTTTCACTTAACTGTTGGGGTATACACCCTTCTCATGAAGCTGCGCAGTGCAGACCAAATGTGTAGCAGACCAAGGTGGCGGGCTCACCCTGGGTCAGTGCATTCATACAGACTAACACAGGAACAATTTTGAACTTCTCATCTCATCAATACACTAACAAAGATGCAAATTTATCATTTTTAGTACTCATATTCACATGCAAAAACATTTGTTCTTTGCTGTAAGTAACCTAATTTCATGATAGAAATTTAGTTTAGATATATTAAATAATCTTTCAAACTAGTTTGACTTTTATTTTGAAAGGAGGTCAACTCTAAAAACAAGTTAATTGCAGGTACTCAGAAATAGGAGTTGTTGTGGACCTCAGTTTGAGTGGGTGTTCTGGGGTTCTGGGCTGTGCATCTGAAATGGTATGAACGACCACAACTACCCCCTCGCCCACCCCCCTTCTGTACATACACACTGTGAACTACTAACAATTACAGACCCTTGGCCATCTTAATGGTCACTAGCTCTCACTTCATTCTGCTTCGAAATGGTGCTAGATTTCGGTGCCATACTGTTACTTACTATCCATGTCACTGCTTGTTCTAATATTTAAAGAGTAGATAAAGTTTGGGTTTCATGTCATGTAACTGATTATCATTAGGGTAGAGTTCTCCTCATCTAGGTGGTTCAAGTCTAAATGATGAGACTCACTTGCAGAGGTACACTGATGTTTTTTATGAGTTCATAGCCAAAGTAACTGAAGTGTACAATCCTTAGCAACATGAGCAAGCCAGACCGTTAGGCCAGGTTATTCACATATGTTATTTACTGGTGTACGGAGTGTTGGGGTCTCACCAGTGAACAGGCTACTGTGACAGTGTGCTGATAGGCCCAAAAAACTCTAGGACAATCACCCCTGGGACAACTACCCCTGGGACAACTACCCCTGGGACAACTACCCCTGGGACAACTACCCCTGGGACAACTACCCCCTAGGACAACTACCCCCTAGGACTATTACCCCTTAGGACTATTACCCCCCTAGGACCATTACCCCCATAGGACAACTACCCCTTAGGACAACTACCCCTTAGGACAATTACCCCTATGGGTAGGACAACTACCCCTATAAGACAACTACCCCTCTAGATAGGACAACTACCCCTCTAGATAGGACAATTACCCCTACAGATAGGACAACCACCCCCCTTTATAGGACAATTACCCCCATTGGTAGGACAACTACCGCCATTGGTAGGACCTGCCCTGGGTGTACAGGGCTGGGCAAAAGAGGGTGAAGGCCATGGGGAGCTGATCTGGGTGTAGTTGGGGGTAGTTGTTAATGGGGGTAGTTGTCCTATCAAAGGGGGTAGTTGTCCTACCAATGGGGGTAGTTGTCCTACTAAGGGGGGTAATTGTCCTAGCAAAGGGGTAGTTGTCCTGCCGATGGGGATAGTTGTCCTACCAATGGGGGTAGTTGTCCAATCCCAATGGGGGTAGTTGTCCTATTAATGGGGGTAATTGTCCTATCAAGGGGGGTAGTTGTCCTATCATAGGGATAGTTGTCCTACCATTGGGGGTAGTTGTCCTATCTATAGGGGTTATTGTCTTAAAGGGGTAATTGTCCTATCTATAGGGGTAATTGTCCTATCTAGAGCGGTAGTTGTCCTATCTAGAGGGGTAGTTGTCCTATAGGGGTAGTTGTCCTATCCATAGGGGTAATTGTCCTATGGAGTAGTTGCCCTAAGGGGTAGTTGTCTCAGGGGTAGTTGTCCTAGGGGGGTAATAGTCCTAGGGGGTAATAGTCCTAAGGGGTAGTTGTCCTAGGGGGTAGTTGTCCCAGGGGTAGTTGTCCCAGGGGTAGTTGTCCCAGGGGTAGTTGTCCCAGGGGTAGTTGTCCTGTCACCCCACAGATCATGAGACCTACCTGCCTTATGTGTGCAGCCCTGTGCTATTTTTAATAGCACCACTGCTGACCTTTTATTTACATATATGTTGACCTCCATAGTTTACCTGGTGGTATTGAATGAGTGGGTGGTCTGTTGTGGGGTGCAATACCAGTGTAGTGGGCATTTCCATGCCTGCTCACTGTGAACGGGTCAAGTTATTAGCTGATAGCGCAGGGGGACTGTAACACGGTTTTGGTGCATTCCTTGTAAGGCCATATAATGTACTCATGGTGTCTGCTTACTTAAAAGGGAACTACCTGAGGCGGGCCAAGGTGTGCTACTTGTGAAGTGATCAGTCGTCAGTTCTCTTGGCGCACTTGGTGAATGGTGTAATACTTGTTGATTAGGCAAAAGTAGGTTGGTTCCATCAAAAGAAAAATAATTCAATCAAAGCAGTATGTGGCTCCTCTTTGGTCCTGAAATACTGTAAATGTATGAGGGACTGAAATTTTATATGTTGTGGCCCATCAAAATCATCATTTTTGTGGCCACAGTGGCCCGTTGCACAATAATGATTGTAAGAACAAAAATAAGCAACAAAAAAAACCCAAACCTTTGACTGTTACTTTGCATGTAACAACAATCGTTTAGCACTAAAACAAAACTTTTTAGAATGCTGTTAATGGGCTGCAAGTTTTTACAGGAAATAATCCTATTTTCCCCCTTCATATATCAATTTACAGAATTTAATTTCATCCAGTAGAAACAGAGATATTAGGGGTAGCATTAAAAATGATAACTATCATTGTTACGCAAATGATCTTAAAGTTATCTTAAAGATATTACAACAACAAAATGTAATTGTGAAACAGGTCACAGATGACGTAAACATCCGTTTACCATGGTTGCTAGCATTTGTCAACATGTGACTATAATATTATCATATAAATATAGGTTCCAGTTGCTCATCTCTTGCACTGAAGTCGAGTGCAGGCTGTGAGTTTTATTTTGTATTTTACATAAGTGAGTCATGAATATGCCAGGTGGTGAGAGTGAGCATAGACGGTTATAGTTGGTTGGGCGTAGTATGAGTTGATGGGGTCTTTGGGGAGAGGGAAGTGTAAACAAGTTGATCAATGGGTTCTGATCAAGTTAGCACATAGGCACAGCAAAACCCAGAATAATCTGCATAGTTATAGGACTATCATTAAAAAAATGGAGACACAAAAACAATAAACATTCCTCATGATAAAAAAATATATTAGCAATGATAGAAGTAGAACTGATGGTAGGCCTTTTGAACTAATTTTGAGTTGTATAATGGAGCACGTATGAAAGCAAGTTAGTTCATTAGGGGCGGTTACAGGATTTTCGAAAGGGGAGGGGGGTCAGCATAAAGGCTAAGTACTAAGATGGTGTGCATTCGCACGACACATGCATTTCCCCCTCTTTTTATAGTTTAGGGGTCCACCAAAAAGGGCGTTGGGACCATCTGGACCCCCCCCCCCTCCTCGATCCGCCCCTGCCCATAATCCGGTTATATATGTGTGTAAATTAGCATTGAGACTTGTATCAGCGTGTCATATCGGCTCAACAGTACACTGGGTGTGTGCTGCCACCTAGATTTCAGGGCAACACCTAGTCTCTTGTTCACCACTCGCCAGAGCAATCCACCTCAATTGTTGTATTCGCGACCATTATTACAGGCGTGTGAGATATGCAGAGACAGCATGTATACTTAACTTGCATGATTGATAATAATTTTCTTTTGAAGGGCGGTCAACAACAACTATTGGTCAACGTGTTGTTCCTCACTTACTATAGACGTTTACATATGCCTGTGTGTGTGTGTGTGTGTGTGTGTGTGTGTGTGTGTGTGTGTGTGTGTGTGTGTGTGTGTGTGTGTGAGCGAGAGGCAACCCCGGGAAAACATGTCTCAAATCTCTGCTATAGTGATAAATATTACATCCAAGGACAACATTTATTTTAACAGCTTACCTTGATGAAAATGAGATGTATCTGACGAAATATATCATTTGCTTGAATGATCGAATGCCAATACAAGATCGGAGATGTAGGCATTTACCAGGCTGTAGATTTTCAGGCCAACCAGGGCCCGATATCTGCTAGCCATAAAACCTAGCATGAATTGATTAACTTCTTCATAATTCAATACTTTACTCCAACAAGTGATCAACAGTGGAGTTTAACGATGATGAAGTCCTCTATCTGCGTGAATACTGACACATGACTTTAGATGCCTCAGATAGATTTATGCTAGGGTGTTTGCTTTCTTATGAAACCCTAGTGATAAAGCAATGATGTAGGCATATTTACTGTTACGAGAGAGAACCTACTTCCGCAAGATATGATATCAAATATAGATGCAACTAGAGACATGCATTATGCCTCAGAGTGATACGTATACAGGTTTAGTAGTTAAGAGTTAAATGCACACCGTATCAACCTGGGTGGAAACTTGCTCTGTATCACCTGACCGGGTGATACTGAAAGTAGTTCGCGTGTGATTGTATGCGCATATCTACGCATTAAACACATGAAAAATGCATATACATAGTGAAAGCAAAGCAAATAATAATACCTACGTCCCCACTGTAGGGAATAATACAGAATTTTCGAAAGTCGGCGATGTCACTGTCAGAAGTCGTCGAGAGAGGTTGTAGCTATTTTTTTATTTTATTTAAATCCATAACTAACCTCAGAGGGGTACCTGGGGGTCAGCACCCCTCGGCCGGACCCTGATATCAGCCTGCGGGTGGCCCTATGGGCCCTGCGCTTAGGCTGATATCGGAGTCCGGCCCTGGGATGCTAACCCTCCTCGTACCTCCTTCTCAGTTGGTTATATCATAGATATATATGTATGTCTATGGTTATAAGTATATATTTCACTGGGAACAAACATAATGGAGCGAATAATCAAACATGCCAGGTAAATGCAACCAGAAGGGACTTATTGACGTCGACCTATTGGCACTGCGCATTACCGATGTATGCGTCTTATCTCCGGAAGAGACGTGAATCAAACTGGTGTCGGCGCCTGGCGTAATATCGGACCGCCTCACCCGAGTTGGGAGGCCAACGCCGGAGTCGCAATTACTAAGGCACGTATCGAACATGAAGTATATATTGTACCTGCTGCCTCCATGATAAACCGCCCTCGTACAATAACCTAAAGCAGAGAAAATAAATAATGATGATGAGACAAACACCGGAGAATACCATCTTTTACGCATAAGAGCCTAATTTACTGGTCTTTTGATATTTGAGAACCAGATGCAGCTTTATCACATTGAACATTTGATTGGAAGGTTTATTCGTGTCGCCTTGTGGGAATCAGAAGCCTGAAACTACTTTTTTTAGGGTGTGTGGGTGAGAGTAAGAATGCTGACATCCTTGACAATCGTGCTAACAGACGTTACGTTCCTAATACGTTCCTCAATCAACGAGCAATAGCCCAGGTAGGTCTCTGCACGAGTTTCTTTCATCATAGAGCACCCGTTTTTTTTTTTGTTTTTTTTTTTATAAACCTTTACTTCATTTTCAACCATTTTTTTTCGAAACCTTCCAATTCAAGGTGTGTTTATCAGGTGACAAAAGACTATCAACTGACAGATAATGCGAAAAGGGCTTTTATTCTGGCTATTTCATTTTCCACTAATCTGCATTTTACCAAAGAGAAATTCACTTACTTGAATATTATGTCAAGAATTAATGTATTACATAATTATGACTGAGAAATGACTTATATTCATGTATATTCATTACTGTGGTCATCAAATTTATATCATTACCATTATTGTTTATTTTCAACTTCATCGGAAGAACTTCCTGTATAAGAAGAGAAGTTGGATACTAATAAAGAAAAGTTTCACATTTTACATAATTATAATTATGATCGATTCTCGGGAAATCGGAGTGTTGACGTCCTAAATTTCAAGTTATAATTAGATTTCATGTTTCCATCTTCCTAAGGTATTGTGGAGACTTTTCGGAACATACCCTATCGAAATTTACTGTTGATGTAATCCTTCTAATGCAATAGTTGGTTGTTTCCATTTCGGGTTTATGTCACATTTGCTTGCCTTTTGTACCACTTTTTATCACGGAATGGGTGAATAACACATTAGGACTATTGCATGCGAAGATGAAGTGTCCTAGTTGATTTTTCTCACATTTAATATACAAAATTTCAATGTGTTTTGACAGACATTTTAACATGAATTCCCGCTTGACATTACAATCTTTACAAATGAAGTAAATTAGTAAGTTTCCTTTCCGACAAATTTATTTCACTCGTAAAGGTTGTCTTTCAGTTCTAAACTACGCTGAAGACAGAGAGTTGTCAGGGTGACAACATTAATGGTGCCAAAAACCGCAACCCTTTGACAACCACATGTATGACTACCTTTTTTGAAATAGTGACAACTTTATAACTATTCTACGTGAGATAGTGGAAGGTCTGCCTGACTGCCTTGGATTTTTTATGAGATGGTGTCAAAAACCATAACCTTAAGGGCAATACCCACTAGGCGATTTTGCCTGAGTCGGCCGACAGATCAGTGCTAAAATTGTCCGATTTTAAGGGTAGAATCAGCCGACTTTAGTGCCGACTCAAAACCACACATTTCAGTATGGTATACATATAGGTGATCATGTGAGTCAGCTGATTTTACTGCTGACTCATCTGCCGACTGTGTAAAAGTTGCTTAGTGGGTTTTGTGGCTTGAGGTTGTCAAGCATCACCAAAGAAGATCCAAGGGTTGTCAGGAGATATTTTTCTCTATGACCACCCATGAGTCAAACATGTAAAGGTCGTTATAATTATTATAGGTCTATTATAATCTTTGTATGTTGGAACTACCTTTACTTACTTATGAATTATATTTTGTTGGAATTATAACATAATGAATTTCAAAACAGTTGAACAATGAAATTTTGTTGTTACAATAACTTTAAGATAGCTCTAAGAATGATGTCGTAACAATGATAGTTATTGTTATTACGATACCCCTAATATCTCTGTTTCTACTAGAGGAAATTAAATTCTGTATATTGATATATGAAGGGACAAAATAAGACTCACAGTGGAAGCTCTGATCCTCAATGAATTATATAAAAGAAAGGGAGATTTCAATGGTTAGGTTTTTTATAGGACTGATACTGGTAATTCAATCTCAAAGTTTGCTCAGTTTGCCATTAATATCACTATGCCTAGCCTAAAGATTTTTGATGAAAATATCATATAATAGTATTTTTATCTTCATTCCAAAAAGTTAAGAAAATAGGAATATTCCTCATTACTAGAATGAAAGGAAACATAGACAAAAAGGATATTTTTTTTAAATGGTAGAACTGTAAATCTCCTCATTTCTTTTTGGTTAAAAAACGAGTAAAACAAAAGTTCTTGGACCTTATGGGCACAACGGTGACGGGACAACCCCCCCCCCCCCTCCCTGTCATTTACCCCCCAGACACTTACCCCCTGGAACATTTAACCCCTGGACCCTTACCCCACAATAGGTGTCAGGGGCAGAATCGGGATTTCAGAAAGGGGGCTACATATGGGTCAAAATACCGAAAAATGTACAATTGGGTCTGAGAGGGATGATTTTCAAGATTTGGGAAGTTATGAAAAGTATCTTTTTATTTCACAAGAATACATATTTATGCATCAAAAAAACTCGATTATACCAGAAAAATCCTTTGTTTATAAGTTTTTTTCAGATCTCTAGAAATATTATTATGAATATACAAACGTCCGTGACCAAAACTCTATATCATTTCCAATCCATAATGATTTAAAGGCCTACTGCATTATCCATGCTGTTTCTATCATTTAGATGTTTATCTATAAGCATATATAATGTCAGGTTGAAGGACACAATACTTTTTTTGTGATTGGCTTTTGAAAATTAAATATAGGCAGTTTAAATCATTTATTTTGTTTGAGTTTGTTACTTTTTACCAAAAAGGTTAAAAGCAAAGATTACTATGAATTAAGAATTGCCCTTATATGTTCTGATTTCATTTCCATATCAGTTGATTGTATCAGAGCATATTTTTTGCACAAACATTTAGGATAACAAACAGTAAATTTTGATCACGGATGTTAGTTTTATGGTCACGAACGTTTGTTACCAGATCAAAATGGTGTTTCATATGATATATTTCTCAGTGATTCCTCTTGAAAAAGTATTTACCATTCATGAAATATCTATATATTGTGAAAAGTATCTTTGATTGGCAAATTTCTGAAAATAAATACAAAATCAATCATTTTATTTTCATCACAAACGTTTTTTTGAGTCACAAACGTTTGTTGTATTGCTTTTATTAATCTTACCTACTTCTTGATCACAAAATGTATCATTTTAAGTTACTTTCTTTGTTACATCTATCATGATTGGATAATATAGAATTGTAACTTTGATTAAAAAGTGTTTCCTAAGCCAAGTAAAAGCAGTCATCATAAAAAAACAAACATCCGTGACCAAAACTTTAAAAAAAATATATTCCTTTTCAATGATATCCTTTGCAAAAAGAAAGATATATCATGTGTGCATCTTTCTGGAAAGGAATTAGAATATTCAGAAAATATGAAATGATCTTATTCTAGTAAATATGCTAGAAAACGTCCGTGATCAAAATGAAAATCAACAGAGACACACAAATGAATTAAACCTATTAAAAAGAATGTAATATTTTGAAATGAGCATTGTATGATGAATACCGATTTGCCTTTGTATCAATTATATCATATGAAATATATTTAGTATGCCAATTAGACAAGTTGATACAAACATCCGTGATCAAAACTTAGGAGCAATGGTATCATACGTGTTTTTCAGTTGTAGCTAATGACACTGGCCATAATATGAATATTGAGATAATAATTTATATAGGAAATGCCCTAAAACTTAAAATTATTATGTTTTTTTAGCAACATGGTTTTGATCACGGATGTTTGTTTTGATCACGGACGTTTGCACAGATAGTTCTATTTTCATATATATCAATGGATTAATCAAGAAGAAGCCTTTTACCATTTTTATCCATGAATGTCTACCCTAATACACCTACAAACTTTGTATTATTCACTATTATACTAGTTTTAAGAAATTGCAGGTAATAATGTAAAACAAACATCCGTGATCAAATTCAGTATAAAATCAATTAAGCTCTCATTAAATTTCAGCATGTAAGATAAAGATTATGATTTTTTTGGTCATTGTTTATTTACCCTATGCCTTCATTTTGGTATCATATGCTAAAAGCTAATGTATTTTTTACACCACATCATTATATCTTGAAATAATGATCACAGATGTTTGTTTTTGATACCATGCCTTGTATCATGTGCAATAGGAAGTAAAATATCCATCCAAAATGACTCAATATTTTAGCAATGAATCAGGAGTAGTTTAGCTCCAATCTAAAGTTATTTGATCTAAAAACTGCTCATGATTTGCTGATACACACATGTTTGCGTTTTTACAATTGTAGAAAAACCCTATTTTTTACATATTTTTGGACTTTAAAGTCTTATAATGCCCAATCAATTATAAGCAATAAATGAAACTATATAGATTCTGAAAGCTTAGGGTGTTTTCTATCAATTAACACTATGTATAATCATGTTAGACGGACTGTCCAGATCCAGGACCATGTAGAGTGACAAAAACCCCTAAAATCCGCAATTGTACATTTCCTGGTACAATGACCCATATATATGCAGGTTAAATGCTAGAAAAGCATGCATTTGCATGCATGTGCACAACATATTTTTCTCTTTGACAAGTTAAAGTCCCTACCAAAGGGACCCCCTGGATCCCCCCATCCCCCATTGCTACTTTTATGGAACACTGTGGCAAAGACACTTGTGGTCAGATAAAATGAAGTTGTATTATAGTGAAATAGAAAAGTAGTAGTAGAAGAGGTAATTGTCTTTAATATACTTTTCATAGCCAAAAACACACTTGAGAACACTTTAATTATGACACATTGACATTGATTGATTTTGGTTTGTACAGTGGTACTAGTGTGGAAATAAGAAGTGATTGATTCAGAAATGTAATATTAATACCATCTATATTGCACATACATTTGCCTTACATAAAAACTAAACAGTCTCTACACTCCGTTCATTCTTGTTATTCTTAATTCCAACCTGCACAATGTATTAGATAAGGGTAATTTAGTGACATGAAAAAAGTAAATGGAAGCAAAGCTTTTTTAACATTCAAAAAATTCCCTCTATGGAATAAGCTGGGGTGTAAGTTTCCTAAGGGGACACTTATCCTAGGGTAAGTGTCGGGGGGGGGGTGAGTGTCCAGGGGATAACTGTCCTTGGGGGTATGTGCCCTAGGTCGTAAGTACCCAGTGCTCTGTCGCATAACAGGTCTCACTGTTGTATGGTTTGGCACACACAGTGAGAGTCATCCCTGTTCAACAGTGAGGGAATCTCACTTTCCTAACAACAGTGAGGGTTGGCACACCTGTTTTTAAAATTTGCCGGTTGGACATTTTTGGATCAGTATTTTAAAATTCTGCTTTCACCAGATATTAGGTCTGTCCTTCAGCTTATAAAATGTACAGGAGGCAAGTGGGAGAAGGGTATTTACATAGTTTACCTACCCTTCTAATCCTGGCTGTTTTCTTGTCCAATATTTCTTAGAAGATCTGTTCTACCTGTTTTATCCCCCAGACACTTACCCCAGGACACTTACCCCACGGACACTTACCCCTGGTAACTAAACCCCCGGACCTTTACCCCAGTGGTCCGTCGCATAACCCCCCTCGCTGTTGCGAGGGTTGTCCACCACAGCGATACCCCTCCCTGTTCAACAGTGAGTGTATCCAACTTTGGCAATAACAGCGAGGGTTGGCACACCCAAATTTTCAACATATCGGGGGGTCATTTTGCGGTTGTCATTTTAACATTTTGTTTTCATTACCTGTTAGATGTGCCCCTCAGCTCTTAAAATGTGCAGGAGGCAAGTGGCGGAAATGTATTTCTCAATAAATTAACTGTGTTCAAAGTTTGTACAACACAATTGCTGTTGCGAGGGTTGGCACATTGAAAACCTTAAGGATATCCCTGTTGTGAGACCCAAATCTAAACCCTCGCTGTGGTCTCGCTGTTGCGAGGGTTTGGTTATGCGACGGAGCACAGACACCCTTGTGACCCATTGCACAATATCTATCATTACAACACAAGATAGCAAATTAACATCACCTTTCCTAGCAACATTGCACGTTATTACACACGTTTTCACCCTGAATATAGACCTATTTAGAATGCTCTTAATGAGCTGTTATTTTTATTATTTACAGCCCTACCGTGCCCCTTTAAATATCTATTTACATATTTCAATTTGATGCAGTAGAAACAAAGATATTGGGGTTTTGCAAGACATTATTCTAACAACATCTCTTAAAGTTATCTTGAAGTTATCATTGCTACGATAAGTCATTGTGCAATGGGCTATTGGTCACATACCCCTGTGGCCCATCGCATAACCAAACTCTCACAACAGCGAGAGTTCTGGGAGGACTAAGATGCAGTTTCCCAACTGCGATACCCTTAAGTTTTTCAATGTGCCAATCCTCGCAACAGCAACAGTTTTGTACACATTTTGAACACATTTAATAAGCCCATCCCAGTTTACACCAAAGTTAACTTTTACCATGAAATATTTCAAAATTGCCTCTGTTCTTTTTCTGTGAAGACAGTTGCATAACACAAAATTAACCAAAGCAATTCGGTTGATAATTGCTTCCTAAATTTGTAAAATGAAGCTTTATAATTATATTGGCCTTTTTCCCATAGGAACCAATCTTAAAGCCTGTCAGCTCAACCTTCAATGTCCAACCCTATTTTGCCCTGAAATACAGTATTTTGATTGGCTGGAAAACCTGTGAATCTGTCAACTGGTAAAGTTTTAGAATTAATTTTGTTTTAACATTATTTTCTTTTGGTAAATTTTTATTTAGCATATGGGGAAATCGTCAGTGAAGATTTTCATTCCCCTCCCTCTATAGTTACAATACAAGGTTTTTTCGATACAAAAGTTGTCCAGTTATATGTTCCTAGTATACAAATAGATGAAAACCGATTATGAAATCCATTGATGAAACACAATAATGAAACAATGAGGTGATGCACAAGATGATGCAATAATTATACTATAATCGAACAACATGGATAATACAATATATCAGCCATGAATATACTCAAGTTATCAAATCATTTATCATATGTATGGATTTTCAAAATGTAGTACAATTGCCTTTTTAAATGATGATTTTGATGCTATTACCCTCAATAGTGCAAGTAATGAATTCCACAAATTTACAGATCTTTATAACAAGCTTCTATAAAACCTTCCATTGTCAACCACAGGTCCCATGACTCAAGAAGACAAGGATGGTTTATATATGAAATTTGCCCTACGCTTGTCCAACCCCAGAAATACCCTATTAATCATGAGAATTGGAATTGTCATTGACAAGTGCCAGGAGCGCCAGGCTGTGATAGTGAGCTATATGCGGTTAATTATCCATTAATGTTAAGGTTACTTTTAAGAGGTTGTTTCACCTTTGGATAATAGCTAGCTCCTATCGCAGTCTCCTCCTCCATCAACTGCTGTTGTCCAATACATAATAATAGTTCCGGTATTATGTAAGACATAACACTCACGTGTAAGGATGTTCTATATTTATTCCTGTGTTATTGCGTTTCCATGACAAGATTTCAATTGACAATGAACAGCTCCAAAGACAAATTCCACTCAATCACACTCAGCCAACGCTCCCACCATCGAAGCAGTCTATCAGCTTTAATTCCAACTCCAGGATTAAACTTCTAGAACACAACCTTTCCAGGATGGTTAACTCACAACAATGTTCAGCTTTACTCTGACTGAGTGTCGGCTTCAACAGCCCTTATGTATGATGATACAATACACATCATTACCTAGACTCCTCCTTACTCTTCACCTTTGACAAAGAGTTATATACTGAGCATGGACTGACCACCCACATCAGTACAATAGTCTTTGTAGTTGTAGAATGTCGATTCTGATTACTTCAGCTTCTTTATATATAGACCTTGTGCAGATGTGGTCATGTGGTCACTTTTTGGTGATCACCACGTGGTGGTTATGGCCATGTGGCTGTAAAATGAATCCAAAGTTCATCAATTCTAACTGACAATGACAGTTGAGTTTGTTTCAGTGGGGCTTCTTTTAGGTAAAGTATGCTTGAAATATTATTCCAAATGCTTTAAAATTGAAAATATTCATGCTTACGAATTGATCACTAATATGGCTGCCACATCATTTTAAGAGTTGTGACGTCATCTGCACAACGTCTATACATGCTTCCTGTCTAAAGCCCCGCAGCAGCTGCGGAATTTCCACTTATACTTTAACACCTTGGCTACAACTCTCCAACCCTTCGCTGAATGGTGATTTTAGTTTTTTTGGGCTCTTAAGAAGAAGCAACCACATATAATAAGATTTGTTGGTGACTTGAGGAAGGCGATTAATGTACAGAATTAGAGAAACAATGTTCAAAAAGAAAACGGTAATGATGTGGTCGATCAAGGTGGGCCTATTGATTCTTATTCCACTAAACACAACAGTAATGAATATCAGCACCCTGAATTCTAACTGAGAAGTATGTGAACTTTAAGCTTGAGCTCACAATGATTATTGAAAATTGTATCCGGTTTTCAGAGATGCATTCACTTTGAGGAATATAAGGAATGCCATAGACTCATCACTCAGTGGGTAGCTCCTGAGGTTAAAGAGGGGTACTCCCCAAACGGACGTCATCTATATAACCCGCAGTGCCATCGCTCAGACACTTGACAAGGGCTGCACAGGACCCCATAAAGGACAGCCTACAGGACAGGCTCCCTGCCCTGGGGGACCATGAAAAGCCCAGCAGGTAATGTATATAGGATGCTGGTATAAGCATCATTGTAGTGCCCGCCAATACAGCTACAACAAGCTGTGTCAAGTGCTTTATTCGGACAAATCACGGCAGGTGGGTTCTGGGGTTCCGCCCGCCCGCCCCCCGCCCACCCCCCGCTCCCGCCTATTGATGGCCAGGATGTTCTGGTATCCATAATTCAGATTAAAGATGTTATCCGGCAGCCAGCCGCAGTGTACACACTGCTAGCTCATGAGCTGATACAGCAAATAGGTCAGAAGTCTGCTCAGGCCCAGCTTTCAACAACCTCCTGCTGGCCTCCCAGTCAACCACCGGCCCCAGGTCTCATGAGAAAAAGATATTGAGGATGATGTGCCACCTTATAGTGTCTCGGGACCCTATTGTGAGTTCTGTGGTATACAAAACATGAACATCTTTTTAAAAAACATAAGAAATACTGTTCACTATCATTTGATTCATATATCCTCTCCCTAGAACGACTTAAAATATGATTTTATACCCGGCATAATTAATTGTTATAACAGTGGCACACAAAACTAAGAAATTAAATTTACCTAGTTTTTTCATAACTTGACTTAGGAAAATTAACAGAAAAAAGGCCAACAATGAAAAATTTCACAACATTGGCTACAAGACGGTGTTTCTAAGGAAATAACAACGAAATTTCATATGTTTAGGATTAAAAAATGTAATACCTCCTAGAAACCTGATTCTCGATGCATCTATCGACCATATTTCATTTGATTTGAGTGGAGCACGCTATAGAAGGTAATAAACAATTTCGTAAAATTAAGTGGTAAATGAAAATGAATGAATTTTTTAAAGTTACCCTTTTGTAGAACCGAAAAAAAGACCTAAAATAAAATTTTCTCTTCAAAGTAGGGTTATTATTATCTGAATTAGCAGTACCTTATCGAAATATGAGTAAAATATCTGGTTTTGATTTAATTCTATATTCAGAAATTTCGGTTCTCTGTGATTTGAATGAATATTGTATAACCACCTTGTTGGTTAACTCTGTGCTATAGATCCAACTTATTGGTGGTTTCGGATGGTGATAGGCTACCAATCCAAAGCAAGAGGCTGGCTACTAGACCCATTATTTCTAAAATAAACATTGCATCTACTGCTAAAGGCGTAGGGATTGAGAAAAGTTACCCTCTCCGCTATGGACGGGCATACTAACCTGGGGCGACGCAATTTTCTGTATCTTTAGATTGTTGCTGAGATTACAGGGACCCAGGGTCAGGGATGGTTTATGCAGAAGCACTATCTCTGAGCCCCAGCCAGGATTGAATTATGACTATATCTAACACGAGAGGGGGTAGTTTGACGGAAAAGGGGATGATTCTGAATGTTTTATGAATGCACCTATCTAAATGATGCCTGTTTTTCACGCTGGTTTGATAGGATTATCTGTTTCTGTTACACGCACCGTATAGTTTATCGCAGCATATGTGGTCGTTACCCGTGCCTTGTCCCTGCTCTACCCTGATACCCCCTCCCCAAATGCATTATTTCATCTTCATCTTTCTATGTATTGAATGCTCAAAACGTATGCCAGTGCCCAGTAAGCTCCATACCACTCTCCCATCAACAAGCAGTATCTTTGACGGGGATCCAGAATTAAGACCAGAACCAGTGATTGTTAAGGCCAGCGGTATGAGTGTGGGGACATTACGAAGAAATCGTGGGTGCAGGCCTTGGATGGTTTTTAAATTCTTTCCCGCTTGTCACCAAAACTGCAACTCTTTTGTCACCAGCTTCCGTATCTTCCTCACTCCGCCATCAGCGCTGTTCTACTCATACTGTCAATGTGTCATCTACCTGCCCACTGTCCCCAGCCAGTAATACTGCCCTTTGCACGCCACTGTCCACAGCCACCAACACTACCCTCCAACTGACACTGTCCCCAGTTAGTAAAAATGCCCTCTGCCCCCCCCACCGTCCCCAGCCACAAATACTATCCTCTAATCAGCCGCCGTTGCCAGCCACTACTGCCCTTTGCACTGTGACTACCTCCTGCCACCAGTACTGCCCCCTGCCCTGCCAGCTGTAACATAACGCCTACCACTAACATAGCCCTCTGTCTCGTGAACTTCTCACACGGCCAACAACCAGTCTGTTTGACAGAAGGCGCACACTGCTGACTACCATCCCTTGTCAGACACAACGACACACACTGCCGCCCACCTTCCCTTGTCAGAGAGAACAACACACACTGCCGACCACCATCCCTTGTCAGAGAGAACAACACACACTGCCGACCACCATCCCTTGTCAGACACAGTGACACACACTGCCAACCACCATCCCTTGTCAGACACGACACACACTGCCGACCAGCATCCCTTGTCAGACAGAATGACACACACTGCCAACCACCATCCCTCGTCAGACAGAATGACATACACTGCCGACCATTATCCCTTGTCAGACACAGCGACACACACTGCCAACCACCATCCCTTGTCAGATATGACACACACTGCTGACCACCATCCCTTGTCAGACAGAATGACACACACTGCCGACCACCATCCCTTGTCAGACACAGTGACACACACTGCCAACCACTAGGTCTCACTTCCAATCTGCATGACAGCTTTGCCTCGTCAATACCCACTCTCCGCACAGGTGCACAGAATAAGCCTGATAAATAATGAAAAGCTTACTTGGTGAATGACAGATGTTGAGGGGAAACGTTTGACAGACTGGCCTAATCGTCAATATTTATAGCGCCTGGTTATAAGTGCAAGGTCCAGAACAAGAAGGCTGTGTCTCCTGGCTGACGGATGGGGTAAGAGGCATAATTTGGCGTGCGGCGGCCAACCATCATGTCTTAATCATCTGGGGGAATAGGGGCTTAAACTGAGCCTTTGGTCTGCTCACTACCGCCGCCTGGGCCCATTCCCGGCCGTCGGTCCTGCATAGCCTCGTATAACTCCTATAATGCCATTGCAACCACCCCTTTTACCAGATGACACTGCCATTCTGCATAGATCTCGTGTTACATTATAGCTACGGTGGGCAAGCATTCAGCATATCCAGATCTCAAAAAGCTGTGGTATAGAAATGTCAAGGGAAACTCTGTAGCGAGGTACATATTATTAGATTTGTAACAAGCAAGCCATGACTGAATTGTATACACACAAATCAAGACCCTTATTATTTCTAGCTTATGTTGGACCCCCTTTTCGACTCTTTAGAGTCCCAGCTGTGACTCTCCTGCCTCTCATCTAAACAGTTTACCATCTCTTAGATGGTTTCGTTATAGTTGAGTTGACATTGGATTGGATAAGAAATTATTTAATAAATCGCTAACAAAAAACTATTGCAAATAGAAATTACAAGAAATTAGTTGTGGAGTGTCACAAGCATCTATATTGAGTCCTCTCTTTTTTATTACTTTTATAAATGACATTAGATATATCTTAGACGAAGGCACATACCAACACTATGCGGATGACACAGTTTTATATTTCTCACATGGAAATTATATGAAGCAGCTTCTAATTTGCAAAGAAAACTTGATATATTTGCTAAATGGTGTTCAGACACATACCAAATGAAATGTTGCACATATCAACCATGATATATTTCCCTAGGGTGTACGTGGGGGGTCTTCACAGGATGACGGCTACCGCAACAATGGATGCATTCACCCAAAGTTACCTAGTTGCCTCTTTCTCATGCAGTGATCTGATTGGTCGAAGCCAGTATGGAAGACCCCGGTGCAGGTTTGGAACAATCCCCTTAGTGTCCATAGTGTGTTCAGTGCTGCCACCTATAGTCAGGTGGGAGACATCACACTGAAACCTGGTGGTGCCGGGAGTCTATTTGGAATGTAAACTGCTGAGTGTTTACCCTGTTCATGTCAATGCCCAGGTACAGGCAAGGCACGAGTGCATCTCATGTTTATGAGAAGTGTCCAGGGGGTCATTGGTACGGTTTCAGTGCAATACCTCATCAGGCCGTGTCTTATGTGTGAGGTGTCCACACTATAGGGATCTTGCATTGGCAGATAGTTGTAATCATAACTAGTGGTTGTTGATCCAATTTGAAGAAGTCGGTGTGTGGCAATATTGGTCATAAGAGGCATTTAGGTCTAACCCATCTTGTAGGAGAAGAATATGTAAGTTCATTCAATGTAGTCACCGATCGACTGGGTTGGTGTATATGCAGGTATAATTGTTTGATGTGGTTACGGCTAAGATATGGACCATAATGAACCAACTATTAGTGGTAGGGACATTAGCTGTATATTAATATACGCTGTCCAATGAATTTAAACCCAGTGGTATTTGAGTACGGAGACGTTGAATCCAATTGAATTGGACATGTAGTCTCAACGTGTTTGTTTCCTCTAGGTTTCCGTCGACGTGTATGAAATCCAATAAATGGATTTCAATGTCATCCAGTCCCTGATGTTGCCCTGAATTGAAGTGTCGTGATACCTCATTATTCTCGCGTTTGTGGGCAACATGGTAGAAGTGGTTTTTGAACCGCTCCTGTAGGGCATTCTTTGTTTGACCCACATATTGTTTCCCACACCGTTTACAGCTGATACAATACACCATGTTATTGCTCTTACAGCTGACGTTATGTTGGGTCATGTAGTGACTCTTTGTCGCTTTCGATCTGATGCAGCCACTGGTATTCAGTTTCAGACAATATCTGCATTTCATGTTTTTGGCTCCTTTGTCCTTTTCTTGGACATTTCCTAAGTGGTGTCGGCAGGTAGTGGTTTCAGCTTCGACTTAACCAGCAGGTCACATAGACTTTTTGGTTTGCGATAGCCAACCTTGCGTTGTTTGGTGTGCAGGGCACGGGTGCTCTTGGAGCGGTCCAGGAGGTCCCAGGTGCTCATCACCTGAGTTCTTAGGCCATCATACACCGGATTGTATGTGGTCGTGAGGAACACTGTTTCCCTTGGTTGCCTTGGTGGGGGCCCTTGGTTTCAGTAGTTCATCCCGACTCTTCTTAGTAGCCCATACATAGGCTTCCAGGATGAGATTGAGGGGATAGCCGTTCTGGATTAGGAGGGCTGCTTTGTGGACACAGTTCCGCATGACGTCTTCTTGATAACTGCAGATCCTCCTGATTCACAAAAACTGGCCATATGGTAGACCCTTCTTGCAATGGTAAGGATGGGCAGAATCATAAGGCAAGTAATTGTTGTGATCAGTGGGCTTGTAGTACAAGGTGGTGATGAGTTCTGTGCCTGATAGCTTCACAGTAGTCTCCAGGAAGTTTATACTTTATTGCGACGGTTCAACAGTGAATTTGACCTTTTGACTTGACACACCCGTATCCTTCTAAAAGGGATTACCTTATGGTCAATTCATGCGGATATGCAGGATCTGCAGCTAAATAGAAGATATCTGAAACCATTGTGAAAAGAAGAATGCAATCCTTATCCATAAGGGTTGCCCCCTATATAGAATGGACACTAGAGGCCTACACTAAAGCCTCAACACACGACTGTGCCGCTCTCCTTACCCCAAACACAGGGGAAATGATGAATTGTCTCAGCAGCCGATCTTCCTGACGACGACGTATATGATCCGTCATGACGTGGCTTGAGTGAACAAGTCAGAAAACCCTGGTACCTGCTGGATAGAGCAAATTCTACATGGCACCTGCACAACAGCAGTTTGAAAGTAGGATATCCCAAACCGAAGAGTCTATGTGACATATTGGTGAATGCCCTACAGGAAGGGTTTAAAAACCAATGCTACCACATCACTCGACAAATCACCGAGACGGTCTCGAGACACTTTAACATGCTCGAACATGCATATGCTGAGGTTTATACATTGCAACACCGATTGAGACCACACCATACAACAGAGACTACAGGTGGAATTCAACTGTAGCAATATCAAAGGCTTGTATTCTCTGGACTACATTAATTTTACTGAATTGTAACAGAAAAGGCGGCCAAAAAGGGCAGTGTTCTAAGATGTATTTTTTTCAAAATAAATATCAAATGTTATTGAAACCTAATGAATATTGTGCCAGAAACTGGCAACAGGCAGACCAAAACACTAAACTATAGGCCTATATAGAATGCAACACTAAACTATTATAGAAAATAAGAAACCTATCAATGCCTCTGCGACCATCAACTGAGGGACTCACACAATGTCATGTAGTCACCAATATCACAGTCCCCAACAGGGTTGCCAGCTCCCCAGATCTAGATTTACTCGCACATATTATGAGATAACATTCTAAGATCCATAAATTGTGGAGACTGTTTTCAAAGTTTGGTGTGATGAGGTTTTGAACCAAAACAGTGCCATGACCATTAAAAAAATCCCCTCGAGGAATAGCTCACATACTCACGGAATTTTGTGGATGCTTGTCAGTGGATACAGGAGATGTTTAGAGCGATACAATTATTTGAATTATCTTCTGATCAGGAGGAAGACTTATATCATGATTTCGCATTTTGAGTTTGTGTCGAGAGACATTTTATGGTTTGAAGTATGGTGGTTATTACACACTAATGTTTTGATTTAGTGTACAAATTAGCAATAAACTGTTCAGGTTCTATATAATGCTCAGGAATTTGGATGTTTTGAAAAAACCTTTAATTGCTTATGGATCACCCAATCCAGCACAGTACTTTACAAGTTGGGTATATATGATTCCAGTAAGGGGCCTTCAATTAAGTACATGTATATGCATCAAGGGGGGAGGGGGATACAAAATGTTTGAAAATGTGCTTACATTCTAGGACATATTCAAAGCTTATTTTTGTCTAACGGGGGGGGGGGGGGGGGGTTGAGGGGGGTGCGATATTTTTTAAAATGTGCGTACCTACTAAATGGAAGGCCCCCAAGGTACTAGTGGTAATTATGTTTCACAAATTGCCCCATATAAATTTTAAATATGAACATACGAGAAAGTATGAAAAAACAATAGGTTTACTATGAAAAAGGAGCCCATCATGTAGATGTTTGGCTTGAAGTTGGAGGATATTAGTAAAACATTACCATATGTGTGATCTTTTATAACACCACAAGTAATCCTTTGATTGAAAATTGATAGTGTTGAGCATATGATACAGTGGGCAGGTAGTTAATTGTGGTTAACATGGTCATTCACAACTGAGGGTCTATAATTGCTGGCACCAGTCTCAATGACCACTGGCACCAACAAAAGCAGCAGGTAGGAGTGGCCCTGGTGCATTCAGGTAAGTCAGGTGTAACCCAGATAAGTCTGTCCATAGAGGGGTAATTCTAGCATTTTCCCAGTCAGATCTTTCCATTGTTCACATAATCAAGTCTATGCACTTTATATTTCAATGCATACATCAATGGAAAGCTTATTTTGTCTACACTATTATAGTATGCACAATTTCCACATTTACTTAAACTTTATACACATTTTTCAACATTCTTTAACAAATCCTCTGAAGTTATGGTTGTTCTAAAGGTGTTTTACACTGGTCTCATAAGTTTGGGGCTGCTAATCCAGATTTACAGAAATACGGCGTACTTGAGAACAGTTTTAAATGCCTATGGTAGTCGATTTTTAGATGTAATCTAAGAGAGGCCTGCACCTGCTCACCTGGGAATGTCATGCTCTTAAATAGGACCTAAAAATATCAGTTTTCGCAGGGAGGAATGAAGTTCCCTGAAAACATGCATGGAAAGACTCAACTAAACACTGTTTAAACACGTAATCCTGCTATTAAAAAACACTCCATGTTTTGCTGGTATCTGTCACAAAAATGCACAACACCTGTCATAAAACAGCAATTTTGTAACATCATTATTAGTGTTTTAAACGTGTTTTGTCCCATGTGTATCAACGTTTTGTAATATTTGCCGCCGAACCACTAATAATAATCCCTTGATCAAAGCATGTGCTTCACATTTTTCTTCATGGTGGACTTGATATATCTGTATACGTCATATATATTACACACGTTTTACTAGATGTACGTATGCAAAGGTGATATGAGTTTGATATCCGTGTTGTCGGTTACTGAGAAATGTGTGTGGAGAAACACCCGACGTAGGTTGTTGCCCAAGTTCGTAAGAGATTACGGCACGATGAAGTCTTTAGTCAAGAACAGAACATCATACTGAATATGACGCGTGTGTACACCGTCACATCCCGGTACTGCCGGGTGTTGTCACGTCGTCTAAGATGGCGGCGGTGCATCGATCGGGTCCCATGGCAAAGGTTTTTAAGCCCGTCGTCGATGTCGTTAATCTGCAGAGAATTAATGCAGCGGGCAGTCCTGATTAGGGGATTTGGGGTCCGGTCGGCCGGGGCTTCTGGGGCATTATTTGGGCCCCAGGAGCCACATGGCAACACAGACCGGGGATGTAGGCCACCACGGGCGCCTCCAGCGGGGAGTAGGTGCACCACTCGCGGGTCACCACGCATTCCGAGGGTCGACAATATGGCCTTGGGACAGCATACCTCAGCAGGTCATGTACGTGGGGAGTGTAAAGAACCTACACGTGGACGGATTTGGGGGAGGCGCATGGGGTGTCCGCCAGATATCATTCTTTTTAATGTTAAACTTACTGCTCCGGGGAATGCATCTGGAGGCTTTTTAATGTGGGCGCCCCCCTCCCTTTATGGAAATACTGGATCCGCCCCTGTTACACATTTTAATACTCGGACATAGTCATCGCGTCAATATCAATTGTATTTATAAGAATAGCCAACACAAAATGGTGTGCGTGTTTGCCAAAAATGAGACAAAACATCAACATACTATTGTGTCTTAATTCATTGTTTAGCATGCATCACGCATTATGAAATACATCATAATATATTATAAGCAATGGTGCATTGATATTTGAATCTAAGCTTACCTACTTTAACTTAACCTTTGAAACCTTAATTATGTATTCTCTTGCTTACTTTACATTCCAATTCAATATAATCAATATGCACCAAACCAACACTAGATGATCACGTAGCTCCATTAAAGAACTATCATTAGTAATGAATGGGTTCCAAAATTTGACCACTTAACTGCTGTGCTTCTGGGGGTAATTTTAAGGAAAATAGATGTATTTCCGACTAATCATAGTTTATGTTGTATGTTGTTTCAACAGTCAGCATATCGTTCATATTAGAGTATCATGTGAAAATCACACACGATTCACACAAATTTGAATTTCCGGTTGCCATTGTATAACCATTTTCCTGACTTTCCTTCAAAATAGAAATAATCCTAAAAATTCCCATACAATGTTTTGCCAAATTTTGAATATAGGCATCATGGTTACTGAAAACAAGAGCTCCATGAAACTCCCTAAATTTTCATATATTAACAGTTTCAAAAGCAATTTTAGGACAAAAGATATGTAATACCGAATTATGCATGCATGTGTATTTCCAGAATATTATATACAAATGCACATAATTAGGATATTTTACCATATGACCAAAGAGGTGCCATAGTAACAAGTATTTATATAGGAATTTATTGCGGTTGTACATATTTTAGTTGCTTGTTGCTTGTTTATGATTTTATGTTATATGGAACTTTTTAGAATAGTGTTGCCATGGTAACCATGTCATTTTGTACCTTTATTCGATTTCATTGAGTTTTCCCCCTAGAATAACATAATTATCACAGTTTCCACAGCAAGCAGTAGATTCAGTTTACCTATTTCCTTTTGCCAGAATGAAATGGAAGCCAACAAAAAAAGTAATGTCATATTTGATGACATTTCTCATTTTCTTTTGTATTTGCTGATTTTGCACAAGTTCACTGGTTTTTTGTTAATTTCGAAAATCTGTTGCTCAGGAAAGTGTTGCCATGGTTACCATAGATCAAGGTGTACGTGGGGAAGTCATTCCAACACATTGGCTACCGCTGCAATGGTCGGATTCAGCGAAAACTACACAGAGACCTGTCCTGGCCCCTCTTTCATGCATAGTTGAGATTGGTCAGACCGCGCCACCGGTGGTGTTACCTAAGGAATGAACATTCCAATTTAGTCTGCAGGTTTGGTCAGCGCTGATACCTACAAGTAAGTGGGTGTTTGGACTTAAACCTGTAGTTGGTGATCTTGGTGGGGTATGGGCTGAGAGTGACATGGCTACCATAGATAAATCTTTGTTTTCGAGCAAATCCACTAAAGGAACCACAACGCACAAGAGGCAAGCTTTCCCTGAAGTGATACCTAACTGCTATTATTGAAAACTATAATTTTATGATATATAATGTAGAAGATGGCTATATATTTTCAACTAAAAATTAATATCTTAAACAGAGCACTCTGCTCCCGAGTTAACTCAGGATAAAAGAACGCTGTATATAGTAGAAATGCTTCAAATAATAAAATATCTTTCCAAAAGGATAATTATCAATTCTTGATATTTTTTAAATTCGTCATTTGATAATAGATGGTTTAGACTATAGCAATCAATCCATATCCAGGGGCCGTCCATGAATAAAATACGTAGTTTACACGTTTTCTAGACCCTCTCCAGGCAAAAATGTAATGTTATTATACTGTTGCAGTAAGGTTATATTTGGTTCTGGTTTGGTTCATGTTACGTTATTTTGATGGCACCCAATAATGTCTTTAGAACCTAACATTGCAATGTTGCACTGTGATATCATTATAACATTCTGGTTATGTTTTTGTCACATAAAAATAACATTGTTATAACATTCTGTATTGGTAAGTTCTTAACTTCACCAAAATATAATAGGTTATTATAACACTCTGTCTTGGAGAGTCTCAACCTAATGCAAAGAGATGTAACTGTTACGTGAAAATTTAGCAGGTAACAGACTGACCAAATAAAGTGTGGTCACAGAATGTTCTTGTAATATCGCTGCTTGCCTGGGTCCACTCCCCTTTAGAGTGTAATGTGCATTAAGAAACTGCTTTGTCAGAAAAAAGATTATCCTCGTCTAAAATACTCCATAGGGCTATATTTCTACGCGGTTTAATCTATTACATGCAGGATATTGGTATTAATTTACACCCTTTTCTTGTTGTAGATGGATTATACGTTTCATTTTGATGTAAAGATGCAAAGAACGATATTTATTGCCACGAGGAGTTCAAGGATGAATGCATGCCACAAACAGTGTATATTCACGTGATAACCCATAGTGGTTCGGGGTACTCAAGAAGGTCAGTATGATGAACTTGCATCGTTGGGGTAGTGGGACAAAGGACCTCCCTCCGGCCCTCCTTTCCAAATTAAATATCACAGTATCAGCCCCACCGTAGTCCCCCAGAGGTGACCCCCTGTAACATGAGGGCCTCTAGAAGCTTTTCAGGCCATATTAAGAACTTGGGTGTAATCAGGGGCGGAGAATTTACTATGGGGAGGAGGGGTTTGAAGTCTGTCAGAGCGTGTGCACCAGGCAAGCACAGAAGGTAATCACTGCCATGCCTATGATCTAATTCTTGTTCTTCCCTTAATACCTGATCAACCCGAATAGACCAAACACGGCACGCAAATTCACGCAAATTTCTGTAAATAGTAAATTGAAGTCATGTCGCCCGTACAGCCAGTACAATGAAGGCGACAAGCACCAAATTAGCTTTTCGTTGTACTACTTACAATTTACATGTCGCGTGCATAAAAGAGTCATTCCGCGCAACGATGTTGTGACTTGTGTATATTGTGAAGCTAAAATAGGCGACATCACTTATAAAGGTAAACTATCTAACATTATTATTGTCAATACAACTCACACAATATAAGCGATATACATAATTAGAGGGTATTATGTCCTTATCAATTCAGTTGATATTTTTGTCTAGATAATTGGGGCTAAACATACAACGTCGCAAATATGTAGAATGTAGAATGTACAATATTGCTGTATAGATAGTGGAACCTGTTAAGGCAATGTCGCGTGGATAGGCAGCTCTCAATGGGCGATAACAATTATGATATTATACAAACAATGCGACAATCTATAAATTCTCATTTCCATATACTACTAACTTTCACGAGCGTATAAGAGAACCAATACATGCGACAATGTCGCGTAAATAGTGGAAGCTATCGAGGCGGTGTCGCGCGTATAGGCAGCGCCCAGCTGAGGGAGGGCGAGCAGGACGCATGGATTCGCTTATTTGTAAGCTTCGTATATAGAGTATATAAATAACTGTTTCTTTAGTGTGCGATCAAAACTAAAGCCCCATACCCACTAGGCGATATTACTGGCAACTGGCAATGGGCAACAGCAGAATCACTGGTAAAATCATCACCAATTCAGATCACCTGTTAGATGTATTATTGAAATGTTACATGCTAACAGGTGATCTGAATTAGTGATGATTTTACCAGTGATTCTGCTGTTGCCCGTCGCCAGTTGCCGGTAAAATCGCCTAGTGGGTATGGGGCTTAAGGCTGCTTTTGGTGGTGTTTTAGGTTATACTCGGTAAAATACATACACTGGTAACATGTGGTAGTTTGGAGGCTGAAGCATACAACCAGCTTCCCTCTACGTTAATTGTAATAGGAGCTGAGGATCAATCTCCCGTAGCCGGCATCTTTTCCCCACTGCCCATGGCTGTAACCTTCCAGCAAATGCTCCTCCCTCTACAGTGAATGAGGCCCCAGATATTCGCCTCCCAAACCCCGTTTCGCATCCACGCTTGGTTAAAAGAGGCAAACAGCGCTGCCAGCCACTCAATATGGCGTCCGATGTCTTGGTCATTTGGCCAACTGAAGGTCTTTAAGGCGGGTCTCAGCGGGGCGGGGCGCGGGGCGGGGCGCGGGGCGGGCGGCGGGCCGGTGGCCGCTCCCCTTGTGACGCACTGTTTAGTTTTCATCTGGTGTCTTATCCCGAGATAAGGCGCCATCAAAGGCCGCCCTGCCCTGCCCGCCCCGCGCCTGCGCAGAGCTGTCCTTCCTCCCGGCGCCATCTCTCAGCGTCCCCACTACAGAATTGGCAGGTGTCTCGGGAATAAACGTCCCTCATAGGCTTGGTTGCACCAGCGCGGGGATCGTTCCGGGGGGCGCTATCAATAAAAACACAAATGAATGGTCTAAAAGGACGCCGCCGAGATACTATTCATCGTGCCGCGACCGCCCTTTCCCAGGGAGGGCAATGTGTCTTTCGGAAATTCAAAGCTTAAGTACAGAAAACACAGGACGAGGTGCAATCCATCAAATTATATGAACAGTGCTTCAAGGGAGGAAGGTACTTTGACTTTGAATTCAACGCGCATGATCTAAAGAATCCAGACGGTGAGAGTCCAATGAATTCTAAACTTAGGATATTGGGCTTCATTTTAACGGGGTTACTTATTCATGTATAAAAGTTTATCAATTATACTTGTTGTGCTTCTGAATAATAAGTGAGGTGAAGTTGGGTTGTAGGTGTGAAATATGCTATTCTCTGTGCTCGTAAATATCGCATATTCCTATGTCCAGATCTTTGTTGGTTCGAATTGAAGGCAACTAATGAGAAGCTCATATTTGACGTGGGTCATATAAAAAAAATATAATCGAAAAAGACAAACATCATGAATCAATCAAATTGAATCATTAAAACTATACACATGTCTCAACAGGGTAGACATAGTAACTGCTTGGAAGATCAGGTATGTACTTGAAGGCTTTTTGGTAATGGACTATGTCTGGGTTTTTATGAGATTTGGGGAGTAGTTTTATATGTTTATATTTGAGTCTTTGGTTAAATACATACCCATGTTTGGCGATGTCAATCTATTACTCCAATTTACTGGGTATTTAGAAATGCCCTTAATGAAGTTTGTTCAGACCGGTTTTCCTTTTTCTGTTTTATTTTGAGTAGATTTTATCATCATCTTGGTAGTTCAAGTCCAGACAAATGATCACTCACTTGCAGAGGTAACAGACCTATGTAAGTTTATTGATGATAAACACTCAGCAGCTATAAGTAAGATATCATGCTTTCTGATGGTTTATTCCTCCACATAAGATCAGCATTTAAATACTCTCCGATCGTATTCAGCATTCTGTGATGTTAATTCACCAAACGTTCAGTTTACTTGTGGCACCTACTAGTCATATGTCAGTCCTCAGTAAGGTTTAGTTTAGCCAGGTCCAAGTTGGGTAGTATCATCTTATCTCCAGCTAACTTTATCCTATCTTGACAGTATAGCTTCTCCTGTTACTGATAGCTCCTCCTGGACATCGTTAGAAACTCCTGTATGACTAGCACTAACTAGCATCAGCCTGACTGCATTCATCACATATTAGATCTATGTCACCTTTGAGTTTTCCACTACTACCCTGTCTTCTCTCTTCAACAGCCTGTATGCACTATACATATAGCCTTATGTACTTAACCTGCCACATATGGCTATTAATCATTACTACCTAAACAGGTTCGGGATGCAACGCTGTTTTGGTATTATTGCCACAAGATAGGACTACACCATAAACGGTATCGTAGTCATAGCTGAACGCACTAGGGCAGTAATGGCGATGAACGGCGTGGAAACTACGCAAACAGCCGTTAAACCACGCAAATATTGTCTTATTTGATCCATAGAATGGCAAAAAAACGCATTTATTTACCAGCAAATTGTCCGAAATGTTTTCACCGCCATGTCGCCTGTTTTCACCGCCATGTTGTCTTGTTTTCTTTATATTTTCAACTATCGGAGGGTTATTGGTATGAAATAAAACAAAAGTGAACTTCGTCTCCGTGTATTTGATGCGTCTCGGGCTAAAGCCCTCGATGCATGAAATGCACGGAAACTTACGGAAATACTTATTGCTTTGTGCCCCCTCGGTTCTTTTCATGTATTTATATCACTTTCCCAGAATTAACAAAATTAATGGGCATACAGTGAAAGCATTGATTGTGGTAATACAGGAAAATGGTCCAATCCAGATTTTTGACAAATCAGAGACATCAAAGTTCAGTTGATGTCCACATACAAGACCATGGTTATCGTACAAGCTTCAATCACTTTTGTCACAGTAAAAGTTGGCTATCCTCGCACGATTGCTCTATAAGAAAGTTATCCCAGTCATCGTACATGTCCTACATTTATAATTAAGACAACAAAATAATGCAAAATATAGTGATTTTCCTAATTGAACTAGCTGAAATAACCAAAGGTAGACAAACCAACCTACCTGTGCTTGACATAACCTGTAAAAATAACATTTGATCTTGACACAGCATAATAAGGCTTGCAATTTATGTGCATGTCTATTACATATGTTGCCTATGTTTTATTGTCTCCCCCTTCTCCACCTACATCCCACTTCTCACCTATAGATCACATCTAAGGCCGCGGTTCTCCACTTTTAAGCCATTGACAAACCTTTCCCATTTGGTCCTCACCTTCTGCTGAGGACTATAGGAAAACATACAGAGGTTGACAGTACAACCCTGAATACGAGGTGGGTGTGGAAAAATTACTGCCCGAGGCCGTTAGGCTGATGGCAGTAATTTTTCTGACATCCCACTGAGTATTCAGGGTTGTACTGTCAACCGAGGTAAGTTTTCCTTATATTATATACCATATTTTGTAAGTTATAAGCACTAGAGAAAGGAAATTATCAGTGGAGCAAAGTGGGCAGTATTCCAATGTATTGATTATGCACACACATTGACTGGTGTCAAGCAGTTTTCCCTAATATTCATTATTTTCTCTTAAATTAGGATTCTATCACTATCTCCATTTAATTAGACTGCATTATTTTACCTGAAATTAAAAAAATAATCATGCAAATCCATTCAGAATTCACAAATAAGGAGAAAAACATTTTACACAGTATAGCAAGATGGGCAGTATACACGAATACTGCCCACTGTGCCAATACACCAAAAATACTGAATGGCAGTGTCCAGTTAGCATTCATCATGTATTTTGGCATTGATATATAATATTACCATCTACTACTCCCTCCTGCATCCTACTGCCCCATCTAACCCTATCTCTGGACCTGCCTCTTGATATACAGAAAAGTTTTGCAGGAACAAACTTGGCACTAATCTGACTTTCTTGGTGGAGTCACCCATAATTTGGAGGAGAGATCCATCGAACTAAGCATAAATTGGTAATTCACACCGGGGTCAGTGATATGAGATTCAGGAGTTGAGAAATTGTCATGATTCATTACAGTATCAATAGCCAGAGTAGAACCAGTTGTAACAATTAGCCCGGACTCCATTACCTTTATTTTTGTACTGGTTGTCACTGAAGTCCCTACCATGGATAGCTGATTTACCGTATTTTAGCCGCCTGCAGGAGAGTGGCTATACGCACGACAGTAGCGTACGCGCCTGTAGCGTATACAGAATTTCTTACATACGCGGACATGGACACAAGGTAAGGTGGCGTGTATTGTATTTCAAACATGTCTGGGGGGCATTCCATAAAACATCGGCGATACTTGTTTTTGGGTTACCGCGTATCGCGAGGCCCAAATGCCTTCCATAAAAAATCGACGATATATCGCCACGATATTTGCGCTTCCATAAAACTTTGGCGATATATCGCCAGCACCCCGCGATAGTCCAAAACCGCTAAAATCGGCGATACCAAATTTTGGTATCGTGGTGTTTTACAACCCCTTTTAAACCTATTCTCTAACGTTGAAATCGATTTCAAGGGAAACCGCAAGTCATTCTGGGATACTTCCAACATGGGTGAGTACACAAATAAGCCACATGAGCTTTTTCTTGACTTTTCAATATTTTTGTGTCTTACCGCGCTTCAGCGTTTTTACCTCTATATACTATAATCACTGTAGAAGTGTTTGGTCTGAATATAAAGGCCCCTACAGTATTGTAGAGTTACTAAACAATGATTTGAGGTCAAAGTGAGCGATAATAGATGAATTTAGACGAATTTCAATAAATGGTGATATTTTGTAATTCTGTCTATTTCAAGTGATATTTCTAACTTCTTGCACGTAATGTGTCAACCACTCTAATTTTGTAGTCTCAAATTCTTAACCTACAGTCAAAGTTATATAAAAGTGAAGTAATAATTATCATTTATTTTTTATTTCAGCACCCAGGAGGAAGACCAGGTCACCTCAGACCAGCAGGTGTCTGCGTTTTCAACATTTTGCGCTCGCTACCTACTTGAAAAGGAAAAGCTACAGCCGTATGTGGGGGCAAAAACGGTGCAAGTCAAAGAAGGTCTACCGCGAACGCATTGACCCAAGGGTGAGGTGGCCGAGGATCAAAGACTTCCAGGCAAGATTTCGCCTTCCCCCTAGCTGCGTGGAGGAACTCACCCGAGAGTTCGAGGCCAGCCGTTTTCGCCCTGGGAAGGGTGAACATGAGAAGAGAGGAAAGCCCATCCCCCTCTTCCACAAGGTAAATGAGAAGAATGTCGCTATATTATTATGGAAGGCCTACATGAAAGAAAATAACCCACAGCAAAATAACGAAAATTCAGAGTATCGCCAATAATTTATGGAAGTAGGCCTAGAAAAATTATCACCATTAAAATAAAATAACCCCAGTGTATCCTAACTGTACTTGCAAATTAATGCTATTCATTCTTTATAATTTTTCCGATTTATAGGTGTGCTACTGTCTACGGTATTTGGCCACTGGCTCCTACTATGGTGTTGTGTCCGACACCCAGGGGGGCTGCTCCACCTCCAGCATCGGTAGGGCCATACTACCCTTCATCAAGTTCCTCGTTTCGCACAGGAAGAAATACATCAAGTTCCCCAAGGTAAATGATAAAAATCATTACCCTCATTGATTTAGCAGTCCATAAAAAAAAAAGGAAAATATGCGGTCAAAAATATTCAGAAGGTGACCCCTAATGTAATCTGTTAGCTGCATTCGCTATAAATATGGCAATAATCCTCACTAAATTATTCAGTCATAATGATCGATATTATCGTCAACGTTAAAGTCTTATTATCTTTTTTTAGGGTGAGGCGCTACACGAGTCAGCTCTCCGCTTCGCAGAACGACACAAGATGCCGCAGTGTGTGGGGTGTATCGACGGCACCTACATCCCGATAAAGAGGCCTGTCCGGAATGAGCATGCGTACGTCTGCCGCAAGGGATACCATGCTCTGAACGTTCTTGTGAGTATAATTATATAGAAATGATGACAAATAGAATTCAGCAAATAGTGTACAGACAATTACATTTTTATTCTCTTTAACCCTTCATAACCTTGATCTCTTATAAACGTCTTTTGTCAAGCACCACAATGCATAAAAAAACACAAAATAACATACAAGTTTAAAATATATTCACAATTATATGTTAACAGATAGCCAGTGACCACGATGAGAGAATAACGTTTGTGGAGAGTGGTATGTCTGGCTGCCACCACGATCAGGCTGTCCTGGATTATTCAGATTTGGGACAGCAGATCGCCAACCATGGTCGACTGGGACCATACTTTCTCTTAGGAGACGGCGGGTAGGTTAAACGTCAGTAAACGGCGATAAAAAATATACAGAACATAAAAGCCAAATATCACACGTCATTTTTTTACCCTACCGTCACGATATTGTTAACCACATTTCAACAGACGGGGTAAATTTGTGAAATATGTCTCTATATTAGACATGACACTAGCACTGGCAGTATTACTTTTACAAATTCAATTTTCTAACTTCTAACACATATATCTCTCTTTCTCTAAGTCTCTCTATATTATATACACAATGCAAAATATTTTCTAAGTAATATTAACGTTGTATTATTATTTCTTTCGACAGCTAAGCTCTCACCCCCCAAGTCTTCACGCCCTTCCGTACCCAAAACCTGGAAGAACTAGAACCCTGGCAGAGAGACTACCAGTTCGCCCAGACAAGCGCGCGTTCTTCAGTTGAGCGTACAATCGGACAGCTCAAGTCGCGTTGGAGGTATGCATCTTAATTAAAGATATCGCCAATATTTACAACACAAAATAATAACTCTAACTGTTGGATCCAAAGAGTAGTCATTCATCCATTGTCTTGTATGCGCCACTTTATAATCTTGCTTTCCGGTTACATAACTTTCCCAGAAATGAAAATACTATGTTTTCTATTTTATTCTAAGATGCCTCTCCAAATCGGGTGGAGGGGTTATCGAGATGCATCCCCTTCAGGCCTCCTGGGTCGTGAAAGCCTGCTGTGTGCTGCACAATCGGTGTATCCATTGGGGCCTTCGCAAACTCAAGCCTGGTCAGAACCGCGACCCCGACCTGGAAATGATGCTCCAGGTGAACGCCCGATACCGCTTCCTCCTCAACAACCGTAACATCGACCGCGAGGAAGTTGCTGACCACGACCAAGGCCCCAATACCAGGGACAACCCTTCCCTCGAGGGAGTCCAGAGGCGTGATAACTACATCTACGCCCAGTACGGGGGGCCAATGCCTCAAGCACTCCGCCAGCCAGCAGGAAGGGGTAGGGGTCGCAGGGGACGACGTCCTCGCGGTGCGAGGAATGTCAGAGGACGATAAATCAGAACGTTCAAATTGTCGAGTTTTACACGAACATTTATCGAGACTATTTAAGAAACATACCCTCAGTAGTAAACTTGGAACTTCTGGCGAAATGCGAGATGTCATCTTATTGTATAAGACAAGACACTCTGTAATATTCTTCTAACTGAATCTTATTTGCTGTCGCAGCAGAATTTAAACTTTGACAAATCAGAGATGTAATCTTATTGTATCAGACAAAACACTCTGTAACATTCTTGTAACTGAATCTTACTTGCCGTCGCAGCAGAATTTAAACTTTGAAAAATATCGTCACAACAACGTTTTCTTTACTCGAGTAACCTAACACTTCAAACCGGTTTTCAAAGTGTAATGACTTAATTTCTTTATACAAATTTAAACTCGTCCTTTCCAGAAATACAGTTGCTGGTTCAAATACTTATACCTCCGAATTATTTCAGAATACCGTTGAATAAATTGTCTTTTTCAACATCAATTGTTATATCTCTGTCCATTATCTCTACATGACACAACCTTAACTCTGTATGCAGGCAAAAACGATATTAATTAGAATCATAAAAGCCAGTGTCAATTTAATAGTGATAAAAAAACGTTGTATACAATTGACGCATGTTCAGTCTTTGGGGTGAGTAGGCTTTTTCATACGAGAACCTCGCCTGGGCTCTGGGCTAACTACAGGACTCTTTGCTCTTGGTCTTAATGTGGGTGTTTCTGCCGCTTTACTAGAAGAAGGTTGAGGTGAAGCTGCTCTTGAAAGTTGCCGCACGATATGACCGGGTACGTAAGCCTGAGTCACTGTTTGACCCCCGTCAGCATCCTCATGCACTACGGGATAATAAGCCCCGCTGGTTTCTGCTGACACCTCCTGTGATTCAGCCGCAATGTCCTGCTGAGAATCGTGGGGGAACGACGGCCACTGCATACTTTCTAAGTCCGAGTCAGGCTCAGTATTCTTTGCAAGGACATGTTCTTGTTGGATAAGAGACGCGTTGGGATCCTGCGTTTCCTCCTGACTTGGGGTGTCTGCAAAAAGTGTAATACGTGCGCTAGTAGTTACAGGGGTTGACGTCGAGGGCAGGGGGACAGTCAAGTCACTGCTGCCAGCGTAAGTCTGTTGTCCGTCACGCTGACGGAAAACAACCTCACTGGTGTTGGTGCCACCAATAGACGAAGACTCTTGGTGTCGAGATATCGGTGTAGGCCTATCGTGACCAGGGGTTGGAGGTACTGGCTCGTCAACGTCAGACTTAATCTCCACATGCTCTAAATTTATCACTCCCTGGGTGCCCAATACCGCTGATTTGATTATTTCCAGAGTTTGTTCTATTTTTTTTTGACTACTTCTCAAAGAAGACACTTCTTTCTTTACCGTGGCGATATCGCCCCTAAGGATACCCACTTCCCTGATTAACAGTGCAGTGTCGACACGCATACTTAAAACATTATTATCTACGCTTTGTACGTCCTCCTTTACTAGGGTTGAGTCTGTTGCGACATTACGGATGTCTTCTCTAGCAGCACCCATCTCCTGCACAAGAGTCTGCTGTTGACTGGCTAGTCCCAACGACTTCGACTTGAGGGTGTGTGCATCACTTCTCACAGCGGAGATATCGCCCTTCATGCCCAGCATGTTAGCTTTCATTTCATGACAAGCTTTCCCTACAGTAATAGACTCATTTGCAATATCAATTAGGCCAGTCTTGACTTGGAAAAATTCGCCCCCAAGAGTGTTGACGTCATTCCGTATCGTCTTAAGTTCTTCTGCGATATGCTGGTCAGTCGGTTGTTTTGCCGGTCCCTGGACGTCACACCTCAGTAACACCAACTCCTGCTTGATCGCACCCATGTCAGTATGGAAATTTATGAGTCCCGATTCCACCACATCAAATCTGTTTGACATGGTTTCAATAATACGGCCCTCTGCTGCCGAACTTGTGGTGAAAGCACTAGTAGCAGTAGACTTTGGCGGAGACCTAGGTGGTTTTGTTGATGCGTTGTCCTTCACATCAGTACGGGCCTCAGTCTCCTGGGTTTTCTCTGGCGGATCCTCTGTAACGTTGGTACGTTGGCCCAGTTGAATGTCCGGTGTGCGCACATGCACGGAGTAATTCATGTCGGCATCCTCGTCAAAGTTCATCGCGTCAAGGGGGTCTGTAAGGTAAGTAAATACCAAAATAACTGCACAGAATAATTTTTTTTTTAGAATTTCTTTGATATATAAATCACATTTGTCATGAGATACAATACATACTATAATATAAGAGACTGTAACATATATGTTTCAAAAGTAACGCTATGTTTTGTATGAAGGTGTGATAAGTATCGTGACGGCAAGAATGTGAAGATCGACTCTTGGGCTAACATTACGACTTGTCGCCTGATGAAAGTTGACCCTACTATTTCTTCAAAATATGAACAATTATCACTACATTTAACAGGGATAAATGACGCGACGATAATACCTCCTGCTGTAGGGTCCTGGGTCTCTGCTTCCTCCTCCTCGGCAAACGACAGCTCACGGCCGGCAGGGGCTGGACTCCAGTCGAGTTCTTGTAGAGAAACAGATATTGATGGAGTCTTCAGTTGACGTTCAATTGAACGAGTTACCATATGAAAGGTCCTGCCTCGGACGCACATTCTAGGGGTTCTTTTCTTCACTAAAAAAAATTTTAAAAATGTTTGCTTTTTCTTGCTGATAATATATTTTGTGTGTGATTATTTAGTTCTGAGGTTAACGTTTCAAATCATTTTAATTTTAAAGTTACTTTCACAAGGTATAGGATCAAGTTATTTTTTAAGTTTTATTTTCTAAGACACATTGATTCTCCGAAATAGATAATCACCTTTGTTGGGTGTATCTAAGCCCTCGTCCTCTTCACTGACGGCCGCGGGAGAGGCAGCGGCGGAGGCAGCAGCAGCAGCAGCAGCTGTACGGACTTGCCGCGCTGGTCGACGGGAACTGGCTTTCTTCATTTCCTCTGGGTTGGGTGATGCTGCGGTAATCGTCCCGATGGCAGGACCCTTCAATTCTAAAATATAAACAAGTTTTATCAGTAATAAAGATATGTTTTTGTTATCGAGAGCTGAAAATAACGACAGAAAAGTAGTACAATCAATGCAATATTATTTAGCTTTTCATATCGCGCAACATACACTGAGCAAGCGACATTCATTGTTTAAAATAAAACAACTATTCCATATTACACTTACTGTATTTCTCTAGGATATCCTCCTCGTCAGTCTTCTTCTTCCCCCGGGTCGGCTTCGACTCGTCGTGCAGTCTCTTCTGATCAGCCAAGCACTCATCCATGGCGATGGCTTCTGCTTCTGATGAGGAATCGTCGTCGTCATCGGAGGAGGAGGAGGGGTCTAACTTTGTCTTGCGAGCCCCTGCAATGACTGATTTGTATCAAAACTTTGACCTTATGATTTAATATATAATGGAGGAATTATTTCATTTACTAAAATTGTCGTTATGTTTAGATGTTGGTTGACATTATTTTTAAAAATATCGTGACGATAAGTATCAAGCTCAATAAGATATATTAACGTCAAGTGTTTTTTCTAAATAGATGTAAATAATCTACTAGATATGTCAGGTTCAATGCATTACATGTTAAGGCGATAATAGATATCTAAATACTTACAGCCTGAAGCCTCTACCCCCCAAAATTCCAGGCACCGGAGCTGTGTCGCCGTGAGGCCGACGTTGTCTGGCATGGCAGGGGCGCCACTGTAGCCGTATGCCTTCTCCAGTCGACGTTTCTATTATAAAAGAAATGTCAATAATATCAACTTCAATTTATTTTTTGTTGTACCGTCGTGTAGGTGGTGGTGATATAATTTAATATTACAATACTGGTATGCCTTCTCCAGTCGACGTTTCTATGATAAAAGAAATTTAAATAATATGAACTTCAATTAATTTTGGGTTATAACGTCTTTTAAGTGGTGGTGATATAAATTACTATTACAATACTGGTAGCATAATGAAACCAA
The DNA here is from genome assembly GCA_936440205.1 of Lepidonotus clava. Lineage (NCBI taxonomy): Eukaryota > Metazoa > Annelida > Polychaeta > Phyllodocida > Polynoidae > Lepidonotus > Lepidonotus clava. The sequence continues at coordinate 14,359,229 of OW387147.1, forward strand.
ACAGAGGGAAAAAGATGACTTTTTGGGAAATACCATAACACTAGGAGCTTGTTTCTTTATTAGATAAAATTATTATTACAAGTCCTGCAAATAAAGCACCTCCACACTAACAGTTACTTACTTTAAATAGGGTTTTACTCTTATGATCGATTATCTTGTAGTAGAGGTATTTCTTCCGGCGTTTCTTTCCAAACTGCGCGTTGAGGTTGTCTTTTATCTTTTTGTAGATGGCCCTCCTTTTTTTCATCTTGTGGTCGTGGGTTGCTGTCTCTGCCCACCTCCCGAGGACAGCGTCTCTGAATAATGAAAAAAAAAAAATATTAGTTTACCGCGACGTCAACATTTTGATATTCTGATTCAGTGATATTTTGATACTTATTGATGATTACTATGTACGGCGTTTAGATTACTTGATATTTTAAATAAAACTTCTTCCTAACAATACAGACTGTCCTTTAAAAGTATTGTGATATTTTTTACTTTTCATCCAATGCTCAGACATTTCCTTGCTGTTACTACTGCGATACATATATATGTGTGTCTTTTAGTGTTTTTTTTATTTCAGTTTTACTCACTCATCCTGTTTGGCGGTGTTGTAAAGCAGCTCCAGTTCCTCGTCTTCATAGCACGAGTGCGTCAGTGGACCCTCGTCATCGGTGTCCGAGGAACACCAGCCCAGGTCTTTTTTCTTGCCTTTACCTGCAGCAGACTTCCTCTTCTTCTTGGCCTTCTTGGGTGTTCTCCCGGAGGCGGGACCAGTTGGTGAAGGGGTTTCAAGGGCTGGCGTTTTAGGAGCGGCTGCTGCTTTACCGCGTCCTCGTCCTTTTTTCTTCTCTGGAACTGCAGGAGTCACAACCTTCTTTGTAACTGCCTGTTTCTTTTTCTTCTTGGGAGCTGGGCTTGATTCTGGAGAAGGGTCTGGCTCGACTACCTTGGTTGCCTTTACTTTCTTAGGAGGAGGTTTGACTTTCACAGGGATATCGTCGTCATCGGATTCATCTAGCTCGGCGGCAGGTCGGCTTTTCTTTAATGGCTGTCCGGAGGTAGACGCGACAGGTTCTTTTGTTTTCTTCTTGGGCAGAGTCATTTCTGGTAGTGGCGAGTCCTCACCATCGACGACGATAACGGTATCTGTTTCAGGTTCATTTTTCGTGGCTTTGGTGTATTTGCCCATGTAATAGGCAAAGTTGAGCTCCTCTTGTCGACGATACTGCTCCCGTGCATCTTGTAACATCGCCTCCAGCTTCTTCTTGTCCTTCGCGTCTACACCTCTGGACAGCACGTCCATGATCGAGCTAATCCTAAGTTTGTAGTCCGTCGTGGACGGGTCCTGAGACTCGCCACCCACTGAGGACGACATCTGAAAAAAGGAAATATATATATATATATATTATTTTACATGATGCACGTTACCGCCATTTGGAGAATTCATACAGTGTGGTACTGACGCCTATATATTACTATTTATGAGAGGCGGTATTCTATTTACAATTGCGGAGAATTACGTCAGCTTAAGTTCATTATTTCACATGGTGACAAACCCTTTTTCTTATTTTGAGAGGGGGACGGAGCCATTTCGTAGCTTATAAAGTCAAACACGATTCCTGTAGATACGCGTACGGATTCACCTTATACTGAAACCCTAGTAAGTTAGCTTGGATTGAAAAATAGTATTCTAAACCCGTCCCGAAACATAGGGTACTACGGGGCGGGTGGGGGGGGGGGGGTGGGGCAGTCGGGAAAAGACAGAAAGATACGATACTATTTTTGCGTTCATAAATGATTTAAACTACACACGTCTTACAATATGCACTGACACCTTAGAAATGTTAATACGTACCGTGGCGACTTGTAGAAGGACGAAGAGGAGAACGATGGGCAGGAAATCGGCGGGTTTCATCTATGATGCTTCTTCTCTCGGTGACTGTGATGGCGTCAAAACAACGTCCCGCACTTGTTGGCGGGATGAGCACATAGCTTAAAACTTGCCTTTTGCGGAGAACCAGCGTATGAGCTTGTACCCAGCAATGGCAGTAGTATTACATACGAACGCGGTCAAGAACCAGCGAAACGCCGGCAAAATAGACGGTGACTTCCGGTAAAATGCACAGGTGGCCGCCATGACCTAATTAAGTTTCCCGCGCTCTTGCGTCAGTCGAACCGCGATATATCGCGGCGGTAATGCAGCAACTTTTTATGACGGTAAAATATAGTGGCGATATTTTTTATGGACACGCTTTTTTTAAAATATCGCGACATGACATAGCTGCGTCATCAAAATTATCGTATATCGCCGTTTTTTTATGGAATGCATACCTGATATATGCATAACTTAGATAAAAACTAAAAATTAAAAAAGAAAAAGGGGGTGCGGGGGCTTTGCCCCCGACTAACAAAAAATGTGATGATGAAAAGTGGGCTACATCCGCACATATAAGTATGCTTGTATATGCGGGTACAACCCCTGCTTGTACAGACCAACCAGTGTCCCCGGACCTCAAAACCCCGCACATACAGGCCTACAAGTGCGCGCGGACCCTACATCCGCGTATACAAGTAATTATGTGTGCGCGGCCTTCTGATGCTGTGCCCGCGCATATAATCACAGCCCACCTGCAGGTCAATCTTGACTGATTTTGTAGACAAAAACTCTTGAGAAACAATAACATTTTTACAAATATTTGCTATGTATCTTTCTGAAATGAATGAATCTTCAAAACAAAAGTTCTAAAAGTATTAGATTTATATATACAAAGGTGAAAATAGTCGATGCTATTTTTCCATTATATCAAACCACTTATTATGCCATGATTTTTTAAAACTGTTGTAACATTGAGGATTGTTCACATATTCCCCAGCATGCACCTCGATTAAGGCTAGACTGCAGTTCAACTACAACAAATAAGCTGTCCGTGATATTGCAAGCCAGTTAGTGGGGAGAGTTCCACGGATAGCTTATTTTCAATATTTTAGAAACATGCAGGCTACTTGGACCTGAATTTGTCGGCAAGAACACAGGTAAAACCTATAGTAAAATATACAAATATTAGCTATATATCTCTCGATAATGGATGATTTTTCAAAACAGCTTATAAAATGGTAAATATATACAGGTAAAAAATGCAAAATAGTCAACAAAAATTTTCCATGACGTTTCGACACAAACTGGTCAATGTTTAATGAGAATTTCTTTGCTTAAGCCTTATGGTTTGTTGACACATTTACCATGTATGATGTACCTTGAGCTAGGCTAGTCTCCAGGTGAAACACATTAAATATGCCATCCATGCAAGGGAGAATTGGAGAGTTAACATATTCCTTTCTTTTCATTCAATGTAACACCTGGATGAGTAGAGGTAGAAACAAATTGCATGGGACCATGTTGATACGGACTGGTTAGAGAGGTGGGGAGAACTGTCATAGTCTACAAAATTTATTATTATTATAAAATTGTGTGCTACGAAGTAACCATAGACTAACAGAGGTTCAAAATGCATGCTAACTTACACTATCAAGATTAATCATCTATTTCAGATGCAGTGTAGAATTAAGCTCAGCTTGATTTCTCACTATCCTAGCCTTACATTTGCAACTCTCCCTTAAACGTCTTAAACAATAGCATGGTATTTGATTATGAAGTCGTTTTACAAGTGTGCCAAGTGCCCTGGCTCTGTTGGTGAGTGAGAGGCGATTTTCCGGGCGGCTCAACCACAGCTATTGACCAGCCCGTCTCCAGCCCTCACAGCCCTCACTGCCCGCCCAGTCAATACTATAGACTGCCCGTCCCCATGAAGTGCTGACAATTAAATTTAAATGTCAATAATGTCGCCACACTACCGCATCAAATCACCACCACCCTTTCTTCATACTAGTAGGGGTGTCTTTTTATACTGTTTCTTTCTTCCACTTTACTGCATGCCATTCCCTTTTTTATCTTCTAGTGCTCAGTTTGAACCTTACCGTCCATTTCAGGTTTATCCTCTCCACTCCATGTTCCTCATTTTCTTTAAAATGCCTAACAAGACTGGTGTTTAGTTGGAGCATAGAGTCTGCTACAATCCTATAGATTTGCATTTTCATAGTTTTACTTTGTATTATTTCTTCTTTTCTATTTGTCTAGTCAAAGAATGGACTGACGATTCCCAACCAAGTAACTTGTCGTTGGTAGAATTGCTGGGCCAAGTATTGGTATACAACATCTTCCAATTCGATGGAAATAATGGTACGTACAAACTCCAACTGTTGGTAAGGTACAGGTACATAGACGACGTCTTCTGCATCTGGCAACATGGTATGGCAGAATTGGACAAATTTGTGTCCCATCTCAATTCGGTCCACGAAACTATCAAGTTCACAGCAGAGAAGTCTGATGCTAGTATAAACTTCCTTGACACAACAGTCGTCGTCGACAACGGAAGTTTAACTACTACACTTTATTGCAAACCAACCGATAGGCACAACTACCTACTGTTTGACTCGGCTCATCCGTACCATTGCAAGAAAGGGCTACCATGTGGTCAATTCTTACAAATTAGGAGAATATTTAGTGATGATAGGGACTTCCAGATCAACTGCGCAAAGAAGGCTGCAAGTTTGATTCAAAGAGGATACCCTCAATCACTTATTACAGAAGCATACATCAGAGTGGCTACAAAATCAAGAAGTGGTTTACTTGGTCTAAGTAACACCAATGCCCCTAGGAATGTGGGAACACAAAACACGTTTTTTCAGACAACAACATAATATAATCCTACCTACGATGGCCTCAGAAAACAGGTCTAAAAGACATGGGATCTCCTAGATAGGGTCAACAGCACGAGACCTATCCATAATTGTAGCCCGAAAGTGGGATACCGAAAACCAAAGAGCTTGCAAGATATTTTGGTTCAATCGAAACTCAAACCAAACGAGACCACAAATGACAAGACGAGGCTAGACGTATCAGAGGGTTGTAAAAACCCATAGTGCTGCTACTGCCCGAAAATCAACTGTGGAGGTCACATAAACTCTCACTCAACCAAGAAAAAGTACCATACCCGCTACAATGTTACTGCAAGAGTAACAACTTGATTTATTGTATCAGCTGCAAAAGGTGCGGGAAACAGTAAGTGGGCCAAACGAAGAACAAGTTACAGGAGAGGTTTATAAACCACTTCTACCACATTGCCCATAACAGAGAGAACAATGAAGTATCCTGGCTCTTCAACTCCAAGGGACATGTGGGAGTGACCGATGTAGAAATCCATATATTGGATTTCATCCACTCGAATGTGAAACTTGAGTCAACCGGAAAATTGAGACTACAGGTAGAATTCTACTGGATCCATCGTCTATGCACGCAAATACCGAAAGGACTGGACTCCCTGGACAGTGTGTACTAGACGGTAGACAATGTTAGTGTCTCCCCATTCTTTTCACCTACCAAACGGTTCCACCACCACATTACACTCATACATGAACCTGCACAATTAAACACAGTGACTCCATTGACGTAGGATGGATAGAAGTGGGGACCCCATGATAAACGAGATGGAAAAGACCGAAAAACCATATGCCTCCAAAATTCCAGATGACAGCACCACAACATGTTAGAGATTAATTGATGTCAACTCATAGCCACTCATAGCCTGTACCAAACGACACCAATTAAGATCCCTACATTGTGGACACCGCTTCAACAAAACGGCCTGATGAGGTATTGCACCGAAACCGCACCAATGACCATACTCCGACTCATAATACATTGAGTCTCTCAGAAATTTACCTTTAACAAGGTATTGTCTGGCACGGGAATACACTTCTACATTAAATCTAACTGACTGATATCGGACCAACAGAGTGGTCTGTTCACATAGTGTACTGGTTGCCTATACACTCCACCGCAGTGCTAACCTATTCTGATTGGATGTTAGCACTGCCACGGGACTCAGCAATTGTCAGAACTTTTGACAGTTTGTTTACATTGGGTGTTCACATATTCAGGAGAGTCTCTCATCCTAAATATTTTGCTAGGTAATTTCTTGATATATGAATATGGAATAATAAAAAAAATCTGAATTCTAGCTCATCTAGTTCTCTGGATGCAAGAGCTAGAACTTTACAGATTTTGAAATTCAAAGATGGCGGTCATGTTACTAAGTGAAGTCAGGGAGCTGACTCTCAAATAATTTGCTCATCTGCTCAGACATTTTCTGATATATTCCAGATATCTAAATTAATTAAGATTTTGAGTTATCTAATATCCAATTGTTTTACTTGAAATTCGATGGATATTTGTTATCTATCACCAAAATGGAATCAGAAGAGATCGCCTGTTGGTTTGAGAGTCGGCCAGGTGGCCGAGTCGTCCAAAAGCCCCGTGCCTGGGTGATGACTCTCAGGCTCACCCAGGTCTCCAGGGTAGTTGGCTATACCTGATAAACATACCAGGTGACAGCACTGCCCAACCTATACTACACATTGGGGTTGTACCATTCATAGGTCAACCCCACAACAGACACCGAACAATCAACATCTAGTTTGGAAATGAGGCAATACAGGTCTTAGTGGTAACTTTGGGTGAATGCATCCACATCCATTGTTGCAGTAGCTGTCGGACTGTCCAGACCCCTGTGTCTAAAGTCTTTTTGTCCATTATGTAACTGGTACAATTGTCATCTATCATGGCGATATGAATACTAAACAGTCACTACGATCCTACTGTGGATAACATGATTCGATTGTGCATATGTTTCAAAGGTCAGCCTTTCATGAAATTTACTGGCTAACGTAGTCCACAGTAGGTCATCTTTGACTGCCTTTTAGGTTTTAAGATAAGTCTTGTTTATGTCCTTTACAGGCATAGCCTATATACGCGACCTGCTGTAGTCCTTCATTTCAAGACTGGATGTTTGCCCTTAACCAGGCATCTCTTTGAGCCATGGGATTCTCTGTTGATCGCACCACCACTTTCTGTAAATCTATAGAAAGGAGTACGTCATAGAACTCTATGCTTCTTGTGAAAAAGTAAATAGCCTTCGTTCCAATACATTATCAAAGACCGACATGCGGGTGTATCTTATCGGTATCTAACTTTGGATAACTGAGAATTGACAATCTTGATTTGAAAGAAAGTCCACCACGTAGTTCAAAACTTATCAATGGAGATCACATAACCAACAGGGGGACACACACAACACACACACACATATATATATACAGGTTCGGCTGTGGGGGCAGGGGGAGGCGGGGATCCTGCGAGCAGTATTGGCGAGCAGTATTGAGTGGAACTTTTCACAAGTGTCTAAACATTTTTGAAAGACCACCCCCACCAGCCCCCCGTGTACGGGCCTGAGGCAGGCCTTTTGGTATTGACGGGCATTCCATCATTATCTTTCTATCTCCTCTCTATTTTGATACTTATATTTGACTAAAGTGTTTAATGAAAGATAGTAGTCATTGAGAAGCTTCCAGAAGGGGGTTTTGAATACAAGACTTCAAGACGTTAAAAAGCCATTCTTTTACAGTGTAAACAGCAATAAACCCATCGCAGTATACATCAACATCACATTTGTGACCCGATCCGACAAAATGAGTCGCAAGTCGCGCGCGGTCAAACTGAGATGGCCCCCAAAGTCGTTCTTCTGCTTCAGTGAGTTAAAACAAAAGACTCCTGAGACGCCGATTTTTATCAACTTTGCCGACTTGCGAGCCGCTTTTAGGAGTCGACAACCCAAGAACTTTTGGTACCGCCGAAAAGCGTGGGACCTCTTCTAGCCAATCGCATCGTTGGATTTTGAATTGGGATGGGGATGGACCAATCAGAAGGCGGATCGCGAAAGCCGTCGCCGTAAACAATCGTTGTCAAGGAGGTCACGTGTTGCGATCCGAGCGCTCTGATTGGCTGAGACGCCCTCGGCGTGCCGGAAGCGCGACTGTTTGTGAAATTTAAAGGTCCGACCGACAGAAGCAGGTGCGTGTTCAATGAGGCCTAACGTGTTAATTAGCGTGTTATTGTTTGAACTGCAAGTGCAGTTTGGATCCCAAGATTGTTAGGATTCGATGGCTACCCCCAAGAAGCGTGAGGAGGCCGTGGCAGCAGCGCTAAATACAATTGTTCGGACTAATCTCTATGGCGGCGCCAACGACGATCAATGGCGAGAACTCGTGGAGGATTACTTCGTCTTTGCCGAGGACGATGGGGACTTATCGGAGGGGGAGGAGGATGCTACCCTGTCTGAAAAGGACATAGAGGATTTGGAGGAGGCTGAGGATACACAGGAGGATGAGGATGAGCCCCTGGTTATCACTGATCCGACGGACCAACTGCTGCAGGAGGAAACTGACAGTTGCCAGAAATTTAGGTAGGCCATGCTTGTTTGCGACTTGCGATCGAAATTGCCCAAGTTGTGTCGTTTGAAAATTCCTTTAAATACCAAACCGTTAGACATGTTTTCTAAGATATCCCGTAATTATTTTCATGTTTCTATCTGTCTTTATGTTCAAAATTGACAATTACTGAAAGTATGCCGCAGTGACCTACTTAATGGCGTCTCGCACTTGAACGATGGACGGCCTTGACCGTTATGCTCTCTCAGGCCTAATTAAAAGTTCTTAGCAGCCATCTAATGAACCTAATTCAATCTATAGGGGTGCCCTCTCATATCTTTGACATTAATGTGGACTTTCGCCATGTTTAGGTGCTCGTGTAAGTACCACAACGACGGTCCGTGTTGTGTTGGCAGGAGGTTGGCAGGAGGTCGCCCACTGACTCCAGGTGCGGCCAATAACCATGCTATTAACTGTCTTAAATGAAGATAGTTTGTCATCTATAATACCTGTATGACCGCCTGGAGACTGTAACTTTTCCTCTGTCGCATTGACATAAGATTTTAGGCCAAGTAACCTCAGTGACCTCGGGGGTAGACCCGGCCAAGAGTAATGTTCTTAAACTTTCTTAAACTTTTTTTTTTTTCACAAAGTCGGTCGCTCGTACATCACTAAAGTTCTGTGTCAAATTTCCATTCCAGGGGAGAAGGACATGCTCCTGTTGGGCGTTACAAGTGCCTGTACTGACACCTCGGCACAGCTGTCGACCTGGAAGAAGGGGAAAAAGGGCAAGGGTGCCAGGCAGCACCAACGGAGCCACTACACCGTCGGGGGCAGGAAGGTCTGGTCCACCTCCCCTCCTCCCCATGCAGCCAGGGCTCCTCTACTTCCTCGTCCCACGCAAAGTAGGCATCTTTGGCGTGTGTGCTGAAGCCATCCCCCGTCAAGTAAACTATCTTATTGATGAGTCCCACTGCGGCAGCAAGGGTTCAAACGCTGTCATCTCCTACCTCCACCACTACTTTGCCACCTACTCCCTCGGTGAACGCCTCCTTGACCTCCACTGTGACAACTGCAGTGGGCAAAACAAGAACAAGTACGTGATTGGCTATCTCATGTGGCCGGTCCTGACTGGTCTGCATAAGCAGATCACTTTGAACTTTCTCATAACCGGCCACACCAAGTTTGCCCCCGACTGGTGCTTCGGTCTCCTCAAGCAGCGGTTTCGCCGTGCCGAGGTGTCCTGCCGTGCTGACCTGGCCAAGACGGTCCGGGACAGCACCCAAAAAGAAGTCAACATCCCTCAGCTGTGTGGGTCAGAAGATGGGGCCGTCTTTGTCCCAACCTATAACTGGCAAGCCTTCCTGACCCCGTTCACCCGGCCAATAAAAGGGATCAAGCAGTATCACCACTTTATCTTCTCATCAAACAGCCCCGGGAAGGTAACCGTCCGACAGTACATTGACTCTGAGCCGGAGGAAGTGGATGTGCTCACTGTGGACCCTGGAGCCGTCCCAAAGGTCCTACCACCGGTCACACCTTCCCCTGGGCTTCCCCTTCATCGGCAGTGGTACCTCTTCAAAAACATCAGAGACTTCTGCACAGAAGAAACCAAAGACATTACGTGCCCCAAGCCCACGGAACCTGAGCCTGCAGCAGAGGCACCAAGGCGGTGGGACCCATCGCCAGATCCAGGTCCAGGGCCCTCAGGAGCAGGTGGAGGTGGAGATGCAGGGGAGGAGGAGGAGGAGGAGGAGGAGGCGCGAGGACGGGGACGTGGTAGAGGAAGGGGGCAAGGTCGGGGGCGAGGCCGAGGTCGGGGGCGAGGTCGGGGTCGAGGTCGGGGTCGAGGTCGCGGTCGGGGTCGAGGAAAAAACCCTGACTCGGGCTCAGAGGACTCAGACACAGAGACAGCAGCCCAAATGCGACGTGAAATGGAAACAGACTCAGACTCAGACACTTCCCCAGAGATCACTCCCCCACCCAAACGTAAACACAGCCAAAGTCGGGGGCGGGGGCGTGGTCGGTCTACATCCTCTAGCAACTAGAATCATAGACTAGAATACCTGTATATAGTTCGAATTTTAATATTTTATTGGTACTTTTGTGCCTTTTGAGTTGTTTTAGACTCACAGTTTACTGACAAAGACGTTTTGTGATCTTTCAACTTTATGGAACTTTTATCCAACTTACCTGGAACTATGACACTTATTATCTATGGCAAAACAGGCTGAAATACACTTGAACATTCCCATAGACTCATTGTGACTTTAATTCAGTCTTCTAGAACAGGTATTGTGGCCGGCATGATTAAAGTTTCCATTTCTAAAGCATGATTTCAGAGTATTTTGTAGGTCAACTAGTCTAGAATGTATATTCCAAGTCTCAAGTCGGTGGGAGATAAACTTCTAGTGGTATCCAAGGAATTCCGACCAAGTGTAACCAAAACCGCACATAAAAACTTCAAACGCGTTTTTCTCAGAATCAAGTTTCCAGCCTACCGTGTATAGGGAAAAACCTAACTTTGGCCCTAATCATCGTACAAACACAATCTTGGTATCAAAATGAAGCTCTTTTCGAGGTGAGGAACATATCTTACTAACTCAAATTCGTATCTCCGCGACTTGCGACTCATTATGTCAAAATGAACCATCATGGTTTAGTTGACAAATTGCTCATAAGATTTATAAAATGCAGCTTTGTATATTTGACTTTTTTCCATATGAACCAATGTTAAAGCCTGTCAACCCTACCTATAATGCCCAGCCCGATTTTACCTAAACTGCAGTATTTTGATTGGCTGGCAAACCTGCAAATCTGTTAAATGGTAAAATTTTAAAAATCATAACATTTTATCAGTACTTGGGGCTATTGAAAAACATGATTCATAGTTATTCCAGTAATTGCAAATCTAGGTGACAAGGATGGCATATATGGTTGTTTTGTCCAACCCTTGTCCAACCCTGGGATGTACCCAATATGGGATGGGCTTATTCTCCCAACCACGGATAGCCAATTTCTTGATTTGTACCTGCAGGTTAGCCTAGATCAGGTTACTTGCTGGGTAATATGTGGACAAATCACAAGGCTTTATTATAGGAATTTTCCTAGATTATTTCATTATTTGTTATTAAACATGAGGAAAATCTATTGATCATTAATTGTCAATATATATACATATGTATGTGATATTTCCGAAGTTGTTTGAAAATTCATTTATCATAGATGGATATGGGAATTATTTGCTTATTTTCTATAGTGTTTTCAGCGGGTTTGTTGACAAAATTATTCAAAATTAGCCTGCAGGTGCTTAAAATACTGTAAATCAGCTATCCGTGGTTGGGAGAATTGCAAGCACACAACATAAATACTACCTTGGTGAAATGATACTTATACCAGCAACATTTCTACAACCATTGAACAGTATCATGTTAAAAATGTTTGAATGGGAAAGTTATGGGTAATCACACCCATAGATATCCGGAAAGGATAGAACAATTAACCTGACATGATGCTACCTTAATCGATCTAAGGTTTCTCCTTGGTGCAAAATTCACAGAAGTTGCGATTTGGAGGTCCTTATTTCTTTTAATTAATAATTTTATTAATTCATGATCAAATCAGTGTCACTCAAGCATAGTTATTATGCTTGAGTGACTCTTTATAAGACACTGTGGGAATCCGAAGGTGGCCGTGTTTAAATCTCTCCCAAAAACTGACCAAAACTGCCTCTCATCAACATATCATATGCGATGTATACAATTGCAATGGTGCATTTTGGTGTAATTTGCTAAACAGGCTAGTGACAAGGCGGGAGAAAGCAACTGTGACTTACGTTGCAACACTGTGAAATCTTGCATAGCAGGCAACCTATTATCTTATAGCATTATTGATTTCAATGCCATATGACAGAAATATGGTTTAATTTGTAAATGATTCTTTTTTCCAAATTGTATTTGAAACTCATACAACACTTCGCCTTGACAGTATGTAGCCGTTCTTCCCGTGGTTGCCAGTCTTACAATTATGATATTCCCAGCCACGTTCTCATAACATTGCAGCAATGTTCTGGATTGATTCTTGTTATGTCACACCATTAGGTTGCAGCGGCATTCTCTTGAGGACTCCTAATTACATCGCTGCAACCAACTGTTGGGACATTACATTGTGACATTCTGATAACGTTCTTGTAACATTATTTATGAGAATGAGATTTAATAAGAATGTCACAATAGCATTCTGTTTAGGTGTGGTTGAGACCTCACTTAATGAAGATGTCACAGTAACATTTTGTTTAGGTTAGTGTGAAACCTAACCTAATAAGATGGTCCCTGCAACATTCTCTTTAGTTAAGGTTAAGACCTGACATAATCAGAACATCACAAAACATTCTGTTTAGGTAAGATTTGGACCTCCCCTAGTCAGGAGGTTGCAACAACATTCTGTTTAAGTCAGGTTTAGACCTCACCTAATCAGAATGTCACGATGACATTCTATCTTAATTTGATCTTGACCTAACCTCACCAGAACGTTTTCATAGCATTCTGTTTTGGTTAGGTCTCAACCTCACACAAAAAATGTAACAGTTACGTGACATTTTGCATAACGTGACCCATTATGTCACACTTGGGTGGAATTAAACCTTTCACTAATGATTATTGTTAACTAAGGTTAAGGTTAACTTATTGATAACTACCGTCATTTTCTCCCTACCACAGATAGCTGATTTTCAGTATTTTAAGGACCTGCAGGCTAATACAGGCATATTTTGTTGATAAAACCCCTAGCAAATGTATAGAAAATAAGTAAATAATTGTTATTTGTCATCAATAATGGCCTAAACAACTCAGGAAATATAAATGTGTATGTGTACTAATTTAAAAGATAATGATGGTTAGTTTTATCCAAAGTTAACCTCCAAATTATTGCACAATTCATGAAAATGTCTATGCTAAAATCTTGAGTTTACTCGACATTTTACCCAGCATGCATCCTGTTATAGGCTAGCCTGCAGGTAGAATTCAAGTAACTGGCTATCTGCGGTTGGTGGATATTAGCAATAGGAGTTGGAAAGCATTGAAAAGTAAGTAAGCAACTACATAGTTAACTGATTAATCTAATCCTTACCTGCTAAAGTTAATATAAAAGTTTCATGCTGCTGGTACAGCAAATCCCGATCAAACGTGTTTTATTGTAGCAACACTAGTCTTTCAATTTGTACCTCTGTCATGTTTTCCATGTTGCAGAGCCTCAAAATGACGTAATGTGCCAACAAGCTATATAAAACTGCTCAATATCACTATAGTATATGCCTATCTCATATTTCTAAAGAAAATTTAATCTTAAATGGCTTGTGCTATTTCTTATAAACACATACAATTGGTCATTTTTCGACTTCGGATCACAATTCAGTGTAATGTGTTTATCATAATTCATTATATATATATCGATTCCATTTTACTGATATGAATAAAAAAAACAAACGTAAATCAAAATGCTATATTTTGCGAAATCATAACTTCAGAACCATTTCTCTTTACAACTAATACACTTTTAACTGTTACATTTATCAAGAAAGCTACCACTCGATAGATCATCTTCCCATAGCCTGCATTATTTCCACCTAAGTGATTTCTGAGGTTAAATCATGGGAAGCAGCCTAATGGGTCGTGTAATATTCAGAACCTCCGTTGCAAGATAGACTATTTAGAAAATACCACGGCTCAGTTGTTGAAGCTGAATAGGCGGGCCAGGTAAATTATAGATGTCATTGGCAGAAATCATCACACATTTAGAACCCACACAATTCGGATTGTGTCTAGACAAAGAATATCGGGAGACTTTATAGTTGAACATGGTGAAGCATGGTGTCAATATGGGTAGGGTCCTGGGCTGTGATCGTTACCTAATGGATGAGGGAAGCCAACCGAGACAGCCAAGTACAACGCCACCTGTATAATTCATACCTGTAGTATTGTACCATTGTCCCTGACTATGTTTTATCCGGTAATCGAGGATTCACGTAAAAATTGTTTGGACATTTTATGTACATCTACTTTGCAGACCTACATCTACTTTGTCATGGATTATATAAGCCGTCTAGGGAAGGGAGGGGGAGGGTAACATCCCTTCCTTTCTGTTTTAGCTTGATTGCCCATACAAAGAAGAACCATTGCCTTTGTAAAGCCGTGTCGCAATAGAGCAATACAACTCAGCTGTTGAAGCTAGATCGCCACGCGACTAGGGAGTAAGATCATCATCCGATGACAAAAAACTGTCACCTGACTATTGTGATGAATTATAGTAATCAATTCAATGTCATGACAAGAGTTCTTGCAAATAATTATAGGGGTTAAAAGACAAGTAAATGTTCTCTGGTAAAGTTATGGTGAAAGTTATGTTTTGGACGCGATCACAAAGTACACGAGATCGTGTGGTACGAGCTTATACGAGCTACACGAGAATGTATGCACGAGTTATGAAACACGAAGTCATAATACACAATATATCATTGACCTATAGTGACCCATCAAAAGGTCAAAGTGACCACCTGATGTTATATAAACCTCGGCCTACACGCTACCACCTTTTTAATTTTTTGGGCATGGTCCCTGCCACGGGTTTAGGATTGTCGGTCCGAAGTGGTTGTTGGACACCCCACACGAGACTCTGACCACGCGCTTGGTTTGACCCCTGATATCCATTGAATCCTGTATGCTGCTGGATTGAAGGCCTCGATGCCCACCACGTGAATCTCCCAGACCATACCACACCCACCCTCGACCCCCATGCGTGGGGCACGTTTCTGAGACCTACATGATCACTCACCTGTCAGTTGCTCCACAGCAAGCCTGGACGAGTGCTCGAGTGATTTCGTCCAGCTAGTGCTTCAAGAGATCGAGCACGGCTTGGATAAGAACAGTTAAGAGTACGAATATCTAAGCAGGGAAACCCCTAATTCTCCCTGATAACATCACACTATAAAGAAGCGTTGCCAAGTAATGGAAAACCAAAGAACTGGCAATCAAGATCCACAAAAATAGAAAGATCGCCCAGGATGCTTGTGTCTTTCTGTCTGGTGATAAATCAAAGTTATCACCTGGGATTTGGGGCATTGGATCAAGCATGTTTGATCGGGATTGTCGCCAACATTGACGTTTTTTCTCAGTCACCGGTGTTTGTTGCCGAGGAGCATGTGGCTTTTTTAATTACTTTGTGCCAGGCTGTCTGGTAAAACTCGTGATTATATATGTGAAATAGATTGACTTACCAAGTACACACTGCAATTACTTTTATTCTAGGTGAACATATCGTAGTTTGATTTATATTTGCTTGCTTGAGTATTCTCAAAATTAATCAAATAACACAAAAGTTTACACGTCCGTGTAGGAAGCACTCATCCTCATTCGTGGATTTGTCAGACAGCACGTGCCTGTTTAAACTGCCATGGTTCATTGTGCTGATTGTCAGTTGTCAGCCGAAGCGGCGCTGACAGGGCCCTCAGCCCGTCAGCGCGCCCATCCCGGCCTATCGACCGACCCTTCACGTCACACCTCCCACCACACCAACGTCACCCCTCGGAAATGAATGCAATCTTAAACTTCTTTTGTAAATGTGTTATCTGAATTATTTTCTGACATGGCGAAAGATTAATAACGGGTTTTTGGCTCTGCTCTGCCTCACTATGTCAATGTCTCTAGATCTGCTAATATCACGTAACATTGTTTCCAATCTCAATCTGGGTTGTGAAAAATATTGCGAAATTTCCTCAAACTTGCTTCGCCACTCAGTAGGAATGTTATCTCAACCAAGTGAGCTGTGAATGACCTCGTCATGTTCTCTCGTTTTATTCTGGAAGTTTGGTTTTTTTTTGGCACGAAATATCAACCTGCTATGTCTATCCAGTTTTACTGATATGGTAAAACAACATCGCATCTTAGCTTTTATCAAAAGAGTATAACTGTCCTTTCTCTAGCAGAAGACAAGGGGAACCTGTTTGACGTTCAATTCTGATCGCGCCTGGATGGACCGACGATTAATCGACTGCCGAGATACAGAATTGGCCTGTAGTTATGTACATTGAAAGTCTAATTGGAAGTAGAATCAGCAGTTAAATAGTCGGCCGACTGTCCCAGCAGCAGCCGGCAAGGGTCGAGTTGCCGTAGAGCCCCATCCGCCCTATGGTCCGTCGCATAATCAAGTGCTCACAGCAGCGAGAGTTTAAAACCAAGTTAGATTTGGGCTTTGCAACAGCGATGTGCTTACGGTTTTTAAAACGCAAGTCATTGCAACAGTGAGGACTTGCTGTTGCATAACAAACGTATTTAATTGGATGATAATTTCCGACATTTACCTCCTTTATTCTATAAGCTCAAGTACAAAGCTAACATCTGTTGAAAACGGAATATTAAAATAATGGTCTCAAGACACCCTCCTCACCCATTTTCAAAACTGGTATTCAAACCATCACTGTTATAGGCAAAGTTGAACATCATCACTGTTAAACAACGATGGATGCCGCCGCGAACCGGCTATGTACGCGACATCATGTAAGCGACATCGTTTATACTATAGACAGTGTATACACGACGTCACGTGTATAAGAGAAACAATCTACGCGACAAGCTACAAATTCTTATTTCCGTACACTACTAGCATGTCGCTTGTATTGTTTCTCTTATATACGCGCGGCATAGAGTCTCAAAGCCATCCCGGATTCCCTGGGACAGTCCTAGGAAAGAACACAGATGTCCTGCAAAACAGGGAATTCCATATTGCTATTTAGGTAGTGCCTAAAACAAACTTTGTGGTAAGGAAAGATATCCACACTCTAACCATTTTCACGGGCCACAGGGTATTCATTTATATTACAATATTATGACTTATCTTTTGTTATTACAATCTCATGGAAATATACCGGGCTTTCAAATACTATTGCTGGCACTTCTAAGTAATTCACATACTATAAGTAATGATATATATCTTGACCTATGCTTGCAACAAGCATCACACTTCCATTTCTGTTAACTGGTAAATTTAAATTTTCGCCTGTACAGGGTGGATATACTTCTTATATTTGTTTGTTGTGTAGACAATGAAGACAATTAACATGATATTGTCATACAAATAGAGGAGGTTATTGTAGCGACATAGCACATATAGGCATTTGCCAAATAAGCGACTTTGCGTGAATAATATGCACAATATATGTGACAGGCATCAAATTCCCATTTTCAATCAACTGTCACGTATATCATAGAGTTCATTCACACGATATGGCCGCGTAAATTGTGGATCTTATTGACGTGACGCTGCATATATTTAGGCACTGTCCACCCAGCCAAGCTGCGACGTAACAGAAACGTTCTGCAACTATACTTTTTTAGTCAGTCAAGTTCTTACTAAGATGACACATAACAATTACGTTATTTATGGTTATGTCGAAACCTGACCAAATCAGAATGTTATTAGAACTTTTTTTTGGGTGAGGTTAAGACAAAACCAAAACAGAATGTTATAAGAACATTCTGTTTAGGTTGAATAACGTAACCAGAACGTTATAATAATGTCACAGTGCAACGTCGCAGCAGTACGTTGCAGCAACGTTATTGGGAGCCATCAAAATAACGTAACAAGAACCTATACAGAACTAAATAGAACATTGCTGCAACGTTATAATAACGTCATATGCTTGCCTGGGCATGTACATGACGTTGCCTGAATAAGGTGAACTATGTACGTGACAAGAGCAAAACCATATACGAATTTCCATTTCCATCTACTACTAACATGTCGCGTGATTTTTTTTTTATTGAGAGCAACTTCACATACAAAAGTTCCTGTTCTTCCAGTCGCAGGATGAGGTAAAAATGAAGATGTATGATGCATTATAATGAACAGTGATGAGATAATGGTCAAAAGACAATAATTTGGTCTTACAACTAATTCAGGGTGGGTTTGGATAGGCGAAATGCAATTTGGTCCGTCAAGCAGGAGGTCCACTCCGTTCATTTCAGCATATATGTGTTTAAATTCTACCTTTATTAATAATATTGTACCTTTCTGAACATTTTCATTTAGCCTGTCCCATAGTTTCACCCCTCTATAAAAAGGGCTGTTTTGTACTTTTGTAAGTTTAGTATACGGAACTTTAAATTTGATTTTTGCACTATTCCTCAAGTTTTTGTTGGGTCGGAGGTTTTCCACCATTTCTGCGCATGTACTTTGCTGGTACGTTACAGCTAATAGATGCTTTTCCCTTTGTTTTTCCAACTTTGTTAGGCCATATACTAACAATAGGCCATTACAATCAGTGTCCGCATGCCAAATATAGAATCATTTCATGCAACAATGTCGCGTAAATAGTGGAACCAATTGAGGCGACGTCGCGCATATATAGACGGTGTGCAGATGATGTCACATTCACGTGAATGGGCTTGCCGCCATGTTGGTGATCAGTTCAATATCATGGTAACTAACCAATTTAAAAAGTTTAGAAAAAACAATTCAACTAAAGCAACATAACGCTGAATCCATGTAATCATTTTCAAGAATTTTCATAATTTAGATTTATTAAAAACCTGATTTATTGGTTATTATAACCACGTGGTGATCACCAAAATCTGGTCACGTGACCCTGTGTGCACAAGGTTTATAAGCAGTGGCTGTAAGTTATCGCAACCCATTATGCAACGGGCCACTGGTGAACGTGGTTTGTTGTAGCTCTCTGCGTTCTGGAAACGTTGGAAACGTTAGATTATCGTAGGCCTCTGCGACCTGATCCCGTGCTAATTATTCAACATGTTGACTATTTTTATAGCGAACCTGTGCGATTCAAGAGGAGATTACTTGCAAAAATTATCATAAGGTACCCTACCTCACAGTGTGAATGCTATGCATTCACTTTCGCTAGCCTGCGATAATATTATTGGACCTGAGATTATTTGCGAATGCCTTTTTTTACGCAGGCCTCAGCAACAAAAACACCGACTAGGGCGAATGTGGCTTGAGGCCCATTCGCCCTTGCTGATGGTTGTGTCGCAGGGAGCTGCGATAAATTGGTCTCATTAAATCGAGAAAAATAGCATTCATACTGAGGGAGAAGATCCCCAGCAATGAGACGCAATAACTTTCACAAACATTTGTCACCAAGAATCGCATACACTATTACATGCGCCAACTCCGCTGAGCTACATCAGCAATAGAACAGCCTAATCAGGTTGGGGAAACAGCACATTTCTCAACGCAGTACAGTATTCTAATTCGCAAAAGAAGACAACTCCAGTGGCGGCTTAGAATAGAAATACGACTTTGGATAATTTTATTGGACCTGAGGTTAGCATGTCATAGAGACCTTATTTCTTAAGCTTTTGCGATTTTTTTTGTGATCAGTCAGTGATATAAAAGCTTAATTATTTGAATATTGATAACTGAGGCAGGTTTCTACTTAGGAACACGGATTTAAATGTTCACAGGTGAATCTCCAGTATACAGGGGTACCGGTGGATGCACAAAGTGTCCCATCTTTTGATCTGGGGGTGGCATATATCACTCTCCACACACAGAGAGGCTTGTTTACTCAGTGGTCAATAGTAAACATCAGCATGGAGGGTGTAGGGACTGCAAAATATGTCGTATTAGTTTCCAGAAGCCCCACTCGCCGTGGTGGACGTGGTTTTTCATAAGGGTATACGATCTGGGAACGTTGGAAACGTTGTATTATCGTAGCTCTGTACGACCTGGTCCCTTGCGAAATTATTCAACATGTTGAATATTTTCGTAGGGAACCTATGGATTATGGAAGAGATTGCCTGCGAAAATGATTGCAAGGGACCTGCCTCCTCAGGGCGAATGCTATACGATCAATTTCTCTAACTTGCGATCATTTTGTCTTACCTGGCTCTGCTTGCGAATTCTTAAGATAAAATTTTCGTGGGTCTCTGCGACAGAAATATCGACCATGGCGAGTGGGGCTCAAGCCCCATTCGCCGTGGTGAAAGTGGTTTGTCGTAAGCCTCTGCGATCTGGGAACGTTGGAAACGTTACACTATCGTAGCCCTCTGCGACTTGATCCCTTGCGAAATTATTCAACATGCTTAATATTTTCGTAGAGATCCTGTGCGATTACATACGAAATTTCTTGCGAAAATGATCGCAGGGGACCTCAATTCTTAGTGTGAATGCTATACGATCAATTTCTCTGTACTGCGATCATTTTCTCGCCCATGAGATTATCATCGTAGGCATGAGACAGACTTTTCGCTACTCTCTGCGATAGGACCGTAGCCCACGGCGAATGGGGCTTTAAGCCGCATTTCTTTATCAATGCGTTAGCATTTCCCCTACACTCCCCAACCTGCTAATTATAATGGAGGCCGCGCGGCCGCACGCAACCCTGAATCCAAATTGCTGAGATCATAGTACATTAATGATTGATAGATTGATAAGCTATTATCATTTACCTGATAAAACTATAATAACATTCAATAAAGGTGAACCTTAGATAAGTAGGCCCTATATAAGCAGATATTCATGGTAATAATCATCAATTATGAACAGAGTAAATCTAGTCTTTTCCGTACCACTCTGCAAAACGACGCTCCCTGCATAGACTCATTTTCCGACACAGAACTAGATCTTGATGCAGAATGCACCGTAACTGTAGATACCCGCACGTCCTTGACATTGGCTATGCACACCGGTAATCCAACAAAGGTTTAAGGACAAACTTAAGATTAGGCCTAAATCCATAACCCAAAATTCTAATTTTCGTTTTATTCCATATTCATATATCATTTACCTCGTAAAATTTCTAGGAAATTGGAGTCTTACAAGGACCCACATTCCGAATGTAAACACACTTTCAAAAGTTACAAACAATCCAACATGGCCGACTAAGGCTGTTCTAGTGCCAGTGTAGCCAAGCGAAGTTGGCGCAGGTACTAATGTAAGAATCGCATGGAATTCAAATGAATTGATCCAACCTGTTAGTGCAAACGATCATGTGCGACAACTGTCGCAATAGATCGCAAGCACCCAGTCTGCCAGGGCGAATAGGCCTACAGTTTACGGCTTTTACTGACCAGATTAAAGCGAATGATACAAACGACAGTGGACGTCCTCTGCTAAGGCCGCGTCAGTTGAATGCCGGTGTCACGGTGCGGGTGTCTGTGGGGCATCACCCAGTCCGTGGGGCCTGCCCGCCGACCGGCTTAACGCACAGTACACGACCGGCCTGACGTCATGGCCTCCCCACTCACACCGATCTTACGTAACGTGTTATGACCAATAGACGGCCAGGCATTCTCTGAAATACGGTCATTACATGGCACTTAGGCTGGGAAGGCCCGGCCCACTCAACCAAACACTCCACTTAGTAGGGGTCAGCAGGGGCCATGAGGCCAAGGTCTGGGCACAGCCTCAGGCGTCAACTCAAGCCAGTGAAAACGTCAAAAGATCTATGTTCATTAGAGCAGATATTATATTTCAAAAGAAATCGTCATTTGCTGACCAGAAAGTCGTCATCGGTGACCAGTTAATGGCGTGGGGGTGGTTTGTTGTCCAGAGAGAGGTTCGTCATTGACAGCATTCAGGTGGCTCCCCATGAGGCGACTAAACCTTGACGATTAGTGCACTTCGTCGGCTGTCTATTGTTAACTAGTACTGTTTCCACCAGCAGAGATTAGAGAATATTTGGAGTATTAATCGTCAAAGTCAGAAAGGGTAAATACTGGTCGGATGACGAACTGTACTTAAACGGCGGGTTTCCACAGAACAACAAATCATTCTCCTTGGCAAACGGACGAGGGCTTTTCAAGTGGCACTGGTCCCTCTGGTTTGAAAGGGTTATTACTATTCCATCACAGTTGTTGTTCTTTGGAAACCAGCCTTTATACTCACTATGTTTGGAAGGGGCTAAGACAGTTGGTTGGCTGAATAAATTGGTCTGCAGAGTTGAACTTGAATGACATGTAAATAGAGTTGGTGATGACAAAAATACAGACTTCGGTGGACAATAACTTACGTCTTTGGACTCCGGTCTCTGTCTTGGACCTGGGGCTGTGCCAACAAAAAGCGTTTGTCAGACTTGTATGGGCCGACAAAATAAAATATGTTACATCAAGTTTGTCGGCAGCAAATACGAGCATGTTGTCAGTGATAAGACATGTATTCACTGACTTAATTGTACCATATCCTTTTGTCGGTGTAATTTTATCATCAAAAACATCACAAAGTAACTTAAAGTCAATTTCTCTCACTTGTGATATTTTACATATGATGCCATAATTCTCATCACTGGTGACAATTATCAGTCGGCAACTACCAATTGTCAGCGAGGAATATTTTAAGCCAGGGGGAAACAGCCTCATTAGTAAAGACCGGTTTCCCCATCACCAATAGATGCTCTTGCTGGCCGCCGACAGACACATTTCCATGGCCCATGACAGTAAATATTTCCAGCTGCCCGGCCCTCTCAGCTATAGGGGTGGCGGATTTAAAGTAGTTCCATTGTGTTGGGATGTTGTGCGTGACATATCACCACCATCAAAGGAGGACCTATATCTTATGTCATTGAAATCTAATATTTGTCGGTGGCCACCATACCTGATCTTTATGGAGA
Source organism: Lepidonotus clava (assembly GCA_936440205.1). NCBI lineage: Eukaryota > Metazoa > Annelida > Polychaeta > Phyllodocida > Polynoidae > Lepidonotus > Lepidonotus clava. Next base: position 14,382,156 of record OW387147.1, read on the forward strand.
CGTCGGTGCGATAGGCGCCGCTGGCTGTCAGCAGGTGAAAACCTGTAGCTTCCATATGCTGACAAAACCCCGGTGACTAGGCCTGGCTGGGGGTCGGCAAGTGTTAACAGTTTCCAAACGACCACCCCTGGCTATAGGCCTAAGGGATATATTTTGGGGTATCATTATAGCAATTGTAGGGCATGGTCCTCTAATGAAGAAAAATAAGTATCCTTTTCCGACGGTAAAATGGAATTAAGGGACTTCTGTAATATGGCTATCTGCAAGATATAAACACATACTTGTGACAATACGTTTACACACATGACATTACTTTTTATGACCTAATAAGCAAATTAATAGGGAAACTGACAATATAGGCCTGATTATTTCTGTCAAATACGAAACGATCATTTTATGACTTTACGAAATCTATCAAAGCCCCATACATACTGGGTACCTTGTTGGTTCGTTTCTGAGTGGTGATCAGTGTTACCATGATGAATGTTCAAAGTGAATTGGCATGCACATGTAGACCACAATGATACTGTCGATGGCAGATATATTCTACAATTCCTTGAATTACCTTTACATTTTTCGTACACACCAGCATCTAAGACTAGTATATATTATGATCATTTCAAGTTGGCTTTGATAAATCATTGGTACCTGTACCTGCCATAGGATGATCGGCATTTTAAACTACAGCAAGATCAATAAAACTATAGAAATGTACACCATACATCTTGAACAATGTTATTTTGATGGCGCCCAAAAATGTTGTCAGAACCTAGCATCGCAATGTTCCAATATGACGTTATTGTGACGTTCCTGTTACTTTCTTTGTCATAAAGATAACGTAATAATAACATTTTGGTATGAGTAAGGTCTCAATATCACTCAAATGTAATGTTATTATAACATTCTTTTTCAGTTAATTTTAACCTCACCTGAAATAATGTAATTGTTATGCGACAATTTGACAAGGAAGAAGGAGATAAGGTGAAGGAGATACGGTACTGGCATGACAAGATGAGGGGTAAGTGAAATCATTCAAAGGACAGAGGGAGGAGGGATCGAGAGGGCTTGTATACTGAGAGGAGAGAGAGAACAATGGGGAGTGCTGAGGGGAGAAGGAGACAGAGAGTTCATGCTGAGAGGAGGAGACAGAGAGAGCACACCGAGAGGAGGAGACAGAGAGAGCACACCCAAGGAGGAGACAAAGAGAGCACACCAAGAGGAGGAGACAGAGAGAGCACACCAAGAGGAGGAGACAGAGAGAGCACACCGAGAGGAGGAGACAGAGAGAGCACACCGAGAGGAGGAGACAGAGAGAGCACACCGAGAGGAGGAGACAGAGAGAGCACACCGAGAGGAGGAGACAGAGAGAGCACACCGAGAGGAGGAGACAGAGAGAGCACACCCAAGGAGGAGACAGAGAGAGCATACCAAGAGGAGGAGACAGAGAGAGCACACCAAGAGGAGGAGACAGAGAGAGCACACCGAGAGGAGGAGACAGAGAGAGCACACCGAGAGGAGGAGACAGAGAGAGCACACCGAGAGGAGGAGACAGAGAGAGCACACCCAAGGAGGAGACAGAGAGAGCATACTGAGAGGAGGAGACAGAGAGAGCACACCGAGAGGAGGAGACAGAGAGAGCATACCGAGAGGAGGAGACAGAGAGAGCACACCAAGAGGAGGAGACAGAGAGAGCACACCGAGAGGAGGAGACAGAGAGAGCACACCCAAGGAGGAGACAGAGAGAGCACACCGAGAGGAGGAGACAGAGAGAGCACACCGAGAGGAGGAGACAGAGAGAGCACACCGAGAGGAGGAGACAGAGAGAGCATACCGAGAGGAGGAGACAGAGAGAGCACACCGAGAGGAGGAGACAGAGAGAGCACACCAAGAGGAGGAGACAGAGAGAGCACACCGAGAGGAGGAGACAGAGAGAGCACACCGAGAGGAGGAGACAGAGAGAGCACACCGAGAGGAGGAGACAGAGAGAGCACACCCAAGGAGGAGACAGAGAGAGCATACTGAGAGGAGGAGACAGAGAGAGCACACCGAGAGGAGGAGACAGAGAGAGCATACCGAGAGGAGGAGACAGAGAGAGCACACCAAGAGGAGGAGACAGAGAGAGCACACCGAGAGGAGGAGACAGAGAGAGCACACCCAAGGAGGAGACAGAGAGAGCACACCGAGAGGAGGAGACAGAGAGAGCACACCGAGAGGAGGAGACAGAGAGAGCACACCGAGAGGAGGAGACAGAGAGAGCATACCGAGAGGAGGAGACAGAGAGAGCACACTGAGAGGAGGAGACAGAGAGAGCACACCGAGAGGAGGAGAAAGAGAGAGCACACCGAGAGGAGGAGACAGAGAGAGCACACCCAAGGAGGAGACAGAGAGAGCACACCGAGAGGAGGAGACAGAGAGAGCACACCAAGAGGAGGAGACAGAGAGAGCACACCCAAGGAGGAGACAGAGAGAGCACACCGAGAGGAGGAGACAGAGAGAGCACACCGAGAGGAGGAGACAGAGAGAGCATACCGAGAGGAGGAGACAGAGAGAGCACACCAAGAGGAGGAGACAGAGAGAGCACACCGAGAGGAGGAGACAGAGAGAGCATACCGAGAGGAGAAAGAGAACACGGGGACGTGCTGTGAGGGGAGCCAGGGGAGCATCCCGGGGATAGAGGTGGGGGGTCGGACTGAGAGGGCATGCAAGGCGATTAAGTAAAAGGGCCTACAGTTGGCAGGCGGAGAGAGGGGGCGGATGGCATTCAACACACCTAACTAATACGGTCGTGACAGATGAATTACATTACATATGTTGCCAATCAAGAGGAATTATAAGATCTTTTCTAAAATCAAGAAGGCAAGTCACAGCTTAGAGTGATCTAGAAAGACAGGGACCTTTTGTAATCTCCCCAAGACCAGCTATTGGCCAGGGACTTAAACAGCTGACGTCTCTTTTTAATCAGAGTGAAATGAATTTTAGCATTGAATCTGTAAGAGAATTTTCCTACTCTGGTATTAAGCTATATTAAACCTCAATAAATCCGAAGCTCAATGCAAGAATTACATATTTAATCTAAGTAGATGGCTTGCTCTACCTTGCCAAAACCTAATTAGCAATTAGGTAAAGCACTTTTATGAACTCTATTACTCTGTATCCAGTTCCCTCTTTTGGAGTGAAAACTGTCTGTATTTCCAGGCTTACAAATGGATGTTGGTGGGCACTTTTATAAGAACTGCGTCTGCGATGAGTACATTGAAGTAGAGTAGTTTGGTGACGGGATATAGGGAGGAAGGAAGGAGTCTCTTTAGGGAAGCCAGGTCAGGTGGCAGGATGAGTGTAAGCTAGGTGCGACATAAATGGCGTGGGGCTTGCCCAGGCAAGAAGTGAAGTAACAGAACCATACTGTGACTGTACCATTTTGGTCAGTCCATACCCCTCATGATATTATGTAACAGTTACATGATTCTAGGGGGATGTCAAAAAGACTGTAGTAATGATGTTGTATGAATATCAGGTTAGAACCATCTTGCAGTGTAACATATAGCAGTGACATGATGATCAGGTATAGTTGAGGAATAACTTAAACAGAACGTAACTGATACAAATTAGTTATGTGTAGTCATGACCAAATCTAAAAGGAATGTAGCTACGATGTGCAGATAAGGTAACATAGAGACATAACTTAAACAGGACATAACTGATACATACTGAATAGGTGCAGCTGTAACCAAAAAGAGAGAGATCTTCTTGTTATTTGAGATTTCGACATTACAGTGACATTTATTTGTTGGCTCTCAGAAATGTCACTGTGACCAACATTGTTATGTCTTTGAAACATTCTAGTTAGGTTAGGTCTTAACTATACCTTACAAACATATCAAAAGAACATTGTGTTTAGGTTTGGTCTGAACCATATCCAATTATGTTGTCACAGTGATATTTGTTAAGGTTTAGGTATGGGTATGGTTTCAACCATACCTATTCATAACATCACAGTGACACTGTGCTTAGGTTCAGCATTGACCAGACCTAACCAGCAGTGGAATTTAAATCATGACGTCACTAAATGAGAATGTCACAGATATCTTGTATCTTAGTTTAGCCATAACCATTGATAGTACAAAGGTAAATGCAGGTGACCACTGCAGCGCCACCTGGTATGGTTTTATTTTGATTGCAGGATCTTCTTGAAATTTCAGTTAAAGGTCATGCAGTCCTTAGGAATGAAGACTGTGAATATGTAAATGAAAAATGAATTAGGATTATTGGTTACATTTCTTTAAGCGGTTTTTCTTCATTTATTCCTTATTTCTAGGGATAAAATTAGATTTTCCACGGTGACCTAAGGTTTTCTTTGGCTTAAAGTACTCATTAGGGTCCTACCCACACATCATCAGCATCTAAAATAAGAATATTTATTTTTTAATGTTGAAAAATCTAGTTTTTCCCATAGACTCCTATAGTAAAAGGTCATTTCAGAATTTTGTCACGGTTTTTAAGAAATTATCCCTGACACCTGTATTTACCTTTAACACCAGGGGATAGTGCGATACTGTTTCAGTAGATCTACAGATATTGGTAAGATTCAAGATTTCATGGTTTATATCACTATTTTCTTATATGTTTAGATACTGCTGAAATAGTATTCTTGAAAAAATATCAAACTGCTTTCTGGAAAATTATTTCTTAGTTCAGTTTAATTGTCTTGGTCATCCTGACATCTTATACTTGTTTGGTAATGCTCAAAGTATATGTATAAAGTATATGCTCTTGAGAGAAGCAACATCCAACTAAGCCTTATTTGTGCAGTTTTTACATTTCTATGTGTTTGAACTTTAATTCAGACCTTGTGGTATTCCCAAGAATTGGAACAGTATCTCTGATGGTTCAGCTGTAGATATCTACAAAGTATCATGCAGCTGAGGTGTGGGAATTTAGGAATTTTATAAGGTCCTCAGGTGTCATCAGGATAATTTCTGAGATATGGGTCTTGAGAGGGATATACAGGAAAAGACTATTGTTGTGCCTCTAGATTATCATACCCATGTATTTTACAGACTTAGAAGTATTTATGTAGTTTCATGTACATGTCTTAGAGAAGGGCCTACAGTGTGCTTCTTTATTATGTAGGTAAAAGGGGCCAGACTTCTGACCACAGGAGGTCACTGAGTGCCCACTCCCTGGTCAGACGTCTCATCAGAACTTCTGTCAGAACTTCTGTCAGAACTCTGGGGATATATAAAGCCCAGGATGTTGGACCTAGTGATTCAGCCTGTTCTATGCCCTGGAGTAGTACAGACCATGTTAATTGCACTATTGGATGTACTTCAACAATAAAAGACTATGTATTTTCATCCTTTTTTATTGAGTCTTTTGGGATATACCCTGGTGACACTATACATGATTTTGATGTTATCAGGGGCTTGTATATTTTATGGGGTAGATAAAAATATCACCTACATAAAAAACATACTGCTTTTTTTAAATTGCAACTACAGATTATAGTCAAAGAAAAACATTTGACTGTGAAAAAAAACATTAGCATTATGTGCTTTAAGAAAATCAGAGACTGTCTGAGATGGTTAGAAAGGCATATAGGGTTTAAGGAGTAGCTGCGCAAGTCAGGGAGAAAATGTATTAATATAATAAAAGAACACTAATGTCACAGCTGAAGATGAAATTAGAAAGATATGAGATGGAGAGAAACAAAGTTTGAACACATTTTTATAGGCCAGGAAAGATTTTATATACAATATACATTTAATACCAACAAGTCCCCCAAAATAAGGTGATGATTCTATCAAAAGACATCTTTTTCTTAGATTTAGCTGTCCCTTTTAATCATATCTGTAGTGCACTGCATAATATTTCAAAACAGCCTCCATACAAGTCTCATATTTTGCAGTGTTTGTGTGTGCATTCTACAAAAAGGAGATGGTGTTTTTTATACTGAAATCACTTTGGAATAGTTCTAAGCAACGTCTGTATTGCTTGATAGACTCATTTTTGTAAATGACTACAGGAAACTGTAGGTCAAATCTTTATAATACGACTCAGTTTTCCCCATATCCCATGGGTCTACTCTAATCCTAAATTCTTTGTCATTTGTTAATACTTTGTAAATTGAGTTACATGTATCATCTCAAAAAAGTTTGATTACTTTAAACAATAAACATATATCATCATAACATGAGGCCCTTAACAAGTCTAATGATCTGGATGATTATGGGTCTATTAAAAAATTTGACAATGTTAAGGACCTAAATTCAGTGAAGTAAATATTAATGGGAGATTCTTAGTCTATATGTTTGTATGTCTCTAAGCATTATAATATGTATGAGTGAGAAAGAGCAAGTCTATTGTGGATAACCATGCATGAATAAGTATCTATGAAAAGAACCTTTCTAGTGTGAATATCAATAGTGACTTACAATTATTTCTGGCTCCTGACATGCAAAAAAAGCCTTTATTTTCATTCATTAAAATGATTGACAATATTCCATACTTGTGACCTATATAAGTGACCTAGATAGGTCATAGGTCAATCAAATATAACAAAAGGGTTAAATGACATGTTTCTATCATGTTTTACAGACTGACATGCTCCACAATACTGTATTTGTTAACCGGTCATCAAAAATGCATTTTTTATTATTCAAATTGTATTTTTCAACTTTCTTTTTTAAACATGAATAAATCGAGTTGCCCAAAGATTTCAGCTTGGCACCCGGCAGATTTGAAATCAGAAGATTCAGGAGATAAAGAATCAATCAAAAAGCATTGTATGGACACCATGTCAAGGTTAAGGATAGACAAGGGTTATTGTGGTGTAATTTGCGGTAGTTGCATCTATAGTTCTTTTATGATTCATTTTTAGGAATATCTGGCCAATAGTTTTGATATCAAAATTTGAATATGCCCTCTATATGTTCATGCATAATATATATTAATTTGTTGAAACTTGACCGAGTAAATGTATCATGAAAACAAAATATCATTTTTAACTTTTATTTTTTGAAGGTGGATATCTCACCTAATTCTTTAAGTACTCAAATGAAACTTTGGATATGCATTAAAAACATTCTTATGCAGGGAACTGTGTCTCAGAATTTTTATATAAGTCCTGGTTAATTTTTTAGAAAATAATGAAAAAAAATGTAAAAAAAATATTAAAAAGTTACCCGTTTTTTCAAATAAAATAAAAACTAGGACCTATAACAAAAAACTGAGACACAGTTCCCTCCACAGTAAAGTCCTTGTACGGCATGTAAAGTTTCAGAGCTAAAGAGAAATTATTCATGAAGATATCGACATTCAAAAAATAAAAGTGAAAAATTCACTTTTTAATAAGTTTTTTTTCTACTTTAGGTTTTATCAAAGAACTATGGATGCCATTAGATAGAGAAAAATCTGACCTTTCATTTGTTATATTATACATTGAAAAATAAACATTATTAAGAAAACTGTTGCAATTTTACTGAAAAGGCGGTTGATAACCCTTCTCTATCCTTAAGGCCAATAATGGGCTTTGGCAAATAGACTAACTGTAGCGACAATTGGCACACATTGCGAGACCCTTTCACCTTTCATGCTTATAGGGATGCTTTGACCACCCCTTTTTTTATGTCCCGGAGGGGCATTTTGGGGTGTGAATCTTAATATTCTGTTTTCAGCAAATTAATGATAGCTGTGTTCCTCAGCTCATTAAATAGATAGGAGGTGAGTGGCGGAAATATATTAATTAGTGAATTAAATTTGTTCAAAATGTGTGCAAAACTATCGCTACAGCGATGATTGGCACGTGGGGTAAACAAGGATTAAAAAACAGCGAGACAATTTTGAAACCATCCTTGTTCTCTCACTGTTGCGAGTGTTTGGTTATGCAATGCGGCACCTGATTTCTGAAAAAGGTGAAGAAAAGAGCCCCACTCTGGCCTGTAGACTTTGGGAGATTCTTTATAACGTGCCCATCAGGATAGCCCCTGACGGACACCCACATTGATATTATTTAAGGAGCTGTGTGATGCTCCAGGGAGTATGTTAGAGAAACACAGTGGCTAATTAGGCAGACTGCCATACACATACCACCGTTTTAATCCCACTCGGTAGTATACAGCAGGGTAGAGGCTCTAAAGGAGAGGAAGAACAACTCCAGATGGTTTTGGCAGGTACAGTAAAAAATTAAACCAAGGGCTGAAATACAACTGACGTTCCACGGGAGGACAGAGAGGGATGGCGCCTCCTGCCTGTTGGTCTCTCAAAAGGAGGTGAATGCCACGCACATGTGTACATTAATAGATCATGATTTGTGCTGCACATATGCTGTAGTCACTACGACCAAAAAGAGTTAACACTGGCCGGACGACCAAGGGCACTATTTGTTCGATGTTCACACACACACACACACACACACACACACACTCACACACACATACACACACACTCACACATACACACGCACACACATACACACCCGCATGTGCACACACACACACACACACACACACACACTCACTCACACACACACTCACACACACACTCACACATACACTCACACATAAACACATAAACACATAAACACATACACACGCACACACATACACACACGCACGTGCACCCACACACACACACACACACACACACACACACACACACACACATTTTGAGGTCTCAAGTGACCAGCATTTGATTGGCCTCAAGTGGTCTCAAGTGACCAGCAACTCAACTGATTTGATATATGTTATTAATCCTGAGTCTAGTGTTAATTTAGGCTTCATCGTTTCCATCCCAATATTAATTTGTCTCAGTAGTTCTTCTAAGAGAAACCATAACACACTTGCATAGGGCTTTGATGTTTGTTAATCCAAGGTCAACTTGTCATTCGAACGATAAGATGGTTCACTCTCTGCTTGATGCTAGCAATAGTGTTCTCCCTCTACAATTACATAAGCAGTACTTCCACCATCATCTACAAAAGGCTTGCAATTCACAAAAGTCTTCCTCATACATGTTAGTCTGGTCACAGTGACTGCCACACCCCCACAAGCTTGGAGTACACTATTTTACCCCTACATAGGACTGCTAATGTTTATCATTAGTGTGACGTTCTCTGGTAAGTCGGGGTTGCCGATTCTTACGACAGAGGAACGTGGGGGTTGTTCGGGTCTCGGGGCGGACGGGGAATCCGGGCCAAGAACCGAGATGTGTTTCTAGAGTCGTGCCCTATTCATCGTTCTCAACACTATGTGATGGTTTCACTGCTGTCCCAATATTGAATCATTGCAATAAAAATTGCAACAAAAGCATAGACAACATTCACATATCCGAGGCATGCATAGATTTTGCGCATACGATCACGGATATACCAACTGCAGCAAAAGAGTGGCGCTACTAAATTTACAGGGCGAAAAAGAATTGGATAAATAATATTACCCTCCCATAGGGAGCCTCTCCAAATTGCCCTTATTCTCCCCCCCAGGAATGATCCATCGCAGTATATATATGTAGCCACGTTAGAGTCCTTTATGGCGCATCATATGACAAGTTATCATGACGGCCGTGTGGCAGTACATAGCTGCCCATGTCATGTGTCCTCAGTAGATGCGGTAAAAGGGCCCTTAGTGCGGGGCTGGGGGCGGCCCGCTGGGGGCGACCGGGGCTCACAGGTCCGCTACAATCACCTGATGGCGGACCCGGCTGTCGGGGACTGAAACAACGCCGACCTACTGTCGTCATCAAAATTAATGCTCCACCAGTGTCGATCGATATACTGATCTGAATTCATTTCCGCCTTGATATTGCAAACATTAAAGGATGTCTTGACTGCCAAATCCGATGGTGCTAGATTTTTTGTGGAACCTAAACAGATATTTACAAACAGTACACCACTCCTGGAACATTCCCATCGAGAGTGGAAAGTGAAAAGGGGAAACAACGTGAAACGTTTAATTTGTTAGATTTGCATGTATCTTTCCAAATTGTATGATCTTGTGACAACAGAATGCTGTTTAGCAAAGTGTCTTTAGCCAAGGCTATCTAGGATAGTCTTCTATTAAAAAGTAGTTGAAAATACGTAGCGCCCCGGCCTCATGAACGAAACACAATCTGGCCACTAAATAACTACACAGACAACCGTCCTGGGTAACAAGGCCAGTTTCAACAGGTCATGGTTAACTTTTAGGGGCGGATCCAGAGTCAGTCACCCGTGGGTCAGTCACCCGGGGATCAGCCCCCCCCCCCCCCCCCCAATTAAAAAAAGTGAAAATAAATACGATCAGATTTGTATGATTCAACAAACGTAGATTTTTTTGTAAACATGAGAACAACTGCCCCTTTTACCCCCCTCCCCCTGGATCCGCCACTGACTTCTCTAAAATGAAAGTACAGCGTGGATTGCCAGTGAAGGAGTCTGGGTGGCTTCTTTTCTTGGGCAATCGATTACCAGCTGACGCACGTGCAGCCTTTCGTCTCCCTCCCTACCCTGGAAAGGGGATCTTTAAGAGAACAGTCTGCTAGATGCGCTGTTCGGTAGTCCTTAAAAGCGATTATGTGTTAATTCCTCAAATAAAATCAACTGCACGGTTTACAAATTGACGACAGCTGTTTAATAGAGTGGGGTGAGATGTCATAATTGAATCCTCCGCTCTGTATAAGAAACCTTTTATGGTTCACAGTAGCCATCCATTTTGATTGGATTTCCTATTGTGACTATCGACTCTCAATAGAAATAGAGTGCCTGCAGAAAGAAGCCGGCCAAGTATTCCTTTTCATATCCTGAAGGCAGCATTTACAGCAGCATAATGGGATTTTTAAATGATAATAACAGCCTTTGTCGTGTGTATTAATATTTCAATGTTACGGAACACATCTTAACATTTTGAAACAGTAAGCGACAATGAATGTTTCTTCTACTTCTGAAAGGGACTGTATCTAAATATTGCTTCATCTTGGTTCTTTATATTACCATGGACAAAGCATGGGCGCTTACTTCACATAGGGTTGTTTCAGGGTTGCTTCCCACAGCTAAAACGTGAATGTCCTACTATTCTTAAGCCCAATTCCCACTCAGTGACTTGAGCGGCGACTGGCGACAGTAAGGTTTCCGGGCCAAGAAATCTCAGCACTTGGTCCTCTTGCTTGGGATGACTTACCTTTCGACCTATCATGCATCGAGGATAGTGAACCCTATTTGAATCAGGAATTAAAATAGTAAGAGCAGGAATGAACTACATTAATGTGTCATTGTAGATATATTCACCTTGTCACATCTATTACCTATATCATGTTTTCATTTTCATCTAATTGAGAATCTTAGTATCGCACGTTGTAACTTTGTCTTAACGTGGGAGCGGACCGAAGGTTCTCTTTGCCAAGCCAAATTTAAATCTTATGCTTCCTAAAGCCCCATTCGCCGTGGTGGATATTTCTTTCGCAGAGAGCTGTGAAAATGTTATCTCAAGCATTCACACAAAGTCTCAGGTACGATAAATTGGTTGCAAGCTTGCGAAATTGAACGCATAGCATTTGCACTGGAAAATTTGGACCCTTGCAATCATTTTCGCAAGAAATCTCATCTAGAATCGCCCAGGGTCTGTACGAAAATATTCAACAAGTTGAATAATTTCACAAGGGATCAGGAGGGTATTTCATAAAAAAATCTTTGAAAAAATCTTTGTTGTACAATTTTCTTAAAACACAAAGAAATATTTAAGAATTTTCTTAGCTATTTTCTTAAAAATGCTATTGTAGAACTTCCACTGATAACATGATAAATTCTTTGTTAGTTTTTCTTGTGGTATTCTAGGCCTTGGATTTTCCTTTCTTTTTATTATGGAATCTCAGCAGCCCTCCCTCTGTGTCATTAAATGGATACCAAATAACAACTTAGATCAAACAAAATATAGATTAGGGGGACCTGGAATAAAATGTGACCAAGTTGAGAAGTCTAACAATGATTTGCTTATGAAAGGGTTTCACAAGGAATTCTTAAAGTTAGAATTCAAGAATTCTAATTTACCATTATGAAACAGAAATTACTATCTTTGTACCACATTTTTGGCACATGGGCCTTATGAAATACCCAGGTCAAAACTATTTCTTAGCAACCCATAAACCATAGGAATTCCAGTGTCTGAGATCAAATTTTAGGTCATCTCAAACTTCCAACTACTCATAAATCACTCACAGGAGAGTAACAACAATACTTTATGAAAGCCTTAAATGAAGAATTCTTAAATTTCTTCTCAAAGAAAATAACAGAGCAAAGAAACTGGAGTAAGGAGTAGCAACAAAGATTCTATGAAATAAGAATTGTTCTGAAATTACCTCCTGGTCGAAGAGGGCTACGATAATCCAACGTTTCCAACGTTGGCAGATCTCAGAGCTCTACGAAAACCGACGTCCACCACGGCGAATGGGGCTTAAGACATGTGATAGAAAGTGGTGCATGTTATCTAGGATGGTAATCAAGACTGGACAGGAGAAGTAGGCTGGACTTTGGTGTCGAGGGCACTGCGGGGTAAGCGGGGGGTAGGAAGGGTACTTGGAAAAGGTCGGTAGGACGGGGGTGTTGAGGCATTTATTTTTCCGGCCATCGGTGGTCTAATCCCCCTCCCACACTTCCTTTCGTTCTAACGTATGTACTATGTGCCATTGATTGCACTGTTGGGAAATGGGAGAGTGGGAAGGAACACTTGAAAAAGGTAGGCAGGACTTTGGTGTTGAAGGCACTGCGGGGGTAAGGGGAGGGTGGGAAGGGGCACTTGGGAAAGGTTGGCAGGACGTTCTGGGTTTGAAAGCTAGATCACAAAGCATGTCGAAAGCATTCAACAAGTAGAAGGACATCCATCAATCCAAAGGAAGCGGTCTCTCAAATATAACAAGATGTGTATTTCGGCAGTCTGGCCCTGCCCTGCCCGTTGAGACACGTAACCCAGACCTGCGTAGAGTTTAGTCTCTCAGAGCAGGTTTGAGAATGGCGTCAAGCTGCTGCCTACTGCTGCTGGGCCTGACTCGCCCTCCGACGGCTGGGGTGACCTATGGCCCACCCTGGAGCAAAATAAGGCCTCATCTATCATTCACCGGGCAGGAAGGGGTGACGATCCCGGTGTCCCAGGGTCCCGGCTGCTGCTACCCGCCCCGAAGACAGGCGCTGTAAATGGGCTTCACCGCACCTCCCTGCTGTTACCCGCCCCAAGGACAGGCGCTGTAAACGCCCCTCTTTACACCTCCCTGCTGCTACCCGCCCCGAGGACAGGCACTGTAAACGGGCCTCTCCGCACCTCCCTGATGTTACTCGCCCCGAGGACAGGCACTGTAAACGGGCCTCTCCACACCTCCCTGCTGCTACCCGCCCCAAGGACAGGCGCTGTAAACAGGCCCCTCCGCATCTCCCTGCTGTTACCCGCCCCAAGGACAGGCGCTGTAAATGGGCCTCTCCCCACCTCCCTGCTACTACCCGCCCCAAGGACAGGCGCTGTAAACGGGCCTCTCCGCACCTCCCTGCTGTTACCCGCCCCAAGGACAGGCGCTGTAAACAGGCCTCTACGCACCTCCCTGCTGTTACCTGCCCTGAGGACAGGCGCTTTAAACGGGCCTCTCCGCACCTCCCTGCTGTTACCCGCCCCAAGGACCGGCGCTGTAAAGGGGCCCCTCCGCACTCCCTGCTGCTACCCACCCCAAGGACAGGCGCTGTAAACAGGCCTCTACGCACCTCCCTGCTGTTACCTGCCCCGAGGACAGGCGCTTTAAACGGGCCTCTCCGCACCTCCCTGCTGTTACCCGCCCCAAGGACAGGCGCTGTAAATGGGCCTCTCCGCACCTCCCTGCTGTTACCCGCCCCAAGGACAGGCGCTGTAAACGGGCCTCTACGCACCTCCCTGCTGTTACCTGCCCCGAGGACAGGGGCTTTAAACGGGCCTCTCCGCACCTCCCTGCTGTTACCCGCCCCAAGGACCGGCGCTGTAAACGGGCCCCTCCGCACCTCCCTGCTGCTACCCGCCCCAAGGACAGGCGCTGTAAACGGGCCTCTCCGCACCTCCCTGCTGTTACCCGCCCCAAGGACAGGCGCTGTAAACGGGCCTCTCCGCACCTCCCTGCTGCTACCCGCCCCAAGGACAGGCGCTGTAAACGGGCCTCTCCGCACCTCCCTGCTGTTACCCGCCCCAAGGACAGGCGCTGTAAACAGGCCTCTACGCACCTCCCTGCTGTTACCTGCCCCAAGGACAGGCGCTTTAAACGGGCCTCTCCGCACCTCCCTGCTGCTACCCGCCCCAAGGACAGGCGCTTTAAACGGGCCTCTCCGCACCTCCCTGCTGTTACCCGCCCCAAGGACCGGCGCTGTAAACGGGCCCCTCCGCACCTCCCTGCTGCTACCCGCCCCAAGGACAGGTGCTGTAAACGGGCCTCTCCGCACCTCCCTGCTGTTACCCGCCCCAAGGACAGGCGCTGTAAATGGGCCTCTCCGCACCTCCCTGCTGTTACCCGCCCCAAGGACAGGCGCTGTAAACGGGCCTCTCCGCACCTCCCTGCTGTTACCCGCCCCAAGGACAGGCACTGTAAACAGGCCTCTACGCACCTCCCTGCTGTTACCTGCCCCGAGGACAGGCGCTTTAAACGGGCCTCTCCGCACCTCCCTGCTGTTACCCGCCCCAAGGACCGGCGCTGTAAACGGGCCCCTCCGCACCTCCCTGCTGCTACCTGGCCCAAGGACAGGCGCTGTAAACGGGCCTCTCCGCACCTCCCTGCTGTTACCCGCCCCAAGGACAGGCGCTGTAAACGGGCCTCTCCGACTTCCCTGCTGCTACCCGCCCCAAGGACAGGCGCTGTAAACGGGCCTCTCCGCACCTCCCTGCTGTTACCCGCCCCAAGGACAGGCGCTGTAAACAGGCCTCTACGCACCTCCCTGCTGTTACCTGCCCCGAGGACAGGTGCTTTAAACGGGCCTCTCCGCACCTCCCTGCTGCTACCCGCCCCAAGGACAGGCGCTTTAAACGGGCCTCTCCGCACCTCCCTGCTGTTACCCGCCCCAAGGACCGGCGCTGTAAACGGGCCTCTCCGCACCTCCCTGCTGTTACCCGCCCGGAGGACATGCACTGTAAACGGGCCCCTCTGCACCTCCCTGCGTGACGTCATAGACAGGTCTATATGGCCCGGCCCGGGGTCGCTGATTCCTACTCATGTTCCATTTATTGTGACATAGCAATAGTTAAAGTGCGTATGACACATCCTCATCAACTCAACGTTTTTCGTTTAATCAGAATCGAATAAGTAAGTCATCCTGGTGAAAGCCCCCGCTGACCAGCACACAGTGTATGCATTCAAACCAAAATGCCTAACGGTTACATCTGGTCTGTGGCCGGCCATGGAGGCACCAGCCGAGCAAGGAAGGGGAAGTGACTTGCCCGGAGTGAGGGCCGCCTGGGGTAATGTGATACGGCCGGCGACTCAGGCCTAAACAGGCTATGTCTGTTACACACAATGTGTTTGCATTTATTCAAATATTTTGTGTACGTTGTATATAACCTATCTTGGTTTATATTGTTTCTTTAGGATTATCTTTTTTGAAGACCATATACTATATATTATATGATATGATATGATATAGATATTATGTATATATATGCTGAGGAAGGGCTTAGCCAATTCACCCTACCTCGGATAGCTGATTTATAGTATTTTAACAACCCATGAAGGCAAGCTAATTTTGACCAATTTTGCCAACAAAACCCCTGGAAAAACTATAGAAAATTAATGTATAATTATTGTATATCAAACTATATTGAAATGATTTTCAAATGACTTGGAAAATATTATTGTACATAGATACACATTTAAAAAATAATGATCTCTAATTTGTCTTCATGTCTAACAAGAAATAATGATATGATTAAAGACAATTCCTGAGCTAAAACTTTGAGATTTGTCAACATATTACCCAGCATTCAAGAAATTGGCTATCCGTGGTTGAGTGAATTGTTTTTTTCCACCATATATATATATATATATATATATATATATATATATATATATATATATATATATAAAGGTTTTAATCAATGTTAAGCACTCCTTTAAAATCTTGAAATTGTATTCAAAATTGTTCTCATTCGTTAGACAAATGTCAAGCGATAGCGAAGAATTCACTGTCATTATGAATCAAGGTGATACCTTGATTCATAGTGACAGTGAAAAAGATCAGCGTTACCAAATACTATTTTGTAACGCTGAATTTTTTATTGATGGAGGACAATTGGCATGTCTGATCATTTTATATACATTCTAATACACGTATATCATAATATAAACACTTGGATGATCAGGCGTGAATTTAGTGAGATTAGGTGTGCCAGACGCACCCCCCGTATTTTGGCCCAAATTTTATTTTTTTAATGTATATAATATTTTAGGATTATGCTTTTTTGTCTAACAACCGATCAACATTTTTTTGAATTAAACAAACGTTAACTGGGGCCGTTTGAGCAGCTAGGTATATGGACAGAGGCCCGCCTCTATAAGGTAACTATATTTTAGAATCTAATAGGGCAAAGACCCTCGGTTAGAGGCGGGTACAAACACGTTCAACCTGTCAGGTAATTACTTAGCACAAAACATGTAATTTGTGGGTCGAGGTCCAACGTAGGGCCATGCTCAAATTCACTTGCGGCCACTTTCCTGTCTAGTCGGTTCGGCTTGCTGTGTCGGGGGTCTGTACATCTACTTCATGCTGCCCCTCTCACGAAGTGCATCCTGAGGAAACGCCAGCGTGAAACGTATGATAAAAACAATCATTGATAGACCTGCAGGGCGCCAACCAAAAAGACTCCACGATACACAAAAAATTATCGTGGGTACCCACGATACACAAATAAATTTTGCCCAGAAAAAATCCACAATAAATTTTGGACATGAAAGTTATGGATAATTCTGATCAAAATCATTCAGAATGTATGTGATATTACATGAAATACATTTTGATACATGTTTGAACAATTTGGGATTAGAAAAAAAATGAAGAGAAAATATTGCATGTCATTATAATCCCACGATCACAATTTCCGTGAACGTGACTATTTTAATGTATCGTGGGGGTGAAATATCGTGGACCTTTTTTGGTTGGCACCCCAGCTAAATCCTTATTTTAAAGCCACTAGCACTGTGCCTTTGTGAAGTAAGCTTACTTCGGTGTGTTTAAAGTACACCGCTAGATCTTTCGCCAGGGTCTATTCAGCACCTGTGAACGCTAATTATGTAGGGGGCGGTCACAGAGGAGGCAGCAGTCGGGCACGTTATGACCCCCCCCCCCGCTTCACTCCATGCCTAGGCCTGCCTCCTGGTCCCCTCTGGTAATTGGACCGATGGCACCATGGACCGATGGTACCGGACTGATCGCACCGCTCTTCCTGGACTGATCGCACCACCTCAATGGACCGATCGCACCACCTCAATGGACTGATCGCACCACCTCAATGGACTGATCGCACCATCTCAATGGACCACAGAAGTGGTGCGATCAGTCTGGGTGGTACGATCAGTCCATGGTGCCATCGGTCCATGGTGACATCAGTCCACATGCCAATTTTGCTACCAATTTTAAAAATCGCTAGTGATAATAAAGGTCAGATATAGACATGTTATACATCATTAGAAAAGTCTCATCATTCTCTTTCGAATGATATATAGGATGTGAGGTGGATCTCATGCCATATTTTCAGAGAAAATCAATCAAGTACAAAATTGGCAGCATCAAAATCAGTATGTGGAATATGGCCTTGAGTAAATAAATAAAGGTTGTGTCAGGGTCTAATTACAGGCTTTATATCTCGCCTCTTAGGTTTGAAGGGAATGTACATTGTATTTTGCACTTAATGTACGATACAGCAATTAAATAATTGATACTGAAAGAATTTTAGTAATAAATATTAGAACCAAAAAAAAAAGTTGATATGATATACATGTGAAAGATATACATACAAATGCTTTGGCCGATATAAATTAAAATTTAGTACATTTCTTCCTTAAAAACACGTTGGAAAATATGTATGCTTAGAAAATAAAAAACAGGAAATGACCTTTCAAAACCTGATATGTAACAGGCAGTATTATAGAATTAAATGGATGAAAAAACACCTATTTGCCTTAACTTTTACTTAAACTTACTTTTAATACATAAACCTTTTAGACCTGACTGACTGCAGTCATGTAATTTTACTGGTGTAATTAGTCCAGAGAGGCGATGCGATCAGTCTAGAGGTGGTGCGATCAGTCCAGAGAGGCGGTGCGATCAGTCTAGAGGTGGTGCGATCAGTCCAGAGAGGCGGTGCGATCAGTCTAGAGGTGGTGCGATCAGTCCAGAGAGGCGGTGCGATCAGTCCTTCCAAGTGGTGCGATCAGTCCACCCAGGTGGTGCGATCAGTCCAGGGTGGTGCGATCAGTCCATGGTGCCATCAGTCCATGGTGCCATCAGTCCATGAATCGTCCCCTCTACAGGCCCGGCCAGCCTGTGAGCGCCCCAAGGGGGGACCCTGTGCACGGACCCTCCACTTTTTGGACCTTGCGATGATCGAATTAATCCATGAATCATGTTATTGAGATTAAGTCGGAGAGACTACCATGCGGGCTTCGGGTTCTCCCCCTCCCGCCACTCCATCACCCCCCCCCCCCCCCCCCCAGACCACCCCGAGCACGCCGTCTCACCACGTCTCCGATTTCCTCCCAACTCGTGAGACCCGCATGCATCATGACAATTGAACGTGGAGTAAAAAGGGGTTATTAAATATCTTGAGTAAATATTTAATGGTTAGTTGGTGCGGAAAGCGGGCGATCGATAGCTGGTGGTGGGGTGGGATCCGGAAGCCAGTTGAGGAGGTAGTCATTTGTCAAGGAGGGTTACTGCTAGCCTACTAGTACTGCCTGGCTGATCTGCTTCGGCAATGTGGCAAGAGATAGTGATGCGTTACAAAACTCCCTTCTGTATGTTTTCCGCGACATATCTGTCATGACAGTTTCAGTTAATAATAACTGACCTCGTGAACAATAATGACACGCGATGTCCAGAGTCAAACTTTAAATAGTGCCCCCATAACTCTTTAAACTGTTTAGCGATACTTTATCATAGACACGTATTATCGCCAATACTATGCCATGCTGGTTACATTGGAGGATGGTGGCTAGTTCCAAATCAGTGCGTGTTAAATGACACGCTACTAGTGCCTCCTCTCTGCCAACATATGTGACGCATTGTTTCCACTGTTCTGACGCCTTCAAATCACAAAGAGGGGTCATACATAATGAAGGCAATGTACAGGTGCCATCCTACTACCTGTAGCTGTGTGGGGTCGTGGCTCGTGGGGTGGGAGAGTGTGGAGCGAGATGGAAGCTAAGGGGTGCGGCAAAGCGGCACATCAGTATTATAAGTGTTGCGAGAGGGGGAAAGGTAAGTGGTATGATAGGAGGTGTGGTGAGATATGTGGCAAGAGGTGGTGAGAGGTGTATTAAGGGGTGTGGTGAGATATGTGGCAAGAGGTGGTGAGAGGTGTAGTAAGGGGTGTGGTGAGATATGTGGCAAGAGGTGGTGAGAGGTGTAGTAAGGGGTGTTGTGAGATATGTGGCAAGAGGTGGCGAGAGGTGTAGTAAGGGGTGTGGTGAGATATGTGGCAAGAGGTGGCGAGAGGTGTAGTAAGGGGTGTGGTGAGATATGTGGCAAGAGGTGGTGAGAGGTGAAGTAAGGGGTGTGGTGAGATATATGGCAAGAGGTGGTGAGAGGTGTAGTAAGGGGTGTGGTGAGATATGTGGCAAGAGGTGGTGAGAGGTGTAGTAAGGGGTGTGGTGAGATATGTAACAAGAGGTGGTGAGAGGTGTAGTAAGGGGTGTGGTGAGATATGTGGCAAGAGGTGGTGAGAGGTGTAGAAAGGGGTTGGGTGAGATATGTGGCAAGAGGTGGTGAGAGGTGTAGTAAGGGGTGTGGTGAGATATGTGGCAAGAGGTGGTGAGAGGTGTAGTAAGGGGTGGGGTGAGATATGTGGCAAGAGGTGGTGAGAGGTGTAGTAAGGGGTGTGGTGAGATATGTGGCAAGAGGTGGTGAGAGGTGTAGTAAGGGGTGTGGTGAGATATGTAACAAGAGGTGGTGAGAGGTGTTGTAAGGGGTGTGGTGAGATATGTGGCAAGAGGTGGTGAGAGGTGTAGTAAGGGGTGTTGTGAGATATGTGGCAAGAGGTGGCGAGAGGTGTAGTAAGGGGTGGGGTGAGATATGTGGCAAGAGGTGGTGAGAGGTGTTGTAAGGGGTGTGGTGAGATATGTGGCAAGAGGTGGTGAGAGGTGTAGTAAGGGGTGTTGTGAGATATGTGGCAAGAGGTGGCGAGAGGTGTAGTAAGGGGTGGGGTGAGATATGTGGCAAGAGGTGGTGAGAGGTGTTGTAAGGGGTGTGGTGAGATATGTGGCAAGAGGTGGTGAGAGGTGTAGTAAGGGGTGTGGTGAGATATGTAACAAGAGGTGGTGAGAGGTGTAGTAAGGGGTGTTGTGAGATATGTGGCAAGAGGTGGCGAGAGGTGTAGTAAGGGGTGGGGTGAGATATGTGGCAAGAGGTGGTGAGAGTTGTAGTAAGGGGTGTGGTGAGATATGTGGCAAGAGGTGGTGAGAGGTGTAGTAAGGGGTGTGGTGAGATATGTGGCAAGAGGTGGTGAGAGGTGTAGTAAGGGGTGTGGTGAGATATGTGGCAAGAGGTGGTGAGAGGTGTAGTAAGGGGTGTGGTGAGATATGTGGCAAGAGGTGGTGAGAGGTGTAGTAAGGGGTGTGGTGAGATGTGTGGCTTGAGGTGGTGAGAGGTGTAGTAAGGGGTGGGGTGTGATATGTGGCAAGAGGAGTGATGAGGTATGGCAAACCATATTGATTGCCATCAATGACATCCGTTTCATTTTGGGTACGGAAATGCTGTTTCCCCGCACAAAACATAGAAAAATAAACTCCCACATCAGAGAAAAACAAAAACCGGCTGGGAACTGTGATTAAACTAAGCCAATCTCACTGCGAGGACAGGTGTTGGTCTGCGTGGAGAGGGCCCACACAGGTGGTGCCCCGCCCGCTATCTGTCCATTGTAACGGCTTTTTGACCACCGCCCTGTGGGATTTCCCTGTTTGCGCCGTCTCTTCCACAGCCTCGGAGACCCACAAACTGTCTCCCACTCGCCGCCGTATAAATAATGCAACGAACTCTGAGAAATAGTGGGATAATTCCGTTTAAAAAGAACAGGTGGTTTTAAAGGAATTCGTCCTTTGGTCCACACAAGTGGTCTTTTAAGGAGCGTATAACGACTCAATGCACCCTGACGCTCCACCCCTCCCGCACAGCATGGTGCCAGGCTCTGGGACTGGCCGGTAGTCCCCCAGATTCTGCTTTTGTGGATCCGTAAACCTTGTGGAAAAGGGGTTTTCCGTAATTTTACCCCCTAAACTGTAAGAAAATACGGAAATATGGTGCAGTGATTCCTAATTTTACCAAGTTGTAAACATAAATGGTAAATGACGTCATATTTCCATAAATGTTATGAGAATCAATGAATTTACCAGAAAAGTCTCTCTAAGTAGGTGTTGACATGTAAAATAATGTGGATTTTGAACCGGGAGGGTAGGAGGTCCTGTATCTTTTCTGGTATATAATTATGATACTCTATGGTGATAAATAACACTTACACAGGTGATAATGCATGGTTATGAATTAATCACAATAGTTCTTTTCAAATATATGTATTCGTGTTTCTTAGCTTTCAAAGGATGAAAATCAAAAGAATTTCCATAAATTTCTCACAGTGAGACAAATTGTAAAACTGACAAGTAGGTTAGGAATGTGTATAATGGTGACTTATCCTAGTTCAACCTTTTTATGAAAATGATTTTATTCTAACACAATATAAAAACCAGCAGCCCTAATGTTTTACCTTTATATATCTATATTGACAAGAAACTGCTTTTAAAACATTACATTCTTGTGAATTCATCCAAATTCTAGTTATTTTCATTGTCATGAGCATCTTCTCAGATCCGTAAAAGTTGTGATAGTGACTTACAAACCATTGACACATTTTCCACAATTCACTGTGTATATTTAGGGACACATACAGATCCGTTGCATATCACCCACTGGTAAAATGAGGCTATTTTACGGATCATCTTCTAGAAGTTAGGAATCTGGGGGTCGTCAGGGAGAAGGGTACGAGCCACTCTGCCTCCCCACCCAGACCTTCGCACCTTTTACCTTCAGGATATACTTGTTCAACATACGAGAATCTGGTCTTGAAGTACTGACGGGAGGGGGGGGGGGGACAGTGAGTTACTGATAGGACCATCCTGTAATCTTAAAGCCTCCGGATGGTTGTGAAAAGAGCTGTTCGTGGCTTATCCCTAGCCGAGTGACTGCCGCCGTCCTCGGCCGTCGACCCTCTACCTGCACGGGTGTCAGTCCACCATGTTGGCAGGGGCTGATTGAACCAAGGAAATAGTTTGGACAAATATATCGAAAGCGGAATGGATAAATTCTCTCTTCCAGCTTGGGGATGGGTGTAGAGTGGCGTTACTGCGCCTCACATGAAAACTGGATTATAGTACTGTCGTTCGACATCGGTCTCCAGGCTGGGACTGTTTCCCTCCGGCTGACCATGTTTTGGGTGTAGATGGGGGATGCTGTGTCGAATTTAACAAATGTTTAGGTCCCCTCTCCCTGTCTCTGGTCAGGTCCCATGTCTCATGTCGAATTTAATAAAGGCCGATGTCGCCCTGTAGTTTTTAACAACTGCCCATGTACCCTGTTGATCTTGAGGGGCTACACATATTTGTTTTACTTTATTAATCATGAATTATTGACCACGTTCACATACATGTGTTCTTCCAAAAATCCGTACGTACAAAGTTGATATAATTGATACATCAAAAACATACAATGTAAATATAAAGGTACTTCAATTATACATACTGCAAACTATCTGATATCCAGCATAAAGTAAATCAAAAGGTTAAGCATTGTGCAACTCTAGGATATACCAGTGTAGGATGGTCTCATTCTAACCTCCTTCTGATGTCATTCAATTCACCCTTTCAGAGTAAATTCAATGACGCACCATCTAGTTTCATAAACTGTTTTCTCTCCCATTTACACCGGAGGACATCTTATATCACTGACACATTTCCGAAAAATCCGGCACCAATGGATATAAGTAGGTCAAAGGGTTCCCTGGTAAAACTATGAACAATTCTGACTTTGGGGGTATATGAGAAAATAATTTGACATTTTGTGAAGTTTCTTTTTCATATTGAGGAAAATCTCTTAGATTGGCTCGACTGGCATAATGAAGCCGTCAAAGGAGGCAGTAGGCCTACACCATTACTATAATTACTACAATTCTGATGAAGGATGTAACTATCCGAAACATGTTAATTGACCAACTTTGAATGTCTATAATAAATTTCAAAGTCTACAACAAGCCGTCGTTGAGTTAGATGTTCTCCACAATATTTTACCATTACTATAAATACACTGTAGTAAGTTATGTAACAGCACCGGTCCACTGTCAGAAGGGAAGACGCCCAGATACGGACTAACTAACTTGTAAATGAGTTGGGTGTGTCTGGACTCCGGAGTGGACTGACTATGTATGAGTTGGCGGCATTCCCTGCTTATCAGCCTACAGATATGGCAGACGGCCGCGATAGGACGACTAGTAGTGGCTGGTCAGCAGACAACAACCAATTTATGGAGGGTACCCACAAGCCGCTAAGCGCCCCACCCTATAACCCTCCAGCTGACTGGTGGATAGGTGCACCGGTGCACCAGCTGTAGGCTAAAGTTTTAGGCAATGTTTCAAATGTAATTTGGGGTTATAGGAGTTGATGGGAGTATAAGTATTTGTGGCTAGGGTAAGACGTCCGATTTCAACTGTTTTGGCACATGCCATAGGGCGGTGACCGCTTTTTCTGAGTGCTTTTCATTAGAATGAATGCCCAACATCATGTTTTGTATTGCCTTAAATCATACTCTTTGATAGTTTTTATCAGTCCAGCTGGTTATTGAATGTGTGTGGGACCATAATTATACGTAATCAACAGGCTATCGCGGGTGTGTATGAGCATGTATATCTGCTGGTTGGTTAGGGTGGATATGACCATATATTTCTGTGTATGAGCATTAGATAGTAGGGTCTATTAAGGTCATTATCAGAGGCATTCTTATTACCAGATGCATTATGCTAATGAATTCAGCAATCTTGAAATATACCAACGTTCTACTAATTACACAATATTATCGTTTTAAAAAGTACATAAATAAAGAATGTTGATGTTAATTGGTCATGTACTTGACCTATGTTTAGGATACATTTGGTTATTTGTTATAAATAATTTTTCAAAATCACCCTGCAATGTTGACTTCAACAAATGCATCACCGTACATATATTGGTGCAGCCATATATAATGATGTAACCATAAAACATTTATGATGAATGAATAATAGAACTTGAGGATATGTTATCATGTAAAGCCGGCTGAACTGTGTTGGTCACATAAATGCCCAGCTTTCGGAGGCATTATTCGGTTTTTATCTATTCTTTATTATATTCATTTCTTTTTCATTACTCAACTTAATGTTCATGTTCTTCCATTTGAATACAAAATGATGAGATGAGTACACATAAAGCATCAGAAGGTATGAGCAAATATGAAATATTCCATAACACTTTCGGGATAATAGTACGTGTAGTAATACTAGAAAAATCATGGTAAGCAATCAATCTTAATGTTACCAGATTCATGGAAAGACCTTTCTGATATAGTTTTTAGATATTACTTTTGTCCTTGCTCTTTGGGTTTTCTTGTTGATAAACGTTGACATTTATTACATATTTGTAAAGAACAATGCGTCACCATACATAATATAGCGTCACCTTAAGCCCCGGCCACACTGCACAACTGACCTCAACTCGATTGTCTTAGACCCTACGGCGCCAGTATACCCCGATTATCTATTCGTAACCTAAAAGCCTGCCTATGCCACAGGCTGCGACTCGACTGTCGTAGCTGGTAGGCCTTATCTCACATATAATTATCTACTGCACACACCCCTAAGACCCGACGGTCCAGTCGTACATCTTCAACATCTCAAGATGTACGACCCGACGATCGAGTCTTAGCAAAATGCTAAGACTCTTGTCTTAACCTATGCCACACACCACGACTGACCCCAACTGAACTCAACTGGACAGTCGAGTTCAGTTGAGTCGGGCAGTGTGGCCGGGGCTTTACATATACAAAACAAAAGAGTAATATCTCTTGTAACTATGAAGATCAGTCTTCCTAATCGTGTGGATCAGATTTGACTTACGTACCTGATATTATGTTTACCATGTTTTATTATACAATCGATATGTGAGTAGTATATGTGCAAAGGAATTTAGAGATGGCCACGTTTAAAAACCACTAATGAATTTGTATTTCAACGTATCTATTGACGAGAAAATAGATTATTGTAGTGATGAATAGACATTCGAGGTCTCAAAGAGGCACTAACCTAGCAAGAACATTGACTATTATGGTCAGTTCAAGCAAAAATGAATTTCAATTTATAGGTACTGGCCATTCATGGGACAATCGGGATAATACTAATATAAGAAGACCCGCGGAGGGCGTCAGAGGGTAGCCGTACGGCCACCCGAGGACGACCCCTACAGCACTCGTTCGGCCCGAGTAGTACAACGTCGGGCGTGACACGCCGAGCTTCTAGGCCACTTTACTACACGATGGCAGAAAAAAATAATTCAGGTTTGAAAAAAAAATGTTCAATTCGATGGCAAATCTTTAATATTGCATCAAACATTCTGAAATTAGTATACTTTAGAATTTATACTTTAGAGTATACTTTAAACACTGTAGAAAAATACCCCATAAGCAAAAAAAAAATTAGAATTTTTTTGGTGGGTGAAAATGTGTCTTTACTTTGGGTTCCCAGCAGCGGTCCGCGCTCCACTGCGTTCCACGCCCGAGTTTTGAAGCGACGAGCGGGCCGTACAGTGTGGCCGTACGCCAAATCCTTATACCTGCCGCTCGTCGGCCGTGCGGGTGATAACGGCACCCGAGGACGACCCCTAAGGGTCCTCTATATGACATCACCCAACTAAGGTTCAAAAGTAAATGGAAATGCGGTAAACAAGGAGCGGTGCGGACAGACTGTCACTATGCACTCCCCGTATATGGACCGCTGCTCGGCCATGTTGGTAATATATCCGACAGCATGTATTGAAAAAAATAAAGCGTTTATTACAAATACATGAAAAATGACACAACATTGAAAAGCCTATGTATATTGTCCTACATGTAGGACGTCGGTATAATCTCGGTTCAACAAATTACTCGCCGATGGTCCTTCGGAATATCATCTCTCTGAATCTCTCGCTACTCCCACCGAGTGGCAGCAAGTAGGAGACCTTCCTTTATGAATATTCCACCCGACTTGAAATCCCCTAGGCAACACATTAGTTGGAGACAGGGTTACTTCGTAGCTGCCAAAAGGGTGCGTCAGTGCAAAATTTGACAGGCTGAATTATTCATCAAACTTACATCAACCCCTGGTTAATGCTCCAAGACATATACAAACAACAGTATAATGTGTTTCCCTTCTCAGGTTGATATCATAGTCATGTTACAACTTAAGTGGTCATACTTATTTTATTAACCTATTCTAAGCCTTATTCTCAGACTGCAGTCAGTACAGACGTCCACCTACCTAAACACACATACAGTACAGAGGACCACACACCTAAACACCTAGTTAGTACAGCAGTCCACCTACCTAAACACGCAGTCAGTACAGACGTCCACCTACCTAAATACACAGTCAATACAGACGTCCACCTACCTAAAGACAGTAGGTACAGATGTCCACCTACCTAAACATGCAGTCACTACAGACGTCCAACTACCTAAGTACACAGTCGATACAGACATCCAGCTACCTAAAGACAGTAGGTACAGACGTCCACCTACCTAAACATGCAGTCAATACAGACATCCACCTATCATAATACACAATCAGTATAGACATCCACCTACCCTTACACACAATCATTCATGCTACTTGTATATATCCAGTACAGACATCAAGCTACATAAATATGCAGTCAGTACGCATTAGTCTGACTGACTTCAACAGGGGCACACACACCAAAGGAATTAATCTGCACAATTTGTATGTCTTAAGTTTTTTTGGTGAGTCCGTAAAGTATGATTTGACGCCCTATTCAAGCTGGCCCAGGGCCCCCTTTATTATTGTGTAGATTTCCCCAATGCGTTTTTCCATCAAGGTCGGCATCACTGTGGACCCTGTGTATGTGTGTGTAGGGGGGAGGAGATTATCTTCACCTTGACATCAGTAATATGACCGATAAGAGCATTCCTGTGTGTGAGTATGTCATCAGGTGCGGAGGGCATAGTTACATTGACTTCTTTGCAGAGTTAAAGGTTTACTTTAGTGTGTGTAGTATTATTTTCACATGATTGTTATCCACACATTTAAGTCGATAAGTGATTTCACCTTTTTGACAGATTCGAACCAATTCATATAGCCACCAAAAATGTTAGTTGGGCAGTTGGGTTATTTCTGACGTAAATGTTATCAGAATCTATCAATGGGATCAGGTTAGATTAATAATTTTTTGCGGGATTAAATATCATACATGGATCTTATCAACCTTTTTAAGAAATCTCTATGTTTTCTGACCATGTCCATTATAAAAATTGCTTTATCATTTCTCAAAATTGAGGTTGGCCTCATTTTGGGGATTTTGTGCATCTGTCTAATCTGTCCAATCAGTCACAAGGTTAGATTGTTTGGCTTTGCATAGTAAACTCCTTTTATTATTCATGATTCATAATAACCTATCAGGTAGCCGTCGGTAATGTCCACATTGGATTATGTATGTATTTGGGACACATTACATAAAGAATTGACACTAGTGGTTGGTGGCCTATCAAGAAAGAAACAACGCCCTTCTAGCGTTCTGTCTTAATCAGACGGCCTTTGAATACGTTATTAAGCGAGTATTTCTTGTCATTAAGGTCAGTGCTGATGTATTGTTGAATTCCTTCCCATTCTTGTGTATCTTCCATGGTTCTGGCACATTGCATAATTTGTTATGGTTGGTGGTCTTATAAAATCCTATTTACCAGACAGTCTCGTTTCTTTTTCACTGCCCGGTAATATTGAACCCCCTGCTCTACACTTTCGAAAGTTCTACCACCCTTCTTGACATAGCTGGGGAACAGGGCCAGATGATAGCATAATGTGATGGAAAGGCTACCTCATCCTGTACTGATAGTTTTTGCAGGTTCAGTGCTGAGAGCATAATGATAGGGAATTTGGGTCTCCATAACTGAAACTGACAACATAATTCACCAGTTTTCCCGAGTTCTACTGTCAATATTGCTGCCTCACCATGAAAATGTATAGGTAATGGGTAATATTTGTGACCCGATCTGACATAATGAGTCGCAAGTCGCGGAGATACGAATTTGAGTTAGTAAGATATGTTCCTCACCTCGAAAAGAACTTCATTTTGATACCAAGATTGTGTTTGTACGATGATTAGGGCCAAAGTTAGGTTTTTCCCTATACGCGGTAGGCTGGAAACTTGATTCTGAGAAAAACACGTTTGAAGTTTTTATGTGCGGTTTTGGTTACGCTCGGTCGGAATTCCTTGGATACCACTAGAAGTTTATCTCCCACCGACTTAAGACTTGGAATATACATTCTAGACTAGTTGAACTACAAAATACTCTGAAATCATGCTTTAGAAATGGAAACTTTAATCATGCAGGCCTTGTAAAGATAGAGTACAATTCCTGTAAATCTGCACCTGAAAATGAAAAACTGAAGCAAGAGGGCAAGCTCAAACAGTCACAATACCTGTTCTAGAAGGCTGAATTGAAGTCACAACGACTTGTAAAGAGTCTATGGGAATGTTCAAGTGTATTTCAGCCTGTTTTGCCATAAATAATAAGTGTCATAGTTCCAGGTAAGTTGGATAAAAGTTCCATAAAGTTGAAAGATCACAAAACGTCTTTGTCAGTAAACTGTGAGTCTAAAACAACTCAAAAGGCACAAAAGTACCAATAAAATTTTAAAATTCGAACTATATACAGGTATTCTAGTCTATGATTCTAGTTGCTAGAGGATGTAGACCGACCACGCCCCCGCCCCCGACTTTGGCTGCGTTTACGTTTGGGTGGGGGAGTGATCTCTGGGGAAGTGTCTGAGTCTGAGTCTGTTTCCATTTCACGTCGCATTTGGGCTGCTGTCTCTGTGTCTGAGTCCTCTGAGCCCGAGTCAGGGGTTTTTCCTCGACCCCGACCGCGACCTCGACCGCGACCTCGACCGCGACCTCGCCCCCTTCCTCAGCCTCGCCCCCGACCTCGCCCCCTTCCTCTACCACGTCCCCGTCCTCGCGCCTCCTCCTCCTCCTCCTCCTCCTCCTCCTCCCCTGCATCTCCACCTCCACCTGCTCCTGAGGGCCCTGGACCTGGATCTGGCGTTGGGTCCCGCCGCCTTGGTGCCTCTGCTGCAGGCTCAGGTTCCGTGGGCTTGGGGCACGTAATATCTTTGGTTTCCTCTGTGCAGAAGTCTCTGATGTTTTTGAAGAGGTACAACTGCCGACGAAGGGGAAGCCCAGGGGAAGGTGTGACTGGTGGTAGGACCTTTGGGACGGCTCCAGGGTCCACAGTGAGCACATCCACTTCCTCCGGCTCAGAGTCAATGTACTGTCGTACGGTTACCTTCCCGGGGCTGTTTGATGAGAAGATAAAGTGGTGATACTGTTTGATCCCTTTTATTGGCCGGGTGAACGGGGTCAGGAAGGCTTGCCAGTTATAAGTTGGGACAAAGACGGCCCCATCTTCTGACCCACACAGCTGAGGGATGTTGACTTCTTTTTGGGTGCTGTCCCGGACCGTCTTGGCCAGGTCAGCAAGGCAGGACACCTCGGCACGGCGGAACCGCTGCTTGAGGAGACCGAAGCACCAGTCGGGGGCAAACTTGGTGTGGCCGGTTATGAGAAAGTTCAAAGTGATCTGCTTATGCAGACCAGTCAGGACCCGCCACATGAGATAGCCAATCACGTACTTGTTCTTGTTTTGCCCACTGCAGTTGTCACAGTGGAGGTCAAGGAGGTGTTCACCGAGGGAGTAGGTGGCAAAGTAGTGGTGGAGGTAGGAGATGACAGCGTTTGAACCCTTGCTGCCGCAGTGGGACTCATCAATAAGATAGTTTACTTGACGGGGGATGGCTTCAGCACACACGCCAAAGATGCCTACTTCGCGTGGGACGAGGAAGTAGAGGGGTCCTGGCTGCATGGGGGAGGAGGGGAGGTGGACCTGCTGTGCGTAGTCGAAAGATACATGTACCCGGATGTCAGAGGAACAGGGAGTGTGTGGCCCGAGCGCCGGGCGGCCTGCCTCGGCATACGCCTGCTTGGCAGCGGTAGTCAGTTCCTGGTAGAACTCCCATTCCTTGGCCACCACATCCAGGTGCTTCTGCTGCTTCTTTAACTTTGCCTGCTTAACTACTTCGGGGAGGTTAGAGGAGTAGGAGATGTCACGGTTGTTCCTCTGACACTCCCAGCACAGGTCAGTCATGGGGCGAGAACACACAATACGGGGTAGCAACTGGCGCCAGAGGTTACGGAAGGTGGTGACGGCAACCTGACGGTGGTCACTGAGGTTACTTGGCCTAAAATCGTATGTCAATGCCACAGAGGAAAAGTTACAGCCTCCAGGCGGTCATACAGGTATTATAGATGACAAACTATCTTCATTTAAGACGGTTAATAGCATGGTTATTGGCCGCACCTGGAGTCAGCTGGGCGACCTCCTGCCGTTTGTCCAGACGCTCCGCCGTTGAGAACTGGACACAACACGGGCCGTCGTTATGGTACTTACACGAGCGCCTAAACATGACGAAAGTCCACATTAATGTCAAAGATATGTGAGGGCACCCCTATAGAATGAATTAGGTTCATTAGATGGCCGCTAAGAACTTTTAATTAGGCCTGAGAGAGCATAACGGTCAAGGCCGTCCATCGTTCAAGTGCGAGACGCCATTAAGTGGGTCACGGCGGCATACTTTCAGTAAATGTCGATTTTGAACATAAAGACAGATAGAAACATGAAAATAATTACGGGATATCTTAGAAAACATGTTTGGGCAACTTCTGATGGCCGGACAGGTCTAACGGTTTGGTATTTATAGGAATTTTCAAACGACACAACTTGGGCAATTTCGATCGCAAGTCGCAAACAAGCATGGCCTACCTAAATTTCCGGCAACTGTCAGTTTCCTCCTGCAGCAGTTGGTCCGTTGGATCTGTGATAACCAGGGGCTCATCCTAGTCCTCCTGTGACTCCTCAGCCTCCTCCAAATCCTCTATGTCCTTTTCCGACAGGGTAGCATCCTCCTCCTCCTCCGATAAGTCCCCATCGTCCTCGGCAAAGACGAAGTAATCCTCCACGAGTTCTCGCCATTGCTCGTCGTTGGCGGCGCCATGAAGATTAGTCCGAACAATTGTATTTAGCCCTGCTGCCACGGCCTCCTCACGCTCCTTGGGGGTAGCCATCAAATCCTAACAATCTTTGGATCCAAACTGCACTTGCAGTTCAAACAATAACACGCTAATTAACACGTTAGGCCTCATTGAGCGCGCACCTGCCTCTGTCGGTCGGACCTTTAAATTTCACAAACAGTCGCGCTTCCGGCACGCCGAGGGCGTCTCAGCCAATCAGAGCGCTCGGATCGCAACACATGACCTCCTTGACAACGATTGTTTACGGTGACGGCTTTCGCGATCCGCCTTCTGATTGGTCCATCCCCGTCCCAATTCAAAATCCGACGATGCGATTGGCTAGAAGAGGTCCCGCGCTTTTCGGCGGTACCAAAATTTCTTGGGTTGTCGACTCCTAAAAGCGGCTTGCAAGTCGGCAAAGTTGATAAAAATCGGCGTCTCAGGAGCCTTTTGTTTTAACTCACTGAAGCAGAAGAACGACTTTGGGGGCCATTCTAACACACTTAGAATATTAATTTAATCAAAATATTTTGGGAAATGATAGTCCTGATATAAAAGATTAAGAAAATGCAAAAAAGTCATTTTCGATGGTGGGGCCAATTTCCGACTTCAGAGGCCCATATCTCAGTTTGACCGCGCGCGACTTGCGACTCATTTTGTCGGATCGGGTCACATTTAAGTGGGTTTATTGTGAATTAAATCCGTAAAAAAGAAATTACGACTCTATGGCCAGAAGTCTTACAGAGTAAGTATGAATTGTTTTTGCCACCCAGCCTGGGACTGGTTTGTAAGAACATTTTTTGCATGCAAGTTATTTATCCATGATAGACTGTGAAAAATAGTGATTAGATTTGTAAGAATAACCAAGTTTATTTTGAACCTGTAGGCCTACAAATTAATAGGTCCATCTCTCGAGTTCAGTCCAACACCTATTCTCTGTATTTTGATAAGTCTACTCCTAGTTTCTCCAAAAGGTTGAATTTCACGTAGACAATTCTATAAAGACCCAGGTACCTTCCTAGCAGGGGGGCACCGTGTAAACACCTACTACTGTCAATCTGCTTGGAGATTGTGGTGTGTAGCAGGTGATGTCATGATAGTTTTCCATAGATAAAATTGAGGAACCCCTACCATCGTTTCATGAAGAGGAAGGTTGCAGAAATGTATTTCTGGATTCATCCAATCACATGTACAACGTTATTCTGCTTGAAGAGTATGTCTTAACATAGGATTTCAAATATGAAAATGATAACTGGCAGACACCAAATGTTGATTGAGAATTTAGCAATAAATTATTGTGCTGAAAGAAGGTCAGGAAGGCCCCTGGATTTTGCCACTTTTCAATTTGATCTCAATTTGATCAAATATGTCCATGCTGACTTATATTCGCATGTAGATGACCAATCCGACTCATTTAGGTTACAATGAATCAATATTAACCCAAAATCTATTTGTAAATCTTTATTGTTCAACCTTTTAAGCAATATCGATAATGCGGATCATATTTTAATTTGAAAAATACTCAAATTTTGACCTTGTAAAGACCATCTTCATTCTTCTGGAGAGGTAGGGGCCAACTAAATGTATGTATGTATGTATGTATGTATGTATGTATGTATGTATGTATGTATGTATGTATGTATGTATGTATACACATATATAATGTAAATATATATATGGGTCTACTTGGCAAACCTGGATGATGTTCATTTTGTAGGACACTACATTCTACATGTAAACAGGGTAGTAGGCTCTATCAATTACAACTCCTTCGTATTTTCTCTCAATAATTTAAAAAATTCGATGATTTGGTTAGTGAAGAGAACATGTTTGATGATTTTATTGTTGGTTAGAACAGAATGATTGTAAGGTAGTATTTCAAAGCTGGTTGAAAAGACAAAGAGCGGTTAGTAAGATGTTATAGTGGAATTTCTCCTGGAATGTCTCTTAGCCTGAGCGCTTCATGGGAAGATGATAAAGAAAGCTTGATCTCGAGGACACACTTATACGCACTCTCACATACACTCACAAACACGCTTATGCACATTCACATACAAATACACACAGCCACACCAACGTGCACTCGACCACCACCAGGAAGACGCCTGCCAGGGACATATATAGTGAGTCACCACTGGTTCAGAGGACGCCATAGGTTCAGGTCAACGCCTGCAGAAGGGATATTCTCCAAGCCCACACAAATCCACCAATGAGTGGCCACAACAAAGTTAGTAGTGTTGACCAGCACAGAAGAGCCATGTGGCCGCCTCTCCGGAGGTCTAGTCAGCACAATGGGCCGTAACGACAGCCCCGCCGCTAACCTAATGAATCAAGGTTATTATTGACTGCAGCGGCACAGAATCCGGCCCGCTTGGCCCCACCTGCATCAATGACAACCAGATTGACCATGTGAGCTTTGTTTGAATGGAGTCCGAGTTTGAGAGTGACCAGGATGTGCCAACGTCCCAAAGGGGTCAGACGGGTGAGCAGCATCTGCACCTTACAGAATTAACATTTTTATACATGAAAGAAATTAGGGGCGATTTTCTCCTAAAACGTTTTTATGCGTCTGAAATCGTCAAGTTGTCTAATGTATGGTGAAATAATTATTCATACGTATGATCGACTGACTGATCTGTGCTCCAATTGGCCAATTGTACTAGAATAATCAACAAATTTAGATTCATATCAAACATATCATGTTCGTATTGTAAACCGATTGATGGTATGAATCTGCATCGAATTCAGCTGATTCCGCCAAAATAATAGAACAATTTCTGCATCAATTCAGCTCAAACATGTACATTTTAGGCCCACACCCATGTGCCGATTTGTAGAGTATGCTAATCGGGGCTACACACAGGGGAACATGCTGGTTTTTAAGGGGAACATTCTGTTTTTTAACTGTGTTGGCCATCTCCCCGTCATCCTAGTGAGTATGAGGTTAAATGATAAGTACTAACACCAGTCCCTCAGATGTACGATCAGGGAGGTCGAAACCAGCCCCATGGGAACGGGGCTTCAGGTGCGAAGATAGGGATGCCCTATGACGCCCTGTCAAAATTAAGAAATCCTGATGTTGCCCTGCTGAATTTAAAAAGTTCATACTGTTCTATCATATTGTCTTGTAAAATGCCATTTGAATGCCATGAATGATGAGCAACAGGGGATATGGGGTATTTTGCTTTGGTCAGTGTATTCTAATCACAATATTAATGACCATTACATTATTTATATCACAGTGGAGTGGGGTGTTCCATGGTTTCATAAGTGTGTCATATCTTTATCTATTTTGCGCTAATGATGTGCTAATTACGCTGGCGTTTCTAGGTCTGACATATAGTTGCTCTCCTATGCAGAAAATAAAGCTGTTCTTTACCTAAATTGATTAGTGTTTCTCAGATAGTTGAGTTATGAAAATATGTGTTGTAAAGTTACACACCCTTAGCTTGTGTCTTTGGTTGTAATAGCATTCTCCTGAAAGCTTATTTTCTTCATAGGTGCATACAATATGTCTTGCGTTTAATCTATTTCTGTAAATTTATATTTCTTCTACATCTTTCAGTCTTTAAGAATGGTACTTGAAAGGTTCTAATGTTATGATAAAAAATCATTAGATTTGTTTTCATTTATGATGGTCACTCTAATAACTTGGGGTTCCTCAAGGACAACTTTTGACAACCTGTACAGAGCTAACCTTTCTTCATGTTTGGCTGCTCCCAGCTCAACATTTCTCTCTTCATTTCCTTATTATTTATTGTATAGATTTATCTGAAATTGTCACCCCTGTTAGTTCTCTTAGTGTATTATGCACTCTCTTACAAGTGACATTTATGCTTCATTTATAAGAGCTATTTATGAAAAAAAATATTGACATGACCTTGACCTTTTGATTCTACTTTACATTGTATCATATTTATGTGATACACATTGGCTCCACCTGTGAGTGAAAGACATGCAAGTTCACCATCGACCTTCTACACTTGTCAAGATAGCATGGTGGTAATGTGTCTACCCTCTGTGCCAGAGGTGCTT
This sequence comes from Lepidonotus clava, assembly GCA_936440205.1. Classification (NCBI taxonomy): domain Eukaryota; kingdom Metazoa; phylum Annelida; class Polychaeta; order Phyllodocida; family Polynoidae; genus Lepidonotus; species Lepidonotus clava. The sequence continues at coordinate 14,417,775 of OW387147.1, forward strand.
CACGTAGGCTCACGACCCAATGCGAACGTGCCCCCTATGCGTAGTGTAATATGGCCTTTATTGTAAATCTTCAAGGAATAAATTGAAAAAGAAGACTTTGTTTTGGGGAATACGAAGAACCTCAGTCATGGGGTATCAATGTTTGGACAATGTTCATGACTACAACGTAACCATATATCTTAAAGATATCAGTGATCAGTCTTATGTTTGTTATGAGAGCTCTATTACAATTCAGCTGCGGGATCCATATGAGGTAAAATGGTTCTTTACACACACGTCGTACAGCGCCCCACGTGACCCCGAATTGGCTGGCAGATCATCGAGATCTAGGGCATCACCGTATGGAATACCTCTTTTTACCCGACAACCGCTGTTACAACATTTACTGTATTACAATATTTCCTAAAATAGAAGATGACTAATCGAACTGAGGTACGTAAAGTAACTTATTGTGTTGTACCATTAAACATTCAATGGGGCCGGGCCGGGTGAACCATTCTCATGGCGAGGGACGGGAAGTCAAACTCATGAACTATTCCTGTGGACGTTATGAATGGTTTTTACATCACAAAGGCGAACCTACTAGCATGTTCATGTTCATACTCTCACTAACATTACTCGTATCGACTCACTTAGATCGGCAACTCACCTGGCGCTTTTACTGAAAGAGGCAAATTGTTCTCAGACAACACAACGTAAACAACAGAAAACATCTAAACAAGAACAAGAAATAACAACAAAACGTCACATTTATTATGCACATCAAGGCTGAAGGCCAGCAGCCCGTACTCTAATAGGGCGTTCATGGGTTGTGCTGACGGGCCTGCAGATCCCGTATGGGTTGAAAGTTGGATAATTTTATCAGAAAGCACGATTGACACGCACTCTAAACAGGGGGCCCCCCGGGCGACCTTATTATACCGGTCATCACGCTGTGAACACTGCGGCTAATCGTCCTGGGCCGGTAATCTGGGAGGGACGAGCGTCTAACCAAACGCTGCAATGAATCGTCAACGTGGCTAAACCGGGGATTGATTTCTCTTTTGAAAATCGGGAATGTTTACCTATATTTTGATATTTAGGGAAGATATGTACATATATGCTGAGGAATACTTAATGCAGTAACAATTACATTTTAACTCATATGTTCAACACCATATGCGCCGCCAGATTTATATTTCTCTTTGGTTCAGCCTGTCCAACAGGACTTTGATATTCTGATCCCCCGAGGCTGAACAGTGTTAAAACAATGCATTTAGAGAAGCAAAAAGGCTGACTTTTAAAAGCATTGTTTCATACAAACAGGTTTGTATAAAAACCTGGTGGTTGGACTTTCAATAATTTTAGAAGTGGTGTTTTTCACTACAACTTCCGGCCATTAATTGTGTCAAACTTCCAAACCCGGCCTCCCCCGGGCGTGAGTCAGGGCCAGGGGCCGCCGCCGGGGCCGCTACAGAGCAGTGGGCAGAGCCCCACACCACCACCTGGGTCATATTAACTACGGTGTCCCTCAGGGGGCAATTCTGGGGCCATTATCTTAATTCATGTAAATCATTAGTTTTCTATTATTTAGTCCTGATATCAAGATATCAATTATCATAAAAGGGCAGCTTTGATCAGGCCAATACTAAACGTTTTGTTGCATATGTACTGAAATTGAAGCAACATTAAAAGAGATAGAGGTATAAGTCTTGGTATTCCCTTACATAACGGGTGGTCCTCGAACCGGCTATATACGCGACGTCGTTTATCACCCGCACGGCCGCTGAGCGGTGCGTACAAGGGGCGGTGAGTATTTACAAGCTGTACGCACTGCTCCTCGTTTAGAGCATTTCCATTTAATTTTGATTCTTGTTTGGATGATAAATATAGAAGACCCTTAGGGGTCGTCCTCGGGTGGCCGTACGACCCAATGGGATCATACGACTCTCGGGCTTCGCCCTAGGGTCGTCATGAACCCCCTGGGTCGTACGGCCACCATCTGATGACCCCCACGGGTCTTCTTATATAAGTATGTGGCCTCGTTCATACTAAAGGCAGTGTACATACATAGATGACGCCTGTATAAGAGAAACAATGTACGCGACGAGCATCACGCCATCTGCCAATTCCCATTTCTACATACTACTAACTTATCGCACCTATGAAACGGTACAATTTCTACTCATGTACTCATGCTCGCCCAACAATGCACCGGTTATATAAGTGACATGTACAAATGTCGCCTATACTGGACAAATTATACGCAGGACGTCTTATCTACTAACATGGTCAAGTAAGTGACGTTGCCTGAATAGAGGTAACTGTAGACGTTTTGCAGATGACGTCATAACCGCCCCAAAATGAACAGGCCGCGATATCAATTGCAACTTATCATTTTTCACATTTCACAAATGATTAGGGAACATATCTATGCTAAGTTTATCTATAATAATCATATAATGTTATAACAAACTATATCTTTTGTTTTGAATCAATAAAGGCACATGGTCATGCAAAGCGTGTGGTGATCACCAAAAAGTGGTCATGTGACTACATCTGCACAAGGTAAAAAGATAAAATCATCACAGACCAGAAAATTCAAAAATTAGCATTTCACATTGACAAAAGAGGGTCCATGCGATTGCACCTAAGAATTGTCGGTAGTAATTTTGCTCTGGAATTGGCTGGAACTAAAGTAATCAAACATTTTAAGCTCAACATTTTTGGGCTTTTCCCCTTTGTTACAAATTTTCTTCTGAGCACAATCCTTTGTTTTACCTTTCCTTGTTTCAGGGGAGGATGAAGGACTGCTCGAGGACGTCTGAGAATGGTCTGAGCTTGTAGCTGAACGATCCCTATGTCTCGAAGGGCGCTGTTCGTCAGATGATGAACCCACGTTGCTGGATGGCCCTGGAACGTCTCTAGAAGATCTTGCATTGGCCTCTGCCAGTTGCTGAACAGTTGCTGCCATTTGGGTAACGGTACGTTCCATCCTGGTCATCCTCTGACCCATCCCGTCCTCCGGAACTTGGTGCCGGACTGCCTTAGGGCTCGTCGAGGATGATCCCCTGATCATACCAGAACGGCTACAACCCCTCTTCGCTCAACCACCATCCTCTCCAGCATTGTCAGAATCCATTAACACTTCCAAGGTTTCCGTACGACCACATTTTTTGTCGGTAGGTGCTTTATGTCTAATTCCACAGTTCTTGCAAAGATTATTTTTTCTCTGCTTTTTCCCCATGCTGGCACGTACTGTAACCCTTCAATGCGCTAAATATGCAATAAATGCGTTATTAATGCGTTTTGTAATGTCCTAAACCCCTTAAGGACTGGTGGAAGAGATGTTGTCTTGATGGTGGTTGGAACGAGAATGACTGGACGGTTACGTGTCCCATTATTTATAGTGACGTGTCAACAAGTTGTAGTCGCCGTAGTTACGTTCGCGGTTGCATCACAGATCCGTTGAAATAATTATTTTGTTTATGTATCACCTCACAAAATATTTCGATGTGTCCGCTTGCAGGCCTGTTGTTTGAGTCATTGTTTGCACCGGAAATTCACATGACAATTTTCGCAACAGATCACAAGCATCGTGACGGCCAGGGCGAATGGGTCTTGAGTCTTAAGCCTGGTCCCAACTTGGGCGACTAGATTTCCTTGGTCAGCGGACTACTAAGGTTGTTAATCGGCCGGCGACCAACTCCACACTGGCGCCGTGATGTCTGGCGACCAAACCACTAGTCGCCGTGGATTTCTAGCAAAATATTTGACATGTTTAATATTTCCCCATAGCCTCAGGCCATTAGTTGGTCGCCGGGCGACATACTAAATTCTCCTCTAGTGGCCTCTAGTCGCCCGCAGATTAATAGGAAGAGCGTCCCCACGTGGGGATTAATTTTTTAGTAGCCCGCCGACTAGTTAGTCACCCGTTAGTAGCCCAAGTGGGGACGCGGCATAAAGGCGGGTCCCCACGTGGCGACTAAACCAAGGCAATTAGTGTTTTTCACCGGCGACCAAGGAAGAAATATTGGTCACTGGGCGACTAACTAAACGCCGGGAGGCCAAAATATTAATCTCCACGTTGGGACGCTCTTGCCATCAAACCTACGGCGACTAGAGGACACATAAGTCGCCCTGCCTGGCGATTAAGGGCACTAATTGGCGGCGCCTAGGGGAAAATATTAAACATGTCGAATATTTCGCCCAGAAAACACCGCGATTAGTGAATTGGTCGCCAGACATCACGGCGCCCTTGTGTGCTAAGTCGTCGGACGACTTAACCAGCGAATATCACGTTGGTCGCCGTCGAACTTTGACAAACTAGTCGCCCTGTGGGGACCAGGCTTAATGCTTTAACCACGTTGAATGAGTCCGACTCGAACCAGCTATACACGCGAAGTCGTGTTTGTTCTATATATAGAGACAGTGCACACACATGACATCGCCTGTATAAGTTGAACAATACTCGCGATAATAATCAAACCGTATGTAAGTTCCCATTCCCATAAACTACTAATGTATTGCATCTATTGATTCTTTTCTACACGTGGCATGCACAGTCTGCCAACCATCCCGGATTTCCTGAGACAGTCCCGGATTTGAACCCATCTCCAGGACGTCCCAGCAGGAGAGGACACAGATGCCCTGGAAAAGGAGGAATTCCATGTTGATATTTGAATTTGAAAGATAAGAATCATTATTCTGTAAAACAAATTTTTAAGAGACATTCTCTATGGTATCGTATTTGTGTTAAGGTACGACGTGATATCTGATGTCTCATAATTGTGTAAGTAAAGCTAAATATTCAATAAAATGTAATAGTTTCTGATTTATAACACTGAAACCATCCATAATATGGTACATATGAAAATACATATAAGACAATCATTCTTTAAATTTCATGTAATATTTTAAAATTGCTCTAAATAGGGGAATCATGCTATATGTGACGTCTGTTGATACTATCTAATATAGGCAGTTTCCAGTGCTGAGTGAAAGTTTAGGTGTTATAGGAGAAGGATTAGCAAATTAAGGAAAAAAGTGGTCATTATCAGCGGCATTATGCTAATAAATTGACCCATCTAAAAATGTTTGGTAATGTTTTGGATGAATATTATATCTACTAAACCCTCTAAGTTATAAACAATTGACATTGGAACAATATATCAACTTGTTCAGATGCTTCAGGTCGATTCTCACGAAACAGTGTCAGATGGCAAAATGCATCATTACGCTTTATATCATTCATCAGAAAAATAGAAACAATTTCTTATAAAAATATGAATGGATGTTTTGATGGTCGGCAAGTTATTAGCTGTAATTGGTATATAATCGTTGTGGATTATCATAAAGAACAAGTGACAAGGTAATTGTATTTGGAAAATATAAACAGTAATATTTATTATTCATCCTCCTAATACATGAAGCTAAACACTTAAAATAGTGATGTTGTCTGAGCAGCGGCGGGTGAACAACTATTTCAAAACCGTTGGTTGCCCGGTATTTATAGTGTGGTGTCAACAACTTGCCCGCAGCCAGGGCAACTGGGGTAATGACGTGACCGCGCCGCCAGAAAATTCATTTTTTAGGTATCACTTTAAGAATACCACATAACTGCCTCTACCCATACTGCCAAAGGCGCGTGCCATATTAATTTCTGCAAAATTTCACACATTTTGTTATTAAATAGCACATAAGTGCATATATCATTTTCTGTATATTCATGCCTGTACATGTATACGACCCTGTTAATGTTCTTGCATTAGATTTCAAAGCTAATTAAATTTTGTTAATTGTAATACTAGGATTACCCATGTAGTGACATAGTACTACAATATATCACTTGTTCTATTGGAAAAGAATCTGTATTTTGTACACTTTCTTGTAATCAATTTAGTTCCTGTTTGTTACTAGTTAAGCTAATCAGTAGTAAGTGCCCTCAACTGTAAGTTGGATGTTGTCAACGCTGGAAGAACGGCGAACTTCTAAAAGCCGAAGCAATGTATGTTTGAAAAACCAAAGCCAAATGGTAGCCATGTCGTAGAATCCATGTCGTGTAGTGTAATAGGCCACGACACTGATTCAACATGTTACGAATTGTCATAGTGGTAAAATAAAAATATCTTGAATTGCAGTCCATGTCGTAGGTCTCATGTCGTAGAAGACATAGGTGCCCATATAAATAAACGCCTGAAAACATCACAGTAGTGTTATACCTGGGGTAAAGGTATAAACTACGACATGGCCACGACATAACTACTACATGGTCACAACTTGCACTTGTAAAGTCATATGACACCACCTCATGTCGTAACCCATGTCGCACACATATCGTGCAGCCCATGTCATCTAGTGTAATAGGCCCTTCAGGTGCTACTTTGCCCTATGACAGTCAAGTTGGGTGGGGTCTATAGTGTAGGTATGAGGCCTAAGGCATGGGTATCAACTTACGAGATTGTGCCATAGAAGGGAGGAGAGCTCGATCTGTTCTGAGAGGATAGAGATCATAATCGCATGTGTTAAGCAGACCTCCTAGATATTTCAAATTTATTTCTAAAATGGATTTCTGCGAAATATGACCATGGCAATTCTGCATAACCATTCTATTCTGTTGTTATAGTCATACACATACACATGTTAGATCTGTTATTTACGAGTTTTAGGCCTATATGAATACATAAAACTTTAATACTCCTCGCAATTTAGAAAAATCCCATATGTAGGTTAAAAGTTTATTTGTATGAATAACTGTAGACAAGGTCGTTAAATTGATATAAATGAGCTATTTGTTAGAGAGACGTTGTCCCCCCTTTGCCATCAATGACCAGCCTTTTCCTCTTCGCCATCAATACAACTCCCTTATTAATTTATGGTTTACTGTAATTGCTTTTGCTTAAATCAATGACCAGTACCATGAAAACATCTTTTTCAATCTTTCACAATAGGATACTGAGTGTATCTGTCCCCTAGCCTGGTATCTGACATGTAATGTTTGGTCATAGGTGGGCCACAAAAAAACCCTTATCAAAACCTGTCACAAGATAACTTTATGGGAACATCATTTGGGTTACAATATGATGTTGTAATCATGTTGCCAGTATGTTATGGTGCAACATCGCAGCAGTAGTTTCTAATCCACATAATCATATAATGAAAGTTGCAATGTGACATCGCAGAAACATGTACCAAGAATGTCATTTTGTGACATCGCAGAAACTCATGATAAGAATGTCATTTTGCGACATTGCATTGGAAGTTTCAGACACATAATTAGGAGCCTTCAAATCCACGTCTATAGAACATCGAAATGCAATGTAACAAGAACCAAAAAATTACGTCACAATAACGTTATTATAACGTCATATTCTTGCCTGGGTTCTCAGAGACACGTCCCTAATGTAGGCGGGACCTGGACCTGCCACACCCCGACAGATGGCGCTGTTTGTGCGAGCTGCCCCCACCCTCGTCTGTCACCCTCGTCGCACTTTTAGTGAGCAGCAAAAAAGGGCAGCTGGTCGATTACTTAGTCGGCGTCACTTGAATAAGGCTGTGCGTTGCACTAAGACAGCGTGGGGAAGTCGTTAGAACCACTGCCGCATGCTATGCAAAGAAACTGAACTAAGGGTTTCTAACAACATGTTGCTGTAGACTGATTTAGTGTTTATTAATCAATGAGAATAATTCAATGAAAGACACTGCCTACCCTACCGGTGAAGACTGCTGTTGGAAGAAGACGTGTTGTACGTTTATCATTGATTGCTAATCTTGTCTGTCTGGATAGTATGGGTGAACTAAATGATAACAAAAGGTCTCAAATAATTACAGGTTAAAATAACATAATTTTGAAATGTTTTCATAAAGACATGGTTAAAAGGATATGTAATAGGTTTTGGCCTATCAGAACACTAGTATCTGGATTATATAGGAAATGGTCATTAATCGATGGCAATAACATTATGGCCTTTAGATGTTAAATGGTGATCCACAATATTACACATAAATCAATCAGATGTTTCAGAAGACGTACAAATAACACCGTTTAAATAAGTAACTATAACAACTTCTATTCCTTTGAACACGTATGCTGATGGAACATGACAGGTTGTACTTTATTACCTGAAAGGGAAAGTGCAGCGACTGACGCACGCGATTTGTCATGGCGCCCAGATCGTTGGGGGACGGTGAATAAAGCATTGTGTTTGTCCAGACACCTCTCTCTAGAGGGAAGCGATGAGTACACTCCCCTACTGGGGTAGGACCTGAGAACAGCTCATTATCAACTCGATGAAAGAGGAAAGTACAGTTTTTAGTTAACATTCAGATTGCTAAATATAATATACATAGGCCTATATATATTATATTATATGCACGTTTATATGTGCATGAAAGTTTAATGTACGTGTGTGCATATATCATATATCCTGATGAAGGCAGTAACAGTCATGCTGAATCTTGTCGGTTCGCCACGGATTTGAATGTCTGATTAATAAAATCAAGTCTACTACGGAAGACGTTGGGTTTTGTATATATTCAACACTCTTATTATATATATATATATATATATATATATATATATATATATATATATATATATATATCAAATAGTATCTCAGAGAATATTTACCTACTTGATAAATGAAATAAGTAACCATGAACGATGGATCACGCACTGTGGTATTTTTTCTATCCTTATGTCCTCCCCTATACTTATCAAATGTGAAATTTTGTAATGTGTCCATGTAAGTCCATTACCTGAAAGTCACATAGCACGTGGAGTAGGTCCTGCATGGAGGCAAGTGTCTGTCCCAGCTGCTCTGCCTGTTTGAACTTGCCATCCGCCCCATGGCAGCGACTATTTGCTGCCCGCCTTCCATCACTAACCAAACAGATAGGTATTACAGTTGCACACGACCACCCCAAAACATGATTTATTTACCTCACGCAGCGTCGTTGGCCGGAGGTAGCCTGCTTTCATGGCAAACAGTGCCTGGCCTTGGCCACCTCAGTAACGGCCGGCGAAGCTGTTTTACAGCCCCAATGGGTTTTTTTTGTTGTCTTTATTGAACTAAACTCACTTCACATGAAACGATCTTCCGTATAAGTAAGGATACATGGGTTTTAAAATAATCAATCAATATATAGACATAATTTCAAATACAATATACGAATAGGCTGTCATTGCAATGTAACCTCTAGTGTGACTGTATCACAGCCCAAATGTAGCTTCTGGTGTGACTGCATCACAGCCCCAATGTAACCTCTGGTGTGACTGCATCACAGCCCAAATGTAGCTTCTGGTGTGACTGCATCACAGCCCCAATGTAACCTCTGGTGTGACTGTATCACAGCCCAAATGTAGCTTCTGGTGTGACTGCATCACAGCCCCAATGTAACCTCTGGTGTGGCTGTTTGAGACCTCAGTATAGCGTCTGTTCGATGGCTCTGTCTTTCTAGGACTTTATAATAGGTATTTACGATTTGACAACATTTTGATGGTCTGAAAAAGTTTCATTACATGTTTCTAAGCAACTGAGGAGAGGTAAGTAAGTTGGTATCCCGCTAATAATCATACCAAATATCCAGATAAAGTTTCCGTTTTGGTCACTGATTGATTAGTACCATCTATATATCTGATAATGATATGGCTTCGATCGTCTTTTTCCAGTTTGCCAGCACCTCAGATATTAAGAGGACAGTGATATGACAGGGTTAATCAAAGTTCCCTGTCAGCCCCACGTCGGCCCTGGGCCCGGGACTGTACAGTGTCAGTTAGGGCAAGCAAGGGGGGGGGGGGGGGGGCTGCTAGCAACGCAAAGTTATTGATCATTCTATCTTGGTTTTAGAACTGCCGTCGCCAGCTGAAGTGACGGCATTATATCAGGTTGACAGTGCAGCCACAATCCTGACATCATTGACAGCGTTCTTCACACTAGCCACACCACCACTCACTACCTGCACCAGCAAACCACGACTGCAGTTACTAGAGTCACTGTGACGCAGCACGGGGTTTGTACACAGAACCCACAGGCTCCCTTCTTCGTGGTTGACAAAGTACACCACAGTATTCTATTCATTCTATATCGAAAAAAGCAAGCATCCTCGGAACACAAACAACTAATCTTTGAATCAGGTTGTGGGACGATGGGAAAGGGGTTTAAAATGTGATAAGGGAACTTATCAAAATGAACTTAGGCCATGGGTGCTTGAGGGTCTTAGGGTCGGAGATGAGTGTGAGACATTTTGTAAAGAGGCAGGTTAGTGAGTGTTGGAAGAAGGTCTGGAGATGAGTGGTGGGGGTATGGGGGGAGTTGAGACCACAAGCAATTGAGGGTCATGTGAAGGTTTTGAGATGAGTGGTGGGGGTACTGGGGAGGGGGGTTTGAGACCACAGGCGATTGAGGGTCTGGAGATGTGTGGTGGGACTTTTAAAGAAGAGCTGATGCTGAGGGTAAGTGAGGGTTAAGGAAAGGGTTGGAGATGTGTGTAGAACATTTATTTTACATAAAGAGCTAAAGAAGTGGGTAAGTTATGGTCCTTAAATGAAGAACCGAGGTCACAGGTGAGTGAGGGTTTGGGAAAGGGTCAGAGATAAGTGTGGAACTCTTGATAAGTGATGAGGCCGCATCACATTGGTATTCCTATGTTTCTTTGTATAAAAAAATCTTTAAAAAAACAATACTCTAATGATAGAGAAAGATCACTTGTACTTGCACTGGAATGTTTCCACTAAAGGTGTACTGTTATCGGGCGGCTGTTTAGTCTAATCAAAGAGAACCACCTGTGACCGGCCGGCCCCCCAGGACCAGCCGGCCAGGTGGGCCGGGCTGCGGGCCTCACGCCACAGTCCTGACGCGAGCCTCTCCCTATATAGCTAATAGCTTCCCACTACAACAGATGCTAGACGAACAATACCATTACAAGTATCTGGATTTCCCATCTCTCTTATGTTGAACTATCGAATTTTAAATAGAAATTTAATCTGCAAAAAGGTAGAGACAAATTAAAATTCCTAACTTTTATTTTTCGGATATATAGGGTCCTTATTTTCAGTTAGTGTAATACAAATATGAATAATTCTACACCATGGTTTATATGAAGATCATTTTCCATCGGTCCATCAGTATCTTTATCTCCATATTCCATGACCTCAATGTTTCACAGTTCATTTTCACTGTAATCGTGGTACAAAAGCTGCACTTGTAGACTCACAAGTTTGGTTATGGATATATATGCCATTGTATTTGCATTATATGAGCTGGCAATTATCTTAACAAATGTGATTCCTGATATTGGCAAAGATGTAGGGTTTAAATACGCTCAGGTAGTTTGAAATGCAGCGTGTTCCCTCCAAGTGATACGATGAACTCTGTTGTTCATTCGGCCGGAACGTTGCAAGGTCCGCCTATTCAGAATGAGTAATAATGTACAACCTAGCTGGCAGGTGATCTACAAGGTGAACCTGAGTGCAGGATCTGCAGGCTGATATTTCTGAAACGCCAAGGGTTGATAACTCACCGAGGACCTTCTCCGTCATTGGTTAAGGACAAATCATTCCCTGGCCACGTTTTAAAATGAAATCTTAAAGCTCTATACTAAGTGAATAAGCAGAACAATTTGTTTCTGTTAGAATTACTTTCCTTTATCATCCTGCTTTAGTTATCACCCAGCCTGTGTCATCGATGCATCAAACTCTTAAGTATTGAACCTGTGTTACCCGAGGGTATTGCACTGAGGTCAAAATAACCTCAGGCATATTGGAAGAATAAAATAAGACTTTGATATTTGTGCTTGAAATATAATAAGGATGCTTCCTGTAAAAGCTGAGTAACTTTAAGAAAGGAGAATGGTCACCAGACCGCATTAGAAACAAAATAAATATAACAGTAAAGTTGCTAAAAGGGAAACTTAAGATAATGAGGAGATAGCCTATTAATGGCTACAGGCAGTGTCAACGGCAGGTGAGACAACCCTAGAACTGCACTGAAAACACAGAGTTGTCAAAAGTGGTGCCAAAAATGACAACCCAATGTTGTCTGTGTCTTTTATAATCTTATTCATGAATAGTTTCATGTTGTAGATATCATAGTCTATAATAATGGCTTCCTATTATTAACTATTATCTAGTTATCAGGTATGGCCATTAGACATAGGAGGCCTATGAATTGTATGTTTTTTGACACCATTCACTTACAATACTTTATCATAGACAGATGCCATGACAACCTTGGGCTGTCATTTTAGGCACCATTCACTTACAACCCTATGGTTGTCAGGTAGGACTTTTGATTCTCATTTTCTTCTGTGACAACCCTATGACAACCAGATTTTCAGTTTTGCTTCTCTGATGACCTTTTTGACCCAAAGTAGTCGGGAGAAAATGACTACCTTTGGGTTGTCATCCAGCCTCAAAATTCACAATGACAACCCTCTGACCACCCCCAAATTGTCATAGGATTGTCACAAGGTCATCACACGGCATCAATGGTCTGAAATGAGCCCTGTTCTGCCCCCACTAGTCACCTATGACAACCCAAAAGTCACCTATGACAACCCAAAAGTCACCTATGACAACCCTCTGACAACTTTAAAGTGGCTCTCTGACGACTTTGTGATTTCAGTGTTCACCTGGGGCGCCTTGTCTGCCAGCAGCAGCACTGCACACAGAATGCAGGTATACATAAAATTGATAAGGAGTTAGTATAAAAGACATGGTAGTAACCTGTTGTTTTTTTGTGTTTTTTTTTTTTTTGGGGGGGGGGAACGATAAACATTTGGACTCATATGAGACTTCAGGGTTCAGGAGCTGGCTGGTTAGAACTTGCTATTTGGTATATCACAGACTACTAATTCTTCACAGGAGTAATGCAGGATAGGTAGACTAGCAATAGGGATGCCTATGACTGTTATGTGTAAAACTCACCTGTAAAGTACGATGAACATCTTGTACTTATTGTGAACAACGTTGACCCCGCTGAGAACATCTTCCGCATATTATTTGTAATAAACTTTAACCTCTGCAAAACGTTTGTCTGTGTTTGGATCTGAACAGCACGGAACTACATAACATAAACATAATCTTGTTCAGTATAATAAAAGCCTGGTCCCCATGGGCGACTATTATGGAAACCATGGCGAAAGTGAGAAAAAACTCAATATTTGCGATAAACCTGATCAAACATGCTTGATCTGTCGCCACTCAACCAGACAGAATTTTAATAGCATCCTTAGCAACGATGCATGTTTTGCACACTTGTCACCGGTCCTATAATCCCCAGGGCAACCCAACAAGGCGGCACACTTTTTATTTACCGACAACCAGTTTCTTTTTTCATTCTTCACACGTCGAACAACGGGCGACAACGGACAACATCCCGCGGATGACAGGAAACCAGGGGATGAGCTGCGGCTATAGTCAGGCTGGCACCTAGTGATTATGAAACTTACGGTATACCTGTATCGTTGTGTATCTATCTTCTCTTGGAGACATGGCCTCGGGAACCCTTCGGAAGTCTCTGGTGGTGCTGGCGAACTCCGATACCCGGCCGTCACCTGGCAGTGTAGGTCTCAGGTCTGGGGGCGGGCCGCATGCTGGGGAAATGAAGGTCGCCGCACGTGGTGGGCCGGGCACCCCTCCGGGCACTGAGGCCTCACTCTGTTGCCGGCCCATGTCTGCAGAGTAGCGACCACCCCGGTCGTCCCCTGCCTGTCCTCCGACATCCATCTATCAGAATTGGCCCCATTATAGCCGCAGGAAGGGCCCCTCCGCGTCGGAGATACAGCTTCCGGTGACGGGCTGCGTCTGGCCCGGCGCCTTCCGTCGGCGCTGGGCGGGGCTGTGGGCGGGCGGGGCTGGGGAGGCGCTGGGCGGGGCTGTGGGCGGGCGGGGCTGGGGAGGCGCTGGGCGGGGCTGTGGGCGGGCGGGGCTGGGGAGGCGCTGGGCGGGGCTGTGGGCGGGCGGAGCTGGGGAGGCGCTGGGCGGGGCTGCGGGCGGGCGGGGCTGGGGAGGCCGCTGGGCGGGGCTGTGGGCGGGCGGGGCTGGGGAGGCGCTGGGCGGGGCTGTGGGCGGGCGGGGCTGGGGAGGCGCTGGGCGGGGCTGTGGGCGGGCGGGGCTGGGGAGGCCGCTGGGCGGGGCTGTGGGCGGGCGGGGCTGGGGAGGCCGGTGGGCGGGGCTGTGGGCGGGCGGGGCTGGGGAGGCCGCTGGGCGGGGCTGTGGGCGGGCGGGGCTGGGGAGGCGCTGGGCGGGGCTGTGGGCGGGCGGGGCTGGGGAGGCCGCTGTCATACCGCCCTGATGTAGCACCCCTTTGACCAGCCTTTACCGCCCTAGGCAGGCCCAAGTGGCCATCACACCCGCCGTAAACTGCACGGGCGCTAATCGTTCATTGATTGGCAAACGGGAATCTATGAGGTGAGGAGTGCTAATTGAGAGTCTATTGTTACGGCCGGATCAGCCCCCAACATGCGTGAACAGAGAAATATCTACAAGGTTGGGGGTGTGCTACCTCCAATCTCTGAAGTAGGGGTGTCTGGAGTCCTCCTCCAGATACCTAAATCCTATATAATATGTGTTTACAGGTAAAAGAGACTGATTGTGTGAACTTGTATTTTATTGAATGTGTGCAGTTTCAGTTATTTGTATTGTCACACTCAGTTAAAAAAAATCGTAAAAATGGATGTATACTTATCTACAAACCATTGGCAAGCTTTCCTAAACTTACTGTACGTACTTTGGAATAATTGTCTATTACATACACATCCGTGGCTGAGGTTATATACACGCGGGCATGATGCAGTGAATCCCACGTAAATAGTAAGGGAAAGGGGACCTGGAATCTTCCCTCTGCAGGGATAAGGGTGAGGCCCTGCAATCCTGCCTCTACTGGGATATGTTTAAGGGTAGATCATGTGGAATCCCCTCACTACGGGGATAAGGGTACAATATGTGGAATCCCTGCTATATTGGGATAAGTGTAGAAAAGGTGGAATCCCCCCTCCACTGGGATAAGGGCAGAGGCCCTGGAATCCCCGCTATATTAGGATAAGGGCAGAGGATGTGGAATCCCCCTCTTCTGGGAGAAGGGTAGGCCCTGGAAACCGCCCCCCCCCCCCACCCTTTTCATCCTCATTTCCTCTTGGGCAATAGTGGTATGTGCGTATGTGTGAGACATGATGTGGTCGGCAGTATGCCGTGTCTTATGGTGGGCGCTCCCAGTGAGCAACCTGTTGGTTTTGGCTAGTCCTGTGGAGGGGAGCAGGCTTTGACAGACGTCCCGATGGCGTCTGGTGTGGCCACTGCCCTGTGTGTGGGGGGGGGGGGCGGGGTGGGGGGGTGGGGGGGTATCGGGCCATCAGCCTGTCTTTGTCCAGCGTGCCGCCCGCCGCCCATGGCCCCTCACTGATAGCGCTTCTCCAGGCGACGACACCCGACCAGCGGAGTCGGACTTCTTCATTGACCTCAGCTCGCAGCAAAAGCTGGGTAACTGAGTGAAAGGTGAGGTATGGAGGTGTTTGCCGGGTGGGAGTAGGGATGGGCGAATCTCTAGCAAAGCTTCAATCAATATCATTGACGTGGACAAGTCGAGGAATGGGGTCATCCCCTAAAGAGAAGGGCCGCTTATTGGTCGGTCACGGGTCGCCTCGTGTTAAGACACTAAGTCACATAGGGCACTAAGTCACAAAGTTTTGTGACTTAGGGTCACTTTAGGCCTTTGTGGGATAGGGTCTTGAGGGTGACCCTAAGTCACAAAGACTGGTGCTATGTGACTTAGGGTCACTATGTGACTTAGTGTCTTAACACCTCGTTCAATAACAGTTCACAGCCCCAAGACAACGACAACGGGGGGAAACAACATAGACAAACCAGAACTATATGCTCTGTGGTTTATGTAACAATAACAGCTGATCCAAAATATGCCAGAACCTCGAAGTTTTATTGAAGCCACATGAACCTCGGCAACAAACTGACGACAAAGGAAAAAACAATGATCCAGCAATAAACTATATCAAACATGCTTGAACTGATGCCGAGAAACCCTGATGATATAGGGGGTTTGTCACCAGCCAGCCTGGTGCCAGTATAGTGGGCGATAACATTTGATGGTATGTTAATTGCCTCCATATTTACTGCCAAGCATGTCTCAATGTGGCGATAAACTTTTCCATCACGGGGTGATGCTTTTCCGTCACCTGGCAACGCGTTTCCCTTGTCGGGTGATGCTTCCTCTCTGCGTCGTCCAGTAATCTAGCTCTCTTGCTGGGTGTTTATTGCTCAAATGGAGATACAGCTAAAGCAGTGTCTCCACGGGGCAACAAAATTTTATAATTCAGGTCGGCAACAAAGACGAGTGTGAAGCTGCAGCTCCCAGTAGACAGGCTGGTGCCCAGTAATTATGGAAGCCACCCATCGCCCAGCAACATAGGTGAGCAACGGTGAAAAACCAGCAATTTTGGCAATAAAACCAATCAAACATGCTTGATCTGACGCCCAAAAACCCGGCGATATAGGGGTTATGTCACCAGCTGGAACGGCACCAGTATCCCGGACCACAAAGCTTTTTTTTGGCCACTTATCGCCAGCCATTTGGTCACCTATCGTATCTCAACAGGACACACTGCTTGAATGGGTGTCTCATACCCAAGGCCCGACAACTTAAACCAAGTGCCAAGCAACTAAAATGTTTATCACCTCATTGAGACATGCTCGGCAGCCTAATCACCGGTGATAAAGCCTGTCTCCACTTGAGTGACAGAGTTTTGAGAATGCACTGGTGACAAAGGGGGCTCTGAAGCCGGCTGCTCATAGACAGGCTTGCACTGGGTAAGTATTGAAGCCACACATCGCTGGGCAATAAACCTCGCAAAGGTGGGCAACATGGGTTTGGTGGGCAACAAATCCAATTGAACATGCTTGATCTGATGCCCCAAAAAGCGGTGAAAAACAGGATATGTCGCCAGCCAGAACAGCACAAGAACCTAGTTTATCACCAACCCCCTAGAGTGTCTCAACCTGGCGAAAAACTTTTCAGATACCCAGCGACAGATTTGTTTATGCCAAGTGACGGATTTCTTACACCCAGCAACAGTTTTACCTCTTGTTGTTGGGCTACGTCTCTCAAGTGGAAACATGGCTTTAAGGTCTCAATTGTCCAAGATTCTGTTGCCTTTCTGTCTGGAGATATACCCCCTAAATCACCGGGGCACGACAATATTTGTCTTTCAGTTAAAACCATATTGAAAATGCTTGATCTGACAACCAAAAACCCTGGCGATTTAAGGGGTATATTGCAAGACAGTATTAAAGGCGGCAGTCTCATGGGCGACAGACCTGTTTTGTGGGCGTCTGTTGCCGACCATTAGGTCACTGAGTGTGTCAATTTTCCATTGCTGGGCGACGTATTTCCATCACCAAGCGACTTATTTCCAATATTGACTTACCAATACCGCTGGTGTTCATCGCCCAAGTGGAGAAACGGTTTTAGGTGACTAAAGCCATGTCTCCACTTGAGCCACAACACATGGCATTATAGGCAGTCACCGGGCGATGACGGGTAAAAACAAGTCGCCGGGCTACGGAAAAAGTTACTGGGCGTTGGAAAAGTTTGCCGCCATGTTGAGATATGTTCAGCGACCAAAACGGCAGTGATAAACAGGGTTTATCACACAGGATACTGGTGCCTTTCTGTCTGGTGACAAATCCCTTTATCGCCAGGTTTTCTGGGCATCAGATCAAACATGTTTGATGTTGTTTGTCGCCCATCACCCACGTTTATCGCTGGGCGCCATGTGGCTTCCTTAATTGCCTGGTTCCCACCTGTCTACATGGGACTGGCTTCAGAGCTCCCTTCGTCGCCGGGTACAATGAAATTGTTTATCGCCAAAGTGGAGACACAGTTTTAGTTTTTAGTTGCTGGGTGATTAGTGTCAATCCTTGCTGTTGTGGGCGACTACTGATTGTTTTTGGTCTTGGTTGCCATGGCTGGAGAAGGTTAACACTAATCACCCAGCTACAACAATATTAGTCACACAAATGGGGACGCAACTTTAGTCACTGTGACTCTCTCCCCTGACACTATACCTGGTTTAGTTGCCCTGAGGAGACAGGCTTGAATAGCCCAAGTGGAGACATGACTTTAGATACTGATTGTCGAGGACCTGATGGCTGTATGGGCAGTATCAATAAGCATTGGATTGCTCAGGCCCAGCCCACCATCTACGCACCCTGGTTGGTAAACATCATCTCTGACGTCATGTCAGGTAATACACCTGCCTGCATCAACTCTGTTTGAAGACCTTAATTACTCAAACAAAATGCGGGTCTGTGAAGGATGAAGTTGCCAATCACAAGGTGTCCTCATCTTTGATAGAGTTTCATGGGACTCCAAAGGACAATTGCGCCATTATAGATGTAGTGCTGAGATTTGTTTAAAACTACACACAGTCAAAGTTATGCCTATGTAGGTAACAAAAATTTAAAAAAATCAAAGGTCACCATGAAAACTTTAATGAGATAATGAGGTCTACCCATATAACAATTTTTCAAAACTCAGCTTGCAAAAAGGTTTTGGTATCATTATTTCATTTGCTGATTCCTTTGACGAAAATAATGTAACAACCATCCTAATGCTTTTGATGTATGTGTTTCTGTTTTCTCAAGTGAAAAAGATAGAATTTTGTAAAATTAGATGATATGGTATGCATTTTTAACTTAAAGGTATGACAAATAAACTATTTCAAAAATACTAAAATAAAGTTCCGCATAAACAATTTTTAAGTTGAAAATTCCTCTCAAAGTTGATATCACATGCATAAGAATTAAGATAGGCTATCATAACCAGCCAAAAAAAAGTAGGTCATCATACAAATTTGGCCAGCAAAGATGAATACCTAAAATAAGATGTAAAAATGGTTTTAAAATGTTATTCATTTGTTTTTCTATAAATTCTCTAAAATATCTTCTTTAAAGATATTTTGAATTTTCTTTTATTTCTGACATTCTTAGAATAATTTAGATGAATAATATAACTTTATACAACTTACAAGAAAAGAGAGAAGAAGAAAATGTAATTTTTATAGCCAATTTCATCTAGCATTTGCAAAATGTTATCAAAATTAGTCATGTTTCTCCATTTCTATCTCTAAAACTATTCCTTTCATTCAATTTTTAATTCCATTTCTGAATTACACATATATACTAATAAGTATTTCTATAAAATTAAACTAAGATTGAAGAGCTCTCATTCTTTTTTGGATATCTGGAAAATGGCACCATTGTCCTCAAGCCTGGTCCTAATAGTTGACAGAATGTTGAGATTTGTGGCCAGCAATGATGGGAGTTTTGAAGCCATTGCCCACTAGACAGGCTAGCATCAATAAAGAGGCCTGGTGTGATGTATCCGTGAAGTGATTCATGTATTGACACAAGCGTTTAGACAAAAGAGGAATGTATGAATAATCAGGAAAATAACAGAAAAACTAGTTTAATGTCTTATTGTAAGGTTTAATGACATGGTGGTCTTGTTTGCATATGTCATCATGTTGACATGAAATTATAAGTAATTGGGTCAATGCACGAAATAATATGAATACTGGAAGTGACATCACGGGAAGCCATGTGACCGAAGTGGCCAATGATCAAAGAGAATGTATGAAAATGTACCTATAAAAATATGTAATAAAGTAAGGTTAATCAGTTCCGATCTGGAACTCACTGTGCTAAACACTGTTGTCAAAGACTAAGAGCTAAAGAACATGTAACAAAATGAAGACACAAAAGCCTATTAAAAGTGATTTAGCAACAATAATCTCTCGACAACTTTCTTGTTAAGAAAAGATATAGCTGAAAATAAAAGTTCTTCTCCAAATCGCTAGCCAAGCATGCCTAGTTATTTTCAAAGTTATAATTATAGTGAGCAAAATATGCAGACTTTCACAGTCACTTTACCACTGAGATCTAGAGTAATCACATATAATCAGTTTAACGTCCTCAATGTCCGCTTCTTCCTTAACTACTAACAAATTATCTATCTTGTCCCCATGGAAGATGCAAGGGTGACTTACATAGTTGAAAAAAATACTGTTATCGTAAAATAACAAGTACAAAAATTGAACTGCCTGGACTGCATGAAGGAGCACCTTATGCAGCATGTCAAAAACAGTGGCCTAGGCAAGAAGGTAATGTTTATGTGATATAAAGCAAGACAGTATTTGTCTTTCAGTTAAAAATTAAAAATTGCTGCCCTTACATATTGGTGTATTGATGCTGAGCACTATTGCTGGTGATGATAATTATTCCTATGCCTGGGCCATCTACCTGTAGTTAGAAATAATATTCTGATTTATCGCTAAAACAGGCGTCACCTGTGGTGCTTTGGGTCTGAATCCAGCAGGGAAGTCCATGTTCATCAACATGCTATATGCTGAAGATGATGCTGCATGTTCATCAAATCCGGGGCAACATTCTATTGGTTATCACAGACAATTTATTTCGTGACAGACACACCACCTGCTTGGCGGGTTTCTTGCGGTTTTTGTCTGGGAACCTATGCTGGAGGATGCTGCACCGCCAATTTCATCCTAATCCTTCTTATATTTTTCACGTTGTTATCAGGTTATACCGAATGAGCTGGTGTATCTCAAACAGGCTATGGCACTGCTTTTGTTCCCCTAGAGGGGTGAAGCCTATAGTAGGCTCTGAACCTACCCACACATGGCGCCCTCCTATGGTAGTGCCAATGTTTGGTGTCATGGTACAGGTCCTGTCCTGGGTATTCTGCTATAGGCCCTATACTACAGGTGTCCTGCTACAGGCCCCTACATGTATCCTGCTATAGGCCCTACCCCTACAGGTGTCCTACTATAGGCTATACCCCTACAGGTGTCCTGCTATAGGTCCTACCCCTACAGTTGTCCTGCTATAGGCCCTGCCCCTACAGATGTACTGCTATAGGCCCTACCCCTACATGTGTCCTGCTATAAACTATATCCCTACAGATGTCCTGCTATAGGCCCTGCCCCTACAGGTGTACTGCTATAGGCCCTACCCCTGCAGGTGTCCTGCTAGGCCCTACCCCTACATGTGTCCTGCTATAGACTATATCCCTACAGATGTCCTGCTATAGGCTATATCCCTGAAGGTGTCCTGCTATAGGCCCTACCCCTACAGGTGTCCTGCTATAGGCTATACCCCTACAGGTGTCCTGCTATAGGTCCTACCCCTACAGTTGTCCTGCTATAGGCCCTGCCCCTACAGATGTACTGCTATAGGCCCTACCCCTACATGTGTCCTGCTATAGACTATATCCTTACAGATGTCCTGCTATAGGCCCTGCCCCTACATATGTACTGCTATAGGCCCTACCCCTACAGGTGTCCTGCTATAGGCTATACTCCTACATGTGTCCTGCTATAGACTATATCCCTACAGATGTCCTGCTATAGGCTATACCCCTGAAGGTGTCCTGCTATAGGCCCTACCCCTACAAGTGTCCTGCTATAGACTTTATCCCTACAGATCTCCTGCTATAGGCTCTAATGCTACAGTTGTCCTGCTAGAGGCTATACCCCTACACATGCCCTTCTATAGGCCCTAACCCCACACGTGCCGTACTATAGACCCTGCCCCTACATATATCCTGCTATAGGCTCTACCCCTTCAGCTAGTTGTCCTGCTATAGGCCCTAGCCCTACAGATGTCCTGTTATAGGCCCTACCCCTACATTTGTCCTGCTATAGGCCCTGCTCCTACAGGTGTCCTGCTATAGGCCCTGCTCCTACAGGTGTCCTACTAGAGGCCCCTATGGGTGTCCGGCTATATGCCCTGCCCCTCCAGGTGTCCTGCTACAGACCCCTACAGGTATCCTGCTATAGGCTCTACTCCTACAGGTGTCCTGCTATAGGCCTACCCCTACAGGTGCCCCACTATAGGCTCTACTCCTACAGGTGTCCTGCTATAGGCCCTACCCCTACAGGTGCCCCACTATAGGCTATACCCTTACAGGTGTCCTGCTATAGTCTATACCCCTACAGATGTCCCACTATAGGCCCTACCCCATGGTGCCCTTCTACATGCCCTACCCCTTGGTGCCCTTCTACAGGTCCTACCCCATGGCAGCCTTCTACAGGGCCTACCACATAGTGCCCTACTAAAAGCCCTTCTACATGGTGCCCTTCTACAGGGCCTAGCACATGGTGCCGTCTATAAGCCCTACCCCTAAAGCATGCACTGACATAGCCCCTGCCCCTACAGGGTGTGCTACTCAATGTTTAAGATAATAATTGCGTGCTATGCTTCGCTAACCCTATTCTTGCCGCAGCAGAACCCTCGGGAATTCAGAATTTTTGATTAGTAATACAAACTGATCATAATTATACTCTTATAAAACAATAATTTGAAGGTATTAATTTTCCATTTCTAAGGTTGGTTCTCAGTAAAATGTAACCCTGCTCATCCCTTCGTTTCCAAGAAAGAAATTGAAACGGTTGTTGCTGAAAGAAAAAAAATATCTCTGACACGATTCCTTAATCAATTTGGACCAGAGTAGGAAAAAAACACCTTTTTCATCGCTTGAACGGCTCCCAATGTTGTAACTTATCTCATTTGCATCCCATAACGCTCGAGTCAATTCCATTTATCTTTCCAATCAGCTGTGAAAGGCAGGCGTTGTTTTCTTTTGCCTTTCTGTTCGTGCCCAATCTGGGGCAGCGTCCTAGCCCGCGGAGGTGGGTGCGGCGCCCAGTATCGACACGGCGCGCCCCAAACCCCAGGAGGTGGCCGGGTAATGCGGCGCTTTGTCGGCGGTCAGGGCGGCCAATGGGGGCTGAGAAGGCGGCGGGCGCCGGGCAGCGCGGCTTTACCGGGCCTGGCTGCCCTTCAATGGACACCTTTACCTTGTCTGGGGGCGGTTAGCGGCACACTGCGGGGCGTCGGCACAGGACGCCCCTGCCGGCGAGGGCGGGGGAAGGGGGACGGGGGGCGGGGGCAAGGGGC
Source organism: Lepidonotus clava (assembly GCA_936440205.1). Taxonomy (NCBI): domain Eukaryota; kingdom Metazoa; phylum Annelida; class Polychaeta; order Phyllodocida; family Polynoidae; genus Lepidonotus; species Lepidonotus clava. Next base: position 14,440,741 of record OW387147.1, read on the forward strand.
CCATTTCACCAATTTCAGACACCCCGTTGGCATCAACACTGCCAGACGACCCCTACATACGTTTCTGGTCACATCATGGAAATCAATTTCATTCTCCATAGTCACATGGAGAACACTCAGGTGGGCAAATAGGGGACTTGGTAGGTACCCATTTGTAGTTTCTTATTCTGAGAAAATTGATGAATACGCCTCATAATATTCTAAATTCACCTGGAGGATGTGGTTATATACCAATATCCTTCGAACTGAATAGAAAAGAATACAAAAAGTATACTAAAAAAGACAATGTATATATTTTTGAGGAGCATTTTGTAGCATCAAAATGACCATTTTTGACCATTGTTTAGACATATTCTTTAGTTGTTAGGATTATATTCATAACACAATCCATGAAAGTACATCTATAATAGTACCTAATATTTCTATGGACAATATTTCATTTGCCAATCTTCATGAATTATAATTTAGAACAGCTTTGAATACAAATCCTAAAAACCCAATTAAATTTGAGCCTGGCACTGGGATGGAAGTCTCAGACAGTTACAAAACTCATTTTGTATGCCCTGCTCTAAAACATATTGTTTCATTGATCTCAGACCTTATGAATCTATATTTCAACATTATATGCTAAATAAGTCAGTCTTGTGCACAATGATTTGATATTTACAACACAAAATTATAATAATATGTGCATGAACGCAGAAACATAGGACACCTTTTGTGTTTCGAGTGTAATCTAGTGTTATGATAAGGCCGCCAACTGGGCAATAAAGGTGGTTTTCAGAACTTTTTTTTTTGCATTCAAAACTGATTAACTTTTTATTGGTCTTGACTATAGTCATAAATAACATATAAGAATTTAAGAAATATTTCTATAACCCTTAATATTGCATGTCCAACATTTTCAGCAACTTTTTATAAAATGTTAGGTTCCATTGAGTTCTATAGAAGGAAACATTCCATTCAGGGTAATCATATCTTATATCCCCGTAACAGGTAAAGTCTTAGCTTTAAATTGATATATTTTACAATATTGTAGGCACATTATAAGAAAAGTTATTCCAATATTAGTAATTATGGCCCAGAAAATCCAGCTTTATTTTGAGAATTCTAAACGGATTTTCATGATTATTTTTTTAATGTCAGGTAGAATGATGAAGTCTGATTAGATCGAGATACTGATAGTCCTATAATTAAGAGAAAATAAAGAATATTAGGGTAAACTGCTTGAGACCAGTCAAAGTGTGTGCGTAGTCAAGACTTTGTGATACTGCCCACTTTGCTCCACTGGTAATTTCCTTTCTATTTTGCTTATAACTTACAAATATGGTATATAATAATTATAAGGAAAACTTACCTTGGTGGAATGTCAGAAAAATTACAGCCCTCAGCCTAACGGCCTCGGGCAGTAATTATTTTGACACCCACCTCGTGTTCAGGGTTGTACTGTCAACCTCTGTATGTTTTCCTATAGCACTGCTCAGTACTGGTCAATCGGAAATCCCCATAGGAAAAACAGTACTGACCGAGGTGTGGTATAAATACGGTTATACCCTTGGTTTGCAGATACCAGGGCCGTTGCATATTGCAGGTACGGAACTCTCTAGACACACGGAATAACTTATCCATGCCATCCCTTTGCAGGTTGGATTTATTTTCATCCCGTCCCTTGAATCAATAGATGTAAAGAACCATTATCAACGTCATCTTTCCTTCATAACACATTACAAAGTGTAAAAATTGATACAATTATGATAAGCAAATATTTCAATACATAAAAGTGACGCTAATATCAAAACAAACATTAATATCTTAGCAACATGACAGTACAACGATAGCAACGTCACCTAGAAATATAGTAATTTATGTTTTTTTTGGTTTGGCCTTACAAAAGGCCTAGGCCATGCATGACACTGCTGCTTTGCCATTAAACAGGAAAGAAACTGTCCTTCCAAATCAGCATACCAAATCCTCGCAGGCCACTTCGATATTGGAGACATAAGACGTTGTGCACATGACGTCACAACTGCCCATAATGGGCTGGCTGCCATATTGGTGATCAATTTGAAATCATTGTCATTACAAGATCTGAAGCATCTAACATACAGTTTTATCAGAAATAGTGTCACTGAATAATATTTTGCAATTATTGTCACTTACAATTCATGTATTTTCATTTATACCCTTGTCATGTGGTCTTGATCACCACGTGGTGATCACCAAAAAGTGATCACGTGACCACGTCTGCACAAGGTCTATAGCTTCATTTTATTACGGCATTTCGGCAGCCAGAAATATCACGTATTGTACTTCATGCCAATGCAACTGTTGAGCAGTTATTATTGTTATCATCAGATCTTGATCCTGCTAAATGTCAGTATATTCAGTGAGATCGAGAATTATTATTTTAACAATTGTTCAAGTCTATACGCACCTTTGACTCTTACCTGAAGTGGTTCCTTTAATTGGTCTCCATTATGAAGGTCTACAGGTCCAACCGTTGAAGTGTAGACTTTGACCAAAGCCCTATACACAGCTGCTGACATCTATGTACAACATGGTAGTGGCTTCTAGCCCTGTGCTCGTCACCCCCACAACTTTACCATTGCACGCGCCTCTAAGTCCATCAGTGAAAACTGCTAACTTGCTGACCTTTTGCTAGGTCTTCTCCACATTATAAATACGCTCACCAATACTAACTTGGTAAGATGTTACGATCAAACTCTTTTTAACGAGAAACTTTAGATTAATAGTTTTGCAAGTTTACCATTTCTCCTGACTCAGAACTGTAATGCATCATTTCATCATGCACCATGTTAATTTCTAGGTTCTAGGTCTAGGTTCGCATTGGGTAGTGTTGCCCAATGCGAACGAGTCATATGCCAACGTAAAGTATGTTATAGACGTTGTGCAGATGACGTCACAACTACCCACCATGGCTTGGCTTTCATATTGGTGATCACTTTAAAACCATTATTATATACATTTTTGGACACATTCATTATTAATTGTTTTGATACTTTAAGTTGAAAAAGTATCACTGAATGATGATAAACTGTAATCATCATTTAGAATTCATAGATTTGGATTTTTTCCATGACCAGGTGCTCTTCATCACCAAAATATGGCCACGTGACTATGTATACACAAGGTCTATACTAGACGTTTTGGGGTCGCATTAGGGCACGTTAAGCCGTTTTGGGTCAACGCGACACAACGCAAATGCCTGCAGATTTCTTTTTCTATATCACACTATGCTTTGGTCGTGTTGGGTTCATGTGCTCAGTAAAACAATCCCAACGCCAGCTAGCCAACGCGTAGTGTAATATGGCTTCAACTGTGCATTATCAATTTAGGTGGAACAAAGGGAATCAGAGCAAAGTTGAAGTACGAGTGGTTAATGGAATAGTAGCTACGTTCATAGAGAATGTGGTATCTACTGTTCACAGTAAATACGGGTCCCCACTGGCCAAAAGAAGGCCATTGACTAAAGTTAGTCAGTCTTAACCCTTTCCACCCTCAGTGACTAGGCCTAGAGCTACTTTGGAGGTATTGGTTGCCGAGAATGGAAAGGGTAAGAGGGACTAACTTTGGTCGGCGGCCGATTTGTGGCCAGTGGAGACCCGGCTTAAGGCACATATTGAACTATAGTCGATTAGGCATCAACTAACAGATGACACAGCTGTCCGTCAAGGGAGCGGTGTGAATCGGCGGCCACAGGTCTGTCGACTTGACCACACACATGCAGTGGTGTCGTAATGTCTCAGACGTGAAGAGCTTCAGGTGTTCTGCCTTTACGTTATATGAGTAGAATAAGCCATTTCTTAGTCCATTGCAGCTTAGATATTGTGGTAATCTGGCAACCTGTGCTGCTCGCCACTTGGTGACTAAATCAATACCCCCAGTCCGGTGGAGTGGCGGCTGTTGGGCCCCAGTGCCCGCCCACAGCACTCAGCGGCTGGTCGTCGCCTTGTCCAGGAACATGCTTCATGAAAAGGGCTTCTTTATGCTTTAAACATAATTTGTTACATTTCTGCATCATTAATGTCGTGTCTAACTAGAATAATATCAAGGAATGTTTCGGTGGCTGGCCTCATCAAATTTGTAATGAATAACATCAGCGTGCCTCTTGTCCAATAGTGCTACAAACTCCAACAAACTCAATATTTAGATACATTATGTGCAAAATCTGTAGACCAATCAATCAGGGTAACTGTTTGTCCCCTCCATTTGGACTAGCCTTTTTAGATCTCTGGCTGATGAATCATGTTATTATTGGTCTTATTAAACACGTTTTGAGAAAATGAAAATGTTACCAGTCGGCTCTGTGAAGCTAAAGCCCCATACCCACAAGGCGATTTTACCGGCGACTGGCGACGGGCAACAGCAGAATCACTGGTCATATCATTACCAATTCTGATAAAATGTTAGTATGTAACATTTCAATGTTAGATACTAACATTTGATCTGAATTGGTGACGATTTTCCCTTTGATTCTGCTGTTGCCTGTCGCCAGTCGCCGGTAAAATCGCCTAGTGGGTATGGGGCTTTAGAGTAGGGACCCCTTTGTAAAGGTAACATAAACACATGGGATTAGTGCACAGTTGATGGCTGGGGTAGGGTGCCACAACAGACATTTCAACATGTGCTTTCTAAGGATGACTTATGTAGACTAGGATGCCATCCGTTGCTCGTCCACTGACCCGGGGTATCACTCATCACTTCACCTTTTGCGGAGTGGTGCACTCTCTCCTCGTCAGTGTTCTAGGTCCAGAACCCACACAGCGTACACTGCCTCGATTACTGAACTTACATCAGTAATAATTGCCCGTTCCCTGACCTACGTGCACCCCATTCCCCGTGCCGTCTGCCATAACGTTCACGGCCTTTAATTGTTCGGTTTTAAGGACCCCACTGCCTACCGTTTAGTTCAGACCTGCAGTGGGTCCGGCGGTGACTTAAGCCCTGGAGATCGCGCTACTCCAGAGGGGGGCGGGTCGGTGCGGGGTCGTCATGCGCCGGGGGCCGGGCCGCCCGCCGCGCCCCCTGTCAGCCCCAATCAGGCCTAATCCGGGCCCGAGCCCCGGCCTGCTGGCCGTCCTGTCTGGGGCTGTAGGCTTAGATTGGAAGCTTCATTCATCGAGTACTGGCCGTGGTGGGACGAGGAAACAGTGGTCAGAGGCAGCTTGGGATTCTCCGACCACCACCATGACTGACCAATGTCAACTGCGCCTAACTGTGCCCCTATGTATCACTGCCCCCAGGTACACCACCACCCTCACTGCCCCCAGGTACCCCACCACCCTCACTGCCCCCAGGAACCCCCCCCCCCCACCTTCACTGCCCCCAGGAACCCCACCACGCTCACTGCCCCCAGGAACCCCATCACCCTCACTGCCCCCAGGAACCCCCCCACCCTCACTGCCCCCGGGTACCCCACCACCCTCACTGCCCCCAGGTACCCCACCACCCTCACTGCCCCCAGGTACCCCCTATCCTCACTGCCCCCGGGTACCCCACCACCCTCACTGCCCCCAGGAACCCCACCACCCTCACTGCCCCCAGGTACCCCCCCACCCTCACTGCCCCCAGGTACCCCCCCACCCTCACTGCCCCCAGGAACCCCACCACCCTCACTGCCCCCAGGAACCCCACCACCCTCACTGCCCCCAGGTACCCCCCCATCTTCACTGCCCCCAGGTACCCCCCCACCCTCACTGCCCCCAGGTACCCCCCCACCCTCACTGCCCCCAGGAACCCCACCACCCTCACTGCCCCCGGGTACCCCACCACCCTCACTGCCCCCAGGAACCCCACCACCCTCACTGCCCCCAGGTACCCCACCACCCTCACTGCCCCCGGGTACCCCACCACCCTCACTGCCCCCAGGAACCCCACCACCCTCACTGCCCCCAGGTACCCCCCCATCTTCACTGCCCCGAGGTACCCCCCCACCCTCACTGCCCCCAGGTACCCCCCCACCCTCACTGCCCCCAGGAACCCCCCTACCCTCACTGCCCCCAGGTACCCCCCCACCCTTACTGCCCCCAGGAACCCCATCACCCTCACTGCCCCCAGGTATCCCACCCCCCTCACTGCCCCCAGGAACCCCCCTACCCTAACTGCCCCCAGGTATCCCCCCACCCTTACTGCCCCCAGGAACCCCATCACCCTCACTGCCCCCAGGTATCCCACCCCCCTCACTGCCCCCAGGAACCCCCCTACCCTCACTGCCCCCAGGTACCCCCCCACCCTTACTGCCCCCAGGAACCCCATCACCCTCACTGCCCCCGGGTACCCCACCCCCCTCACTGCCCCCAGGAACCCCCCTACCCTCACTGCCCCCAGGTACCCCCCCACCCTTACTGCCCCCAGGAACCCCACCACCCTCACTGCCCCCAGGTACCCCCTATCCTCACTGCCCCCGGGTACCCCACCACCCTCACTGCCCCCAGGAACCCCACCACCCTCACTGCCCCCAGGTACCCCCCCACCCTCACTGCCCCCAGGTACCCCCCCACCCTCACTGCCCCCAGGTACCCCCCCACCCTCACTGCCCCCGGGTACCCCACCACCCTCACTGCCCCCAGGAACCCCACCACCCTCACTGCCCCCAGGTACCCCCCCACCCTCACTGCCCCCAGGTACCCCCCCACCCTTACTGCCCCCAGGAACCCCCCCACCCTCACTGCCCCCAGGTATCCCACCCCCCTCACTGCCCCCAGGAACCCCCCCCCCCCACCTTCACTGCCCCTAGGTATCCCACCACCCTCACTGCCCCCAGGTACCCCCCCCCCCACCCTCACTGCCCCTACGTACACCACCACCCTCACTGCCCCTAGGTATCCCACCACCCTCACTGCCCCCAGGAACCCCCCCCCACCTTCACTGCCCCTAGGTATCCCACCACCCTCACTGCCCCCACGTACCCCACCACCCTCACTGCCCCCACATACCCCACCACCCTCACTGCCCCTAGGTATCCCACCACCTTCACCGCCCCCAGGAACCCCACCACCTTCACTGCCCCCAGGAACCCCACCACCCTCACTGCCCCAAGGTACCCCACCACCTTACTGCCTCTAGGTGCCCCATCACCCTCACTGCCCCTAGGTGCCCAATCACTCTCATAGCCCTCCGTTACCCAACCCACCACTGCCCCCAGGAACTCCACCACTCTCACTGCCCCAGCTACCCAACCACCCTTACTGCCCCTATAGCTACCCAACCTTGCCATTACCCCCAAAAAAGGCCTAGCTTCTGAAACCCCTTACAACCTATAGTCAAACACAAACGCAATAGATATAAACTCATCGGTTAACCAATGGAGATTGTGAAAAAGCCTTTTGAATTTATCGCCATAATATTATAGTTCCTAATCAAAGACAAATCGTTTCATCCAGTGGTTACGTATTTCTTAGTAAATAATGGATACATTTCTAGCAAAGATTTTGTGATTTTTTTTCTGGTGTATTAATTACAATGCAGTTTCATTCTTTCAATAATATTACTTAGTTTATCAGTGCTCCATATTTAGGATTTACATTGTGTAACTCAATGACGCTTTTGAAATCTGAGTACTTAGTCCACGATTATTACGCTATTTATCATTATTCAGAAAGACATTCTTATATGATGTAGCACCAAATTTCTAGGCTGTGAACTGTTTAGACAAACGGTCAGGTGCGAGAGTGTTCCTTGTAGGCCGTGAACTGTTTAGACAAACAGTCAGGTGGGGGAGCGTTCCGTGTTTCCTAGGTGAGTAACGGACGACACAGGTGCCATCCGGGGCCTCTTAACTCTTACAGGCCCAGCCAAGGATATGACGTTCTAATAATGTTGCAGCAACATTCTGGATTGATTCTTGTTTTGTCACACTGTTAGGTTACAGCGACATTCTTTTGATGACTCCCAATTACGTCGCTGCAACCAACTGTTGTAATGTGACATTGTGACGTTCTGACAACGTTCTTGTAACGTTATTTATGAGGCTGAGACTTAATAAAGATGTCATAATAAGATTCTGTTTAGGTGTGGTTGAGACTTCACTGAATGTGGATGTGACAATAACATTCTGTTTAGATTAGGGTGACACCTAACCTAATAAGATGGTTACAGTTACATTCTGTTTAGGTAAGGTTAAAACCTGACATAATCAGAACTTCACAAAAACATTCTATTTAGGTAAGGTTGGGACAACCCCTGGTCACGAGGTCACAACAATTTTCTGTTGAAGTCAGGTCTAGTCCTCACCTAATCATGTGACATTTTAATTTGATCTTGACCTAACCTCACCAGAAGGTTATGATAACATTCTGTTTTGGTTAGGTCTCAACCTCACAGAAAAATAATGTAGCAGTTATGTGACATTTTAGTAAGTGACAGACAAACCAAAAAAGTATGTTTGCATAACGTGACCGTTTTGTCACACCTTGGCTTGGAGGGAATTGTGTCACCTCAAAACTGGTTGGCATGACTCCACCTGTTAGCCTACACGGCCGGCGCTGCATGCCGTCTCAGTGCATGTCGGCTTGGGCTGCTACATGTCCCCAGCAATATGTAACCCCATTCTGCAGAATCTGGTCACCTGGTCAGATTACAGCTTACATAAACCTGCCGTGATAAGAACATTATGTGTATCACCCGCACATAATGTCGTATACAAAAGATTATATTTAACCTGTTTATGTTGCAATCAAGTCAAATAATTGCCGGAGTAGACCAGCATTAATCCAATCTGGGTTACATACATGTAGCCAAGCATGTGGCGACGCAGAACGTCATTGTAACGTCGCAGAACGTTATTATGACGTCCCAGAACACGTCAGCGTTATGTCATTCATTGGCAGCTGTTGTTGAACACAGTCTTATAAATAATATCACCTACATAATCATCACTTCACTCATCCACATGTGTGGTCTCCTTTTTACAAATACCTGGGCTGCGATAACGATATTACATTCACTTGGTCTCCTTCCTCCAAATATGAGTTAATCTAATGTCATTATACATGTATACATACATACACACATGCGTACATGAAATACATGTATCTTTGTATACATACATGTATACATACCTACATGCCTACATGCCTACATGCCTACATACATACATACATACATACATACATACATACATACACACACACACATACATACATACATATATTAAAGGAAAACATACAGAGGTTGACAGTACAACCCTGAATACGAGGTGGGTGTAGAAAAAATAACTGCCCAAGGCCGTTAGGCTGAGGGCTGTAATTTTTCTGACATCCCACCGAGTAAACAGAGTTGTACTGCCAACTGAGGTAAGTTTTTGTTATATTATATACCATATTTGTAAGTTATAAGCAAAAGAGAAAGGAAATTACCAGTGGAGCAAAGCGGGCAGTATCCCAATGTATTCATTATGCACACACTTTGACTGGTCTCAAGCAGTTTTCCCTAATATTCATTATTTTCTCTCAAATAAGGACTCTATCACTATCTCTAATTAATCAGACTGCCTTATTTTACCTAATTAAGAAAAATAATCATGTAAATCCATTCAGAATTGACAAAATAATGAGAATAACGTTTTACACAGTAAAGCAAGGTGGGCAGTATACACAAATACTGCCCACTCTGCCAATACACCAAAAATATTGAATGGCAGTGTCCAGTTAGTGTTCATAACGTATTACAGCATTAGTATATATACATACATACATAAATACATACATAAATACATAAATACATACATACATACATACATACATACATACATACATACATACATACATACATACATACATACATACATACATACAAACGTCCATATATAGTCCCGACGTAGCTTGTTATCAGCACCTTCCGTTCGGTGAGTAGGAGTGTCCAGGTGGACGCCGGGTCGCCCTTGGCGGGGGTTGTGGGGTGTCGGGGGGGCGCCCACCCCCGACGGCCGGGGCGTCGGGGGTTATCGCCCAGGACCAGCCGCTGTCGGTACCCCGCCCCATAATGCCCCCTCCCGCTCTGACGTCACGGGCAGATTGTCCCGCCCAGGCCTGCCCTAAGTCCCCCCTCCCCCGTCACCTCGTCCTGCCCACCCACCCCCCTGTTTTGCTCGCTTACCGTCTCGTGAGATCATCTGCTCGTGATATCCCTCAGCGCCAGGCGCTGGAAATACTTTTCCCTGCGGAGTGATCCGTCGCCGGTAGATGGGAAAAGGGGTCTCTGGGAGATATTGAATTTGGCAGCGTATATGAGGCGTCATATGCACTCAATAATCCGGTATTCTAGTATTTATGGGGGCCAAACAGGCCGCCTCCCCGTCCACTCATGTCTCCGACGTGATGTCCATCCCTTTCTGTCCGCCCAGGTCAGTTTGCATTGGGCAACTGTTGCGTAGTGTCTTTTAGTCCGAGCTGGCCGAAGATTGGGAGTTGCGTTCCATAAACGATTAATGCCCCTATTTCAGATTTAAGCAGCATACGTTATTTACAATGTCATTCTTTTCCACAAAGTGTCACTGTCCTTGCTTATTCCCGTCCAATTTACTAACGATTTAAAAGGAAAAGCGCACCATATTGAGATTTGTTTGAAATCCTGCACAGCAAAAGTCATACCCAGAAAATGCAATAATAATGATACGTTACCGTGGGAATTTTGAGAGAAATAAAATAACAACCAGTCTAATGTTTTGATAAATATGTTCATATTTTCTCAAAAGAATAAAAAAGACTTTTGTAAAATTGTATGATATAATAATATTATATGTTTTTTGAATTGGAAAGTATGCAAAATAAACCAGTTCAAAAATGTAAAAATGATTGAAATCATTTCATAAGTATTTTGAAAAGCCTTTGCTATTCCTGAGACCTTCCAAATAATCTGGATGCATAATGTTTATTCATACAACCCATATTAATAGAGAGACAGGAAAAAATGTATATCGCCAAAATCGTTTTTCAGCATTTGCAAAATGTCCATATAACTAGTCATATTTCACCATTTATATCTTCCCAAACTGATTCTCTGAACTGATTCTGAATCCAACATGTATTATTGAGTATTTCTGTAAGATATAAGGAAGTTTGAAAAACTTTAAATTTTTGGATACTTGGAAAATGAAGCGATTGTCCTTCAGCCCTTTAGTTGTATTAACATAAGCTTTTATTTGATAGTTGATATAACTTTGTGCTATAATATTTTATATTTCCGTGAGAATGTTTAATTTATCCTGGTGGTGGGTGCATTTCTCCAGTCTTCCCCAGCTTTCAATTTAAAGGAAAGCTTGCACATAAATTCACCAGGTGCTATTTTTTGTGTGATTACCTTTACTTAAGTGTTCTAAAACTATTTCAAAAGTAAAAACCTGGAAATGCCGAGGTCTAAGGGAATTATTCAGGAAAGGAATTTAATTTTGGGAATTCCCTGAATGCTGGGCTGGTCAGTACTCCCCTTGCTACGTCACAGCTATGGGAATTCCTTCCAAAGTTATTATGGGATTCCCTCATTAATTAATGGTTATATATGCATATATATTTTAATTAATTATGAGTTCCATTAGGTCATATATATATATACTTTTGGTTAGAGAGCATAACTCTTATCACATCTACAGGGATGGGGATTCCCTTCTAAGGGCAGATGGGATTCCCCAGGAACTCCCCTTGCTAGGTCATAAATTGGGGATTTCCCTAAAACATTAATAAAATACAAGTATTTTTAACGTCCCATAATTTTGTTTAAACTAAATATTTTCCTTCCATTTTGCTGAAATTGATAGTGCAAGTTTTGAATAACAGGCTGAATTGAATTCATTGAAAAATAACTTTCCTGCAGTTATGTGCAAACTTTTCTTTGATCGATTACATTGTTCTGATAAATATCCTACAGCGTTTGCATATTTTATTCTATTTGGGACATTATTGTATTCTGGTCGGTTTTGACTATTTGTGATCGCTCGAACGACCAGAACTTTCGTTCAATCGCCCAAGGGGAAAGTAGAGGTGGTAACCTTAAGCTTTTGTGCATATGACTCAAATTTTGGTTGGGACAGGGTTTGCTTTAGACCGATATTTAGAATAAATAAGGTATTCTCCAAGCCATAAACCAATTGTGTGCATCTCCCGTCACATTTCTTGATTGATTCATCTGTTTTGACAATTTCTTACCCCTTCCATGACGAGATGTGACTAACATTTCAGCTGCGTCGCTCTGAATAGTCTACCCCTTAAAACTCTCCCTACTATATTCTAGATGTCTTATTGATACATTGAGAGAAAAATGTGTTCACGTTGTATATATTTTGATCAACTTTCGACGAGTCGTCCACTCTACAAGTTGCCAGAAGAACATGTTGGAGAGAAGAGAATGTCAACTCCTAACTTGCAGGGCGAAAGCTGGATGACTGGATAAACCCAGCATTAATCAGAGGGCGTGTGGAGGGTCGGCCGTTGGCTCCGTCTCCCCGGGGGCAGGAGGAACTTGCCAGTTCCTTATGATTTATCCCTTTTCTGCCCAGTGTGCTGAATTAAATCTCAACGGAATCGACGAGAAATGGATATGGTCTCCACAGCGAAGGTCCAACTGTTAACCAAACAGATACGATTGGTAACATTAAAGATACAGTCGTCCCTGACGTCCTACTGCCGTCCTCCTCACTCCCTGTGGCTGCCCCTCACTCCCTTTGGCTGCCCCCTCACTCCCTGTGGCTGCCCCCTCACTCCCTGTGGCTGCCCCCTCACTCCCTGTGGCTGCCCCCTCACTCCCTATGGCTGCCCCCTCACTCCCTTTGGCTGCCCCTCACTCCCTGTGACTGCCCCCTCACTCCCTATGGCTGCCCCCTCACTCCCTGTGGCTGCCCCCTCACTCCCTGTGACTGCCCCCTCACTCCCTGTGACTGCCCCCTCACTCCACATGACTGCCCCCTCACTCCACATGACTGCCCCCTCATTTCCTACGGCTGCCCCCTCACTCTATTTGGCCGGACAATTATTTTGATAGTGCCCCCCACGACCCGTGTAGTCGACCCTTGTGTTTATGTTGATTTCATATACAGCTGATTGACTGCCTGCCACGCCTGGCTACACCAGGCTTCTGGTGCCTAGATCCGGGGGATGTCAGTGGGTCGAATGGCACCCTTTGTTTTCGGAACGGAAAGAGCTTTATATAATTAGACATTCCCGATGTAGGCCGCTCGGACTCGCTAAAAAGACGCTCTGGTCAGTGGGAGTCCGTGTATAAGGCGTTATCTGACCAGAAGTGATGGGTTTCACGACACGGGACATTGGTTGAAGGTTGTCGCCGACAAATACAGCTGAATGCGCCGTGCCCTGTAGGAGCGCGAATCAGGGTATCGATCACGGCTAAATCGGCGCGCACAAACACTGCCGGCATCCATTTAGGAACGACACAACACGGTTATAAACACATATTTTCGGAGCAGTAATAACCGCCAAAGCCACGAACGCGGGATGGAACCAGAGATTCGGGGGGAATTATCGCCATGTGGGGTGAAATGAAAAAGCTGGTTGCCATGGTTACGTCGCTGGAGGAAAGGAGAGTTAATGTTACTAACGTGATCTAAAACGGATGTAGCTTTTGCTATCAAAAGAAACACTCCGGTGGCGTTAAGCGTACAATAACCAGAGAATGTTGTGGCAGAGAAGGGCTGAAGAGGGGAGCGGGCCTAATGGTAAAACACGGGTGAGACCCGTCACCTCAAGCTGCAGGTTGAATAGTAATGCCGGTCGTCATGTGACTCTTTATTTTCAAAGTGGGGTTGAATTTACTGTCACTGGTAACCCGGTAGTACGATACCTCTGTAAGTGACTGATCTGTAAATGACTGATTTTGGTGGCTGTCCCTTAGTTTGTACTGTTCACATCCAAGTCGACCAGGCGCATTTGGACATTTTCGTATACTTCTTGCATTGGGTCATTTCCATGTACTTCTTACATTGGGTCATTTCCATATACTTCTTACATTGGGACATTTCCATGTAAATCTTACATTGGGACATTTCCATGTACTTCATACATTGGGACATTTCCATGTACTTCATACATTGGGACATTTCCATGTACTTCTTACATTGGGACATTTCCATGTACTTCTTACATTGACGGGCAGTGCGACAAACGAATGGAGTTATTAACAGTGGGTAAACAAAGTTAGTCACAAAAGCAGTATTCTCAGAAGCCGATGCTCGAACATTGCCCCTGGTGAGATGTGTTGGAGCGGATAAGCGGGCAATTTTCTCTGGTTCCACTGAGTGTGACATGTAGGTCATCCCTCGCCCCGTATTAATGAAGCGTCGACCAAACAAGCGCCGCGTCTCCTCCGTGTAAGGCAGCTTTAAGGCAGGCCGATATTACGTTATGTCATTTACACACTAGTCACAATGATGACAGTTCAGCAAATGCATAATGCGCACTACGGAACCATTTTGTGGTAGGTAGAGTGATATTACATGTACGTGGAGTAACAGCTATTATTGTAGTAAGAAAGGTGCCCACTTACCAGCCCGGGACAGAGAGATGTGGTTTTGGTGTTGTTTTTTGGGGGTTTTTTTCAAGCAAGACGTGCAGGCTAGGCACGAGGATGAGTATGACCTTGGCAAGGTGTGGGTGTGGGGAATGTGGTGTCATCCTGCAGAAGTCGTGGCGGGCAAACTGTGCATGTGGATAGTGTGTTACGGGCATACATAGTGTCCTATGGATGAAGGGTGTGCTGTGGGAGTGGAGAGACAGGGGTGGGAGTGAAGAGCATGTTGTGAGAAAAGAAAACTTGTTGTGGGGGAAGATATCATGGCCTGGGAGTGGAGAGCGTGGCCTGAGAGTGGAGAGCGTGGCCTGGGAGTTGAGAGCGTGACCTGAGAGTGGAGAGTGTGGCCTGGGAGTGGAGAGCGTGACCTGAGAGTGGAGAGTGTGGCCTGAGAGTGGAGAGCGTGGTGTGGGAGTAGAGAGCATGGTGTGGGAGTGGAGAGCATGGTGTGGGAGTGGAGAGCATGGTGTGGGAGTGGAGAGCATGGTGTGGGAGTGGAGAGCATGGTGTGGGAGTGGAGAGCATGGTGTGGGAGTGGAGAGCATGGTGTGGGAGTGGAGAGCATGGTGTGGGAGTGGAGAGCATGGTGTGGGAGTGGAGAGCATGGTGTGGGAGTGGAGAGCATGGTGTGGGAGTGGAGAGCATGGTGTGGGAGTGGAGAGCATGGTGTGGGAGTGGAGAGCATGGTGTGGGAGTAGAGGGCATGGTGTGGGAGTAGAGGGCATGGTGTGGGAGTGGAGAGCGTGGTGTGGGAGTAGAAAGCATTGCTTGGTAGTGAAGAGCTACGGGATACTTTACCTTTGTTGGTCAGCACAGTAAAACTGGGTGGGAGAGACAAGGGTGAGGGAGAGCTCAGGGCCAGAGGGTAGCCGGAGTGAGGGCCTAAACCCAGTGTGTGGCATGTCGAATGGAGGGGTAGCCGCGCCGGATCAAAGCCCCACCATGGACCCGGTCTGGGATAAGGGCCGTTGGCTCTACAGCACATATTAAAACTCTGCAGGCGCCTCCAGCGTGAGGGAAATCTGGGCGTGGGTTTGGAACGAGCCACAGCTTTGGAACTGCGGGCTTCTCGCCCCTGGCAGCACCACCGGGCATGCACAGGTCGCATGATTACCCACAATATATGGACACGAAGGCACCGGTATCATGTAGGGGACATTTGGAAATATAGTGTGTGCTGTTCACAAAAGGGCTTCCCAGACCAGCAGGTTGCATGCAGCCAAGTCACCAGGATAATGTCTAAGGGCCTGGAGGGTAGTAGGTAATATGGGATGGAAAGATTAAGGGTCCAGTGGGTGGAGTAGGTTAGGGAGGGCTATGAGCAGGGCAGTGTGATACTTATGACTTGTTAACCTAGGCTTGTTAACCTTATAGGCAGAGGGACTACACTGATGTTTTCCAAGGATCAGGAAATACTCCGTACATGTGGTTACATTAAATAGAATAAATTATGCATCTGCTACCAAAGTTATATCGGAAGGCATCAAAATCAGCCAATGCTTCCAATAATTATGATATGGTTGGAACTGTACTGCGCCGGGAAGGCAGATAAGCCGACATAACTTGAAAGCTAGTTAAAGGGCATTGTTGAGCACAGATGTACTCCTTAGCCTTGATACAAGTATTATGCCAAATGATTAGTCACACCAGTCCAAGTAGAGTTTCAAACAATTAATTGATCTACATGGTACATTCAGTATTTAGCATGGTTTCAGTACAGTACAGACAAACCAATCAAGAGCTACCTCCTGCCTCACAGTTTCCTGCCTGTTCAGAGTCCTGGAGAAGGAGTCCTAGTCCCCACTAGGAGGAGATAATGAGGGTCTGAAAGGTCAGGTGTATCAAGCCTGTAAATTGATGGCAG
The DNA here is from genome assembly GCA_936440205.1 of Lepidonotus clava. Lineage (NCBI taxonomy): Eukaryota > Metazoa > Annelida > Polychaeta > Phyllodocida > Polynoidae > Lepidonotus > Lepidonotus clava. Next base: position 14,457,140 of record OW387147.1, read on the forward strand.
TGACTGCTGGAGATCATGGAACAGATCTTACAGAGTGAGCTCGGTCTTCCTGACTGGTCTACCTGAACTCTGTTAGAGCTGGTGTTTTTATGTTCATTTGTGTCCTTGAAGGGTGACCACGTGTGAGCCCAACTCAGGTTCTGGCCTTGAACCTTGACCCATGACTCGGATGAGGCCCCTCCAGCCTTGACATTGACCCAGGTGGGTTTTCCTTTGACCACCCTGGGTCAATAGGTAACCTATTCTGTTGTCTTTTATCCAGACTACCCTGTCCTAAACTTGCACTGTGAGACAGGGTAATGGAAAAGGATGGTCAAGACCATACCTGGGTGGAGGTCATTCATTTAGAAGTATATCAGGTATACAAAGAATAAGGCCATAGGGACCTATAAGAAGGGGATAGATTTGTTTCTGGATTCGATTTATACCTTGAGGCTCAGATGACATTGCCTCTGTATATTCAGATACATAGTCAGGCTGTTTGCTCATGTGTTGGGAACAGTCCCTGCACAGTATAGAGCATGGAAGGTGGGGGGGAGGGGGGGGGTTGTCACCTGGCAGGTAAACAGCGTCCCATTGACCCCAAGTCAACACGTTGGCCCGCCGGCCCTCCTTACACCGGCCCGCCTCACACCTCGTGCACCTGGGGACATCATTAACAAGCACCCCGCCACCTCCTACCACCACTGAACAGCCTGAGAGGTGGCCAAAACGAGCACCACACCACCCCCAACTGGCCAAAAAACAGCCTGAGAGGTGGCCAGAACGAGCACCCCGCCACCCCCAGCCAGCCTCAGGACAGCCTGAGAGGTGGCCAGAACAAGCATCCCGCCACCCCCAGCCGGCCACAGGACAGCCTGAGAGGTGGCCAGAACAAGCACCCCGCCACCCCCAGCCAGCCTCAGGACAGCCTGAGAGGTGGCCAGAACGAGCATCCCGCCACCCCCAGCCGGCCACAGGACAGCCTGAGAGGTGGCCAGAACGAGCACCCCGCCACCCCCAGCCAGCCTCAGGACAGCCTGAGAGGTGGCCAGAACGAGCATCCCGCCACCCCCAGCCGGCCACAGGACAGCCTGAGAGGTGGCCAGAACGAGCACCCCGCCACCCCCAACCAGCCACAGGACAGCCAGAGAGGTGACCAGAGCCCCGCAGGCACCACGGGCTCCCTCTCAGCCCACTTGACCGGCCAGACGTCCAGCCCGCCGGGCGCCAGCCTACCTGGGGCTGACAACCTGTACACGCTGCCCGCAGCGAATGGCTCACTTGTATCTGCCCGTCCAGGCCCATCACAACAGTGGGCGTGTGCAGGGAAGCTGGCTGGGCGAGAGGGCACTTCACGTCGATGGCCACACTCATGAAACGACTGACACGTGTGCAGGGCCAGTTGGAGGCAAATCTAATCTCACTTGAGGAATCAGTGCACTGCTGTATGACACGTCTATTTGTAAAATAATGTAACATTTCACACTTGAAATCAAGATTGATAAAGGGCTACCGTAAAGTAAAATTATTATACAAACCCAACAATTCACGCATTATGACATATCTACCCAATTACCCTTTCCGTCCTTGGAGCAGCACGTTATGGCAGTGATTGATAAGAAATTGGATGAGAAGACTCTTTCAACATTTCCACTAGTCGTAGTTCTCATAGCAAACAACAGAAATCATAAGGGAATGCCGTGTCCTTTAGACAGACTTCATCCTTTTTTCCTTTTTTATTTTCGGGCGGGGGGGGGGTTATTACTTTTTTTCGTGCTTTACATTATGATCTTCCAGAGGTTAGATGAATAGCGCAATTATACCTAAGATAAATAGAGACAGATTGAGTGTGGAAGAAGTTGTGCCACAAAGATCATATTTAGGACCTTTTTTGCCAATATACTGTACGTAGCGGATACGGTTATGTAAGCTGAAGAGTTATCAAACACGCACATGGCACTAACCGTTTAAAAACCTCCACTTTACCAGACACCTGTCCGACATCAGAAAGGAAATCGATAAACATTTAAACCACATTCTTGTCACACTGTGCATGTTTTTCTTTTCCTGTGAAAACAAGACAAACAAATCCCAGTTTTCTTACATTTCGTTTTCCTTACAAACCCTTTTTCTCCACCCTGTTGGTCAAAATAATCATAGGCATTGCTGACAATAAGTTGCACGAACCTGGCTGGTTCAGTAATATAGGTCTGATGACCAAGAAAGAACGGAAAAACTTAAGACTTGATATGTGTTATGCCTTATAATAGAAGCTGATTGCAATATTATAATGCATTTCTGTGAATATCTAATCTATATATGAGAATTTCTCTAACATTGTTTCCCTGTGACATTTTGTCTTTGTGGTATATTTAGGCACTTATAAGATCCCTTTGACTCTTTATATGATTGACGGAATTATGGTAAAACACAAAGGAATAACAAGAATGGGACATTTTATGCCTGGAGACTTCTTAGCTTTGCAAAGTTTTCTGAACTTAATTCCGTATTTCAAATATTGACATTCTTTTATGTATAATATCAGACATATGAAAGGAACACACCCGCTTTAGCTCACAGAAAAGTCAGTTTATCTTTAAGTATTAGTCTACAGAATCAGTGCGTCGACTGCCAGTTTATTCGAGGATTGAACACATATGAGAAAACACCATTCACACATATATAATAAAGTGTTCTATCTTTGTAAATACAATATAAAACTATAATTTGATGGTTTAATTGATGTACAACTGTAACTATGCACAATATGAATTGTAACATCTGGAATATCAGACTATTCTATATATATATATATATATATATATATATATATAATGTGTGTGTGCGTATGTATGTATGTATGTATGTATGTATGTATGTATGTATGTATGTATGTATGTATGTATGTATGTATGTATGTATGTATGAATGTATGTATGTATGTTTATGTATGAGGGTGATTATGTAAGAATGTATGTGTGTTTTATGTATATGTGCATCTATGTATGCGTATGTCTGTGGGCATGCTCACACGTGTGTGCGCAAGCATAGCACCGTGAGCATACATATATTCAATTGGGACATTTAAAGAGGGAAAAAACATCCATATATAACAGTTTGAAGGGCACTACACATCCAATTATTCTCGCACCATGCAGGAACGTACATATGGACACACATATATGCATAAACGAACACATATATAAATGGCATATATATTTATTTATGATTATATAGATATATATTTCCGGGGAACGACCTGAGTCAAACTATTTAGTATTCACTGCCTGGTCTAACGTCATGTGAACGTTTGATTGGCAAATTAGATTGAACTCTAGCAGCCGTAAGCCTCGGACGTTCCTCCCCTGCAGGTACCATATAATGTTTGCATGTAGGAGGGTATGTCTATCGAATAGCACTAAAAACGTACTACTGGAGAGATGAAAAGTTTGATTTTCCGTGTACAGCCGACCCCCAGGTACAGATTGCACTCATTAAACACTCTTTGGATCCCATTATTTTGCCTTTAATCTCCATTCGAGCCGGTAGCAGCCCGCCAGCACACATATACGTCCCTAGTCCGCTTCACGCTCGGCTGGAGATCCCCGCTTCAGAGATGGCCGACACAAAGCGCGCGGACCGCTGTCGGCGGGCGACGCGCATCTCGGCTCCCTTTGGCCCCAAGATTTACGAATTATACCACACAAGCAAAGCACACTTCAAACACATGACTTGCAAACATGATCTGGTTAATAACAGATCAGAAAGGCACATGTAGAATATATTGTTGTAAGCCTGAGGGCGTTTGCCTATTTTTAGCGATTTGTCTTATAAAAAAGGCATGTTCCAAGAAATAATGTTTATAAGGAAATGAAAGCAGATAAGAATAACTAAAATGGTTAAACACGGGGAGGCGCTGATTATGTCTTTCCTCGACTCATACTTTGTTCAGTTGAAGAAAGGTAGTTTCAGGTTCTCAACATTCTGCAACCTCGGCTTTTGAACCTTGGTAGGACAATGGAATTGAATTTTGAAAAAGGTGTGCCCGTGAAGCTAGGATAAAGAACAACCCGTCTTTTGGTGATATTCATCAAGCTCTGTCGAAGTTCGTTTTTTATCTATATGACTCGAACAAAAGAAGGAACTTGTATAGATTGATGCATCATAAATCTTCGATGTGGCAATGTATGTCCACTCGCATAGACAAAATTAGTCCAAGCTGTCAACATTGCAGATAATCTTACCACGTAAGCCTTTATGATTTTGTAAATCGAGAAGGAGACAGAAATCATCATCTTTCGTACTATTCTATTTGTATTTAAACTGATAATCACCCATTTCACTGGAACAGATATCTTTTTTTTGTAACAGAAATGTATCAAACAAACTGAGGTATACTTTCTATGGACGATTTTAAATCGGGGGATGTTTGGATGAACTTCCATTGACATTGTCGAGGAATGACAACCTTCCACCTAAAAATCACGATAATAGAATTTTAAACCTTCAAAGCGTTTAAATAACGCGATTTAAAAGAGTAAATGCGATCCTGTTCGTCATTTTTTTTCAAACTTATTTCATCAAAGTTCAGTGGCTCCTTTTTGTCGCAGTGAATTCACGCCATTGCATCTCGGCAAAGACCAAGCATTTCTCGGAATCTTAATCTCAAAATGGATTTATCCTGAAGATTAAAGAAAATGGTGACGTCTTGTGGGGAAATCTCAGCACTTTGATTGAATGGCCGTTGACCCCCTGAAAATAAAAATTGGTGAAGAATGGTGAGGAGAGGTTGGGTTTAAGAATCACGAATTAAGTGTGGTACAGTAGTGTTTGGGTTGGCACAGCGAGGATTATGTACGGTGACGAAAGGATTATGTACGATGACGAGGGGTTGAGGTTGGAAATCAAGGACAATGTATAATGTGGAGGGGATAATTATGTCTGTTACAAGGACGGTTTCTATGTGGTGGGGCAGGTATGTGTGTGACAAGGAAGGTCTAGGTACGGTGAGTAGGGGATGAGTGGGTGGTAAGGAGGGGTTCTGTCTGGTGGGGAAGGGTTAATTGTGTCAAGGAAGGTCTAGGTATGGGGAGTGGGGGATATGTGTGTTGGGGATGGGGCGTGCATGGGACAAGGAGGGGTTCTGTGTGCTGGGGAGGGGGCATGCATGGGGCAAGGAGGGGTTCTGTGTGTTGGGGATGGGGCGTGCATGGGGCAAGGAGGGTTCTGTGTGCTGGGGAGGGGGCGTGCATGAGGCATGGAGGGGTTCTGTGTGCTGGGGAGGGGGTGTGCATGGGGCAAAGAGGGGTTCTGTGTGCTGGGGAGGGGGCATGCATGGGGCAAGGAGGGGTTCTGTGTGCTGGGGAGGGGGCATGCATGGGGCAAGGAGGGGTACTGTGTGCTGGGGAGGGGGCATGCATGGGGCAAGGAGGGGTTCTGTGTGCTGAGGAGGGGGTATGCATGGGGCAAGGAGGGGTACTGTGTGTTGGGGATGGGGCGTGCATGGGGCAAGGAGGGGTTCTGTGTGCTGGGGAGGGGGCATGCATGGGGCAAGGAGGGGTTCTGTGTGCTGGGGAGGGGGCGTGCATGATGCATGGAGGGGTTCTGTGTGCTGGGGAGGGGGCGTGCATGGGGCAAGGAGGGGTTCTGTGTGCTGGGGAGGGGGTATGCATGGGGCAAGGAGGGGTTCTGTGTGTTGGGGATGGGGCGTGCATGGGGCAAGGAGGGGTTCTGTGTGCTGGGGAGGGGGTATGCATGGGGCAAGGAGGGTTTCTGTGTGTTGGGGATGGGGCGTGCATGGGGCAAGGAGGGGTTCTGTGTGCTGGGGATGGGGCGTGCATGGGCCAAGGAGGGTTCTGTGTGCTGGGGTGGGGGTATGCATGGGGCAAGGAGGGTTTCTGTGTGTTGGGGATGGGGCGTGCATGGGGCATGGAGGGGTTCTGTGTGCTGGGGATGGGGCGTGCATGGGGCAAGGAGGGATTTTGTGGCGTATATAACTTAATGGTAGGCCTGCATGATAGCTATTAAGGATATTCAACTTAGAAATAGGGTACATTGTACTAAAGTTAAGTTGAAGTCTGAGGGGCCAACCCCCTCAGTCCCCACCTTCCCCCTCCTGTATGCAGGCCAGTTAAAGGGTCATCGAGGCGGATTCTGAAACAATAACTTGGATAGAAAGGAGGAAGCCGTTAAGGTTGAAAGTAGTTACTTGTTGAACCAAATTCATCGCACCCATGTGAGAGGCATAGTCTTGCAAACACCTAGCATGGTTACATTAGGATAGTGTCTTGGGCTGATACCATCCATAATTTATATAATGATCTGTACTATACTTTGGATTTTTATATGTTTTGCACTGTATGTAGATTATACTGAAAATGATGCTCTATATAGGGGTACATGTGCCCTTATTAACATTCATGAATGGTGTAATGATTATCATGTGGTTGTAAATAATACGGAGGCAAAAACTAAAATTGTCAATGAAGATGTGGCAAATATAGAACACTATGATTATCTAGGGTTTACCATTGATAATACTCTGAAGCTTGATTCTCAGTTGAAAAGTATGATATGATGTGTAGATGATGAAATAGTAGCCCAGCCAAGCATGTAACTTTGTTATAACATTGCAGCAACATTCTTTTTTGTCCTGTGTTGGTTCTTGTTACATTATTTTGATGGCTCCCACTAATGTTGCTGCAATTTACTACTGTGACATTGCACTGCAACATTATTACAATGTTATGGTTACTTTCTTCAACCCAAACAGAACATTCTGTTTTGGTTTAGTCTTAACCTCACTAAAACACCATTATAATAACGCTATGATTTGGTGAGGTTTAAACCTCACCATCAATAACATAACTTTCATGTGCCATCTTAGTAAGTAACAGACTGACTAAAACAGTTTGGTTGCAGTATGGCTCTGTTATATTTTTTTTTTTTTTTGATTTTTAGCGGGTCTAATGGGTTCGGCTTGGCCGATCTTCCACCCGCTCCCCCTTCGTTACAAAAATTCTTCATTTGATGAGCGGGTGTTACTATTCACTTACAACATTATAATACAACATCTTGCCATGAAAACGGCAGTTATGATGGAGTAATGAGATGAGATGGATGAATTTTCCAACTATTACTACAAAACCTTGTCATAGGGGTCGTCAATTGAGTGTAGTATCCTATGTTTAAAAATAGTTTTCACTTCAATATGTCTAATATCATTAGGTAGCTCATTCCACTCCAGCATACATCTATAAACGGGGTTCTTAATGTATTTATAATGATTCTTCTTTGGGATTCTAAACAACACAGCTTCATGACGTCTTGTTGCAATCTCTCTATTGTCTAACTTCTCACATCGAAATTTCCTCAGATAATATGCATATTGTAACAAATCATATTTCAATATATGCTGGTTAAAGGTTATTAATAAGCCTTGGTTTTGCAATGATTGTAACTTTTTATTTTGATACTTTATCCCTTGATCATATATGAAATCTGCATAATCAATAATTGGGAGTATAGTGCTCTTATAAACCAGCTTAGCTGCTTTATCTGTCAACATTGGTCTTATTTTCTTGAAATGATTTAACTTCAATTGTATGTTATCTAAAAGTAATTTAGTGTGCTGTTGAAAGGTCATATTAGTGTCCAGCAATACACCGAGATATCTATACGTTTCCACCTTTACTAAGGGAGTCCCCTTTATTCTATATCCTACATGTTCATCATGTCTGTAATTTGAGACTACCCTTAAGTGCATCCACTGTGATTTCTTAGTGTTTATTGTCAATAAATTTGTATCTCACCATGATACTACTAATCCGAGATCTTTTTGTAACTGTGCTATGTTGGTATTATATAGGACAGTGTCATCAGCATAGAGTTGGATCCCACTATCTATTAGGCTTGGAATTTCGTTAATATATATCGAAAATCAGTTATGTCGCAACTTGGCTGTGAACAATATTAAAGATACGGAAATATGTTGACAAAAACACATGATTAATCTCTACGAGGTGATCATGACTCAATGGATAGGAAATCAAATCAATATTCATAATTCTAAATCATAATAATTGATGATTGTCATTCATTGAATCAGTATGAAGTAGATGGGGCATGAATGTTTCTTTTAAATATTTCAGAATCATGAATAATAATAAAAATGAATTGATCACCTATACGGCAGACAGCATATTTTAGGAGACGTGACGTCATCAACAAAGCGTCTATACAGAGGTAATGATAGCGTAGGGAAAGAAGTAATGCAAATTCCACATAAGGAAATTGAGCTGCAGACAGGTAGAACAAACCAAGTAGGCCGTGAATATCACGTATAGGCCCCCCGTGATGCGGAATGGTATAATCTCACGGAAGACACAATGATCACAGTGGACCTGTCACACTAATTTACTTTTATACTTTTCAATGTAACATTTTTAATGTTCATTAGAGTAAGATGTAGCTAGTATTCATAATATTAAGTGTCTCCCCACACAGAAAGGATGCTCCATGCGGAAATTAAGCAATGTAGAGGAGGTTTTTAGCTTTCAAATGCTACCAGGCACATCAAAATTGGATATTTTTCAATGAAGTTACAGGCTGCTGAAAGCAGGACTGTCAGTCTTATTGAAAATTGTAAAAAGCCCTGATATTGAATATTTATCTAAATATTTAGTAATAAAATAAAATTTTCTCCATAAATTAAAAAAAAAAAACTAAAAACTATTATGGATATAACTTTTGATCTAGAAAAGATAATCTATATTAGTTTGGACTTATAATATATTCAGGTCATGTTTTTCCAAATAGGTTACAATTTTTGACAAAATCCTCAAAAAGTTGTCGTTTCCATGGTAACCAAACATCTAATGTTAAGCAATTTAAGGGGGAAAACATTCCATTAACATTCCAAATAGAATGTTTTTCAAACAAAATGGAATGTTTTGAGTGGGTCCACTGAATTCTACACAAAAAGTTGGTTTAGAACATTTTCATCCCTATTTTTCACAAATCTACCCATATCTCCCTTAATATTAGCCTTAGAGCTTAAGATATAACCCCCTCCGAGCATCCTTTCTGTGTGGGGAGACACTAAAAATATATTATATATTTAATTTTCAAAATATTTCTATTTTTAATGATTTGATGAAAAATAAAAGTAGTGCCTTCCATAGACACCTATGTTAAAGAGCCTCATTTTTAAACGTTTATATCTCAGCAAATAACTATACCTTAAGAGTAAATATTTTTTAACAATAACTCAGAATATATGTCAAATGTGGCATAGTAAAACTTCTCTTGATCATGTTTTTTCACTTAATTATTATGGATCGACCTGATCCCATGGCACCAACTGAAGACCGATGGAATGGATTTACGTTTGATTTTCATTAAATCATAGAAAATCAGAAACTTCTATTCACCAAATAATTGACATGTAAGTCACCTTCACAAGATTCTTGGCTATATTTTACTCGCCCACTGTTTGGTGATTCAATGAATATTTAGAGAGTTATGTTGAAAAATTCAACACAATTCCCGTGGTTTATGTCAGATACAGCCCTCGTGTATATATGCACGATACTGCCTTGTGATCATATCGCGTACACTCTCGTGCTGTCTCTACCATATAGTTTATTTCCTCCAGACTGGCTTTGCAGCCACCTGTCTCGACCCTCATGCATGAGTCGTTACAGTGTGACCAGTGGCTAACACCCACCACACACTGTCAACCATTATGCCGAATGAAGGCCTAGTGGGTGCATAGCATTGGGACACCTACAAAGCTCTGGATGAAAGTCAATCCATTGGCTGGGAATGGGTCTGCTATAGGAGTGTCTACAGGGGCAGATCCAGGAAGTGGGGTCCAGGGGGTCCTAACCCACTCCACCTTTGGTGGGAACCTAAACTTGACAAAGGGAAAAATATGACACGCATGCATAAGAATGCACGCCGTTTTACTACATAGCGTATTATGTGGACCCAAGTGCACTTTCTGAAACCCTGCGGCCCTGATCTAGATCTGTGGGCCATCTTCCCTGTGTCCACGCACATAATGTATTGTGACAGAGGGACTGTCAGCGTTCCCTGCCAACATTTCTCAACTGAGAAGCAGGTCTAAGTCAGCCCTGGCCGATATTGTTTTATATGAGAGGGGGTTCTATTTTAACTCCAAAACCTACCAACATCATGAAATCTAAGAGTGGGGTTCTATCAGCCGAACCCCAGCCCCCCCCCCCCCCCCACACCTGCCCATGTAGTCTATGTAAAGAAGAGGGTTCTATGTCAGCCCCCTCTGACCCTATTGTTGCACATGAGAGGGGGATTCTGTGTCAGACCCTCCCAACATTGTGTAAAGTGAGAAGGGGTTCTATTTCGCCCCCCTCCTGCCCACAACATGAAAGGGGGTTCTATGTTAGGCACCCCCCTGCCCCCCCCCCCTCCACCCTGCGCCCCTATTGTTAAATGGTAGAGGGTGGTTCCACATCATCTATGTCAGCCCCCTTCCCCTGCCAATATTGTCAAACGTTAAAGATGCGTTCTATGTCAGGTTCCCGCCAGCCCACATAGTTTAACATGAGAGGGGGATTCTATGTCTGTCCCCCAACCCATATTGTTGATTGTATAAGGTGCAGCCACCCTGATACCGTACAGTCCCTGTTTCATCATGTCGTGTTGTTCATTGTTCACTTACTGTTACGGTCCTTCCGTAACATATAACCCGAACATTGTCATCAAAGCTAAATTTTGATGTACTGTTACATGAAGCTATACCCACAGGCTGTCTGAGCTGGAAGGACAGCGAATACTCTAAAGCCGAAGCAACGTATGTTTGTTACTAACTTCTGGGGGGGGGGGGGGGGGGGAATGTGGGAGAGGGGTTCTATGTGCCCCCCCCCCCCCTCCCCACCGGCCCCGACAGGGGGTCTAATTGTCAGTGTGTGCCTTCATCGATCCCAGCAAACTGCCAACACGTGTATGTGTGTGTGGCCGCAGGGGGTGGGTGTCAAACAAGGCGGTGTGTACACTGCTCTGTGTTACCGAGCCCCTCAGATTGAGGCCTATTGAACCCCGGCTGACCGCCGCCACCCGTGGGAACGGCAGGCAGGCCGCCAACCGCCCCCAATATGCCCGCCCACGGCCGGATTATTGGACCGAGTCCCTGAATACTAATTAACCAGACTTACCGTGGGAGGTCTGTGGGCACACCTTACATGACACCGTGATCCGGGTCATTTTTAGGATTTTCTTATGAAAAAAACATCATGGTGGAGAGTACGGCAGAAGTAACCATTAAAACCTAGATTGTAATAACCGCGGAATGTCAGTGAAAATAATTGCGTCAAATCCCACAAATTATAAATGTCCACGAAGCTACGTTGTTAAAATGGAATATCGTATTGTTATTCAGAGGAAGATGTATACTAGCTTTCATTCCATCCAGTATAAAACACACCTGTGGATTGAATACTTCTCTGTAATAGATTTAAAAAGCATTTAAGTTCAGTTTCTAGGCTGCTATGACTGTGTATGGGAAAATCCCTAGAGGCAAGTATGGATGGAGGGTGGGTGGGGGGAGCAAGTGTAAAATGTTCGTGCATTTGTTAATCCATGCGCTACTGTGGTGACAAAACAAGACAACTACTTGTAGTTTAAAGTATCCTAATCATAGCCTTTTCAACAGTATGCAATCTGCATAGATCATTGAAAAGACGACGAAATGGACGGTTTCCTTCAGAGAGCATAGGCCATCGAACATTAAGTTCCTAATCAAAATGCTCATTTCCATTCTTATCTAGAAGGATTTATGTTATGTTATTCATAAAGTTAAGCATTTTACTGTGGAAACTTCCCCCAAAACAAACTTCAGTTTAGAAAAGTTATCATTCAAGTGCCTTTCCCCAAAATAATGATCAATCGATCAAGACGCTATGATACCTCTGGTGACGAGGTGGCACGACCCCCCCCCCCCCCCCCCCTTTTGAGGAACCCTCCTTTAAAAGATGCCTTACAAATGAATATATATATGTATGTATGTGTATATATATATATATTAGCCCAAAATTCAAAAAACGAACCCCTCTCTCTAAAAAGCTGGCTACGGGCCTGGATTTTAAGTGATTTATAAAACGTGAGGAAAGTAACCCTATAACGTCCTTACGAGAACTTACGTGGTTAGCTTCATGAATCAGGCGCCCAAAATCCCTGGGCCTATTACGTGGATTCTAAGGTTTGTATGGACATTGATTTTGTATGAGAATCGATGAACTGCGTCTGTGTCTGTGCATAATACATGCATATTTATTCGCTCGTGACCATTAGATGTACTCTTCCATTACATCAACAGAATGACACGAATGCATCGGTTTCAGCTCGGCTGTCTAGTTTTTCAATCATTACATTTTTGGTCCACTTACTTCGCTTCTTGTGTCTGAAATGTTCATGATATTTTCTTGGATAGTGTTTATGAATATTGTGCACGTAGAATTTTTGTGATGTGCGCCTTAAATGTAAATTAGAGCTTATGTGTAAGGTTCCTCCGGTATATGACAGTGCCTTGGTTAGGCATATCCGAACATAGCGTTAATCCTATTATGTCAACTAATGTTGTCCACAATAAGGTAACATTATCATGTCCCTATCGCAGTATTCAGCGCACACATTATACTTACATGTATTTAACAAAACATTTTATCACCTACATCAGCCTTGTCATTTTATGGAAATCCAACCTTATTGAAAGAACAAATAGGATTGTAGCGTACCGAAGAGTAAAATGGGTTTTGATTTGCTTTTGAACCGTGCAGCTATTCGACTAACAGCTTCATAGTTATATCATATCCTCTTCAGTAGAAAACCGACACTCTTGGTCATTGAACTGTCAATGGGAGTGGCTACGTCAAAGATCCTTTAGAATAGAGTAATACGTCGATATCCAGCTGGGAATTCTGACATTCTGTTTAACGCCAATCAGACGAAGGTTTGTTTCCTGTTTCAGATCCAAATTATTGGAGGTTTGCTTTATAAAATTAATAATTATATATATACATATTTACTGGTGGTGAACGCGTTTCATAGTTAATAGTGTCCTGTTTCAGATCCAAAGTGTTGGAGGTTCACTTTATATATATACATACATACATACATACATACATACATACATACATACATACATACATACATACATGTATACATGTACACACATACCCCGACGTAATACCTCTTGGGATGCTCAACTAGTGGCCCTCCCCTGGGAGGGGACCCTTGAGGGTGAGGTTCAACAGTTGCACGTTGAATTTAAGAAAATATATGTAATATATACATTAAAAAACAGTGACAAAATATGAATCCTAAAGAGCTATCAGAAGTGAGGGATATATATTTAGTTTTGTCCCCACTACAAACTGTGGAAAATAGTGACTAGGAATAGAGACAAGTTAGCCTTTTAGGTATGAATCCCAAGGAACTTTCAGAAGAGAGGGATATTTATTTGGTTTAGTCCCCATTATTAAAAACTACGGAAGTGGGGCCTGATGGAACCCACCCCTCATGGGCTCAATTAGGAGTGGGGGCCCCCGACCCTAAGTGCTTTCGTAGTCTACTCGGGGGTCAGATGCCCAGCCCGCACATACATACATGTATACATACATACATACATACATACATACATACATACATACATACATGTATATGCATGTATGCATGTATATATATAGCGAACCTCCAATAATTTGGATCTGAAACAGGATAGTCTATTTATTGTAATCCACCTAAAGACTAGACCAAATCAAGGTGCATGCTGGGAAATATGTAGGCAAGTGACAAGGCTTAAGAATAGAAATTGTCAATGATAATGGCATAATTTGTAGTTTAGTGTGATAGAGAAAACTACAATTGGTTATTTTTCCATTTCGCATCTATATATATATCTAATATTTTAGCATCGGTTTTAAAATTAATTTATTTCAGAAAGATATAATATTATAGCAAATATTTCAAAATTTTCTATAGTTTTTCTAGAGGCTTTGTCCACAAAATCAGTCGAAATTAGTCTGCAGGTGGCTAGAATACTGCAAATTTGTTATCTGCTGACGCGTGTACAGGGTGGCAGAGAAAGAGCACTGGTCCCAAACAGTTATGACCCCAATTGAGAAAGTCGCATACCAACAAGTAAGTGTGAAAATAGTTTCAGAACCATTTACGTCTCTGCTGGATATTTTTTGTAGGTCTCACTACACGAATATCATATTCTTGAATCATACTGTATATTATGTGACATGATATGATATATTGAATTGGTGTAGTGGAACCTACAAAATGTATTTTCTAGTGGAGGCGGTGATGTCACTGATTTCAGAAACCATGGTTATGGGCATTTGTTGACATGTGACTATAAATATCAGGCTCGTAACCTTTTGGAACCAGTTGCTCCCTCGTCGCTGCCTGATACACATCACAGTTTTAAAGTGTAAAGGACCTTGAAGGTTGTCCACTGGTAAACCATTCTTTGGTACTGCATTATTCAGGCAAATATTCCTTGAATAATTTAATTCATATGCTGAATTAACTTTTGGGATGTCCAGAAAAAGCCAACCACTGCAAAAAAACATACAATGCATCAAGCTGCGCCGGTCAGTAGGAATGGTTCTGGTGCAGGTGGCCGGAGGGGAAAGAATAATGGGATGATACCTGGTGGTGAGGAGATTACAGGGCAGCAGGGTGGTTCCTTCACGGGAATCATGGTCGAGCCGCCCTCATTGCCTCAAAAAGCAGTTGGGCTCAAAGCGAGAATGACAAGGATAGAGAGAACATGGAGATGATCACCAAGGCACTGGAGAATTGCCAAGGTGAGGGACCAAGAGACAATTCAAGTGATTCTGACGCCTGGGAATAAGTTCATATGGCTAGATCCAGGCTTAAAACCAAGCGGGAACCATGGAGACAGCAGGCCATGCTCCATTTCTCCTCTGGGTCTGTGGATGATTCAAGCAGTGATAGCGATGCCCCTGAAAATGAAGAAGGTAGATCAAAGTTACTCACTCAAAAAAAAGATACATGTTAAAATGTGAAAAGGCAGAATCTGTTAAAGACATCTTAGTTTTTTGTATGAAAACCATAGAAAACGTGATTTCTGACCAAAAATCTGTTGCACCTATCGCAAAACATGTAAAATTGTTACATGTAGTAGAAAACATCGCAAAGAGAATCTACACATTTGAAACTGTCAACAAATACAATAGCTTTGCAAGGGAGAGGGCTGATAGGCTGGGAATCAACCAATTCTCTAAGGTAGAGCAGGAAGAGTTTTCTCTTTCAAAAATACCTACAAAGCTTCACCCTGCAAAGGTGAATGTCACGTTGTGCAACCACACTATTTTGTTTTGTGTGTTACTAACTAAAATGTCACAAAATTTTTACATTATCTTTCGCGGAGGTTGAGACCTAACCAAAAGAGAATGTTATCATAATTCAGGCCCGTAACTAGGGGGGTGGCGGGGTGGCGGGCCACCCCCCCCCCCTCCCCATAAAGGAATTTTTTCCCCAAAAGTTCCACCTTTCCTTGCAAAATTTAAAGTAAAAGACCTTAAAAATAGTAGGAAAATGTTGAAAAGTTCCACTTTTTACTGCGTGCCACCCCCCTTTTCATGTTCAAATTATTTGAAATATAAGCAGAAGTTCCACTCGTGGAACCTCCCCACCCCCCACCCCCCACAGGAGACCCTGGGTATGGGCCTGAATAATATTCTGGTGAGGTTATGTCAAGACCAAACTGAAACAGAATGCCATCATAACGTTCTGATTGGGTGAGGTCCAGACACTACTTAAACAGAACATTGTTATGACCTCCTCAACAGGGGAGGTCCTAACCTCACCTAAACAGAATGTCATTGTGACATTCTGATGAGGTCAGACCTTAACCGTAACTAAACAGAATGTTACTCTGACTATCTTATTAGGTTAGTTATCAACCTAACCTAAACAGAATGTTACTCTGACTATCCTCTTTAAGTGAGGTCCCAACCACGCCTAAACAGAACATTATTGTGACATTCTTTGTGGTTTAGGTCACAACATTAGCCTCATAAATTATGTTAAATCAATCAGAACATCACAATGTAACATTACAAAATTTTTGTTGCAGCAACATTATTAGTAGTCATAAAAAAAGTCGCTGCAACCTTACAAGAACCAGTACAGAGCGTTGCTGAAATGTTATTAGAATGCCATAACCTTGGCTGGGCAGGCGGTTTGAAGGAAACTGCTGGGGGGAAAAACAACAAGCACTCTGAGGGTTCAAAAAAAAATGTTTTCGGTATAACACCGACAATGGAAATGGGTTTTTGCTCATATTTCTCTTAATATTCATCCAATGGCCATCCAGTGACAAAGTTGTAGTCCATAACGTTATCAATTCATATATCTTATCAGATTTCATAAATTCTTGATTGTTAATTCATTATGACCTTTTTAGTAATAAAAGTATTATCTTCAACTCTACCCTCCCATTTTGGCAATCACAATGTCTGTCCTTGAGCTTCTGTTGCATGGGTTCTGCACTGTAAATCATGAAACAGACTAATGTGTATAAAGAATTATATGTTTAGGTACATAATAATAGGTTCAATGTGTGTTGGAAATAATGGATAAGCATAAAGCATAGTTGATTCATAATTTCCTAATTTTCATAAATAATCATTTGAGTTAAGTGGGTTTTCTGAAAAAGTTAGAAGGGTGACACCCTAATTTATTTTAATTAAATGATAGCCAATACTTATCCCAATCAGGTGTAGGTATTTCAAGTAATTTTCAACGTTGATAATGTTCTTTATTACCAATTTAATGAGAATTTATTCTTTTCCATCAGCAGATTCATCCAATTGAAATTCCCCCACAATAACTTTATTTTCATATTTTTGGCAAATAATGTATTATTTATAAAGATAAACATATTGACTTCATATCCAAATGAGTTAAAAAGAATCTTGAATCTTGAATCTTTAATTTTGTCTGACCAGGGATGCTGACCAAAAAACATCCATAAAAAATCGTGAGCCACGGAAAGTTTTATTACCCACAATAACACTATTACCTATTGTTGAATTAAAGCTGCCATGAAATTTCTTGGATTTTAATTGTTTTCACAATTTTCCACTCCCAAAATTGATGGTCCTGACCCAGCCAAGGTGTGACGTAACGGTCACATCATGCGATCATGCTTTTTTGGTTTGTCTGTTACTTACTAAAATTTCACGTAACTGTTACATTATTTTTCTTGGAGATCAAGACCTTACCAAAAGAGAATGTTATCATAATGTTCTGGTGAGGTTAGGTCAAGATCAAATCAAAACAGAATTTCATTGTGATGTTCTGAACAGGTGGGGTCCAGACCTTACTTAAACAGGACATTGTTGTGACCTCCTGACCAGGAGAGGTCCCAACCTCACCTAGACAGAACATTATTGTAATGTTCTTATTATGTCAGGTCTTAACCTTACTTAAATAGCATGTTCCTGTGACCAACTCATTAGGTTACGTCTCAACCTTACCTAAACAGAATGTTATTTTGACATTCTCTTTAAGTGAGATCTCAACCACAACTTAACAAAATTCTATTATGACATTCTTATTAGGTTTTAGCCTAAAAAAATCATTACAAGAACCTGATTAGAACATCATAATGTAACATTGCAACAGTTGGTTGCAGTAACGTTATTGGAAGTCATCAACAGAACGTCACTGCAACCTAACAGTGTAATGTAACAAGAAACAATCTAGAATGTTGCTGCAACATTTTTAGAACCTAATTTCCTTGGCTGGAAATGTTCTTCCAACAGACAATAAAAAGTACTTTAGGTGAATATTCATATATTGTGAATGATTTAACTATAATTTGTGACTAAACTTTCATGCCCATGAAATTTCGTGAATGTTTTCTGGGCAGGATATTCCATTGTGGCCACAAAAACCACCTCTATCCACCTCTACGAAATTTCATAGATGTGTTTTGGACAGCACCCATGCTTTGCAAACCCCCAGCTCTATAACCCTATAAAAAATAAATTTTGGGCCCTATATTGTTTCTGATTAATGTCAGTGACATGTTCATATGTCTGGATTCTATAAATATTATCATGTATGAAGACCATTGTGTGTTTTTTACTGCTGATTCTAAGGAAAATACAATTACCTGCAATTGAAATTGAATTTAGCTTTAGAATAATATAATCTGAATAGTTTGTTATTGAATTGTTCAAAATCAAAAGTCTTATATTTTGGTAGTAGATATAGAATGACTAGGAATCGTTATATATTGATGGGAAAGAACTATTAAGTGTTACTAGTTTTGATTATTTCAGAACGACTTTAGATGCAGAAATGGATTTGTCTAAACATCTTAATAATGTTTATAAGAGAGTAAGATGAGTAAGCTATGTAAATTTATTTATACCAATACAGCTGGGTTGATATACAAGCAGTCTATAATCATTACCAATATTAGATTATTGTGGTGTCTGGAAAAACTAGATACATAGAAGATTTACAATCGTTAAGAATTATATTTCATGTTCAACGGAACACTGATATGATTATATCGAGTAAGGACATGCATAATGAATTAGAACTGTTGGGTTTAAAACAAAGATGGAATAAACAATTGTTACAATTATGTTTTGGTGGAGTATGGTGGATAATAGGAATTTAGTCGCCCAATTTTAGTTGCCTTTCAAGACTATACAAAGTAGATTAATTGTCCTAGGAGTCGAGGTGATGTATTATGGAATAAGTTGACACAATTTGAGTAATCATCAGTAACTAATAACGAATTCAAGAATATTCTGAACAAAAAGAATTACGAGCTTTATAGAATGGACACATAATATCTACCTATACTTAGTGCCTGAGCTTCGGCTATTGGACGAATGGTTATACGTTGTTGTCCATAGTACATACAATCTGGAACTGTATTTCTTGACCGTCTATTTCTTATTTCATTTCATTATTACCTATACTCTATTAATTTTCTAGCATATAGGCCTATACCTGAATACACCTGAACTTAGGATATCAATAGTAGCTGTAAATACTTGGAAGATCAATTCACATTGAAAGCTTAATGAAAGATTTACAAAAATCGCGACCGACGCAAAGCTAACACATACGGCCGGTCTCTATTCAGTCCCGCTGGCCTTATGTCATTTAGGTAATACACATTGAGGCCGAGATCCCCTGAACCCAGCCGCTCGACGTAAAGGGACCAGTTGACTGAAGTCCCTGCAGACTCGCCCCGCTATTTATGACGGTCTGCCTCCATCCCCCCGTCCCCCCACTCCCCCCACTCCCCCCATCCCCCACGAGCACCACCCGTCACCAGCGCTGGGCGCAGGCAGCAGAGCCCTCTGTCGGCGGCGCCGGGCATTGTGGCGGCGCGCGCAGACGCCTGCCGAGCGCCAGTAGTGGCAGTGATCAGTACGCCAAGTGGCGCCAGCACAAGGAGCAGGCCGCGTCTCTGGTAGGCGCCCAGTGCCTCCGTTGGATCTGGCCGCGCTGTCCTCGCCGTGTGCGCCGCACGCACTGCCTGCTAGCCCGCCGTCAGCGTGCGCCCACCACCACGCCACGCCCGTCCCGGCCCCACAAGGCTGGACTAACGTCTTCGTCGGAGGCCGGAGGTCAAGGGCCGCCTAACCCCGGAGGAGGAGGAGCAGGAGGGCGGTACCGGCCTCGTACCGAGGGCCGCGCCTGGAGGAGCCTGTACGGAGGTGTTGTGTGGCGGGCAGTGGCCGTGTGCTGGGCCCAGCGGGGGGCCGGACCGGGGAGAGGGTCGGACCAGCAGGAGCAACATACCCCTGCCTCGTGCCGCTTACCCAAGGCACCGCCCCTCACCTGCACCGCCACACACCTCAACAACACCCGGAGAAAAACACACATACCTGGACTGCGCTACCCTCCGCCTGGAGCATCTCCCTCCCACGGCACAACACGGTAAGCCTCCTCTTGTACTCAGGTTTGAGTAGGTACGTGACGCTATGAGGTCAGCCATAGGCAATATGGATTGGCGAGGATGGAACGAAGGTCTTGGTGTCTGCAAGACCATGGATATTGTTAATTAATGTTTTGTCATCATCCTTTCATTCGGAATCTCCATAGACATGGAGAGAAAGGGCTTCTACTTCAAGCTCTTATCTCATAAAATACAATGGTTCAGAAAGGGATTTGAGAGAAGGTTTTCAAAGCAGGTTAGATGTGAGGCACTAGGTTGAGTATAGTGTTTTAACCATTGGGGACTAGCCTTGTGTCCTCATGTAACCTCACAACAATTGCATCGGAATTTGACAGACCTGGAAAAACGAGTTTAGGTATCAGTTCATTTGTGTCTTCTTTCAGCAAAAGATTCCTTGTTCTTTAGACCAATCGGATGAGAAAGATCTGAAAATAGGAGGTTTCTTAACGGCGTAGTTTTCTACCTCAGTAAACTACATGAAGCAGGGTACGGCATTTCAAAACGAAATAGAAAAGTAAGGGTATGCTGATTGAACTATACAAAATATGTTTAATACAATTTGAACTATACACGAAAGGCAATATATTCATACACCTTTTGTTTCAAAATTCTAAATGAGTCATGTGTAGTGGTGAAATTTGTAAACAGGATTATCTATCTGGCCAGCTACATTAAAAAACGTTCCATTTGTAATAAAAGTCACCTTTGGTAACAAAACTTCTGTTTACTGGAGAAAGACCTCATATAAATAATTCTGTCAGGAAACGCGTTGATAAAGGTAACTGATAACACTGTTCCAACCAAAGAGTTATAGTGATAGAACGTATTTAAGACTAGCATCCATAGATACTGTTACAGTGTTATATTGTATGCTTTTTAAAACCAAAATTAAGGATATTCTGTACAGAAAAGACACGTGAATCTTGACTATGGTGATCTGATGTGGACCGTGTTAACTAAGCAGACTATAGCGTTGTATCCCCGACATGCACGTTTTTTGCGGGATTTAAATGAATATGTATAAGTTTGGCAAACTTTTCGTATGCATTGGTCTACGATATAAGTGAGTGTTCCGGAAATATTGCAAAGGTAGCATATGGTTAGATCTAAGCATCTCCTTACCCCCAGACCCAGTTTTCTTCTAGTTGTAAACACCCCCACCCACCACACTGGTGGCAAGACTGAAGTTGCCAGCCCGCTGCCTATTTTTGCCTTCAGCAGTAAAACATCGATTCTATTGTTATTTCCTCATCCTTCTCCCGGTCAGGGGCCTCGCTAGACACCCGGTGGGGAATTGATAGAGGAGCCTGTGGGGGGGTCAGGGTGTGGGCCCGGGGATGGGTGTGGGTCTGAGCGTGGGCCTATGGATGGGTTGTGGTGTGGGCCTGTGTGTGGGTTGTGGTGTGGGCCTGTGTGTGGGTTGGGGTTTGGGCCTGTGGGTGGGTTGGGGGGTGGGCCTGTGTGTGGGTTGTGGTGTGAGCCTGTGTGTGGGTTGGGGTTTGGGCCTGTGGGTGGATTGGGGTGTGGGTCTATGGGTGGGTTGGGGTGTGGGCCTGTGGGTGGGTTGGGGTGTGGGCTTGTGGGTGGGTTGGGGTGTGGGACTGTGGGTGGGTTGGGGGGTGGGCCTGTGTGTGGGTTGTGGTGTGAGCCTGTGTGTGGGTTGGGGTTTGGGCCTGTGGGTGGATTGGGGTGTGGGTCTATGGGTGGGTTGGGGTGTGGGCCTGTGGGTGGGTTGGGGTGTGGGCTTGTGGGTGGGTTGGGATGTGGGACTGTGGGTGGGTTGGGGTGTGGGTCTATAGGTGGGTTGGGGTGTGGGCCTGTGTGTGGGTTGGGGTGTGGGCCTGTGTGTGGGTTGGGGTGTGGGCCTGTGTGTGGGTTGGGGTGTGGGCCTGTGTGTGGATTGGGGTGTGGGTCTATAGGTGGGTTGGGGTGTGGGCCTGTGGGTGGGTTGGGGTGTGGGCCTTTGTCTAGGGTTGGGGTTTGGGCCTCTGGGTGGGTCTTTTATGGGCCTGTGGATGGGTTGGGGTGTGGGCCTGTGGGTGGGTTGTGGCGTGGGACTGTGGGTGGGTTGTGGTGTGGGCCAGTGGGTAAGTCATTTATGGGTCTGTGGGTGGGTTGTGGCGTGGGCCTGTGGGTGGGTTGTGGTGTGGGCCAGTGGGTAAGTCATTTATGGGTCTGTGGGTGGGTTGAGGAGTGGGCCTGTGGGTGGGTTGTGGCATGGGCCTGTGGGTGGGTTGGGGTGTGGGCCTCTGGGTGGGTCTTTTATGGGCCTGTGGATGGGTTGAGGAGTGGGCCTGTGGGTGGGTTGTGACGTGGGCCTGTGGGTGGGTTGTGGTGTGGGCCAGTGGGCAAGTCATTTATGGGTCTGTTGGTGGGTTGGGGTGTGGGCCTGTGGGTGGGTTGTGGCATGGGCCTGTGGGTGGGTTGTGGTGTGGGCCAGTGGGCAAGTCATTTATGGGTCTGTGGGTGGGATGTGGTGTGGGCCTGTGGGCAAGTCATTTATAGGCCTGAGGGTGGCTTGGACGGTGGGCCTGTGGGTAGATCATTTATGGGCCTGTCAGTCTGAGTCTTGGTATGGGTCTGTGGGTGGGTTGCGGTGTGGGCCTGTGGGTGGGTTGTGGTGTGGGTCTGTGGGTGGGTCTGCGTGTTGGGCTGGGGTTCTGGTCAGGGTAGGGGCCAGGGGCCAGGGGATGGTTTAGTTCAGGGGAGTCAGCCGTGGTGTAGACCAGGGGTATGGAGGGGTTGAGAAAGGTGGGCGTCGTTGGGGCCAGGAGAAGAATAGGGGTTAGATCCAGAGGAAGGGTAGCTATGTGGACCAGAGGGTGGTATGGGGCGGCGACAGGGGTCGGATGAGGGACACGGGGGTGCTCACTTTAGCCTGCCAGAGGTGGGGATGGGGGCACCAGCTCCCCAGGAGTACCCCGTCCCCTGTTGGAGCAGGGGAGCAGGGGGTAGGGCTCAACAACACTAGTGCCAAACGCCCATCTCCTACGTAGACCCAATGCTTTGAACTTCAAAAGCCATGACTTTAACCGCAATCGATGGCCAAGAGCGGCGGACAGGAATTTGTAGATTGCTGCCTGGCATTGTAAAGACCACAAGCCAAGGTTTGGAATGGGGCGCAGCCAGCGATTGGCGCAGAGAGGGCATCCGACGGGTAGCGGGATATACGGCGGGCACCCACCACCCCAACACTGTCAGCACCCCGGCCCCCAACCACGGAACACACAGTCCCCTATAGTAGAACATTCAGCCCCAGTACAATTACCCTGGACATTTGATAGTGGATCTACGCTATAGCCCGGGGCCATGTGGACCATAACTACTTGGGCAATAGCATGTTTTATATTAAGCCTCCGTTAGTACTGCTAAAAGGAAAGGAACATCAATACAGTGAAAGTAAAATTTGACATGCAATAAAAGACACACAGGAATATCAAATATACAATGAAAGGCAGACACTAAAGAATACATATTCAACCTCAGCCGTAGAGCACCAACGCGAGCTGTCCTGCATTCCGTGCCTGTTCTTATCGTCACAACGCAGAGCTGGTTGGCTGGAGACAGCGATTGAAGACACCGCGCCGCCCCTCGGCAGGTCCCCCCCCCCCCCCCCCCCCACGTCCTATCTGCTGAGCAGCGGCTGATAATCGGTGGGCGCGTCTGGCCTTCACCTTGGTCCAGGGCCGTCCCCCATGCAGCTCGGTATCTCGTCTGACCACCGCCCTGCCCGTCTCCGGGCTATCACCTCGGATTACCCCAGGTAGGAGAAGCCTGCCTCCACGCGGACTTGGCCCGCAATGAACAATGCTATTGCTATGACATAAATACCCCAGTCTGCCTCTGACCCCAATACCCCAGTCTGCCTCTGACCCCAATACCCCAGTCTACCTTGGACACAAATACCCCAGTCTACCTCTGACACAAATACCCCTCCCTCTGGAATAGATCAATTTTAGAATACATACTTATATATATATATATTCATATATATATATATATATATATATATATATATATATATATATATATCTGTCTTCCACTACCGAAAATACCACAGTGTTCCACAGCCAAACTTATTGATTGGTAGTTATAGTTTCTGCGTTAGGGTATTTTGACAAAACAATAGGCCTACATAGAAATTGGTGACCATTTTGGTTTTGGTAAAGCTACAAAAACAATCTGTTGAACCTCAGAACAAACTGATGTATGTTTTTGTGTGTGTGTTTTTTACATTTCAAAAGCATGTAGCTTCCTGACAGGCTGTTAAAAGGGTACCCTTCTCCCTTTGTATCTGATAACGTTTGGTATCCTTTTAGCACGTGTGCCTCAACAGATCAACTTGTTTAGGCTCCCTTTGATACTGAGCTCCACATCAACCCTGTGGATGTATTGCTGCCGCCAACACTGCTTGTAGTATAAAAACAAAGCTTCAATTCCATCCAGCCTTTCCCGAGGCGTTTCCGTTTGCAGCACATTCATTAACACAATTAAGGCTTTAATCACACCCACAATACGCAGTGGCAGACTCGATCTCTCATCTGACAGACACAATAACAACCCAGGCCCTCCCTCCCCCCCCCCCCTGCCTCTCCCCCTTCGCCCCCGCTAGGCCTGCTTCAAAGTGTCGGGGCTCCTGCACACAAAGTACTCGGTTATTGTACGCATCGTCATGTATGGTCACGTGGTCTAAAGCCCCGGCCATACTGCCCAACTCAACTCAACTAGACTGTCACAATGAAAGAACATATGATTATTTGGTCAAAAAAAGGTTTGTCGGTTCACAGGCTACGACTCAACTGTTGAACATATATGATACAAAACATACATTCAAAGCTACTGCAGGCCTACTGGGAGCTGTATGGTATATATATGCATAGCAACTGCACCCCCTCCTAAGACCCGACCATCTAGTGGTACATCTTCAACATTTCAAGATCTAAAGCCTCGGCTCGACAGCCTGACAGTCGAGTTGAGTTGAGTTGAGTTGAGCTCAGTCCTTCAGTGGAGCCAGGATTGCATCTGGGAATATGAGCTACGACCAGACAGGCAGAGGCTCTGGCACCTTAAAGCCCCGGCCACATCAACCAACTCAACTCGACTCGACTGTCGTCGCTCCTGACGGCGCCAGGCCCTACAATGGTCTAGTCTTAGCAAAAAAACTACTATGCCATAAGTTACGACTCAACTGTCGTGGCTAGCAGGTTATATTGCATATAGACATATCTACTACACTCCCTCCTACGACCCGACTATCCAGTCTTACATCTTGAACATCTCAACATGTAAGACTCAACTCAAATGTTGTGGCTTTAGCTGCGACTCCCCCGTCGACCTCTATGACTGGCACCAAAACTAAACTCGAATGTTGAGTTGAGATCAGTCGTGTAGTGTAGCCAGGGCTTAAGGAGCTATGACAATCGAGTTGAGTTCAGTTGGCCAGTGGCGTCAGGGCTTTAGACCTGACACGAGATTTGCAAAATGCTATGACCCTGGTCGTAGTACCGGCTCCACTGTACAACTGAGTCCAACTCAACTCAACTTAACTGTCGGGCAGTGGAACTGGGCTTTATAATTAAATCTTTCACTACACCAGATGCATTGAGGCAACGCCACCAAAATGACGCCTGATGCATTGATGCATCACCACCCAACAAATTCCAGATACTTTGAAGCATTATTCTGAATTTGCCAACATAACCTAAACTAGGATGATAAAAAGTTACTCTCGATCGAATTCCTGTTAAACATATTTCAGTAAAAATGTTTCTAATCATTTTTTTACGATCAAGTTCAATATTAATTGCATCTTGTCACAGATTTATTGTATATCTATGCTGCAATACAACGTTCCGAATATGAGCAGCGAATTTCCGGGGGATGATTGAAAGATTTAAATCAAACACCGTTGAAATCCCAGTCAGATGCGAGTCATAACAATGTCCTGTATGTATTTGCATATTCAATATAATGAACATAATGATTAGACTGTAAGCTATATGCTCTGTCACGACGTAAGTGTGACGGGAGGAGGCAGGAAAGGTGACAGGAGGTGCCACAGGTACCGTCTAAAGGTGACAGGAGGTGTCGCAGGTACCGTCTAAAGGTGACAGGAGGTGTCATAGGTACCGTCTAAAGGTGACAGGAGGTGTCGCAGGTACCGTCTAAAGGTGATGGGAGGTGTCATAGGTACCGTCTAAAGGTGACAGGAGGTGTCATAGGTACCCTCTAAAGGTGACAGGAGGTGTCGTAGGTACCCTCTAAAGGTGACGGGAGGTGTCGCAGGTACCCTCTAAAGGTGACGGGAGGTGTCGCAGGTACCGTCTAAAGGTGACAGGAGGTGTCATAGGTACCGTCTAAAGGTGACAGGAGGTGTCGCAGGTACCGTCTAAAGGTGACAGGAGGTGTCGCAGGTACCGTCTAAAGGTGACAGGAGGTGTCATAGGTACCGTCTAAAGGTGACAGCAGGTGTCGCAGGTACCGTCTAAAGGTGACAGGAGGTGTCATAGGTACCGTCTAAAGGTGACAGGAGGTGTCATAGGTACCCTCTAAAGGTGACAGGAGGTGTCGTAGGTACCCTCTAAAGGTGACGGGAGGTGTCGCAGGTACCCTCTAAAGGTGACGGGAGGTGTCGCAGGTACCATCTAAAGGTGAAGGGAGGTGTCGCAGGTACCGTCTACATCCAGGGACGTAGATCTACCTGTATTTTAGGCAAGGATTATCAGCGAGTAGGTTGTTGGGGTGATTAAATTGCTTCCGGGTATTGCCCCATTTTATTGTTAATGCACAATCCCCCTAAATGTCACTCATCAGTGCAAGATCATGCACAAAGGGGAGGAGGAGAAATAATTAGAGATGCGCTAGCTGTTGAATTGGTTGGTAATAATAAGTCTTGAGCTGTTGTGAGAATAAAAGGTTACACTATGGGCAGAGTTCTGTAGAGGTACTTCCTGCTGAGTGCAATATTCACACTGTAACTTTGGATAGCTATATGTAGGGAAAGGAAGAGCCACAAAGTCATATTCAGTTTCAAACCTTTAATATAATTCTTGGAATACAAAGTACAGATTATACTTATAAAGAATATAAACTTGGAACCTCAACAGAGACAAGACAGTAGGGCAAATTACATGAATCAATTACGAATGAGCCAGCAATGGATACAACATCACGGAACGTTATTAGAACGTCAAAGAACACTGTCCATCCCAGTTTACACCAACAAAAAGTTTAACCATGAATTTTTTCGCAAAATTGCTTCCATGCTTATTCCCTGAAGACAGCTGCATGATACAAAATTGACCAAATCAATTTGGTTGAGATTGTTCCTCAAATTTCTAAAATGCAACCTTATATTTAAGACCTTTCCCCATAGGAACCAATGGTAAAGCCTGTCAGCCCAACCTATAATGTCCAACCCTATATTGCCTTAGAATACAGCATTTTGAATCTGTCAGTTGGTAAAATTAAAGAAATCATAATGTTTAACCCTTGTCCAACCCTGGAATATAACCAATGTGGTAAGGGCTTATCACGGTACTCCTTGACTGGGAAGTCATTGTTACAATGAAACACTGGTCGGTAAGAAATGAAATGACATATCCTCCCCACCCCACCCCCCGCCCTACATGGGAATCGATTCCCGGCCGCCGGTCCCTCTCGTGTAAATGCCTGATCCCACCACAGTCAACTCACGGAAACTCGCCGACAGCCAAAAAAGTCAAACAATTATTCAAAAAAAGGTATGGTAACGTACAGATCAATATGAACACATGTCCCTTTTCAGTTCAGTGGAGACTGCGTTGTGGCAAGGGTGTCTGTGTAGGTATAGGGCTCGAGGAAGAGGGGTGGGCCCCCGTTCGGAATGGCGTGTGTACTAAACAAGACCAGCTTTAACTAACCCGGCCGGCTCTAATAGATCGATGATGATTGTGAAGAGACAGATCGCACCTCACCACACAACAAACGTCAGTCGTTCCCAACCTCTTTCTTGTTTTATTTACAAAGACCTATTCATGCTCTAACTCTTGGTCATGTAGGGGCTCTGGTCGGTTCAAAGAAGGGTCTAAGCTGATGGAATATTCTGTATGCATCGTGTGGTTGTGGTTGTGGTTGTGGTTGTGGTTGTGGTTGTGGTTGTGGTTGTGGTTGTGGGTGTGGGTGTGGGTGTGGGTGTGGGTGTGGGTGTGGGTGTGGGTGTGGGTGTGGGTGTGGGTGTGGGTGTGGGTGTGGGTGTGGGTGTGGGTGTGGGTGTGGGTGGGGGTGGGGGTGGGGGTGGGGGTGGGGGTGGGGGTGGGGGTGGGGGTGGGGGTGTGGGTGTGGGTGTGGGTGTGGGTGTGGGTGTGGGTGTGGGTGTGGGTGTGGGTGTGGGTGTGGGTGTGGGTGTGGGTGTGGGTGTGGGTGTGGGTGTGGGTGTGGGTGTGGGTGTGGGTGTGGGTGTGGGTGTGGGTGTGGGTGTGGGTGTGGGTGGGGAGAGGGGGTCAAAAGGAGTGGCATCCTTTGGATTAACGCGAAACAGTGTGCCATGTGTCTGTCTCCGTTACTTATAATCCAGTTGTTTTTCGCTTAGTGTTTGAGCCACATAATTATTGAGGGACATCCTGAACAAAGGAAATGTTCCTCTTCCCTCTATCTTTATCGATCTTCAAGTTTAAGTTTTTATTGAACGAAATGTGATATCCTACGCAAAAAGAAGTCTTATGGCCTGAACTACTGAGTAGAGAAGATTCGAATGCTGAAAGAATTATGTTAACATTTTGACTAGAACAAAGTGTAATGTAAGCCAGGTTAATAATGCCGAATATTTTTCTGAATGTGCTACCATTTCTTTTTGAGATATTCAGAATCTCTTTGTTTTGTATACATCACTTTTCTATTCCTCAAATACGCAGCAATGTATTTATGCTCAATCAAACAATTGACATATTCAATTGTATCATACACCATTCAGCCATTATTAGGTAATGTATGTATAACCCTCACCATACCCATGATAATAAACTAATGAACATATCATCATTATATATGTGTGTATTTGCCTGTTTGTATGTGCTTGATTGGCAGGCGTCGTGTTATCACTTAAAAAGCTGTATTGCTGAATTCAACAGCGATAGTTCTCGCTGATATTAGTCTTCAATTAAGATTTCTATTAAGATCTATCAATTATATCTGCGCGCCACTAATGGACCAAGTTTGTAGAGGTTTTTCCTTTCAGGCTCGAATAGAAAGTTGGAAGTAAAATGATCAGCATGCAAATGAGTTCAGTCGTTAGAGATTACAGTTAATTAAGAGCGATCTGGTGATACGTAAGCATACAGAATGGTGGGCCAGCCGGCCGACCCATTCTGATTGATTGACGGACACTCTGTTTACCCTATATGCTCCAGCCCTACACACATCTATTGGGAGACAGTCAATTTACTCTATACTATGCAGCCTTAATTCAACAGACAAACAGTGATTAAAATACACATTTTTACCCGAGACCCTGCAGCCCTCTTCGACAGACACGCACTGATTGACTGACACTCGATCTGTTTATTAGTATATATATACCCGACAGCTTTACTTCAACACAGCCACTATGATCGACCGGCATTCTGTTTATTTCATACTGTGCAGCCTCAGTTCAATATTTTATACTTGTATCTATAAACATGGGTTGTTCATTAAAAGAAGACCCAATTATTATGTCATTTTTATATTATAATATGTTTGAAATAGTACTTTCAAAGAAAGAAAACTTATCACGAAAAGATAACTATCGTAAATCTAGATTTTGCGACACTCTTCCCCTGCGAGAATGTTGGGAATCCAAGATTACAATTATGGATGTTTGCTGTGAATAGTCAATCAGAAACCTATGTTAAGATTATGAAAGTTTAGAAATGGCATTAATTATTTCTTAGCTCTTACATTATCATTCGATAGCCTTGATATTCATCTTGATGATTGTTAGGTAATTATGTCTTTCTACATTGAATGAGGGCTGAGAAATCAAGACATTTTCCGGCCCACCTCCCCATTCTAACTTTACCACCGTGCATTAGTAACCATGATTAGGATACATGTTTCTAGTAATATGTAATTTCAGTGACCAAAACCTAGTTCAGAACAGTGAGCCTCGGCATCAAAATCACAGAGTGATATATCTTCATTATCAGCTGAGCACCGCACCGCTTGACGGATGATAGGATGTTTTATTAAACGTGTCAACAGGATTGCAAATCACTCTGTCCACCGGGAATACATTATCTATTTACCCGTGATGCAGCAGCCCTCCGTTGCCATAGGGGAGACCTAGTCCGTCGATGGAATCGTTGCTCATGCGTAACAAACGCCCATTTTAGAGTCCCCATTGCGCTCTATTCCTTAGTATTTGGCGCATGCGTAAACAGCATCATCAATATGACAATGAGCCCCAACGTTACAGGCCCACACCACCCACCATTAAGCAGGCCCACCTTACCCCCACTGTAAGCAGACCCACCCCACCCCACTGTAAGCAGGCCCGCCTCACCCCACTGTGAGCAGGTCCAGCCTACTCCACTGTAAGCAGGCCCAACCCACCCCACTGTAAGCAGGCCCACCCTACTCCACTGTAAGCAGGTCCAGCCTACTCCACTGTAAGCAGGCCCAACCCACCCCACTGTAAGCAGGCCCGCCTCACCCCACTGTAAGCAGGTCCAGCCTACTCCACTGTAAGCAGGCCCAACCCACCGCACTGTAAGCAGGTCCATCCTACTCCACTGTAAGCAGGCCCAACCCACCCCACTGTAAGCAGGTCCACCCTACTCCACTGTAAGCAGGCCCACCCTACTCCACTGTAAGCAGGCCCACCCCACCCCACTGTAAGCAGGTCCACCCTACTCCACTGTAAGCAGGCCCACCACACCCCACTGTAAGCAGGTCCACCCTACTCCACTGTAAGCAGGTCCACCCCACCCCACTGTAAGCAGGTCCACCCTACTCCACTGTAAGCAGGCCCACCCCACCCCACTGTAAGCAGGCCCACCCCACTGTAAGCAGACCCTACCCACTGTAAGCAGGTCCACCCCACTGTAAGCAGGCCCGCCTCACCCCACTGTAAGCAGGCCCACCCCACTGTAAGCAGGCCCGCCTCACCCCACTGTAAGCAGGTCCACCCTACTCCACTTTAAGCAGGCCCACCCCACTGTAAGCAGACCCACCCCACTGTAAGGTGGCCCAACCCACTGTAAGCAGGCCCGTCCCACTGTAAGGTGGCCCAGCCCACTGTAAGCAGGCCCACCCCACCCCACTGTACCCAGGCCCACCTCACCCTATTGTATTTGCGTGAAGCCCTTGAACTAATAATAAAAAAATTAAAAAAAGCAGACCCACCCCACCCCACTGTAAGCAGGCCCGCTCCGACTGTGAGCAGACATCTAACCACCTTGCTGTAAACAGGCCTCCTCCCACCACCCCCATAACCAGGCATATCACTCTACCACCATTTCCATCAACCAGAACCACTACCCTCTGTCAATATCGCCTGGGGTCTATTGTTTCCCTGCGCACAGATTATAGAGAACTCATACTCCTCCAGGCTGTCATTGAGCGGATGTTTTCCATTGGTGGATATGTAACTGGGGCATGCTTCCATTCCAAGTCATCCTGAAATTTTGATGGTCTTGGAATAGAATCCGGTGAATAAATAATGGTTTTGACAGGAGAGGTACAAAGGATCAGTGCTTTAACGGTTATCCACATACACAGATATATATATGTGTGTATATATATGTGATGACTTGCTAGACACTTTACCTCTGAGGGCAGCGTAGTTGATGCACATTGTTTACAATAATATATGTTTTAAGATGTGTGTGATAGCCCTCACGAGTGTTAATGTAGTTTACACATTACCAACATCGAAAAAGAGTAGCACTAATACAAGTTGATGTGTAACTGTGTGTGTTTCCTACTTTACATCAATACGCAGTCATTTTTAGCGATTGCTGCACTTTCCTTGATAATGGGCCGTGATGATGTATCCACGCGTGTCCCCTCGCAGTTTCCTACGCCTGTTTGACTTGCAGTCATTTGCCTTGGAGTGAGGAACTTTCTAAGGACTCTGAGCCTAGGGTCTAACTCGGCGTTCTGAAGGAGCTCAGCGGCAGTCATAACTAATGGGTGACGCTAGACGACGTTTCCCAATAAAGCCTGCCATGCTAAGTGATCAACGCCGATTAAGTTTGATCGATGAGCTGGACACGGTAAGCCCCGGTGTCCCGCTGCGAGCAGCTCAGGTCTTGGGGTGAGCACAGCCCGGAGGCTATGCACTGTCTACGCGTCATAAAGGCCGATACGCGGCTCTCACCGGGTGTCTCATTTGGAATCGCTGCAGGTCTCGGGGAGGGCACTGCCATCACCAGTCGGAAGGTTGGGAGGGGCGGATGTGGAGTGCACGTTGGTGGAAGTGGAGGAGGAGGGGAGGCTGGGTAGGTAATTCCCAAGACAATTACTTGACACTATTCAATAGGGTGGGCGCAGACAGGGCGACTGGCCATTTCTTAGATTCATCATGCGACATGAAGCTTAGTTACAGAAAGAAAAAAATTAAGCGACATAACATTGAGTATTTCCTAAATTTGACATGGGACATTGCCATTTCTTAAAATGTATATGCATATAAAAAATATAGTGACATGGGACATGGCCATTTCTTAAATTCGTAATTATAACAGACTGAGTTTTGGCAAATTACAGGCCAGAACCCCGCCCTTAAGCAATAGTAACAGACTGGGTTTTGGCAAATCATCCAAAACCCATTTGATATTGATTATATCATGTATCAGAATAAACTAGAACCTTCCTAGAGTGGAAATTAATAGGACTTTGACAAACTCTCATGTAGTGGTATTAGTCCACATTGGGAGTTAAAGCTTGATTTGATTGTTAATTGGAGATTATCTCAATTTGAATGCAATCACTACAGCATGACGAAGTTAATTCATTAAAATGAAAGTCAAAAAATGACATTTTCTTTAAAAGAGGAATCTTCTATACATTGTACATAAAGATGGAATCATCGAAACAGACTCAAATAGAGATTATTGATAAAAAGTTTATGTCTCACAGTAGATAATAGTTTTAGCATTTCTAAAAGAGGCATAGAATGTCTCTACACCACAATGTCCATAGCACCCTAGAATAGAATGTATATCTTTTCTATCTCTATGCTCCATTTATCCAATCCTGCTCTAACCCCTATACCCTGCCAAGGTGTGACGTAACTGTTACATTATTTTTGTGTGAGGTTGAGACTTAACCCAAACAGAATGTTATCATAACGTTCTGGTGAGGTTAGGTCAACATCAAATTACAAATAGAATGTCATTGTGACATTCTGATTACGTGAGGTCTAGACCTGACTAAGGCCCGATATTTCAATACTCCTTTACCTTAAACTTTTCACGTATTTAAGGTGGTTGCTAGGGAGTTTAAGGTGAAACCTTAAATGTCTGTAAATATTTAAGGCCTGCGACATTTAAAAGCACTTTACCTTAAAAAAGACCCAGTTAAAGGTGAGGTCATTGTCATGGTGACGTTGACATCGTCATGACGACATCGTCATGACCATGACGTATCCATGGATGTCAACAACATGGCGAAGTGAAATTTTTGGCCAGCAGTGGATCTAGTGGACAGATTTTCACAATTTGTTTTTGATTTGAGATGAAAAACACATTATCTAACTTGGGAATTAGTAAATGATGTTTTTTTTTCTCAAGCCAAATGTGATTATAAGTTGGGAAAACACTAAAATACAACTCTCTGGATCCACCTTAAACTTTTAAGGTTGCAAGGTGTTTCAAAATATCCATGACGTCCTTAAAATTTAAGGAAAAAGTATATAAGGCAAGCTGCATCCAGACATTTAAGGCCACCTTAAACCAGGAAATAGTTTAAGGTAAGGTGTTTCGAAATATTGGGCCTTAAACAGAACGTTGTTGTGACCTCCTGATCAGTTGACCTTACCATAACAACATTATTCTGATGGTCTGATTATGTCAGGTCTTAACCTTACCTAAACAGAATGTTACAGTGACCATCTTATTAGTTTAGGTGTCACCCTATCCTAAACAGAATGTTATTATAGCATCCTCATTCAGTGAGGTCTCAACCACACCCAAACAGAATGTTATTGTAACATTCTTATTAAGTCTCAGCCTCATAAATAACTTTACAAGAATGTTATCAGAATGTCACAATGTAACGTCGCAACTGTTGGTTGCAGCAACGTAATTGGGAGCCATCAAAAGAATGTCGCTGCAACCTCACAGTGTGACGTAACACGAATCAATCCAGAATGTAGCTGCAACGTTATTAGAACGTCATATCCTTGGCTGGGATAGTTTCCCTTCTCATACTGCCAGTCTCCTGCCTCTCCTCCGTTTCCCAGTCTCGCTCTAACCCCTTACCTGCCCCTTCCCCGTGCCGGTCCAATTCCTACCATCTGGCCTTCACTTCATTCAACAACTCCTACACCGGCGAGTTACCACCACATCGCTCAAATATTTACCACGATGTCTATGGTGTAGCCCTGCCCATCTCTCCCATAACCCGGCCTATACATCAACCCCCCCCCCCCCCCCCCTCCACCCCCGCCTGTGAACGTGGAGCTGTCGCCCCCCGCCCGCGGCACAGGAGCTCTGCTGAAGCCGCCCGCCCGCTGAATATGGAGCCGCGGCGCTGGTCGAATTAGGACGTTTTCTGCCTGACTGGCGCGGCCACACGATGAAGACGCATTAATGTTTATATTTACAGGCCGCTGAGACGGGTTTCAGCCCGCTGACTGGGTAGGTCCGTGCTGAATATGAAGGCCACTACTCAGCGGCGGGCAATGTATGACCGACTGAGGCCGAGTTATGGGTCCGTTAAACGACCTCCATAAACAATAAGGGGAATCTGAGCCTACAGCTTCTCCGCCCGCCACAGAGTCCCGCCACGCCTGGAGTCCGCCTAACAATCAAGTGTACAAGATATGTGGGTATCGTCACACTGCCCTTGTAACATATAACAAAACGTTATAGACCTTGTAACCTAAGATCAAACGAGGCTTTATCATGTTTAGTGAGAATTGATTTATGAGTGTACAGGTTTTACTAATTTGAAGTCGTTATTTCGGAAAATGAATACAGTATCATAATTTTACATTAAACAACTTTCCAATTGCTGTCAATATCTGTATAATTAAGTATCGTTAGTCCATGTCGAGGGTAGATAAACAAAACCATGGAGATTGATTCAGACTCGGACGCATGTCATGGCGTTTCCAAAGGAGGGAGACTGCCGAGTCCAAGGCGCACCTAAAGGGTGTGTGTGGGGGGGGGGGCGTCATTTGTCTCCTGCCGCCCGGCGTAACGCGTGCAATCATGACGACACTATCTGGGGAATCAGTCATCATGAGCGGGCCTGCCGGGGCGCACCTTACGGCCGCCCAGCCCCAGCCCCGCCCGGCTCTCAGCCAATCTCACACTGCGCATAAACGGCCCCGGGGGAGACCTGCCCTCGGGGCTCACATTTTCATGAACAGGGGAGTGACTGTGGAGGTGGTGCCTGTCTGCGACCCAGTTGACGGGACTCCCTGCTGGTGACGTCCACTGGGCGTCACCGGCACCGCTCACTTATTGATAAACACCAATCGAACTTGGACACGGCTGGGTCGTTGATCACGCGTGCTGTATGGTGTGGGGGTACACTGTGGGTCTGGGCGGTCACCATGTTACGGGAGGGGAAGAGGGGGGGGGGGAGTATCGCCTCCGTCAGGTCGTCAGCGCCCACGTCGGCGGAGGCTGAAACAGAGCAACTGCAGGCAGCGGGTCGGGTTTGACCTTGAGCTAATTGAATGGCTCTACTCTTCACGTCTACCACAAGGGGAGGTGACAAGAGCGCTACTTTCTTCTAGCAGAGCCTGTCAGCGGCGCGCAGCTCGCCGCCGTCTCCTCCACACCAAGGAGGCTGGCAAAAAGGCGTGTGAGGCCAACAGACCACAGTGTCGGTTTTTATGAAGTAGAGGCGGGTTGAAAAACCGCTCCCTTTCCGAATGCCCTTTTGCCGGAGTGTACTCAGGTCACAGACTAGAGTTCTTCAGTTTTAAGTGATTGATACTACCATGGAGAGTAAAACGTTATCTTAATCAATAAAGGGAATCTATTTCAGCTTCGTAGAACAGAACAGAAAAAGAAATGGAAGAAAAGGGGAAATACCATTTGTGTAGGTTTGAGATTAATAGCCTATTGCGTGGTGAAATGAATAAAATGTTGAGGACCTAGCGGCTCTTTGACTTCGTTAATTAATCTGAGATTCTCTTCTCATCGGGACCTCGAGTTTCTTTTACCAGTGAAGATATCCTCATTTTATTCTCATTAAAACATGCATTGGGCGGTTCGCTATCCCTCCAATATTTAATAAAGATCTGCCCGAAGATAACCCCCTGTGACCATTTATGTAAATTAGCTGTTCCTTCGTAAGATCACGACCAGGGTGACAGGCTTTTCCACTTCAAATGTGTCGTCTTTAGCCCCCACCTGCATGTAACCTAAAGTCATGAGGGATGAGTTTGATTGTAAAGGTGTCATAGATACCAATGAAGTGATCCAGCGTTGTGCTATTGTGTATGCTGATTATACCATAGAAGTCCATCGCTGTTTACTGTATGATTTTCCTGTTGGGGATTTTGTATTTATCTGATTTTCTAATAGAATATGACATGAAAACATGTATACCATATACCATTGGAAGAGAATTGGAAACATTTAAAGTAATATATAATTATTGAAACTTAATTTCTATGGCCGAATTTTTAGGATCGGCAGCAAAATCGGTATGTGGAATATAATTGAGGGGAGTTGTTCCTGGCATAGAGATGTAACTATGTCTATTCTTGCAGGGACGTGTCATGGGTTTATCTCTTGTGCAGTGTAATACGGGCTTGAGAACATGGCGAACACCATGCGCCCCATCCCCGAAACCAAAGAGCAGTCCACGAAGCAATGTCATATATCCCACAAGTTGGTCTGCGTTACCTGACCCATTGGATGGGAGGATGTGGTCACAGGAGGAAAGTATGAGTAAAACATGCAGCCTTTTTATTTAGGTCTATTCGTCTGATTAAAATTACAAGAGTTGAGAAGCACATTCTACGATCTTCACTATGACTAGTAAAAATTAGCTAAATGGTATGTGTTGTGGTTGCCTAGCCCCTATACATAGGCGCCTCGACCTGCATAAGGTCATGTCTTTGTCATGGTTATGTAGGCCTGACACGAGCCCATCAATGCGTGTAACAATACACGGCACCAGGCAGACTAGCTCCACACATGTGTCAATTGTGTGTAGATATAGGTATGGACGTGTACAGGTGCTTACGGACAGGGTGTGCCATGCATTACATGGTTTGGGCGACAAAGCGCGGCCAGGCTCACCCCGGAGCGGTGGCCGGGAGTGGTGGGCGTGGGGCACTAAGTGGCACGTTTTGGCGTACGACACAAGTCGTAAGTGGCCACCACCACCGGGGCCCGGCCAGGTAGGCACAACACAGACAGGTGCTCCCAGCCCTAGCTGCCGGGCCGAGGGGGAAAAAGGTGCCATATTAGACTAATCACGTCCTAATTAGGTTCATTAGATAGCATTTAGAGGGGGCGGGCAGCAGACGGCCTCGGCATGGCCCACCCACCACGACTTCTCCTACCTCGGGACCTGACGAAACGTGGAACAACAGAAACAGGGATGCCCCTGCTCGAACAGTGCGCCCAAAAAGGGATGTTGTGACGAGCCAGGGCCTTTCTTGTCTGCGAACAAGGTGCACTGTTTCCAGGATGCGCCTTTCTCTACACTGCGGCCCGCCTGGGCAGCTTTATTTGTAATAGCAGCTCCCTTACAATTTTAGCTCCTGTTATTAAAAAAAAAGTCTGTTTTCCTGGTGTACGCTCATTAAGACATGCACATCACAAATAATAATGCTTATATGTTGCTTTATCAAGGCAATCCTGCAGAAGAATCATCACGTAAACATCCACTAAAGATACGCTCGTTAGTTTGAGACCCTTTCAAATACATGTAGTGTATCGGTTGCCGTGGCTGTGAGGTGATGCCGTGTGATCTCAGCAAGTCACAGTGGGCATTGCACATATTGACAGGCTGGACCCACTCGGTGCGCATTACATGCAGTGGTCGTAGGCAGCCTGCATGGGAGAATGTGGTCACAGGAGGAAAGTATGAGTAAAACAGGCCTTTTTATTTAGGTCTATTCATCTTACAAATTACAAGAGTTGAGAACTACATCTGTGCCATCATAGTCATAATGTACTACACTCGCAATGTTCACGTAAGAAATTATTTGATTTAGGAAGACGGGGTCTCTACAGATAATTATATTGATGAAAACAGACAGAGTGACTAATATCTTCTGTGACATTTCAAAGCATTTTCATCAAAATAGTTCTTCGTAAGATTTGAGTAAGCTAAAAAAAAATCTTAATTACAGTCGTTTAAATTTGATGTATATAAATTTGATCAAAAATAGATTCAATACAACAAGTCTCATCTATCCAACACCTTAATCTTTCACACGTGCATGTGTTATGCGATGTGATAGCCGAGGAGCGGCTAAGTATAGCAGAACCTCCGCCTCTAATGCGGTTCACACGTTCGTCTTGTTCATACGCTTTCATAACCATCGCGGGTCGGGCGGATCGAGAATTTATAAAAATGGGGAAGGGATGCGTATATTAAAAAGGGTCTCGGCACCTCCTGCTACTCTTCATCTCCTCGGAATTGCCATTTTTATTTCTGATTTATTTCCAAACTAACCTCCTGAGGTTACTTATTAAACCTCCTGAGGAGGTACATAAGATGAGGCGGAGTAGGTTACGCCCTTACATCGAGGTCATGAGCAAGGGGAGGCCGGGGCCTAGTAGGCCCTATAATCATCAAAAGTCTCAATATTGTTCGTTATATAGACAAACCTTAGTAGAATTCCTGTTAAATTCCGAGAAATCATGGTTTCTTGCCGGACAGGAGCCAGGGTACTGTGCGTATACGCCTTCATGTGACAGCAGGGAGGTTCGGATATTGACCCGCGATGAGGCGAACCTGAGGAGAAGAGCAAATTTAGATCATTTTTATGAAGGAAATGGTAGAAACTGGTCACCCTAATAGGTGACTCCTCTAATGGCCGTCTATTCTGTCCACAATATCCCCGCCACCTCGTAATCACACCCTGCGTGTGGAAGATCATTCACTCCGACGCGAACGTGGTGTGTGACGTCACCAGTTTCTGCCATTTACTACATACAGTCGACCTAGATTTGGGATTTGTTCTTCGCGTCACGTTGGCGTCGACGCATTATTTTCTAAACCTCAGTAATGTATCGACAACACGTCATCTGCCGACCCACCCAGATGGGTGAGAACTTCCCGTTATGGTGGCGTGTTCAGCACGTCTCGTCCGGGGAGGGGAGCCCGATGCCTGACTGTAGCCATGCCACATTTGAATGTGGCCTGTATTGATGGGGGGTTGATGGCTTACTTTGGGCCCATCGTGGTGGTCGGTCTGCCCCGCCTGGTTGCCGTTAGCGTGCAGCTGGCAGCAGATGCCCAGGCAGGGTCCATTTCATTCGGGCCATGGATCCCCAAATCTGGCGGCGGCTAATCACATTGGTTCAATGTGGTTAGCGGTAATGTGCGCTACCTTTCAGCCTGTCCCGCCCTGATGGGTCGTGGTTTGCCCGCCGTCCGTTCCC
Organism: Lepidonotus clava; assembly: GCA_936440205.1. Classification (NCBI taxonomy): domain Eukaryota; kingdom Metazoa; phylum Annelida; class Polychaeta; order Phyllodocida; family Polynoidae; genus Lepidonotus; species Lepidonotus clava. The sequence goes on from OW387147.1 coordinate 14,496,896, forward strand.
TGCCTGCCCGCCCCAGTCCCACACCTCCCCGCAGCCCTTTCCGTCTCTATTAGTGGCGGGGAGGAGTAATTCCTCGGGCTCGATTGGCGGTGAACACGATCTGTTCAGGTTATCACGGCCCGTCGCCGGGTCCCACGGCCCGCCCGCCCCGCGTGTGTCTGTGGGCGCCGGGCTGGGCGCCGCCAGCCTTTGTCACAGATCACGCCCCCCAGCCCGCCCCCCGCGCCACCACCCACCGCCACCACCAGTATACCATACCGCCACACATGTTAATGTTATATAGCCGTCCATTGAACATTGCTCTATTGCACGACCCCTTTAAACGGAGTTGTGAACGCGTGTGGTATGTTCTGTTCACGCTGATACACCATGGAAGGTGTGTATAATTTAGTATGCCATTCATCCAGCCCTGGATGGGGTTAAGTGGGGGCTATTTTTGGCCGAAATATTGACTTTTTAGTGTTAGAAGGATGGCTCTGGAGGGGCCGAGGCAATGTTTTGGCCCTGGAGGTTGGCAGGAATAGCCCCTGTTGTCAAAGAGGTTCACCATCCCAGACTGGCTGGGTGTAGATGGGGGTGCCCATGTGACGTGTCGAATCTAAGAAATGGCCATGTCCCATGTCGCTATGTTTTCTTTTACATTCATGTCGATTTTAAGAAATGCCTATGTCCTATGTCGGATGTGATAAATGTCCCATGTCATGTCGTGTTTTTGTTCTTCCTCTAACTAAGCTTTATGTCCCGTGTCGAATTTTAAAAAATGCCATGTCGCTCTATCGATTTTAGTAGTCTATACACCCATAGTCTGTGAGAGACTAGTATTTTAAAGCATTTATTCTGCATACTTCACTGGGAACTAGCATGGCTCCGTATAAGGCAGAAACCATTAGAAGTCGCCTTTCTAGGTAACTCCCATAGTAGGGTGTCCTTCTACAGAATACCTGTTAAACTTTACATCTGATGTAATATCAGATGGGCAATGTTTTAGTAAAGGCCCTCTGTCAGAAGCGACTCACTTAAATAAGAGGCCAAAAAGTTAATGATGTTCAATGCACGGAAAATCGTCAGTAATTTTATTGGTGAAAGCTAATTGCTTTCGGTAGTAACTCTCACAGAACCCCCATTTTCGCTTTGTGTCATAATGAAAATGGCGAAGCAGGCATGAACTGAAAGTCATGATGTAAATTAGGCAATTAAAGGGGGTAGGGGATTTGCATAAATGTAATGCATTAATTTAGCTGAACCGGAGACGACGTAGTTGCCTTTTTCATATTCCTCTCGGATACAGCTATCTTTATATATATGCTTTGGTTCTTAAATCTATCAATGAATTAAGAGATCTTCGTTGCGCTAAATCTCCTAGACCCAAGTATAATTACATCACAGGAATTGTAACTGGTCTGCTATAGGCCTATCTCTACGGGTTTGAGCAGCATCACCTCGGGAAAACAGAAAGTGGGTGGGGGTTGGTGTGGGTAGTGGGAGTGGGGGCGGCAACCTCACTACAAACTGGGATAGAGGGCAAAAATCAGACAGCCTGCGCCGACACGGCACACAGCCTCCGAAACCAAGCAGTAGATGACGACGGCAGAAGTAGAATGTGTGACCATGTCCCGTGTGGCCATGGTCAGGGACATGGGGGAAGGCTCTATATACACGAGGTTTTGTACGATACACGAGGTCAAATATCGACCTCGTGCACAAATTGGGCTCACTTTTACACGAGGTCGTTTTCCTAAGACATATATTATATATATATACGAGGATATAGGAGCTGGCAGGGGACAGGAGATAGGAGGAGTTGGCATGGGAAAGGAGGAGGATGTAGAGGATACTAGGAGAAGTTATGCTACATGAATATCACAAAATTTCTGGATTTTATTTTCAATTATTTAACCAAATATATGGGTGTAGAACCCTAAATTCGACATGGCGACATGACCATTTTTGGGCTTTAAATAGTGACATGCGACATGATCATTTTCTAAAATTTGACAGGGCGACATGATCATTTCTTAAATTAGACAGGGCAATAGATCATTTCTTAAATTCGAAAGGGCGACATGGGGACCCCCATCTACATCCCTAAATATAGACAGAACCATGTAGAAACGATCAGACATTTTTATTGATAGCTTTGGCTGGTTGCAACAAATCCAACAACGTGTTGTTGCACCTATGTATCAATTATAATCATCTGGAAACTAGTGTGCAGGAGGATAGAAATGGGCCTCGTGTAAAAGTTGGGTACCAGATTTGCACGAGGTCGATTTCACCTCGTGTATATAGACGGTAGCGACATGGAAACCGTGTGTGGGAACCATGCGCTTTAGACTTAGTGCTCCGGGTATTCCTTTGCCCCCTCCCCATGTACTTAAGGGACATGGGGACTGCGGGAGGGAATTACGTATCTTAGTGCTTCGGGTATTCATTAAATTTATTTTACCCCCCTCCCCGTGTACTAAAGGAACGCATGGCCTGTGTCTGGGAACTATGAGTTTTAGTTCCCCGAGTATTCATTCTTTAACCCCTCCCCGTGTACTAACGGACACGGGGACTGTGTGTGAGAACTATGGTAACAAGGTACCGCCCTGATATCGGCCGGCCACCCGGCCAGGTGGGGAGGTGTAGGCGATAAGCCGAGGGGTGGTGAGCTACAGCTGCCCCATCCCCCCACCCGGCCCGGCCCGCCAGGCGCCTCCCACCCGGGAGGAGGGGATACGGCCAGTAGCCACAGCAGTGTTCCTGGGAATGGTCGGATTGAGGAATGATGTGAAGCAGTAGGTGAGTAGGTGAGTAGGGAGGTGGGAAGACGGCCCTGCGGTCAGCTCAGGTCGCGCGTGTGTTTATGACCTGCACAGCCGACAAGCGGTGCGTTTTTGGGGCGGGCGTATTGGCATCCTGTACCCACCACTATTAATTTTTTTAAAGGTTTTATTGGTAATAATCTTCAAGGTTTCCCTTGGTTTTCAGAGTTATTACAGTAATAGTAAATATATACATACAATCAATATAATATTATGATAATCAAGCATTGCATGGAAGACATGTACACATTGGATCATGACCATAATAATGGAGACTGGATAATAATAATCTATGTGTCAATTAATGGACAATGGGCAATGCATTGTAAATATTCCCATTATCATCTCATCTCATTCTTCATCCGAACTACCGTTCTCATGGCAATAATGTTGCATGTCCATAGTGTATGACTGATGTACCCACTCCCCACTATTGAGAGATGTTTATATCAAAGTGGGAGTGGTTGGAAGAATGGCAATGCCGAACCCTTGTTGACCCAAATAAAAATAATCTAAAAAAAAATGTGCAGCTCCCTTTTTTGGCGCAGTGAGCTCGATATTAGTACAGACCCTGCATAATATAAATGAGGCAAAATTGTCTGTTTGTAAATCATGATTTCATGGTTTTCAAAATTATTTGAGTTTGGTTTGTATGATAGAATAGCGAACAATCTTTGGGGTCATCTTCGGGTGGCCGTATGACCCATGGGGATCGTACGTACCTTTAGCCTTGGACCTTTAGCTACGCCGTCGGTACTTGATGATCCCCTCTGCATGTGGGTGTGGGTGGGTGGGTGGGTGGGTGTGGGTGTGGATGGGTGTGTGTGTGGATGGGGGGTGCGGGTGTGGGTGTGGATGTGGGTGTGGGTGTGGGTGGGTGGGTGTGAAAAACAATAACAGCAACGTCAGAGACACCAGTATATGGCCAGCCTTTTACCACTAATGCCGGATCATACCCATCGGTCTTTACCGCCCTCTGAAAGCGGGTCGGCTTTGGATTATGAAGAAAAACTGGATGCCGCCAACAAATGTGACGTTGGTATTTCCTGCCCCTTAGCATCAACCCGCCAGGCCGTACCCCTATCTCCATGCTGCACGTAGGCTGTGTTTGGTGTACGCGGGAAGAGGGCCTCTCGCGGCTCACAGCTTCAAGGTCCGTAGTTGAGAACCGAGATTTACTGCTGCCCACAAAGTGCTAGATTATCGACGTGCAGGCCGGGCGGACGGCGGCGGTGGGCATGGCCGCCCCTCAAGGCGGCCTCTTATTTCACAGTCACACAGTTCGGAAGGGGAGAATATCTCTACTGCTCTAGCTAGCCCCGCACATAGAAGTGGGGGGTTTAGTGTATGTTAGGAGGGGAGCCTTATTTTTCGGAAGATATTTTGTCATAAATGTGAAATTCTTGTCCCCTCAGGGCCTGTCGGAAAGTTGTATATTTGGTCTCATTTGAACATCTGTGGATCCGCTGCTGCTTAGGACCTACCGGGCGCCGACGGAGGCCCTACGCCGTCACCACACGTCACACACGCCTCCCGCCCCGACCTACACACTGCAATGCAACCCTTCGTCACATCAAGGGGAAGCCAAATCAGAAAGTACGGTTTCTCCTTCAGTAAGCATTGCCTTTAAACGGTTAATTTTTATGTCCTTATTACTATAGCTAAGTACACAGATCAGCGGCAGATCTAGAGGAGAGGAGGGGGGGATTGGCGTGCAACGCCCCCGGGAACGCCCCCCCCCCCCCCTCCCCGCCCATTTTTTTGTCAAATATTATTTGTTTGTTTTTTAATGTAAAACTAGGGACCCTGAAGGGGTGACCGGGACCATTTGGATATGGGCTTCCCCCTTTCCAGAATTCCTGGATCCGCCCCTGCAGATCTTTTAACGTATCCATTTTATGCTCAGGCAATTGGCATTCTGAGCTCACTATTGATGAATAAACAAATTCTGTCATTTATCTTAATTAATTTGGAATAGAGATTTGGCGAAGAAACTCAACAGGTTTAGAACAATTGATAATGACAACCCACTGAGTATATGTACTACTGCTAATATGCTTTTGATATGATACTTGCAGAATAGCTCGTAGAAACACTTCTGGAATTACTCTACGTATTGCTGAAATCATAATAACTAGAATGAATGATTGAAATTCAATCCATTACAGAATCTCATTTTGTCCTTTCCACTGATGCGATCCCGAGGCAATAAGCAGCTGAGCGGGGCAGGGGTACGTGAGCCCGTCTCGCCGACCAGCGGCGCACAGAAAGGTTTTGTTTCTGCTAATTGGATTCATCAAGTCTGTTGGGAATGTACATTAGATTTAATCACGGGGGGTGGGGGAGGGGGGATGCACTAATAGACCTTTGTCTTAATGGGCGGCTGGGTAGCATGCCTGTCATTCGGCCATGATTTGGTAGTATGGTAATGTCATTATCTCGATTAACTTGTCTGTTAACGGTCCGAGTGCCAAGAGGTTTCTTGCATTGTGATGAACAAAGGTAATGTTGTTTATCATACACGAGCGGCGCACGGACCCCCTCCATACTCCTGTAGCCCAGAATACTCAGTGTATAAGAAAAGTGAGCTTCTTCTTTCACAAGGGCCCTGTAAGGTACCCCCCGCTGTATCTCGTCCCTGTAAGTTATCAGGGGCCTGAAAGGTGCGGGCCTTCTCCTTTATTATACCTTAGGGTGATACATGTTTAGTAGTTAAAGTTTAGCGCATGCCATATCAAACCTGGGTGACAACCAGCCTTGTATCACCCTCCATTCAATAATTCATAAAAACGAATAAAATCTTTAAGAAATAAAAAATCTGACATATGCATTATCTGCACAACGTTCCTAGCTACATTTTAGTTGCTTACTGTTTGTGGATTTGATGGATATCAAAAAAGTTGAAAAAAACACATGCAGCATCACTGTCCAACCATCACTGATTGCTGTGTGTCCTTCCTTGGGAGCTCACATCTAACAGAAAAGGTATAATAAATCCATAACCAACCTCAAGTGGGGTCCTCAGGGGGTCAGCACCGCTTGGCTGGACCCCGATATCAGCCTGCGGGCGGCCCTGCAGGCCCTGCCCTTAGGCTGATATCGGGGTCCAGCCTCAGGTGCCAACTCCCCTCATACCACTTTCTCAGTTCGTTTAATATGTATATAATTTATCATACTATAGGTTTAAAAATATCAAGCGTTTAAGAGTTTAATACACCACTGATACAGGCAGGGTGATAAGGTATTATCACCCTGGCGGGTGATCCAGGAAACTAGTTCCAGAAGTAGAAAATAAATCCACCTATTCAATTGGTCTAAGCTTTAAAATTTCACTTCAAAAAATTGCCAGGAATGATAAATCCATAACCAATTGGGAAGGGGTTACTCAAGGGGTTATCAACCTTTAGTATCAAAGGTCAGCCTTGTATCAGGCCCTGTAAGGTGCTGGCCTCACCCTGTATCAGGGCCCTGTAAGGTGCTGGCCTCACCCTATATCAGGGCCCTGTATGGTGCTGGCCTCACCATGTATCAGGGCCCTGTATAGTGCTGGCCTCACCCTGTATCAGGGCCCTGTAAGGTGATGGTCTCACCCTGTACCAGAGGCCTGTAAAGTGCTTGCCTCACCCTGTATCAGGGCCCTGTACGGTGTTGGCCTCACCCTGTATCAGGGCCCTGTAAGGTGCTGGCCTCACCTTGTATCAGGGCCCTGTAAGGTGCTGGCCTCACCCTGTATCAGGGCCCTGTACGGTGATGGCCTCACCTTGTATCAGGGCCCTGTACGGTGCTGGCCTCACCCTGTATCAGGGCCCTGTAAGGTGCTGGCCTCACCCTGTATCAGGGCCCTGTAAGGTGCTTGCCTCACTCTGTATCAGGGCCCTGTAAGGTGCTGGCCTCACCCTGTATCAGGGCCCTGTAAGGTGCTGGCCTCACCCTGTATCAGGCCCTGTAAGGTGCTGGCCTCACCATGTATCAGGGCCCTGTAAGGTGCTGGCTTCACCCTGTACCAGAGGCCTGTAAGGTGCTGGCCTCACCCTGTATCAGGCCATGTAAGGTGCTGGTCTCACCCTGTATCAGGCCCTGTAAGGTGCTGGCCTCACCATGTATCAGGGCCCTGTAAGGTGCTGGCTTCACCCTGTACCAGAGGCCTGTAAGGTGCTGGCCTCACCCTGTATCAGGCCATGTAAGGTGCTGGTCTCACCCTGTATCAGGCCCTGTAAGGTGCTGGCCTCACCTTGTATCAGGGCCCTGTAAGGTGTGGGCCTCAGTTTGTATGAGGTCCTGCACCTTACAGGGCCCTGATACAAGAGGAAGCCAGCAAGGTGTTGACCTCATCGTCCATTAATATTAATTTTCTTTAATTTGTTTACATATATGATGGATCAGTTTTCTTTCATTTGTTTACACATATGATGGATTTTGTCTTCCTTTTGTCTACCTCTGAATTTAAAACAACATTAAAGTATCATGTAGGAAACGCACATTATCTATGATTCATGCGTTCAGCGAAACATAATATTGAAATACTTTTTCTGCAGCAGTGTGAAATTAAAGCTAGCTGCTGCTGCTTTAGAATCGCGACTATAGCCCTTCAAAATGTAGCTATCCTTTCGACAGTCAATTAAATTGGACGATAACCGAGACAGAATTCCATAAAATACAATGTGAAAACTGAAGTCAGGTTTACACATGCTGATAACTATCCTTACGGCAATGCTTACGATAATATCGGAAGAGAATTGGGATGTAATTTAAGATAATATGATGTAAACCCTTCATAAGAACATGTACTGTTGTCGGGGCTATCGTAGGGCTGTCGGGACACTAAGGACAACTGTTGGGACTGTCATAAGGCTGAGGGTGAAGTTCAGAACGTTATCTTAACGATTATGACGGCCTGTGGAAACCCCCTTTCAGTAAGGGGGATAGAGGGGGTTTTACACAAGCTGTCAAAATCCTTACGATAGGTCCCCGACAGTCATTGTCGTTACCCTTAGGATAATCCCGATGGCCTTTGGATAATCCCAATAACGTTATCGGCCTGTGTAAACCAATTTTATCCTAATTCATTGTCTTAAGCATGTCGTAAAGCTTACGATGATTTATCGGGACTAATTCTTTAGGATAAAAGAACTTCAGACGTGTTTGAAATTTTCTTGAAAAAGCTTAGGTAAATGGGCTTACGACAATGGAATTCAGCTTAGGCTAATGATTTTTCTTGTCTTAAGGGCCGCTGTCAACCTGTGTAACCCCCCCCCCCCCGTTCGTAGGTCAAAGGACATATTGTTATACAAAACCATTATAGGTTACGTAAATTGCAAAGAATTTTTATAAGCCTTACGATGATCATTATCTTAAGCAATTATCGGGCTGTGTAAACCCTGCAAGACTATGAGGCTATGATAATCATTCCCGATATCCTACGACAGTGACCTAGAAACACAATTTTTTATTCAAACTATAATAGTATCGTAAGGTTTAAGATAATGGGTTGTCGTAAGGACCCGATGACGGCCTGTGTAAACCAGGCTTAAGAGAACTGTGGGGACCTGCATAAAGCCTACGATGAAGGTTGTATGTATGTAAACGCTCCTTGAGTTGCCGAGGGTTGGAAATAACCATGTGTAGTTGCGGTGCCATGCTAATGGTGTATCAGTGATGGTGTATAACCTCCATACGCTTCGGATTATTGGCACTACATAGTAACATAGTGTTCACAAACCTGTACCGGCCGTAGGAGGACGGCCAGCGGAGAGGAACTCACGACGAGCAGTCGTTCAGTATTATAGTATAGCCATGTCGGTGTTTGCTTAGGAATGAGATATCATAATATCATTAGTGTCTGTAGGAGATGAGAGCGCCAAGAGGTTTGTGAATGTATAAACAATGCTGTGGGATAGAAGGCGATGGAGTAAAGCTCACATACTATTGGTTATCAGAGTTAGAACAAGCAGAGACGCACAAATAACTTGGTGTTTCGTGGTAAAGGCCATATTCCAGTTTGCGATATTTGGCCCCCAAAACCGAGTTTTTATAAGGCGATGTTTTATAATTGCTAAACAAAAAAAAAATAGCGGCACTGATTTCCGATTTTTGATATGGAATATGACCGCGATCAATCCTGATTTTTGGTATCTAAAAATCATGAGCCAAAGATCATGAGTACTCGTACCATTATTTACTAACATGATCTTTCATAGCTGAAATAGACACACTTGCAATGTTTAGCGCTAACCCCTCAAATCATTTCCAGCCATGCTTTTTCCTCGTGGAATAGAGGCTTAAGGGTGGGGAGTTGGTTTGTTGTACGTGCTGTTTGCCCGCTGTCGGTGAAGGTATCCCTTGTTTACCGTGCGGAGGGCGCCGGCCGGCGGGGTGTGCCCTGTGTACTGCTACATACCGTCAGCCAAGTGCCTGGATTCCTACTTTTTACCTGAGACAATCCAAGCCACATGGCACTGCTCAGGTTCTGCTTGGTACTTGGGGCTGAGTATGACTAGAGGCGTAATCAGCGCATCGTTATAACTTATAGCACTTTTGTAAAAGGGGTTGTGGGGCAAAGCCGGGAATGACGTTGAAAGACACTCACATTCCATGGGATTTTGGGGCTTAATGACATAGAAGATGAATGTAGAAGCTAATGTAGTCTCAAACTTTCTATCGATGAAAACAGCTTTTGAATATTCCATGTAGAAGTTGAGATATTGGTTTCTGAATATGATAGGGTGGGACACTATAAAACCATCAAAAATACACAAAATTTCATCTTTACACTTATCTTAGCTTATTTCACTATTATTGGTCATTTTCTATGTAAATGTGACGTTCTCTGGTAAGTCGGGGTTGCCGATTCTTACAACAGAGGAACGTGGGGGTTGTTCGGGTCTCGGGGCGGACGGGGAATCCGGGCCAAGAACCGAGATGTGTTTCTAGAGTCGTGCCTCGCGCACGAGGGGGGGCTGAGCGAATCGATCGGGAATCGGCACTCGATGTCGACGGAGGACTGCGGGGGAGGGAAATTATGGTAGGGGTACGGGTCGGCCGGGGGGCGGTCCACCCCTGAGTTCCGGTCCGCGGGGGCGACGGGCCGACGGTCGCCTATTGTTTGGTAGCGTGGGGCCGAGCATGCCGCGCCCTCGTCCCCGCGGACTTCGCTCCCTCGTTCCGCTCCCCATGTCTTCGTACCATACTACGCCTCGGTTTCCGGTACTACTTCGGGCCTTCGTGCCCTACTCCGTTCCCTCGTTCCTCGTTCTTCGGGCCATCGGGCCCCTTACCCTATGTTTCTACTACCTATCTCGAACTTCGACTGTTTTGTCCTAACTTCGGCTTAATTACTCTGTTCGGCTCATCTTTAGCGGTTGTTTCAGGAAAGAGGACACGTCTGGACACCAGGAGAACTGTTAAAGAACTCTGTTTATTCGGGCCTCACCGCCCCTTTATATACTAGAGAGGTCAGCCCTGATTGGCTGCCTTCGGTCACGTGACCTACAACTGACGTCACTTCCGGTTTATATATTCCGTTTCCGGTTTACATTTCACTTCCGGTTTACATATTTCCGGGTTTCGTTCCATTACGTTTTCGTTATTCGTTCTTTACATATTCGTTATTCGTTCTTTACATATTCGTTCTTTACATCTATTTCGTTCTTCGTTCTTTACATATTCGTTCTTTACATCTATTTCGTTCTCTTACATATATTTCTATTATTACCTTATTTCTATTATTTTAACCTCTATGTATTTTGGCTGAATAGCCGTTCATCACACCCTCCCGCACCTTCTTGAAAGGTGGGAAAACACGTTATACAAAATTTCAACACAGTTCATACAGCAACGACAACAGAACATACTCTAGAACCAGAAACATTTCAATCCTACGCTCCTTATCGGTAGAGGAGGAGGTGTCACCCTCTGTCCTCCCCGGTCTACTTCGGAGGGCCCCCGGGGCCTATCCGGCTAATTATTATTTCTCTTCTTTCTTCGTTTTTCTCTCTTCGTTTTATATATCTTAGTCTCTTTTTATCTTCGTCAGAGTTCTCTTATCCTTGATCTATTTAGGACCCGTTTTTTTTTTACACCTCCTCTTTTTCTCGTCTTTAGGATGAGCGAGCCGGTCGTGGCTCTCCCACCCGGGACTGGGGATCGGTCGTGACCCCGTCGCCCCCGCTCCTCTCCTCTGGGCTCTATTTACTTAGCCCCTCGGCGCGTTTTTCCTCGCCTTTTTACCCTCATTAGGACAGAGGGACCGGTCGTGGTCCTCCTGCCCGGGGCCATGGGTCGGTCGTGACCCGCAGTGCCCCCGTTCCCTTCGTTTTCCGTCGTCCAGACGTTCTCCCCTAGTTCGGGTGGAGAATCGGTCGCGACTCTCCCACCCAGAGGCCAGGGCCGGTCGTGACCCTTAGTCCTCTCGACCCTCGATCCGTTCTACCGTCGTTCAGACGTTCTCCGTTGTTTTTGGGTAGAGAATCGGTCGTGATTCTCCTACCCGGTCGGTCGTGACCCCTCGTTCTTCCGTAACTATTACTCTTCTCTGCGTTCTCTTAGGTGATGATGATGATTTTAAGGATGAGTTGAAGAAGAAAGACTGAAGTTTTTTGTAGATAGAATGTTCTTTTTGGACTTCGCACCCTCGGTCGCCTCGGCATTCAGAGCCCTCCAGTGACTTTTTCACGTTTGGCAAGGACAACATGTTCGAGCCAAAGGCCAAGGTACCCAAAGAAGAAGATGGCGTTGTATGTGGAAAGGAACTTAACTTCATGCATTAAAGCTTAGAGTGGAAGCTTCAGCAGACGACGTCGCGGGTTTCGTGCTATTTGTCACAGTGAAGCTTTGAGATGGAGTCCGGGTGAAGGTGAGACTGAGAAGATTAGAATCATTAATTATCGATGAAGTGTCCGTTTTCCGTACAGGAACTGAAGTTTGACTTTTACGACACATGTCCTCATGGTTAACCCAGCATCAAGATGTTCCGTCCTCGACCACGTCGACACATTTGAAGATTTCAGGATTTCAGAAAGAGATGTCGGAGAGAGTCCACCATAGTAAAGTATTTCCGTCACCGTTCCGGGCCCAAGTGGCATGACAACAACCGGAACGGAGACCTGATTAAGAAGATAATTTTGATGAAGTTTCTTTTTGATGACAGGAGCCGGTGCCTCTCATCCCTCCCCCCCTCCGTAAGCAACGGCAGGAAGACAGTCCTCTTTGGGGCGAGAAGGAGGCTCCTTCGTTCTACTGATGAGATGATTTTCCTAAGAAGAGGATTCCTGTTTCGGGCACTCGGGCCCTCGTTCGTTTCCTAGGCTCTCGGGCCTCGCTCTGTTTACTAAGTTTTTCTCTTCGTCCTCCCGGAGGACCGTGCTTATAGACGATTTTCGTGAGACTGTAATACCAACAAATAGTTCGTTAAATAGAAGTAAGTTTAAGATCCGGTCTGGTTTTGATTTTGGAGTAAGGCCACAGTCGTCCACGGTGCCATGTCACATTGCATGAAGCCACTATGCCTATGACGAACGCCGAGACAACAACTCCGAGCCGTTCCGGGCTGCTCCTAGGTACGACGGTTCGAAGTTGGTAAGTTGAAGATATTAGTGAGAAGGAGAAGAAGAAGCCGTAGAAAGTGAAGATGGACGACATCAACCGGGACCTGCACCCAACGTCAACCTCTGAGATCCGGAACGGGCCCATTCTCAATAAAATAGCATATATAGAGAACTCATCCGATGTCGAACTCCAAGAAGGGTCGCTCCTCGTCGCTCTTTGCAGACCTCTTGAGGTGTCTATCGAGGCATCCGCGGCCGACGTTCCAAGCACCACCTCCCTGTATATTTCAAAGATTACTTCCCTATATGTTTCAAAGACTATTTTGTTTCGTTCCTCGAGAAGAAGACATCAGGAAATACGACATGGAAGGAGTCTCTGTCGTTACTGCAGGTAAGATATTAATATAAGTTTTTAGTAAGTCTATTAATTTTCGTTTCTTGTTCATGTATTGCTTTTACTATATATTACGGTCGGTCACGAGCCAGGGCCCCTAAGTTATCGTCCCTGCTCGTGCCTTGGTCCTCCGGGAGACATCTACGACTCGCCGCAATCCTTTCACGACTCGCTGCATCAACTCTGGCACGATAAAACCAGCATTCAGGTCGAGAAGTTCCATTTTGTCGCTCTTCGTATGCGGTAAGAGGCTGAAGACAAGGAAACTCAGAAGATGATGGTACATGAATCCGGGCTCATCCACATTCTGATCGATCCATCCAAAATCAAGAAGACAAAGTTGCAGGAAGTAGAAGTGCCGCTAGAGGACAGAGGTCGTCTCCTCCTCGCCTCCAGATCGCTCAAGGCAGCGCGGGAGAAGGGTTTTCAGTCTTGGCCCGCGCCAGCCTTTCCTCCAGCGGCGAGTCGCCGGCCCACCGGTACCTTATTTACCCCGGCACGACCGTCGACTCAAAGACTACAATGACAACACTGTCCGTCCATTCTGATTTCCTTTCTTCGATTCCGCCTCCCAACTTTCACTCTCGCTCCCGGGCCGCCCGGCCCGCCATCCATTTCCGCGACCGGACGATCCCGTTCCACCTGCTCGGTCCCAACCAACGCAGCGGGCTCCAGGGAGGAAGAGGAACAGCTACAAACTTGTTTTTCCTCCTAGCGCCTCCTTCCGTCCCGTATTCGCCCCGCAGGCTTGGTAAGTTCATTCCAGTCATGGACCCTCCAGCTCGCTGATTACACTCAACACCTCCTAACACATGTGGTTTCGTTCACTTCCGCAAGAAGATTCCCATAAAGAAACTAATAAGAATAAATTAAGATAAGAATGTTCGAGCCCGCCAGTCCGTTCCCGATGAGTTTAAGTAAAGTTTTCGGGCCCGTCCAGCGGTCTCCAGGAGAGTCTTTTATCCAGGCTTCGGCCTCCTGTGCGGCTCAGGTACCTCCGCCTCGGCCCGGTTCTCTCCCTGGGGGTTTGACACTATGGGTGAGGAGCCAACGCCCCGTAATCCCTCCCCACCCGACTCGCGACGCGCCATCTTCCGCCTCTGGTTCCGTCGCGCTGTTTTTCTTCCGTGCAAGACCTCGAGCAGCATCTACTTCACCCTTCTTCTTGGCGCCGGATCGGCAGCAACAGTCTCTCCTCCCTAGCGGGGAGCTCGAGAAGCTGATCCACCATTCCGCTCTGTTTTTCCGCCTCTCTTGTCGCCTTCAACAAGTCATCCAGTTGATCCTCGCTTTTGTACATCACTAGGGTCTAAGCCAATTGGACGGTCCGGTTGTGTTCGTTAACTAGCCGGTCGACCCCCGGGAACTCCCTGGTCAACGGCCCCAGTGCCGCCGTCGGGAACTGCGCCATCGCTTCTTCAAATGTCTCTGGCTTGCGGCCCGTTTCTAGTGCCATCAGGAACGCCATAGACGCCGAAGCCATTGCTCTTGTCTTGGCCATCATTCCTCGCACCTCCCTCGGGGGCCACATCAGTTGCACCCGAATGGCCTTTTCCGCGTCCCAGTCTCGTACCGCTCGCGCCGTCACCGGAAAGTGTCCCTGTAAGACCTGGTGAATGGCCTGTGTCCGTAATAACTTGAGTCTCGGTGTTTCCCTAGATGGTCCTGCCGTCGGTATCTCCGTTCCTATAGACCCGAACACTGAATCCGCTCCCGACTCGTCCAATTCTTGTTTCTCCGGCTCGTATCCTCTGGTCTCGGCCTGCCCCAACTCCATGTCCTCTGAGTCTTCCACCTCCGCGTCCATGGACTGGGCAGCCGGTATTTGTAATCTGTGTATCACAACCCGCGGTTGTAGCGCCCGCCCATGTTTATCCTCGTCCTTGAGTGGGGTATCCGGTCCTGGCGGCGATCCCATACGTTCGGGCGACGGTGGTCCCGGGGTCTCTTCCGATCCTTGCGACCCGAAAAACGAGCTCCCCAAACTGGCTCGAGTCAGGTTGTCAACCGCCGCCCGTGTCTCTGGCGTGTCTGGTGCTACCGTAATGTCTCTCATTCGTTTCAATCCTGGGGGCGGCACTATCGGCTGCTTACATACCATCTTCTCCAGGGGTGAATCCGCTTTCGTCGGGGTAGGGGTAGAGAACAGCGGCTGTGTCGAGGCCGTCGACGCCGTGTCCTCCGGCCTGGCCGCATGCCGAACATACTTTACTTTCTCCACTCGCCCCGACGGTTTGAGTCCCTGCCTTTCTGCCATCTCGCGTAGAAACCTCCCTAGGTACAATGCTTCTCTTTCCACCAGCCGGCCTCCCTGTGCTTCCCGAATGCTGTCCTCCAGCTCCCGGTCGGATCTCGCCTCGTGGTAACCCCTGAACGATCCCTCCCGGTTCATTGTTCCTTTTAAATACCCGGGGTACCTCGGGTGTCGTGATTCGTATATCACTGATTTCTTATGAACTGTCATCATAGTAAATTGTGCGTCGCTACAAGGTGGTTCTAGTCCCGTGGTCCGTCTGACTCCTGTCGAGGTCTCAGGCTGCGATGGTCCCAGCTCTCCCGTGCTGCTAGACTCAGCGATAATCAAAGACCGATCGCTTCGGGCCGACATACTCCTGCCTGACTCCGACTGGTCCGAACTCGTTCCCTCCTCCAATTCTCTCGGGACTTTCTTGACCTTTTTCCACTTCTTCTTTCGCGACGGCTCCTCCGCCGGGCATCCCTGCGTCGGGGGCCTCTTGAAAGCGAGCGGCTCCTCTTCCTCTTTGACTTTCGGTCGTTGGTCGTCGGACGAGCTCACTAATTCCACCACCTCAGCCCCCGGTGGTATTCCTGAGCAACCCGGCTTCGGGGTGGGTGTGGATGTCCGTCCTTTTCCTCTGCCTGGGAGTCCTCGTCCTCTCGGTTCCCGTGGTTCTCCCTGGGCGTTTAACTTCTTAATTCGGCTCTGTACTAACCCTGATATTTGGTCTGGTGTCAGGAGTGGCTTCGGGTTGACCACGGCTCGGCTCGCGCTTCGCGGCGACTCGGTGTCTTCCTTCCGTACTCCTTTCGCGGCCCTCCGAGGGGAACAACGCGTGGGTGTCGATCGTTCCGCCACCTCGGCCAGGGGTCCCTTCCCTGCTGCTTTGGCTGCTTGGGCTCCCTCGCCGGCCTCGTCGGCCTCTGATCCTTCTTCGGTTGCTACCTGCTCCAGCTGCTCGGCGTCGCTGTCCTCGGATCCTCTCGACGCCCTCGGGTAGTAAGGTATGCGGATATGCCGTCGCGGCCTCTCCAGTGCCTCCTTATCCACCGCCCTCTCAGGGGGTTGAAACCCCTCCGGATGGCGCACCGCGTAGTCCCGTTCCATGTTGGCTACCCGGGCCGCCGTTTCATCCCCAGCAGCGAAACTGGTGTACGGCGGTCGTCCTTTCGGGTCCAAGGCGAACGCCGCAGCATACTCCAGCCTCAGAAGGGGGTCTTGCTTCGGCATCCCCCTCTGCAGGTTCCCTTCGTGTGAGTCCGTCATGTGCTTCTTCCAGTCCTGGTGTGTCGAATAGGCTCGATTCGAACACACCGGGCACATGTAGTACTGCTTCCGTAATCCATCGTGCTGGCCTTTAATATGCTTGACCAAGTGCTTAAACTCCTTTCCGTGACAATGTCCTTCCCAGCACTGTCCGCTCATCGTGTCCGTTTTCCGGGCTTTCGGGGCTCGTTCCAATCCTGAAGCTTGTCCCGTCAGCCGTTTCCGTTTTTGTCTCGTGGTGATGCTGCTCGTCTCGCTTCTCTGCTTTTCCTTTTGCCTTCTTCTCCTTAGCTCAGTCTGCTCGTCTGCGATTTGATGAATCCTGATCGGCTGACCAGAATGACCTGCTCCGGCGAGCGCTCTGCCTTTTATAGCCGCCGCAGGCGGAAGTGGGCATGGCCTGCACTAGCGACCCCTAGCGTCAGACTCACCATCCACTTCTGCGGTGGCGCCCCCTACTATTTTCCGGTCCCCGGGGCCCGCCGCTGGTCACCGCCTCGCCTGCTTTTTACCTCGCGGCCCTTCGCCCGTCCAAGCGTTTTTCCTAGGCCTTTTATTGCCCCACCGGACGTCCTCGGTCTTTTCATCCCTCGTCGCCTTCTCTTGCCTTTTTCATCTTGGCCCTCACAGTGCTTCCGCACACTTCCCGGAGAACACAGGGGCTCGGCGTTATCATCTCCTCGCCGCCGCCCCGTTCTCTTTGTCCTCTTTTACTCCTTTTACGACCTACTTTAAAGCCCGTCCTCGTTTCAGGCCTCGCCTTTTACAGCCGTCCGTTCGTTCCTCCGGCGTTCCCGAGAGTGCCGCATCTACTCTCCTCCGGTCTCCTGGACGCTGTAAAGCGGTATTACCAAGTCGGCATTACTTCAGAAGTCTTCACCAGCTTGCCACCGGGTCTGTCTTCCGTTGTAATCCAACCATCTTTTCCACGCTGTGGTTCCTCCGAACTGACCGGAAAGCGGCTCCGTGGGACTACTTTAGACATTCGGGCCGTCGTGGCTCCCGAACGCCGTTTTTCGTTCCAACCCCGCATTTCCCACCTATATTACATCCGCAAGAGAACCAATCTTCAGCTAGGTAGCAAATCTCTACAGCCTAACGACCTGCACTCCTACTGTAGTGGTCAACGCACCGCCCCGACTCAATGGCCCCAGGTTGATCAGTCCTTTTTGGCCAAAGCCTTTTTGTGTAGCGCCGATTTGGTCGTTCCCTTGGTCCTCTTCCACCTGCGGAATCGAGACACGAAAACGACTTCATCACAAAAAGGGGTGCCCCGTTTCCTTACGTGCCCTAGCGCGCCCCACCCCAAGCATTTACTGTGCAGCCTCGTATCCTTGCTGGTCAGCTACCATCCAGGCTGGCGCAGCGTGTCCTCGGTAGGGTTCCAGGCGGTCCACATGGACCACCCCCCCCGGTTTCCCTCGTTTCTTCCGTACTACCACCCGTCCTCGGTCAAGCACCTTGACGATCAGTGCAGGGCCCATCCATGGAAATCGCAACTTCGTTCCCTTGTCCCTATCCACTACCGTATCGTGCACCCAGACCAGTTCTCCGGCGTGGTATTCCCGCCGAGTCACCTTCCCATCGTACTCATGTTTCTGATGGATGGCGGCTCGTTTCAGCCCCGTCCGGGCCTCCCGATAGGCCGCGACTAGCCCTTCCTCCAGGCTTTCCACATAGTCGCCTACCCGTCGGGGTTCCTCCTCTGGTCCTAGAGGTCTCCCATAAATCGCCTGTCGCGGCATCATGGTCTGTCGGCCCAGCATCATCATATTCGGTGTCACTCCCGTGCTGGCTTGCGGCGTTGCTCTATAACTCATCATCACGAGCGGGACCATCTCGTCCCATTCCCGGCCCGTCGCTCGGCAGCTGGCTTTCAAACAACACCCCAAAGTACGGAAACTTCGTTCTATGTACCCGTCACTCCTGGGGTGGTACGGCGTCGTTCTTGTTTTGTGTATCCCGAATAGTGCACAGACCTGAGCCACCACCTCGGATTCGAAATTCGTGCCTTGATCCGAGTGTAGTTCCCGAAACGCGCCGTACCGTGCTACTACTTCTTCAACCAGTTTGTTCGCCACTGTCGTTGCCTTTTGATCCGGGATCGGGAAACACTCCAACCACTTGGTGAAATAGCATCCCACCATCAGGCAATACTTATTTCCTCGTTTGGTGACTGGGTACGGGCCCGAAACATCCATGGCCAGCCGTTCCATCGGCTCCCCCACTATGTACTGATGTAGCGGCTCCCGTCTTCCTCTTCCCTTTTTCAGCAACGCGCAATCACATTCTCGACATTCCTTCCGCACGTCTTCCCGGAGTCCCGGCCAGTAAAACCCTTGTTCCAACAGGGCCGTCGTCCTGGCGACTCCTAAATGCGCTCCTGCCGCGCCTCCATGGTATTCCCTTACCAACTTGGCCCGTTCCCCTCGGGGAACAACCAACTGGTTCCTCCAACCATGCCCTTCTAGTTCCCAGTACTTCCGATGCAGCACGCCATCCCTGAGGCTTAATCGTTCCCATTGCCTCCATAGGATCTTTGTTTCCCGGGATTCCGGAGATATGGCCTCCCAACCTGGCCGGTCCGCATCTTTTTCCATCCGTGCGACAATCGGCCCTATATCTCGATCCCTCCTCTGCGCTGCTCTCATCTCCTGCGGGGACCATCCGGGCTCATACCCCCGGGCCCGCGTCACTACTCTCACTTTTTCGGTATTCTCGTGCTCCTCTCCACATTGTTTGCACGGATACCGGGACAACGCGTCAGCGTTCCCATGCTTCCTGCCCGGTCGGTGTTGGAACGACACATCATGCGAGTCCACCGAGCAGCCTGCCCCATCCACCGAGCAGCCTGCCCCATCGGTTCCTTACTTCTCTGCAGCCAACTGACCGCGCTATTATCCGTCCGGACTATCACGCGTTGACCATAGATGTAGCACCGAAAATGCTTCAAAGCTCGCACCACCGCCAACAGTTCTTTCCGCGTGGTGCAATACTTTCGTTCGTTTGACTCCAGGGTTTTGCTCGTGTAAGCTATCACCCGTTCCTCCCCTCTCTGCTCCTGTGATAGCACGGCTCCCGTTCCCACGTCACTGGCGTCTGTGTCAAGCCACCATTGTCCATCTTCCTCCGGGAATCCCAACACCGGGGCCTCCGTAAGCGCCTTCTTCATCGCGTCAAATGCCTCTTGTCGTCTCGCGCTCCACACGAATGGTTCCTCCTTCGTTGCCAATTCATACAAGGGGGCAGCCAACTCCGTGAAGCCGTCTATATGCCTTCTGTAGTACGAACATAATCCCACGAAGGCTCGTACCTCGTGGAGATCCCGCGGGACCGGCCACTCGGTTACTTGCCGACACTTTTCGGGGTCGGGTTCGATCCCGTTGAATGAGACAACGTGCCCCAAGAACGGAATCTTCTTCTGGAACAGCTTACATTTTCGCGCCTTTAACCTGCAGCGTTCAATCGGTCCAGAACCCGTACCAATCTTTCCAGAGTCACTTTAAACGTTGGTCCAAAGACCAGTATGTCATCCAAGTATACCAGACACTCCTCCCACACGATTCCTCTGAGGATTCTTTCCATCAGTCTCTCGAAGGTGGCTGGGGCGTTCACTAGCCCGAATGGCATCACTTTAAACTCATACAATCCTCCTTGAGTCACGAAGGCCGTCTTTTCTTGGTCCTCCGGTGCCATCTCCACCTGCCAATATCCGCTTGCGAGATCCAGACTGCAGAAGAATAGGCTTCCTCCCAAAGTGTTGAGGCTGTCCTCTATCCGCGGGAGCGGATAGGCGTCCACTTTCGTAGCCTGGTTCAGTTTTCGGTAGTCAATACAGAACCTCGTTCCTCCGTCCTTCTTTTTGACTAGAACGGTCGGGCTACTCCACGCACTCCCGCTCTCCTGGATAATCCCTAGATTTAACATATCCTCCACCAGTGCTCGTTCTTCCTCTCTCCTGGTGGCCGGATACCGTCTGACCCTCTGCTTGATCGGCATCTGATCCCCCGTTTTAATTCGATGTTGTACTAAATCTGTACGTCCTAACTCATGTTTCGAGGTCGCAAACATTTGTTCCCGGGCCATGATGGCTTTCTCCAGCTCTTCGCCCTCCTTCGTGGTCAGGTCTTTCTTAGCCTCCCCTATCATTTCAACGAGCGCTCCAGGGGGTTCTTTTGCTTCACTTCCTATTCCTCGTACCTCTTGTACGAAGGTGGCTTCTCCGAGTACCCCGCCGGTTTCCAATTTCGCGCTCTCGGTCCCTCGGTTGGCCACCCAAACTTCATTTTCTTCTCCCAATGTCACCGTTCCTGGGATCACCTCCAGTCCCATAGGTAATCCAGCGCCGGTGATGACAGCCAGCTGTCCACTCCGTCCTATGTCTATTCTCGCTACTACTGTTACTCGGGTCACTTGGAGTGGGGGTATTTCCGTCGTTTTCTCGATTCGCACGACCTGTCCTCCGACGGTAACTGCCCGAATCCCATCCGTTCTTTGTTCTACTCCCGGGATTCGTTCCCCCTCTCCCTCCCCCTCGGCGGGCAGGAAGATGGCACTCGCGTGGGGCTTAACTGTCAGCCGGTATTTCACCGCGAAGTCGTTTCCCAGGATCCCTTCATCTCTACCGATGTCTGCCACCATGAACGTCCACTTCAACACGCGTGTTCCCAATTTTACTGGCAAGTTCGTGCATCCGTAGCACCGCAACGGACTACCATCCACCGAGCAGAGACGTCCTTCATATCCATCCAGTTCTTCCCATTTTCGTCCCCACTCTCTCCAGAGGCGTTCCGACAGCAGACTGATCATAGATCCGGTATCAACCAAAAAACGGACGACACTCTCTCCCACCATCCCGGCCACATAAAGTCCACATTCTCCCATGCCTACTACTTCTCTCGCCGCGCCTGAGGGGGGCCCCGCGCTTACTGCGACGGCGACTGTCCGTTTCCCTGACGCTGAGAACACTCTCTTGCGAAATGGCCCTTCTGGTGACATTGATGACACTCTAAATCTTCTTTTCGCTTCTTAAACGCCTCCCTCCGGGCCGTTGCTTGTCTTCTAGCTTCCCGTTCTTCTGCCAATTCTTTCATCATCTCCTCCAACTTACCGTTCAAGGCCATGATCTGTGTATTGGCGTCCTCCTCGGGCTTCACTGCCCGCAGGAGGCGGCGTGAGTATCGTTCCTGTATTTCTACCACCTCTACCGCCTCCTCTAGTGTCTTGCATCCTTTCTCTGCACACTTCAGCTGAAGGTCTTCCCCAACTGCAGCCTGGAACGCATGTAATGCTGCTTTTTCCTGGCTAGCATAGTCGTTGGAGAAGTAGGCTCTCGATGCCAGTCGCCGGGCATTATCAGCCAACTCCTTCGCTGTCTGGTTCTTTACACGTTTCAAGCCCGCCAACTCTTGCAGAGCATTACACGTGTCCTTCTCCTGACCGAACCTCCGGCGCAACGCATCCACCCTCGCTGAGTAACGGAGTCGTTCCCTGTCCGGGAGTCCGACAAAGTACATTCGTGCCGTTCCCGTCAGCGAGAGAAAAAGCATCGCCGCTTTTTCCTCGGCCGTCCAGCGTCCCAATGTTGCGTACTCCTCAAACTGGTTGATCCATCCCTCGAAATCCGGTTTACCGTCATACTTCTCTGGTCGTAAACTGAACTTCTTCAAACTCACTCCTTCCTGACCGGTCTGTTGTTGTTGAGCCCGCACATTCTGCTCATCCGTCGGGGTGGACGTTCCCATAAAATTAAACTGCCTACCCATGATGGTCGTGTCCTCCGCTTTGGTCTCGGTTTTCGCACCTCCTTTCTCCTCCCCACCTTCCTTGAAGGCGACGTCAGAATCCATCTGCTCGAAGACTGTCGCAGTCGCCATGAGTATCCAATACCGATGAAACACCCAAGATCCACAAGTCCGTATGTGCCTATTTCAGCACCACCGCTGCCACCAGTGTGACGTTCTCTGGTAAGTCGGGGTTGCCGATTCTTACAACAGAGGAACGTGGGGGTTGTTCGGGTCTCGGGGCGGACGGGGAATCCGGGCCAAGAACCGAGATGTGTTTCTAGAGTCGTGCCTCGCGCACGAGGGGGGGCTGAGCGAATCGATCGGGAATCGGCACTCAATGTCGACGGAGGACTGCGGGGGAGGGAAATTATGGTAGGGGTACGGGTCGGCCGGGGGGCGGTCCACCCCTGAATTCCGGTCCGCGGGGGCGACGGGCCGACGGTCGCCTATTGTTTGGTAGCGTGGGGCCGAGCATGCCGCGCCCTCGTCCCCGCGGACTTCGCTCCCTCGTTCCGCTCCCCATGTCTTCGTACCATACTACGCCTCGGTTTCCGGTACTACTTCGGGCCTTCGTGCCCTACTCCGTTCCCTCGTTCCTCGTTCTTCGGGCCATCGGGCCCCTTACCCTATGTTTCTACTACCTATCTCGAACTTCGACTGTTTTGTCCTAACTTCGGCTTAATTACTCTGTTCGGCTCATCTTTAGCGGTTGTTTCAGGAAAGAGGACACGTCTGGACACCAGGAGAACTGTTAAAGAACTCTGTTTATTCGGGCCTCACCGCCCCTTTATATACTAGAGAGGTCAGCCCTGATTGGCTGCCTTCGGTCACGTGACCTACAACTGACGTCACTTCCGGTTTATATATTCCGTTTCCGGTTTACATTTCACTTCCGGTTTACATATTTCCGGGTTTCGTTCCATTACGTTTTCGTTATTCGTTCTTTACATATTCGTTATTCGTTCTTTACATATTCGTTCTTTACATCTATTTCGTTCTTTGTTCTTTACATATTCGTTCTTTACATCTATTTCGTTCTCTTACATATATTTCTATTATTACCTTATTTCTATTATTTTAACCTCTATGTATTTTGGCTGAATAGCCGTTCATCACATAAATATTCACTGTAGACCTATCAAAGTAAATTTCAATAATCCCCAAATTTAAATTAGAGGCTGTAGGATGAGATACCATAAGGCAGTCATTGTATGGTACATTAGAGGCTGTAGGATGTTCATCACATAAATATTCACTGTAGACCTATCAAAGTAAATTTCAATAATCCCCAAATTTAAATTAGAGGCTGTAGGATGAGATACCATAAGGCAGTCATTGTATGGTACATTAGAGGCTGTAGGATGTGGGGCTATGAGGAGGTATGGTATGGTACATAAGATGCTGTAGGATGATAGGCCACAAGACAGTCATTGTATGGTACATAAGATGCTGTAGGATGTGGGGCTATAAGGTAGGTATGGCAGGGGCCATGTATGGTATATAAGGGTAGAGTTAGGGTATGCAGGGCTCTCTGGGCATTACAGTACTGGTTGTTAGACAGTCGGTTTTTGATACACAAAGGAATTGCAGGTGCCGGAAGGCAGTTCTTGTATGGTACATTTGGGGATATAGGGGCAGAGGCCGTATAGAACACAAGCTAGCAGGGTCTAGAAATGGGCAAGGGGTTTAGTGGGTCAATATACAGTATACATGTATGTAGGAAACGTAGGACGAGCCGTGAGGTGGGGGGATGACATGATCTGCCGTGATGATTCCGTGCCTGCAGTGCGGGGGGAGCCGTGTTGAGCCGGCTCAGAGGGACCAATGAGGCGCTGACCGGGCGGGCAGACGGCTGAGCCGGCCTCAACACGAGCCTATCTCACCGGCCCGGAAAGGAGGGGGTCGTTCGGGGTGCAGCTCACGTGCCTCCAGCCAATCATTATCCAAAAGGGAGGAGGTAGTCGAAAGGAGGACAGTTGGGGTTGGTCCTCTTCCAGCGCTGACTGCTGGACCTTCCCGCTTCTACACACCCTTCTCACTTCCACACCCTGTCCAATCCCCTGTGGTCGAAAGTTAAATTAGTCAAAGCAGATCATAATTATTTATCTGGCATTTGATTGCTTTCCTCTGCTTCCCTATACAAGCCTTTGACTTCTCCAACTCCTTACCCCTTTTCCTATATGCCCTTCACTTTTTCCACCCCACCCCCCTTCCATACACGCCCTTCCATTCTCTAACCTCTGTCCCCATTTTCTGCATACCCTTCATCTGTCCCACCCTCCTCCCTTACAATTACATGTCCCTTAATTCCGTACCCTCCCAACCCTGATCTGGTCTCTACCACCCTTTGCACGTGGCGGCAGCTTCCACGACCCAAGGCCCGGCCGAGGTACAATCTATAGGTGGGCGTTAGGGCAGCGGCCATTAGGGCTATTGGGGATTTAGATTTGCGAGGATCTGCGTGAAACATGGCGTCTATTACTCTGATTACACCGTCTGGCCATTAGGCGGTGGTCAGCGCCGGGCGGCCCACGGTCAGTCAGGCCCCCGGCACGGACCCAACGTCCCCACACTCTCATTTGACACAGTGACAGAGTACTGCCTTCCTGACAGCCGATTTTTACTCGTTTCAAGAGACGACATAAATTCCAACGGTAATGAACCTATGGCGGAAGTGTGAAGCTCCTGAGTGATCGCTGCGCATGCTCTACCGGATGTTTGGCATTCTCCCACGCACGCAGCCCCCTCTGGTGGCAACAGGGGACACGATTAATGCGGCAGGCGGGACCCGACGACGACCTTTCAATATGGGGCAACGACCAGGTCGTACCCATTGTCGTAGTCACAGGGAAAAGACCAATACATATTGAGGTCGTGTGCCGTGTTGTAGGTCAACAGGTTCCAGACCCATCAACATTGAAAAACAGCTCTCAGGGCGATTTGTCGGTCGACGTATCGGTCGGTCAGCGTATCAGTTGGTCAACATATCAGCCGGTCAGAAAATTTGAATAAATCTTTTTTTTGAGGGGATTCAATATCTGAGGTCATTTCTTTTGTAACTATGACAAATTCATTACCATAAAATGTATCACTCTATCATTTTACTAAACACATAATCCTGAAGAAATATCTCTGAACCTCTGAACTCCCATTCCTACAAGTGCATTACCTACAGCTCTTTCATACTGCTACATTTTGTTTTGGCATATCAAATACTAATAATTTGAAGAAGTATTAACCACCGCTATTAAAAAATCAAGAACATACTGTACCTTCATTTGCTTCACTTGTTGATGCTCAACCTTATTAGAAATTCTTGACTTTTTAATGTGGCTCTTTGTGGTGACAATAGTTATGACAATCCAGTCGAGCAATAATGTATTTATTTCTTGATCAAGGTCATGACGGAAAAAACGGATTCAGTTTAGAATTACTATGGTACTTTATGTATATTAAAAAGAGAACACCTTGAAGACCAAGACCTGTTTCTAGCCATTCCATAATGTGGTCTCTGTAGTAGCATCCCATATTACTCACACACAGTACTCACAGTGCATTACATCAGTGTCATTTTGCCAATTCTATACATCGTCAAGAGGCGATAAAGAAAACAAATTGATAATTATGCTAAGAGACTTTTTATTATTCGGCTTATTCCTGAACCGTTTGACTGAGATATCAATTCAGAGACCCTAAACAGAACAAAACGTTTTACCACTAAGGACTTGGGGGAATTAGGGAAGGTACAATCTAAGACAAATCGGTGTTACTATATCGTATAGCCCGTCCTCTTGCCCCAGTCTTTGTAGAAAAATGCTTTGCATGTGGAGGTGAGGCTGGTTTGGGCAACACGACATTGGAGACATGAGACTCACATGAAGCAGAACTCGGTCCTCTGCCAGATACCATCAGAACAGCAATGAAGCCACCTCCCCCACCCACCCACCCACTCAGTCGGGGCTGACGCCTCGTGCCCGCCGCGACACGAACACCCACCACGGCCGGCCTCTACAAACACACTCCTGCCACTCGGTAAGCCGCTTCATCTCGAGTGCCTCCGTTTCCGGCAGGGATCTGTGGCGCTAAACATCGATGGAACAGCAGAACTGAAATGCCCATCTCGGAAAGAAGAGGGCATTTAAACACGGCGGTGTGAGATCAGAGAGACCGGGCAGTGTGGAGGTGCGACACTGCGGGCCGGGCGCCTACAGGTGCCCCTCCAGGCCCCTGCCCCACCTGTCGCCCGGCGGGCAGCTGCATGCAGGGGGCGGGAAAAGACGGCCGTGTGAGGCGGCCATCGGGGGACGCAGGAGGTGGTGCGCCGGGCCAGCCTCCCAGGTCTTTGTAGGGCCACATCAAAGCGCGCCAGGTACTTACTTACTGGTAGCGATGCGCTTTACGTCTTAAGGAGAGCATTGCATGATGATGAGCTTTTTATGCGCAGCTTTTTATGTCTATTGGAGCTGCAGTACGCAGCGTTAGAAGAAGGTCAGTCCCTGAGGATGGAGTATTAAGGTACATGCATTTAGAGGGCTGGCGCAGAATGTGGAGCTCTGAGGGTGTGGCACTGTGTATGGGACCATGATGATAATCGGGGCAGGGAGTTTAGGTCGGGGCAAAGAGGTATAAAGGGCACTGCAAACAGGATACTGAGGTTGGAGCACGAGGGAAGGGGCAGTTAAAGTGGGCCAGTGTGGGGAAGGCAAAAGGGGATTGGGCACTCAAGATGAGGTTAGGGCAGTGAGGTTAGGGTAGTGAGGTTTAGGCAGTGAGGGTGGGTCAGTGAGGGTTGGGCAGTGAGAGTGGGCAGTGAGGGGGGGGACAGCAAGGGGGGAGGAGAGGGTGAGGCAGTGAGGGTGAGGCAGTGAGGGTGGGGCAGTCGGGGTGGGGCAGTGAGGGTAACACAGTGAGGGTGGGACAGTGAGGGTGGGGCAGTGAGGGTGGGTCAGTGAGGGTTGGGCAGTGAGAGTGGGCAGTGAGGGGGGGGGGGACAGCAAGGGGGGAGGAGAGGGTGAGGCAGTGAGGGTGAGGCAGTGAGGGTGGGGCAGTCGGGGTGGGGCAGTGAGGGTAACACAGTGAGGGTGGGACAGTGAGGGTGGGGCAGTGAGGGTGGGACAGTGAGGGTGGGGCAGTGAGGATGGGGCAGTGAGGGTGGGACAGTGAGAGTGGATCAGTGAGGGTGGGGCAGTGCGAGTTGGGCAGTGAGGGTTGGACAGTGAGAGTGGATCAGTGAGGGTGGGACAGTGAGGAAGGTAAGAGGATATATGGTGGGGAAGGGGGAAGGACACCCTGGCACACCTCGGCCAGTGTGGGCAGTGAGGGGGGGGGGGGACAGCAAGGGGGGAGGAGAGGGTGAGGCAGTGAGGGTGAGGCAGTGAGGGTGGGGCAGTGGGGGTGGGGCAGTGAGGGTAACACAGTGAGGGTGGGACAGTGAGGGTGGGGCAGTGGGGGTGGGGCAGTGAGGGTAACACAGTGAGGGTGGGACAGTGAGGGTGGGGCATTGAGGGTGGGACAGTGAGGGTGGGGCAGTGAGGATGGGGCAGTGAGGGTGGGACAGTGAGAGTGGATCAGTGAGGGTGGGACAGTGAGGGTGGGACAGTGAGGGTGGGGCAGTGAGGTGGGGCAGTGAGGGTGGTCAATACCTGTGCACTATGAGTATCCCTTGGTAAAACCGAGGCACTACTTGTCTGCCTGGTCTGCCATGTTATAGTTGTAAGAGATGGAGTACAAACCCCTGTCATAAGGCCGTTCTTTAGGTCCGTCATCCAGCATATTGGCATAGCTGGCGCTGCTGTAGTGGCCATTGGTAGTGTATACAAACCCATAGATTAATGATTAAGAATTAGACTTTAGGGTCTGGGAGGTAACAGGGAGTACCATAAAGAATTTCTGAAAATTGATATATATGTACAATTTTGTAAATTATTCCGTACATTTCGGGTATTGTTTTTGTGAATGTGTTTTCCTTCCTCCCTAGAGAGTTACCTCTAATGGTGGCCTGATAAGGGACCTGCGCCCCACAACGGCCAATGCTGGTCCAACTAATAGGGGTCCTCTGCCCTCACTGGGCACTGTTCACATGCCGCTACCGCCAGCTGCAGTTTGACCTCGTCTCGACAGGTTCTCA
Organism: Lepidonotus clava; assembly: GCA_936440205.1. Taxonomy (NCBI): domain Eukaryota; kingdom Metazoa; phylum Annelida; class Polychaeta; order Phyllodocida; family Polynoidae; genus Lepidonotus; species Lepidonotus clava. Next base: position 14,525,057 of record OW387147.1, read on the forward strand.
ACGTCCGCGCCTGCATGGCCGTAGGCTCGCCACCTCTCGGGCCCCGGACACACCGCATGCACGACGACAGCTGGACACAAATCGACCCATGCCATCAGGCTAAGTCTTGTCCAAAGGTGCACCACAGGCTATGGGCTATGGGCCGTGGGTGGGCTATGGGCTATAGGCAGGCTATGGGCAATGGGCGGGCTATGGGTTGGCTATGGGCTTTGGGCCATGGGCAGGCTATGGGCTATGGGCAGGCTTTGGGCTATGGGCTATGGGCGGGCTGAGGGGCTATGGGCTATGGATGGGCTATGGGTGGGCTATGGACTATGGGCTTTGGGCCATGGGCAGGCTATGGGTGGGTTATGGGCTATGGCGGGCAGGCAGCCTATGGCGGGCAGGCTATGGATGGGCAGTGAGGATGGGGCAGTGAGGGTGGGACAGAGAGGGTGGGGCTGTGAGGGTGGGACAGTGAGGGTGGGGCAGTGAGGGTGGGGCAGTGAGGGTGGGGCTGTGAGGGTGGGACAGTGAGGGTGGGGCAGTGAGGGTGGGACAGTGAGGGTGGGACATTGAGGATGGGCCAATGAGGGTGGGGCAGTGAGGGTGGGGCAGTGAGGGTGGGGCAGTGGGGGTGGGGCAGTGGGGGTGAGACAGTGAGAGTGGGGCAGTGAGGGTGGGGCAGTCAGGGTGGGGTATAGAGGGTGGGGCAGTGAGGGTGGGGCAGTGAGGGTGGGGCAGTGAGGATGGGGCAGTGAGGGTGGGGCAGTGAGGATGGGGCAGTGAGGGTGGGACAGTGAGAGTGGATCAGTGAGGGTGGGGCAGTGCGAGTGGGGCAGTGAGGGTTGGACAGTGAGAGTGGATCAGTGAGGGTGGGACAGTGAGGAAGGTAAGAGGATATATGGTGGGGAAGGGGGAAGGACACCCTGGCACACCTCGGCCATGTACGCGTCCACTATACTCTCCGTTATAATCGGTGAAATCCGAAGCGACCTGGGAGTAAGGTAGCAAGGGGGGCGGAGGTTACCGGTGCTGGGCGAGCCCGATTAGTTGGATCGATGGGACCCTGATCAGGCGGGAAAAATGAATAATCAAAAATTTCTTGGAAATATTATTCCAAACAAAAGAAAATTGTTGAAAATATAGGAGGCTTCATATAATATCAAAACTGGGGTTGTAAACTTCAAATACAGCAAGTATGATTCTTAACCATTTCGCTATGGGTTTGTATTTTCCAACAGCGCCACCTATACGCCTAAATGCCCAGATTACCGACTGAAAGAACTGGTCAGTCTTACCGACACCTCAAGAGCCCTGCTATTAAGGAATCCCAGATAAACAAGATAAGGGAAACAAGTAAAATAATAGCTGATGAACCTATGAACCCATTCAGAGTCACAGAATGCTATGACATGGTACACAATACAAATACAATCTATTCATCAAAATATATATTCTAATTTGTTTACACGTAATAGATTTATTCCCCTAAAGCGAAATCGTCAGTACAAATAAAGGTTAATCGTGTAGCATACTAGGATTCCTGTGAGATAACTCATGAAAGCTTTAATATAACTAATATCTATGTAGTCAAAAACACCTTACATGAAATACAGGCCATAAGGTCCACCCTTTTTATCTATTTCCCACATCCACTATTTTCATAATATCACCCTCCCGGTGTATACCTAGGCCACGTTATTCTGTCCTAACTCCAGAGCAAAGTTGAGTTGAACGGCATGGCTATGAATTAATGAATAACTCGTGGCACACCTACAACATAGAGCCAGCGGCCTCCGAATGGCCTGTCAATACACGGATGGGGTCAGTGTAACAAGAATCGGCGACCCTCCTCGCCTCGTCCCTGCCGCCCTCCCTCCCTGTCCCTCCTCATTGCTCCTCCCCCTCCGCTCGTTCAAATTCCGTCCCCAGGATCCACATGTCTATAATAGATAGATAGATCTAGATGGATGGATAGATAGATAGATAGGTAGGTAGATAGATAGATAGACAGATATATTGATTCAATGAGACCATTCCCCATGTGGCCATTTGGAACCAATCCAGTCAACTGTGCAATACACAAGCTTGTTTAACATAGGCATAATGGTCTAGTCCAACTACAGGCAAGGTGGCTTTCAAAAGTCAAAGAACCAGTTAGTAGTATAGGGAAATGGTACCGGCTTCCGTGGAGACTGCATCTACGTGTCTGCGTGTGTACGCGTCCGTTTGTGTCTGTGTGCTTGTGTACCTGTGTGTGTGTATGTGTGTACTCGTGTGTACATGTGTGTGTGTATGTTGGCATACTTATTGTGTTATCCCTGGCACCTGTGGTCTCCCAATCGCCTTTACCCACCCCAACCTCCCCTTCCCCACGTATACAAGTGAGGGACAAATGCGTGCAGCCCTCTTCACTCCCCGCCCAGCTATCGGTGCGGCCTATTCCAAGCCGGCTCCTCAGTCTCCCCGCCCTGTGTCCACGGCCTGGAGCGTATCAATCGCCCGCCGTAAGACAATAGCGCCACCTCCACGCGCACACAATAGACCCCTCTAAGATGCGGCCAGCCTTTGTTGTCGGCGCGCCAGGTCTGGTGCTGGGGGCTTTTTAATATTCTCGTCGACTGAGGCCATTTATCTCTCTCTGCAGTCCGTCTTAGGTAAGGGCGGGCGGCGGCCCACTCAATCAATGCCCCGCTCATTGCCGCCGGTATTACGTCATATTGATTACACCCCATGGCCAGGGGACTGCCATCATCCACCAAGAATACGCAAGTACCTCAGCACAAGAACAAAACGTTCTGTATCGAGGAACATGACAGTTGAACTTCGGGCCTGCGATCACAAGCGGCTAAAGAGCTCTTAATCGGCAAGATCCGGTGTACGTGAGTTGTATTTATCTGTGACCAGTAATACATGATGTACAGTATAATCTAGTGCCGGTGAAACTGAGCTTAGAGATGAAGTGTCAAGGACCATGAATAAGGATGATTTCCAACTCAGCAGAACACTAAAGCCAACCCGATCAAAGCAATCATAGTGCCTTCGTGCCTTTTCACTTGCAGAAAGTATACCACAAGGCCTGCTGGCCCTCCCCTCGCCCCGCAGTGACCACTGCCCCAGCTGATGACAGCTCCATGCCGGGGTCCGGCCTTGGTTTTACCAGCCACTTGACCGGTTAATTAGTGTGGTCAACGTGTCGATACGAGAGCAGTACTAGTCTCGTACATTCAGCAGTAGGGACACGGTGAAGCCTAGGGTATCTTCCTGCCCCGAGACCACACCTCCCCCCATCTAGCATCTAGGACGTCGCCTCAGTCAACCTCGTCCGGGCAGGTTGGGCTGACCTACTTCACTTCGGTGGTTGTTGCCCAGGTGGGGGGGGGGGGGGGGGCGTTTACACACTGGTTTCCCGGAGTGATTATGACCTGCATTGTCCACCCTGTACCTGACTGGCACTGTCTTTACCTGTCTGTAACATGTATTACACATACCACACCTCCGTTCAGCCTCGTTCAGGGCAAGTTGGGCTGACCTAGATCAGCGGTGATCTGGTGGTAGTTGCCCAGTGCAGGAGGCGGTGCGGGCCGGCTGGGGAGGCAGTGTTTACGGCCCGCCTGCAGTTGGATCGGACACTTGGGGATAGGCCGTGTGATCCGGGGGTGCAATGTCCGGGGGGCGGTGGATCAGCCTAATCCACTTAGGGTGCAGCAGGTGGCAGGGGGCGCCCCACCTGACGCTGGGCCCCCCAGCCCCGCGTCTGAAGAGATGCCATAAAGCATTGCTCCGCTCCTCCTCCTGTGCCATCAGATGGTCTCCGCCTAATCCCTCTGCTTCCCGCTCCCCCACTCCTGTAGACCTGCACTGCGCCCCCCCCCCCCCCCCACGGCACTCCCCCCTCCGTCTTGGCTGTGGGGACGCCCTGTGCGTGTCTGTGAGGAGCAGAGTGCCGTCCGGGGGGGGGGGGGGGTCGTAGACGGGGTGTGTTAGAGACGGATGTCTGGTGCTCACCACTATAGAGGGCAGCAGATGGAACTGTACGCTGGGGGGGGGGGGGGGGGCAGCATGAGATGGAGGAATGGAAATGCCTCTTGGGAATAAGGGAAAGATGATCTAGACCGTATTGACAATGGAGAACTGTCGGTAGGACCAGCTTCTTGGCGGAGACCAACACACTTGTTTCCCAAAGTGATTACGCAACAGCCAGGATGGGGTGAACTAGGGAGTACAAGGCAGGTGACGGACCTAAGGGAAGTAACAATGTGGGAGAACCCTGAAGAGATGCATGTGAGACGTTCCTTACCAGTGCCCGTGCACTCTGTAACAGCATGGTGCGCCTTTTACCTGCCTGGTAGTTTTGATCTTTAGATGTAGTACTGCACAAATATGGGTATTCATCACATAGCTTAGACTTGCAAGTTTCATACACTATATATGTTTACAAATATAACAATAATTTATGGTGAAATAAAAATCTATACTTACCATGAAAATAGACTGTAAACAATACTAATGAAATTTGATAAAATATGATTTACTGACATGAATTATTGATAAGGAAAACATTAATATTAGATGGAGTTATTTAATGATTTACTAAACCACAAATAGAACAAGGTCATTTACTGTGCTTTTGTATGAATCCTGTGCATCTACTGGTCATCAGCTAATAGGTTGTGATATACAGGCCAAATACAAAGTGGACAGTGGCTTACCCTCCCTATTTGTAAAGTTCCAAGTAGAAACCCTAGCGCCATCTGAGGATTCCATGCCCGTGCTGCCGTTCAATATTGCTTGCAGCGGAACCCGACCCCTGCTCTGCACCCACCACAATATTGAGTGCACTCTATGTATTGAGTTTACACTGAATTGCTTTTCCATCGTTTTCATCATTGATTCTGGAATTACTGAGTGACTGGCCTGGCACTGAAGCTAACGCAAGTTCATAGTTGTATTGTTCAGAACGACCTCATTCTTACCAGTTCATCTTCTGTTACCATGGTGAAAGATTAAAAATCACATATTATTATAAAAAAAAATGTATCTGTGGCTCATAGCGCCATTCAACAAAAATATTCTGATTTCATATAATAAATCTATATTTCATTGCACAAATGAGACCCACAAAATTTGCATATCCCCAAGCTGTGCCTACAGCCCCGTATTCTGCAACAGGTATTTCGGTGCTTGTGAATCATTTTTGATATTCACATATCTATTTCGTCAAGTTTTAAAATTATGATGATGTGTAAGGTATGATCGGGAAGGTTATTTGATGAGGAACCTAATGGTAGAATGTGCTTTAAAATCGATTTAGAACTCACGAATTTATTCAAGAAACGTGAAAGAATTCTTGAGTCACTTATGAGCACATTATACGCATAATATAAGTTTTTCATGGTACGTTTGGAATTACGCATGCTTTGTCTTCCCAAGGCTCTTTGCGCGCAGAATCAATGTAAATCTCGACACTCATTTTTTTTGTGGAATAGGGCCCATGTTTTCAAAGGTCTCACTTTCAATAAATAGAGCTTGCGTTCGTCAAGATGAGATCTTGAAGTTTTGGTTTTACCAGTATTCCTTGTGGTGTCTTTAATACGTTGTTTAGATCCATTGGGGATAAAGATCTCTTTATTTTGTAGTCAGGGGATAAGATGTTTTTGTATTACATTCAAGTTCCCCATGGAAATATGTCAGTTTTGTAAGCATCAATTCACCTCAATGAGTTGTCGAGGTATGGAATGGCTAGGCTGGGATCGGCCTCAAAAGGCCTACAGTGACACGTTTCTATTATGACGGAACACTAGTCCAAGACATTGACCTTCAATGTGTAGAGACTAGGTATCAAGCTTATGTAGTTGGATTAGGTCTCCTAATAGGTCCTTGTTGATTATTACACCTCTGCCTCTAGTTTAACAAGTGTCACCTAGTGTTTGGTCATGGATATTAGCATTAACTGTGTTTGATGGGCAGCTGTCAACCACGTTTCAGACATTGAAATATTCAAGAATTGGGACAGCGTTTTAATTGTGACCAACATTGAGAGTGAGATACTTATCTCTATACTATAGACAAATTCTCCCTGATGTGTCGTTGAACTAAATCGGGGCTACTATAGTTACTCGACGATTTGTTTCTAATAATATTTCCAATCGCCTGACCAGCGTCCAACGACTACCATACGTTAAGGCACTCTGAGGGTTGCTATCCCTTCAACAACTGAGGGCACCTGCTTAGCAGACCAAGCAATGTCAGAGGCAAAACGTATTTCCTTAACAAACCATTATTCATTATATGCAATGGGAACCAGTTATATATTGCAAATGCTTGGAAATGTTAAAACGATCACACTGAAGCATAAACATTGTGTATATTTACATATTTAGTCTCTTTCCAATTAATTTTGCTTGATTTTACAAGCAATATTTCTATTGTCCATCATTTTTTAACAAAACACACACACACACACACACACTTGGCCGATGGCTCCCATCGTGACACAGGCTGTTCTTTACATGTACAGTTAGGGAGGTAACTCTCGACCCGCGCGATCCATTATTTTGATCTGATTTATCTTTATCCAAATTGCAAATTCATTATTTTTCTGTCAAACAATGTATGTGATGGAAACCTATCGATTTGCCTAAAAACGAATTTTCGCATCTCGTTTAGATACATTTGCAGGATGTGGTTGTAATTTAAGTGAAAATAAAAGAAAGCTATGTTTATGGAAAGAAATAACTATTCTGCCAGTGTTGATCAACAAGAGATGAAGAATGTTAATGTCGAATAGTAAATAGAATGTTGGGAATACTTATTGCCGGTAGCCATTTTTCAGTACATATGATATAGCTAGTTTTTCCTCAGAACGTATCATGGTTGCGTAAAATATATCACGTTGCCCAGGACAGCAAAAAGGAGATGCCTCCAGGCAGATATAGACTTCTCCTCCAATCTAACCTCCCCTGCGTCCCCTTTCATGATTTATAAATTGCCGGCAGGCGTCTTCTTCTTCCCCACGTCTACGCTGAAATACCTAATGAAGCCGTGGGCCGGGAGATCAGTCATCGGCACGCCGGCAAAAAGCACAGTCTCCCACCACCATCTGTTCTGGGCCTGGCAAGAAGGCCACATGCAAACCACACCAGAAGACTTATAACCCTACCTCCCTTCAATAATGCTATAATGAACATGATTCAAATTAGCAAGACCAAATCGGTCTTTGTTTAACTGGATTAGGGCCCGGTGTGTCAATTAGGGCGGGCGGCGAGCAGAGAGGGGTTGTCACACCGTGTTAATATTTAACTATAGGAAACTCACACTGATGCCTGCGTCCACACGGCGGGCCCCGGCACCCTGCTCGTCGGGGCGGGGGTGGAGGGGGGGGGGATGTCCATTTACTACCAGAGAAGGGGGCCGACTATTCCGGACCATGGTCCGACCGGCCCTACCAGGGCTGTGTGGGTCAGTGCCGCCCGTTCACTAGGCTGTATACGCCGTGCTTCTTGGTGGCTTATCTCGCAGGGACTGGCCGACTGAGGCCACCAATCCTCCCCGGGGCTCGTTAAGCGTTCCCATTATGGCCTGGCTAAGTAACGAGGGCCTCCTCCCGAGCCGGCCACCGCTACTGCCCTTCTCGCACCGGCGTGTGCAAGTCGTTTGAGCAGGTCTGGGGGGTTGGCAAACAACTCACTCTCCTTTGTTTTAAGCTTGAAAGGCCCAACGCTGTAAAATAATCTTGATGTTGTCTAAGAAGCAATCTATTCTATAGATACTTCACAATATATAGTTTTTGTTTATACATAAAGTTCCGTGCACCCTTGAGACCATTGCACATGACATCCCCATGACTATCCCTCCGAATTGTTGGTCCCCGACGATCGGGTCGTAATGACTCCGGACGATCGAGTTGGTACATGTTTCCGACTGAGAGAGGTAGTCGGCCCTCAGTGTGCTGCATTTTAATCTACATTCTTAAACTGATTTTCTCTATAATATCATTGAAGACTATAAGGAAAGGGGAAATGAATGCAAATATGCAACAAGACAATACGGCCTATGCGGTGTAAGGAGGAAATAGAGGGATGTCAGTCCTTTCTAGCTCCATCCCCACCTCTGACTCGGCAAACCCACGGACACCAGTTGTGGACGTCTTCAGTCCAAAACGCCCCCAAATTTGGCGACAAACATGTTTGCCCACAGTGTCTGATCCGTCCTTGTGTCCCCTGAGGCCGGCCTGTGCCCGGATTATATCCGACGGACCCGCCGGGACAATTTGACCTTTCGGCCTCCTTTTCATCTCCTTGGACGGGCTGTCACGTGACCCGGACAAGGATTACCCATAAAGCCAGCGGAAACAGGGGGAAGACAGCGTCGTCCGGAGCCCTCCCCTCCTCCCCCTCTATGGTGACTGTGACGGATGAGTGGGCAGGGAGGGGCCTGGTCACTGGGAGCCATTTATAACATATATACCACCAGAAGGGTCTGGTAATTAGGGGCTGTGTATATAAACCGCAGGGAGGGGACTGGGCACTGGGGGCTACCACAGGGAGGGGACTGGGCACTGGGGGCTGTACCACAGGGAGGGGTCTGGTCACTGGAGGCTGTACCACAGGGAGGGGACTGGGCACTGGGGGCTGTACCGCAGGGAGGGGACTGGCCACTGGGGGCTACCACAGGGAGGGGACTGGTCACTGGGGGCTGTACCACAGGGAGGGGACTGGGCACTGGGGGCTGTACCACAGGGAGGGGACTGGTCACTGGGGGCTGTACCACAGGGAGGGGACTGGGCACTGGGGGCTGTACCACAGGGAGGGGACTGGTCACTGGGGGCTGTACCACAGGGAGGGGACTGGGCACTGGGGGCTGTACCACAGGGAGGGGACTGGGCACTGGGGGCTGTACCACAGGGAGGGGACTGGGCACTGGGGGCTGTACCACAGGGAGGGGACGGGGCACTGGGGGCTGTACCACAGGGAGGGGACTGGGCACTGGGGGCTGTACCACAGGGAGGGGACTGGTCACTGGGGGCTGTACCACAGGGAGGGGACTGGGCACTGGGGGCTGTACCACAGGGAGGGGACTGGGCACTGGGGGCTGTACCACAGGGAGGGGACTGGGCACTGGGGGCTGTACCACAGGGAGGGGACTGGGCACTGGGGGCTGTACCACAGGGAGGGGACTGGGCACTGGGGGCTGTACCACAGGGAGGGGACTGGTCACTGGGGGCTGTACCACAGGGAGGGGACTGGGCACTGGGGGCTGTACCACAGGGAGGGGACTGGTCACTGGGGGCTGTACCACAGGGAGGGGACTGGTCACTGGGGGCTGTACCACAGGGAGGGGACTGGGCACTGGGGGCTGTACCACAGGGAGGGGACTGGTCACTGGGGGCTGTACCACAGGGAGGGGACTGTTCACTGGGGGCTGTACCACAGGGAGGGGACTGGGCACTGGGGGCTGTACCACAGGGAGGGGACTGGGCACTGGGGGCTGTACCACAGGGAAGGGACTGGGCACTGGGGGCTGTACCACAGGGAGGGGACTGGTCACTGGGGGCTGTACCACAGGGAGGGGACTGGGCACTGGGGGCTGTACCGCAGGGAGGGGACTGGGCACTGGGGGCTACCACAGGGAGGGGACGGGTCACTGGGGGCTGTACCACAGGGAGGGGACTGGGCACTGGGGGCTACCACAGGGAGGGGACTGGTTACTAGGGGGGTTGTATATGTAAACTATTGGGATGGGATTCGTCACCGAGTGGGGGGCTCTTTATGAATGTACACCACAGGCAGGGGATTGGGTTCTGGCTTAGTGTATATCCTGTATACCACAGCAGACGACTGCTTACTTTGGGTTGGGATATGTATTCCCTGTATGCTGCAGTGAAGCGAACTACATGCGCATTCATTCTGACCCATCACTCACTCATCATCTGTTCAGTCTTTCGTCCTTCATACGATAATTCCCTCTTCAACCAGCCACTAACTCCTCATCCCCCATTAGCACTGAGTAGTCACTCATCTGTCATCTGTTACCCATCCCTCATCTTCTACTCACCCTCATCTGTTACCCATCCCTCATCTGTTACTCACCCTTATCTGTCAAGGCTGTATTCTCTGTACCAAAAGTACTTTCTGCCAATACTAAGCACCTTTATAGTCATGTTCTATATTGTACTATATTGTACTCATCAACTTTCGGTACACTGCAGGCTAGCGACTTGTAATATTTTGTCTGCTGATATATAATCGGCAGAAAATAATTAACAACATGTTGGCCGATTATAAATATTGGCAGTAGCAAAAGTGTATCGGCGTCAAATCGGCAGCGCACTTTTTGTACATGTAATACAGCCTTTACTCATCCCTCATCTGTTACCCATCCTCATCTGTTACCCATCCCTCATCTTCTACTTATCCTCAGCTGTTGCCCATGCCTCAGGATCTAGCTGGTACCTATCCCTCATTTGTAACTCATCAATCATCTGTCCCTTACTCAAGTATCTGTCACTCGCCCATTATCTGTCAATCATCCCTCACCTGTTATTCACTCCTCATCTGTCACTCGTCTTTCACAGGTTATTCATCTCCTTCTATCCGCCTCTTTACAGCTTTGGCACATGAATGGAAAACGTGGATAGTGGAAGAATGCCTTGGCACACGGCCTGTTTCTATGTACTACTTACATCCAAGAGTACTTTGTTCGATTTTTCTTATTCCTTCAGATTCATTTTGTAAGCGCTGCACGGTTCTCTATGTTCTGTGGATTCATGATAACGAGAAGAGAATGGGTACCAGTTTGGAAAAGTAGCAAACAGAGGAAAATGGAGGCATTGCATAATGTATGAGAGTTCCGATAAAGAACGAAAGGTTAACAGCTATCGCTGCCACATCTCTTGGACCACTAGGACACAATATGACTCAATGAGACTGACCATGACGAATCTCAGAGCCTGTATCAGTGCAAAGCTTGTAAGGGGAGACAAATGGTATATAGTATAATAATGACATGTTCACATATCTAAGTGTGTAAGGGTCATTTTAGTGAACTTCCAGGGGGGGTGACCAAGAAAAATCTAAATTTCGTGGAGTTGTTTTTTTCATTTTTCATGGCCACGATAGAAATTTCTCCCCCAGAAAAAATGTACGAAAATTTCGTGGACATTAAAATTCAGTGAAAAATCATACTAAAGTCATTTATAATATATATATTCAACTAAAATACTTTCCAATGTGTATTTGGAGTACATTGGGACAATTTGAGATGGTATAATTTTGAAAAAAGATGGGGGGAAAAGCCACGAAAATTTTTGGTTTCTAAAATCCCAGGGGGGGGCGCCCAAGAAAAAGTTACGAAATTTCGTAGAGGCGTTTTTACCCATTTTTCGTGGCTACGATAGAAAAAATCCCCCAGAAAAAATGTACGAAAATTTCGTGGACATTAAAATTCAGTGACAATCATACTTAAACCATTCATGATATATAAAAATCCAGCGAAAATACTTTCTAATGTGAGTTTCAAATACATTGGAACATTTTGAGATGATAACATTTTGAAAACAAACTGGAAAAAAAATCCAAGATTTTTTTTTTTTCTAAAATATCACGAAAGATCAACCCTCCTATCGTGGCTTTTATAACTTTTCGTGGGCCCGATTTTTCGTAGATTTTTTTTGGTCGCCCCCCCAGATTTCGAGATGACTTTCCTAATTTGCCTCGCATTTTCACCATACTCTTAGTGGCTTGTGTTATATATATATATGTATTTCTAAAATGAATTCAAAAATATCTTGAAGACGGAAGATTTCATAGAAAATTCTCGTTCTTGTTTTGTTTTACCCCCCTTCCCTGTGTTTAGTGTTAGCCACTGAAAACTCTCCAAGATGCCTGATATCACTAGCGCGATAATCACGACTAAATAATGTTGTGTGTTTAAAAGATGGTGATAAATCATCAGTATCACTAGAATGTTATATTACCCTTGGAATATTAAGCAATGGTCATTTGTCCTTTTCGACGTTTCAACGTTGTTAGATTGTGTCAACGAATATACAAATATACGAATATACAAATAAACATTGAAATACCAATTTCTACATTTCATAGACTCAAATATGGTATTGTATTAACCGTAAGAGTCTTAACTAATAAGTAATATATCAAATATTCCCTCTCACAACACTATCATCTTTTTCTAGCACTCTTGCTAAAGGGACATATTTACTTTGCAAATACAAAAATCTTATGAAAAGTATTTCGGAGCAAATGGTGCATTTTTCTACTGCAGCCATTAAGTCCATGATATATATTGGTTTCATAAAACTAGAGCCCACTCAGGCACCTAGCACTAACCAGACAAAAGGCTTCGCTACGCTTCAAATATCCTCCAGTAGTTTGCCGGCTTTAACGCTTACTTATTGGCCACTGAAGGATTTATTTTGTTTGTGGAGTGCGGTGATTTGACGACTATCAAAAGCAGTGAATGAATTGACTATTTCCTTGTGGCCGGCGAGTGGTACAAGCTGCCCCAGTGGCGGAGTGTTGTAAGCAGGTTAGTGCTATAGCCATAAATAATGCAGACGGCTATTGACGGCGCCCATCCCTCGTGCGGCCCGCCCGCCGGACCAGGCTCCCTTAAGTGACCACTCGGCCCCGGCCGCCCACCCTCAGTAGCCGTCATCTCCAGCCGGACAAACACCCAGTGTGGCCTCTTACCGGCCGGTCAGGGGCGGCTGGTTTGTTGTCGGAGGGCTGAGCCCCGTGCACCACCAATACCCCCGACCTCGCCCCTCCACAGTTCGAGCCCTCCCCTACACTGATAGCACCCTGACCCCCCCCCCCCCCCCTCCCTCCCCAGATAATGCCCAAGCCTGCTGAACAGTACCCCACACCTCACCCCTACAGAGTGCGAGCCCTCCCCTACACTGATAGCACCCTGACCCCCCCCCCCCCTCCCCAGATAATGTCCAAGCCTGCTGAACCATATATATGCTCCACACCTCGCCCTTATATAGTTCGACCCCTCCCCTACACTGATAGCAGTCCTGGTCTCCCCAGAAACTTGGAGCTCTATGCACCACCTGAAGCTTGCTCGCTTTTCTTTACATTTTTCCCATGCCTCCCCTTCCCCTCTTGCTCTTCCTTCTCTTTTTTCTCAGTTGTTTTTGTCAGTTGTTTTTGTCGTGACCCCTCCCCCACTCATCTTACTTATTATACCTTGTTAGACCCTCATCCCCCCCCCCTCCGGTCGTTGCGTGTCTGTGTGGCCATAGTGAACGGCTGCTCCCACGTTGATATACTCCTGATCACCAGCCGGTGCCCCCATTCATGTGTTCTACTGTGCATAGAATAGAGATTGGCCGTTTCTCTGGCGCCTGTGTACCAGAGGGAACAATGCGATAGGAAAAGGCACTGTGGCAATCTGAGTCGCTTGTCACTTAGTCTTGAATCCTGCCTGATCCGCGTCGCCACAGGGGGCAGTGGGGCCTGGCGTTTTGGCCAGCCCGCTATGCAATATCTCAGCATCAGCCTCGCCTCCCCCCATCCCACAGTAACACCGCCCTGCACGCACTGTCATGGCCGTTTCTTGTTTCCTTTCAGGTCGTGCGCAAAATGGATTAAATGGGAGCCCGAAAGGATACGCTGCGGTGGCGCGAGACCAGGCTGCCGTCAGCCCCGGTAAAAGGCTGGTGAGTATGCCCGGCTCGGGCTTAGTATCAAGAGAATTAAAGGTTACCGTGAGGGGCATACTGAAGTGAAGGCAACCTGTCCCACCTTCTGCCCTAAGCCCATTCATTAGGCGCCCAAAGAGAGGGGTAAAAACAGGGTTAGGGCTGGAAGGAGCTGCGAATATCCCACTGCCGGAGTGTTGGTGCCCAACCCACAGAGGATAAGTGGGTAGTCCACCAAAGAAGGGTAGAAAGGGTATAATCCACAGGGAAGTTAGAGGGGAGGATTTAATCCACAAGGACAGGTAACTGATTATGCACTATGGGTGGATATAGGGGTAAGATGTAATACACAAGGGACAGAAGAAAAAAGTATTGCATCAAAAGGAGTGTTTGGTTGTCTAATCCAACATCATTCTGTAGAGAGTGTGTAATCCACAAAGACGAAGTGGAAGAGAAAAATGATGAATAATGTTTGGGTGAATGGGATTTCCAAAGAAGGGGAGAGAGAGGAGGAGGTAATCCACCAACTTTGATGGGCAGGATGACTATCCATTAAAGACTGCAGGGAGTGAGGGTAATCCACACAATGGGACTGGGGGAGGAGGTAATCCACCAAAGGGGACTGGGGGAGGAGGTAATCCACCAAAGGGGACTGGGAGGAGAAGGTAATTCACCAACGGGGACTGGGGGAGGAGGTAATCCACCAAAGGAGACTGGGATGAGGTAATCCACCAAAGGGGACTGGGGGAGGAGGTAATCCACCAAAGGGGACTAGGGGAGGAGGTAATCCACCAAAGGAGACTGGGGGTGGAGGTTATCCACCAGAGGGGACTGAGAGGAGGAGGTTATCCACCAAAGGGGACTGGGAGGAGGTAATCCACCAAAGGGGTCTGGGAGGAGGTAATCCACCAAAGGGGACTGGGAGGAGGTTATCCACCAAAGGGGACTGGGAGGAGGTAATCCACCAAAGGGGTCTGGGAGGAGGTAATCTACCAAAGGAGACTGGGGGAGGAGGTTATCCACCAGAGGGGACTGGGGGAGGAGGTAATCCACCAAAGGGGACTGGGAGGAGGTAATCCACCAAAGGGGACTGGGAGGAGGTAATCCACCAAAGGGGACTGGGGGAGGAGGTAATCCACCAAAGGGGACTGGGAGGAGGAAATCCACCAAAGGGGACTGGGAGGAGGTAATCCACCAAAGGGGACTGGGAGGAGGTAATCCACCAAAGGGGACTGGGAGGAGGTAATCCACCAAAGGGGACTGGAAGGAGGTAATCTACCAAAGGGGACTGGGGGAGGAGGAAATCCACCAAAGGGCATTTGGAGGAGGAGATAATCCACCAAAGGGGAGAGGGAGGAGGAGGTAGTCCACCAAAGGGGACTGGGAGGAGGTAATCCACCAAAGGGGACTGGGAGGAGGTAATCCACCAAAGGGGACTGGGGGAGGAGGTAATCCACCAAAGGGGACTGGGAGGAGGTAATCCACCAGAGGGGACTGGGGGAGGAGATAATCCACCAAAGGAGACAGGGGGAGGAGGTAATCCACCAAAGGGGACTGGGGGAGGAGGTAATCCACCAGAGGGGACTGGGAGGAGGAGGTAATCCACCAATTAAGGAGACTGGGGGAGGAGGTAATCCACCAAAGGGGACTGGGAGGAGAAGGTATTCTACCATTTGTTGGGGGAGGGTGAGGACCAGGAGATGAAAGTGTAAACAATGAAAAGGGACAATGAGGGAGGGGGGGGGGAGGATTTAGAGGGGATGAAACCTAATAAAGGCAGGGGCACAGAGAGCCCCAAAATCATCCTTTCCACTTCAACATAATGAGGTAAAGTTTCTCGATTAAGAGTATGTCAGCGAGACTGGTCAAAGAGTACCTTGGGTTTTTCCCTTACTGATTACCTGCACCACTTTGCTGAACTGTAACGAAGTTGCCTGGAGTTGGATGGGGGCCGCCAAGATGAGCGAGGGCTTTGAGACTTAATCAGGGTAATGGTAACAAATTATCCCCATAGACTAATTATACCTGCCCCGTAATGATGGACATGGCCATTAGCCGACTCCTCCTCTGCCAACTAGGAATAACTTACTTCAGTGTAACTTTTTAACATATTTAGGCCTACTGCAAACAATGTTTGCATCGTCCGAGTTTATAACCATCCAACCACTGCGCGTAGGTCTTCGCATTGTGAGATGTCTAGAAAACCAGGGGTGAATCTGGGTAGGGAGTCTTCCTAATGGTCAGGACCACCCACTACCCCCAGGTTTTAGAGAGGACCCAGACCCAGTAAGATAGGCCCCCATCATGTTTGGTAAAGGACTGTTTTAATCATAACCCTCTCTCCATCCCCATTTCCACTTAAAACCCTGAATCTCTCCCTATGTTGAAAGGTGTCTGACCAGTGTCATCTAGTGGTACAATCATTGTGCAAGTCAACCGACTGTTAGTGAAATCCAACGTTAGAGTGGACCCATCCTCTGTTTAGGTTATGGTGGGTATCTATATACGTGTCCCTGGAGATCGCGAAGGCAGCAAAGCCAGTTAATTAAGGCAGTTAGACGTGAATCCCACCTAGAACAGTGTGCGCTTGGTGTCGACCCTTTGTGCCTTCCTTCCCGCCGATAACATGGCTCGGCCAGCAGCTGTCGCACGCGCGACGTCGCCTCAATAGACCCCCCCCCCCCTATTAACGCGACATCATCGCGCGTATTGATTCAATTATACGCGCGACATGATAGCAGTACATGGAAATGGGGATTTATAGATGGTGCCATTATCTATTATGATCCACTATATGCGTGACAATTTAAGATTTGTATGAGCAGTATAGACAAATTGGGAATTAAAACTGATTGCCTACATTGCACATCCTTTATACGCGACGTTCGCAGGCTCGCCAGGCCACAGTTGCCGACCCACAACAGCTCAGACATCTGTCAAGAAGGAGGCTGTTGGACTCCACCCAGAAACAATCACGGGTAATGTAGTCTGACGTGAACCATACCTCAGGGACTGACCCTAACTGGCCCAAACTGACCCCACAATTCATGACAACCCAGAGTTGCCACATTCTTGACCATGGCACCCAGGCCATATATAACAATACCCAGTCACACCCTGACCAGAGCAACTTTCATCACATCCCAGCATCCCTCACTACACACCAGCCTAGACACACCAGCACACACCTACCCCCGACATGACCATACCCTTTCACCAACCCACCCCGCCACACCACACACAGTGCCTAACCAGTACCAGCCCCTTGAACTTCCTGTACCTAACTACACATTCACCACCCCAAGTCCTCTCTGCACCCACTGTTACGTTAGAATTAGGATGCCACGATATTGATCACTTGTAATGTCTGTTAGATATTTCAGGTGATCCTGATGTTATCTCATAATTCAAAGATAACATGGAGAGGTAATAGATGAATAATCAATAGTGTATTAATAAAGGCTGACACCCTCAGGAGATAATGAGATAAACATAAAGTAGCAACTGTGGGTCTGTTGTCAAACATGATTATCATAATGCCTATAATGTTGTCTCAAATACCATGTGTTTTCATAAACACGACCGGTAGGCATTGCGATTGTCCTAGAGAGTAAAGATTTTAAGTATGACAATTTGAGGGACACGTGATCAAAAACATAACCAATCTGCTCTGATAGAGTTCCCAGAGGCCCCTTTCACACAGCACCAATAGGCCTATTCCTCTCCCGTCTCTTACACAGCACCAATAGGCCTATTCCTCTCCCGTCTCTCACACAGCACCAATAGGCCTATTCCTCTCCCGTCTCTCACACAGCACCAATAGGCCTATTCCTCTCCCGTCTCTCACACAGCACGCACCGGCCTATTCCTCTCCCGTCTCACAGCACCAATAGGCCCTTTCCTCTCCCATCTCTCTCACAGTACCCAGAGGTGTATTCCACCCCCATTTATCCCACAGTACTAATAGGCCCGTTCCTCCCCTGTTTCTCACCTGGTACCACTAGGTCTCTACAAATACCCGCCCTCCCCCCATCTCTCACCTAGTTCAAACAGGCTGTTCCCTCCCTGTCTCCTACAGTACCACCGGGCCCGTCCTGCTGTCTGGTCCCTGACACAGTGGACGATGTGATTCATGCCGTACACAGAGATACCCGAGGTCGGCGCTAAGTGCACGTCGGGGGATCTGGGGTCGCGGACAGAGGCGCGGTATGTAGGCCCCCCGTTGACCCTGTGGCCCTTTGTTCCGGCCCCACTTCACCCCGCCTGGTCGCCGATAAGCAGCATCGACCGGCGCCCGCCCCGAACCACCTGCTGCTCGCGCCGTAATGCGGCGAGGCCTTGGCAGCGGGCGGCGGCCGGTTATCACCAGTATTGACGCGCGCCCGCCGGGCCCAAGGTTGGCGCGGGCACGACCTCGGCCAGACCGCTGCAATGGGCAGATTGTGATGATGCTGTGTTGGCACTATCCGCGTAGGGATACTCTCACTACTTGGGTGGTGCTAGATACATGTGCCTCAAAAGTAATTGTTTGTGATACGGGGAGGAGACCTGGGAACACGGAACCGTCTATGTAGTCGTTTTGATATTTCTCTTACAGATGGAAACATGACTGGAGATTATCCCTTCAAACCCCCCCCCCCCCCCCCCCCCAAAATAAAAAAAAAGAAGAAGAAGAAGAAAATATACTTCTTTTACGCTCGGATTCCAGAAAGTAGACTGAGTTAGTCCTCGCACTGAGAGGCATTCATGACACTGAGTAGCCATACCTCCTTGGTAGCCAGGCAGTCGCTGCCCCTCCTGATGTCTAGCTCCAGTCTCCCAAAAGACCATGCCTCTTAAGCGGCGTTCACACCGACGACCAGGGAGGGAACCGATGAATCTGTCATACTCCAAGCTATTCGTACTGTTTGACCTACACAGTAATATGACGACGATTAGTTTTTGTCATTTATCATCGACAGCAGACATATAGGAAAAATACAATTCCGCTTTGAAATGCCTTATGCAGATTAACTCTATCCTACTGTGTATCCGTCTTGCCAGTACCCAAGCAAGAATATGACGTTATAATAACGTTGCAGCAAAGTTCTGTTTAGACCTGGTTTGGTTCTTGTTACGTTCTTTTGAGGGCACCCAAAAACATCTTTAGAACCTTACGTTGCGACGTCACACTAGAACGTTGTTGTGATGTTGTTGTAACGTTATTTCACATTACAATAACGTTATTATAACATGCTTTATTAGTTTGGTCTCAACTTTACCAAAATAGAATGTTATTATAACGTTCTTTTTCAGTAAGTCTAAACCTTACCTAAAATAACGTTATTGTTACATGAAAATTGGCCAAAAAGTACAGTCGCAGAATGTTCTTGTTACGTTGCTGCTTGCCTGGGTAGTTATCTGAACCCTCTCACATGGTTGAATATGTAACCGTTGATGTAAGCGTTCTCTCAACCGCCGTCATTGTGTGCTGTCAGTGTGAATGTCGCTTTAAGAGGCAAGCTCCCAATGACAACATGACCTTTGCTGATGGTACTTTTCTCCCTTTTTTTCAATAGCACAAGGGGAACGAGAACCCTGCTTGTCATGCTGAAGAGTAATGTTTTCTGTTCGTGCTGGACTAGAAGGCGGCGGACTGGCAGAGGCGGGTTATTGAGGCTCATTTGACAGTCTGTAAAGGCGGTCGTCGTGCTGCGACCCCTCTGCCTGCCTGTCGGCTGGGGAGGGAGGCAGGGTCTATTGAGGGCCAGCGCACGGCCTACACAGGCCGCATACCCCCACCCACCCGTCGACCTAGGGCTGTATTTACACCCCCAGACCCTGCAGCCCTTCCATCGCAAACATGCAATGTCACATTGCCAGGTAGATCTTTGCCAACAAGACAACAAAAAAGACCAAGGGGCCTGACCAGAGGGGCCTGACCAGAGGGGGCTGACCAGAGGGGGCTGACCAGAGGGGGCTGACCAGAGGGGGCTGACCAGAGGGGGCTGACCAGAGGGGGCTGACCAGAGGGGGCTGACCAGAGGGGGCTGACCAGAGGGGGCTGACCAGAGGGGCCTGACCAGAGGGGGCTGACCAGAGGGGGCTGACCAGAGGGGCCTGACCAGAGGGGGCTGACCAGAGGGGCCTGACCAGAGGGGACTGACCAGAGGGGCCTGACCAGAGGGGCCTGACCAGAGGGGCCTGACCAGAGGGGCCTGACCAGAGGGGGCGGACCAGAGGGGGCTGACCAGAGGGGTCTGACCAGAGGGGCCTGACCAGAGGGGGCTGACCAGAGGGGGCTGACCAGAGGGGCTTGACCAGAGGGGCCTGACCAGAGGGGCCTGACCAGAGGGGCCTGACCAGAGGGGCCTGACCAGAGGGGTCGGACCAGAGGGGTCTGACCAGAGGGGCCTGACCAGAGGGGCCTGACCAGAGGGGGCTGACCAGAGGGGCCTGACCAGAGGGGGCTGACCAGAGGGGGCTGACCAGAGGGGCCTGACCAGAGGGGCCTGACCAGAGGGGCCTGACCAGAGGGGCCTGACCAGAGGGGCCTGACCAGAGGGGCCTGACCAGAGGGGGATGACCAGAGGGGGATGACCAGAGGGGCATGACCAGAGGGGCCTGACCAGAGGGGGCTGACCAGAGGGGCCTGACCAGAGGGGGCTGACCAGAGGGGCCTGACCAGAGGGGGATGACCAGAGGGGGATGACCAGAGGGGCCTGACCAGAGGGGCCTGACCAGAGGGGCCTGACCAGAGGGGCCTGACCAGAGGGGCCTGACCAGAGGGGCCTGACCAGAGGGGCCTGACCAGAGGGGCCTGACCAGAGGGGCCTGACCAGAGGGGGCTGACCAGAGGGGGCTGACCAGAGGGGGCTGACCAGAGGGGCCTGACCAGAGGGGCCTGACCAGAGGGGCCTGACCAGAGGGGCCTGACCAGAGGGGCCTGACCAGAGGGGCCTGACCAGAGGGGCCTGACCGGAGGGGCCTGACCGGAGGGGCCTGACCGGAGGGGCCTGACCGGAGGGGCCTGACCGGAGGGGCCTGACCGGAGGGGCCTGACCGGAAGGGCCGGACCGGAGGGGCCGGACCAGAGGGGTCTGACCAGAGGGGCCTGACCAGAGGGGCCTGACCAGAGGGGCCTGACCAGAGGGGGCTGACCAGAGGGGCCTGACCAGAGGGGCCTGACCAGAGGGGCCTGACCAGAGGGGCCTGACCAGAGGGGCCTGACCAGAGGGGCCTGACCAGAGGGGTCGGACCAGAGGGGCCTGACCAGAGGGGCCTGACCAGAGGGGGCTAGCCAGAGGGGGCTGACCAGAGGGGGCTGACCAGAGGGGGCTGACCTGAGGGGCCTGACCAGAGGGGTTTGACCAGAGGGGCCTGGCCAGATGGGGCTGACCAGAGGGGGATGACCAGAGGGGGATGACCAGAGGGTCAGACCAGTGGGGCCTGACCAGAGGGGGCTTACCAGAGGGGTCTGACCAGAGGGGGCTGACCAGAGGGGTCTGACCAGAGGGGCCTGACCAGAGGGGTCTGACCAGAGGGGTCTGACCAGAGGGGGCTGACCAGAGGGGCCTGACCAGAGGGGTCGGACCAGAGGGGGCTGACTAGAGGGGTCGGACCAGAGGGGGCTGACCAGAGGGGCCTGACCAGAGGGGTCGGACCAGAGGGGCCTGACCAGAGGGGGCTGACCAGAGGGGTCTGACCAGAGGGGGCTGACCAGAGGGGCCTGACCAGAGGGGTCGGACCAGAGGGGCCTGACCAGAGGGGTCTGACCAGAGAGGGCTGACCAGAGGGGCCTGACCAGAGGGGTCAGACCAGAGGGGCCTGACCAGAGGGGTCGGACCAGAGGGGCCTGACCAGAGGGGCCTGACCAGAGGGGTCGGACCAGAGGGGTCTGACCAGAGGGGGCTGACCAGAGGGGTCGGACCAGAGGGGTCGGACCTGAGGGAATTGACAGTTTCAACCAATAAGATGCTTGTACGATGGTTCAAATACTCCATGGAAGAATGACTATGCATTAGAGTGTTAATGTCCATAGTGTTTGATTGATTGCTGGACCTGGTTCCAGCATAACACCAGACCCTGGCATGCCACAGCACGATTAATGTCGGAGCAACAATCCCTTACAAATCTATGATTATACCGCTTTCACTGTTTTTGTTCTGTTTTATTGTCAGTAGCATGTGATTTGGCCCTCAAGATGGCTGAGAATGGGACGTTAGGACGGTGGGACCTCAAGGATAATGAGAGACTATTGCAGCACATTAAATTTATTTACAGTATCTACATGAAGACTTATTGTATCATAAAAGGAGCCATTACACTGGTTATGTTAGACTCGGGATACTCTGTACCTTATTAAGTGTATCCGTGAAGCCTAAAGCACACCCTTCTGCACCCTGTCTAATACTGCTACGGTCATCATAATAGCGTGCAGCCCGTGCGTGCTGGGTACAAGTGTCACACAATTCTCCATACCATTGACAGCTGATTTACTTTATTCTAATCTACCTGCAGATTAAATCAAGGTGCATTCTGGGAGTTATTATCAAGTGCATTCTCTCAATGCTTAGGCATAGGTATTTTTTCATTTTCTTGGCATTACTAAAACTGTTTTGCTTGATAGAAACCTAACATTTAATATTTTTCGTTCTTGTATCTTTTCGTACTTAACATTTGGAGGTTAATTTGTCGAAAGAATGTTCAACCTGCAAGTGCACAGCATACAGGCAATCAGCTCTCCACGGTCGGCAGAACGGCCTTGACAGGGCGACACGTGACACTGTCTGAGCGCCCCGCTCCCGTCAGCCGACCCGACTCCTACGCTAACGGCCGTCTCATTCCAAACCACACTCTTTCACGTCCTCTGGGCCGGCGTCCCCCCTGTCTGATCTCAAGTGCGATAACAAAGTCTAGTCAATTTACATTAAAGTGAGCTAGGTTGTTTTTGACTGAAAGAAAATTGGAAAATAAAGCCGTATGACAGAAAATGACTGCTGGGTTAGTTTCGCAGTGGGAAATGTCCATTCCCATTGATGGGGCCTACTGCGGGCGCCCTGGTCTGTGAGGCTACAGCTCAGGAGCAGCTCGCCGCCAACCCACCGTCTGGGGCAGCAGCGGCCACCGGCCAGGCCGGCCTAGCCTGCAGTACGGTCAACGTCCTCTCACAGCCCAGCCTTCAGTCTTCACTACTGTCCGAACACCTCCACGGAAAGCAGGGCACCCGTGAGAGCAAAGATAGAGGGGCAATGCTAGCTGCGCCCGACCCAGTGGGCACGGCGCTGGGGTCGGTGGGGTGAGAGGCCGCCAACCACCATTTAGGCGTCCATTTGTACTAACAGGTTTTGACAAGTCGTCGACGGCTGACCACCTGCCGGCCTCTCTCGTCAATGTGCCCACAACGTGCCAAGTAAGCGGGTGGGTGCGGGTTTATCCAATACGTTGCAAACCCTATTTCATTTTTGCGCGCAGTAGAAAGAATGACCTCATCATTGGCGCCCGGAAAGGGCCCGCCCCTCGCCCTGCCCCCTCCCAGTGGGCCGAGGTCCGGGTTATTCATGTGGCTGCTGCACGGTGCCCGGGGTCCCGCCGGACTGTCGTGCCACAGTCGGCACTACGTCCATGTCAGGCACTACCTACCTGTCACTGCTACCACTGGCACTGCCCAGTCGCCAAATGGTAAAATTTCTGTGGACTTTGCCCTTACCATTATACCTGAGGCAGCGGTGTATTCTGTAGCCCGTGACCTGGCCAAAGGAGCCCAGGCACAGGTATATTTGTTGG
Organism: Lepidonotus clava; assembly: GCA_936440205.1. Classification (NCBI taxonomy): domain Eukaryota; kingdom Metazoa; phylum Annelida; class Polychaeta; order Phyllodocida; family Polynoidae; genus Lepidonotus; species Lepidonotus clava. The sequence goes on from OW387147.1 coordinate 14,548,473, forward strand.
GGAAGTGGCATGACCACAGGAGCTTGGCAGCTGTGTGTGGTTTTTTTCATTGAATCTTAACTATATCACTTTACAGTGCTCATCCTTTAGTGGTCGGTAGGTGATTATGATATGAAATAATGAAATGGTATGATATGTTCTTAATATTATAACTATATGTATTTCTGGGGAGCGTGGTCTTACCACAGCGGCTGGGCAGTGGTCTTCCCATTGCCCTTAGCTTTGAGGCTGGTCACAGTTTCTTTGGTCTCTGGCCAGCCCGACCTACGGTTGATCATCACTCGCTACACTGAGCGCGTGCCCGTTGTGGCCCCTTCTTCCGGTGGCCGTGCACCTGGGCGCTGCGATAACACGCCCAATGACGACGAGAATGGATGTCCCCGTGGTCGCGTGACTAGACGAGATTTGTCCTGGGATCTTTGAAGCTTTTCCTTGGCCTAGACAGAGGCATTGGGCTCAAGACGTGGGGAGACTGAACGAACGGGACGTATCTGTTGACAGGAGGCCCCACACCGAAACGTAGACCGAATATGGCTATACTCGATTAAACAAGACTGACCAGGTCACCAGTGAAACCGATAGCAACGGCAAATAATGAAGCTATCTCGCGGGCCGTGCACACCCCTGCTTGATATTGAAAATCTGAAACACTTTCCCTAGATTAGAATGTTTTCTATATATTTACATATTGGTAACTTGAAGAATTAGTATGGTATGTTAGCACACAAAATAGAAGTGAACAGTCAGTTTTTCAATCTCAATTTGTTTAATCTGAAGGGTGTTCTGAGCTACCCAATAGAGAGATAATTCAGCTTTTAATTGATATATTACTCTACTGTCATTATTGAGGGAGCTGTTGTCGATTAACCTAAATGTCCCATGATCCGGTGTTGTCTATCCCCAAGCAGCAGCAGTTACAACCACAAATATGACATTTTTACAAACAGTGAAAAGCAGTACAAAACAGGATCCAATTCGAAGATCACCTTTGGTTAAAACAATCAAGAGCATTTAGAATGGACAACACATTTGCTCCTAGGAAAGATAATATGCAAAGCGATACCAGAAAACTGTCGCTATGTGATGAGGGTAACAATCTAGCATTCGTGAATAAATTGTTACTGAATGATTCTATTCAACTTAAACGTAGTGGACTGTAGTACGTTGGTACCCACAACCATTGTCATTTGAGAGCGCCCGGTATAGGAACTTATTTCAAACCATCAATTCGTCCTCTCACACTAAAACAAACAGCTCGCCAACATGCCAATGGCCGGATGGGGGACCTGGGAGGAGGAGGGGTGTGGGGGGAGGGGTGTCTCGGGCCGGCGCCTCATCTTCAGTTTGTAATTAGATGGTCGCCGGGCGCCCAGCCCTCGGGCCTCTCCCCACACAAGGCTTCCCACCAATTGCCCCGGTCAGTCGCCCTCTAACCATCTGACCGACCCCACGAGATTGTCTGCTGAAAGCGGATATTGGGCCGTGCTTTCTGAGGCTAGGGCCGTGCACCCACAGTGGGGTAGGAAGGGCCGTGCTCACACCACCCAACCCGACACAGGCCCATCCAGGCTCACACCACCCACCCCGACACTGGGCCCATCCAGGCTCACACCACCCACCCTGACACTGGGCCCATCCAGGCTCACACCACCCACCCTGACACAGGCCCAGCCAGGCTCACACCACCCACCCTGACACTGGGCCCATCCAGGCTCACACCACCCACCCCAACACAGGCCCATCCAGGCTCACACCACCCACCCCAACACAGGCCCATCCAGGCTCACACCACCCACCCTGACACAGGCCCAGCCAGGCTCACACCACCCACCCCGACACTGGGCCCATCCAGACTCACACCACCCAGCCCGACATCGGTCCAGCCAGTGTTGGGGTGGGTGGTGTGAGCCTGGATGGGCCTGTGTCAGGGCGGGTGGTGTGAGCCTGGATGGGCCTGTGTCAGGGTGGGTGGTGTGAGCCTGGATGGGCCCAGTGTCAGGGTGGGTGGTGAGCTGATAATTGACCTTGACAGTGAATGGTGATCGACTAACTTGACAATGTTGCTTTATTTTTCATTTAGACGACGTGCACATAAAAAATAGACACAGGGCCTGCATGCTTCAATGCATAGCAGACGTTTGAGATTATTTGTAGATGTGCAAAGAAGTGATTGGACAGGAGAGTACAGGTAGCAGGCCTGAGCGCGCCGTCAGCCCGGGGTAACCGGACCCGGGAACAGGTACGCTCATTCCGACACTATAGATCATTGAGCAGCTTGAGAAGGGGCAGTGCAGAAAAAGGCACGGCCCGTCGGGCCACACAAAACAGTCTTCAGATGATCTCTTTTTATATCATCGGAAACTCTTTGTCCTTTCAAAAATCGCACATGCTTCCTAACGCGCCATGCAGGAGAGAAATTTGAGCTTCCGATCTGTAATTAATTAGTTGTTGCGCCTTAATCAGGCCCTAAGCAGGGGGCCGTCAGGACATCTGACACCGCCACTCACGGCCAGTTAGAACAACGCGCCGCGCCCAGTCCACGTTCACGTACCGCCTCGCACGGTCCCCGGGCTGGGGAGGGGGGAGGGGGGGGGTGTACCCAGTCCCCATGGTAGCTACCCACAGCAAACACGGTGCACCCCTTGATCTGACAAGTGGTATGTCTGTGTCGTTCCCATTTGGGGGTGTACAAATCCCTGTTTTCTGAGGTATCAAGGAACAGTCCATTAAGGGGATTAAGGACTGTCTGGCAGCTTTCTGAATGAAGCAGCATATTGCCTTGAAACTATTTGTGAAATAAACCCAATACTGTGGGAGTAAAAAACCATAAAAGTAAATATATGTCACCATATTTTGCTTCCAAGATATGGTTGTGTAAAAATTAGGTTTCACTATAGGTTTATATGAAAACAAAATGTTCTTCGCCCCCTGAACAATGTACGCAGCATATATTAATCAAACATGGTCCAATATCATATATATACAGACCTGTACCAATGTATTTCAGTAGGAAAATCTTAGGGTCAGCATATCAATGAAAGAGTTACAACCCTTATAAACAGAACGATTAAATTTTGCCAATTGCTGTAATTCCTATGTAAACCCTTTTATTCTCTCACTATCACATTTTCAATCAGAATTTGTGTGGCAAAGTTGGTATTATTTCTATGGAAATAAAAGATATCCTATATATTAATGCAGCTAATTGGTCTGTTATACATAAGACTTTGCAGAGTAGTTTAGATTCTTTCATCAATTGGGGAAAACACAATGCGCTAATGTTAAACATTGACATATACACTAAGGCAATGGTATGTGCACGTCAAAAACGTCCTCCCTAGTTAAATTGACCCACCTCTTTTCATGCAGGTAATAGACATATAAGTATTCATCCCTAGGAATTATCATTGAATCAGACTTAAATAATACTGCCAATGTCAGTTCTACTTTTAAAAAAAATTGTCAGTAATAAAACATTTCAATTAGTTAAATTGAGAAAATAAGTTGGTTCTTATACAGCTGTGTCTATATAATATAAGCGAACAATTCTTCTGCATTTTGACTATAGTGTCTTTTTCCTATTGTCATGCAACTAAGAGCAGGGGCAGATCCAGAGATTTCAAATGGGGGGGAGGCGCCCTAATTAGGATTTGAAGCTCCCCGTCTGAGTTAAAATCTGAGGGCTAGAATTTCACGTTAAAAAATATAAATTTAGCAAGAAACAGTTGGGGGGGGGGGGGGCGCCTCAGGCATCCCCCACCCCCTGCATCCGTCTTAAAGTCAGATATTATGATTATGTGATTATACATTTTTTGCACATAAAAATGGGCCTGGCCAGTTTAGAGCACCGACACCTTGCACAACTTCTGAATATTATGTATGTTCATAGTCTTTATTTGTTCCCTCCGAAATCTGGCTGACAAGCTTTCTGCTACAATTTACATTAGACTTGTCCAGTCAGTAACACCGCCCCCCATCCCCCACCCCACTTTTCACCCTGGCTTGGCCATGATTGCAGTCACAGCTCAAAAGATCCTTTGTCAGTGGGTACCTAAACCTAAAAGGACTACACCCCCTACTGCGTCTCTGATGCTTAGGTTTCTTACAGGAGCTTTAACTAGAACTAGACTATGGGGCCGAGTGTAGCTTCTATTACGCCAGATCTCTCTCACGTTGGGTTCAATGTGGGACGGAATGTTTCAGTACAAGATCCTTCATAAGTCTGATCGAATTGCCTGTCCGTCTGCGAGACTTTTAGTACATCATAGGCATACCCTTATGATATGTGCATATAATATAGTTAAAGGGAGTACAACTCCAAGAAAGTCTTGGTGACAATATATATTATTACAGAAGATACAATGAGAAGGTTCAGTTTTCGTAAACAATTCCTATCTTATTCCAATGTAATAGACCGTCGACGTCAGTTTTAGAAAGCTGGACGTATTTATCATACATGGTTGTGGTCGACAAGTGTGATACATCTTCCGTTGTAAATTTGCGACATGGTTGGACTTTGATTCACATATTTTGATATGATAATGCCAATAGAAGGATCAACCATGTCGCAAATTTGCAGTGGAGGAAGTGTACATTCAAGTATGCATCTGTTTGAACGGCGAACGAAGACATTAGATGAAAGTCTTTAATATATATATCCATAATTACGCATAATATTTTAATTGTTGGATAAGGGAAACACGCTCAAGATACCTAAAATGATTTCAGTATAATGTCTTTTACCTTTATAATCATACACAAGTTTACAGTGCAGCTGACAGAGACGGAATTACCAGGCCAACATCTCCAAATTAAACATTGTGAAATTGCCCAAGAGCCTAAGATCGCCCAAAATTTCGTTTCAGGACATTCAAAAGTAGGGATTGTGGACTAGGGGATGGGGGGGGGGGGGCGAGAGGCAGGCTCAGGGTTGTGGACTTTTTTTTCGTGGCCAGTGGTTTGGGGGGCTGAGGTCTGAGGGCCAGGGTAGGGGTTGGGGATTTTTTCTTTTTCCCCTTTCTTTTCTTTCGTTTTTATCTTTTTATTTCTTATTTTTATGTTGGGGGGGGGGGTCGACAGGCGAGAGTAGTGGTTGCGGGCAAGGGGCTGGCTTCAGGTGAAGGTAGGGAGCACTGTAAAAAGTAAATACTGTAAATTTACAGTAAACTTTGCTGGCAGCAAAGTTTCCAGTAAACTTTGCTGTAAAATTACAGCATACGATGTACTGTAAATTGTACAGTACGTGGTACTGTAGATGTCTTACAGTAAAGAGTGCTGTAAATAAACAGCAAAGTAAGTACTGTAAATTTACAGTAAACTTTGCTGGCAGCAAAGTTTCCAGCAAAGTTTACTGTAATTTTACAGTGGACTGTTATTTTACAGCACTTTAAATTAAAAGCCTTTTAACATCAATTTAACATAAAATATTCCCCATAAATCAAAAGAAAAAGTTAATTCCCAACCACAAACCAATGTATAGAGGTTGTGGGATGTAATTATGCTAGATTTACTAGCACATACATGCATTAGGTGATGTTGCAACAGGTTTGAGAGATCATTACTTACCTATAAATTATACTTTACACCAAAAAGGTGTCTATGCCTACAGTTTGTAATTATCTCGTAATAATTACAATTATTAATATGTATTTCAATAACTTAAGATATCAGTTCATTTTATGAATATGGTATTCACTCTTTGACATCATTAAATGTAAATAATGAATCTGAAAATATGGTGTAAAGTTAATATACCAAAAACGTTTTTTTACTTTTTACTTTTGCACTCCTGGTGGTAACTGTATTTTACAGTAAGATGTACTGTAAAAATACATTCTCATCATGTAATTTCAAATTTACAGTACAAATCTCGTAATCCTACAGCAAATTTAACTGTTTATTTTCCAACAGCAAACATTGCTGTAAATGAGCTGTACAATTTGCTGTAAAATAACATTAACTTTTTACAGTGAGTGGGGAGTGGGGTTGGCGGGCGACAGGCGAGAATAGGGGCTGGGACTGGGTGGGGCTGCTCATTTCTTCTCGTCGGGAGCAGTGAGAGCTGTTCGCGTGTCAAGGTGATTGCCCTTCGCTGTCTGCGGCGTCGGAATGCGTCCCCGTGTCGTTATACACACGCCGGGGGCAGGTCCACGGGCGAGGTGGGGGCGGGGGTAGTGGGGGGTAGTGGGGGGGGGGGCACCCTGGTGGTCACTGTGTCATATCCCCACCATATGTAATGTGACGGGCTGTGGACCTCGCATCGCCCTACTCACATGGCGTGTACATGTATACCCAGGCATCTGACTGACCACAGTTCTACCACCGTCCCGCTGACCGAGTACCAACCTGCCCGACCTGGCCGTGTCAGGAGGAAACAGTCCTGGGCACCTTGATAGTATAGCCATGGGAATACCGATGTCGAGGTTGACGTATTTTACCACTGTGTTTAAGTCACGCTAATAATTTACGTATTTTACCACTGTGTTTAAGTCACGTTAATAATATGTGCATTCCTTCACCCAATATGTGAGACGCCGACCCATTCAATTTCAATTATAAGGTTCTCTAGAGTAATCTGATTTATGCCCGCGCTAGTGCGAAAGGAGGCCGGGCACCTGAGAGAGCAGCACCCAGCGTGCCCCGGGCCGGTATCTCTCTGCTGCCACCCGAGCCGCTCGCTTGGAGCCACTTTAGATAGGCTTTTCTCTGAAATAGATCATCCTTCAGTCCATCACTCCTCGACACTGACCCTGGAATCAGCGAATCTTCTTACAAAATTACCTATTGATGTGGACCCACCGAGTGCTCCGAGCAATGCCCTTCGGTGGCGGCTTTAACAACATTGCGCGCCACTGGAGCCCCGGGGGTAGCAGAAATCCTCGGCCACGGCTGCCATCTTTCGGCATAGATCCTCATTTATGCTAGGAATACGACGGACAGGGCCTTGCCACCGTGTACTTAATGTGAATAATTGTCTTTGCGGAGGGACGTGGGTAGGATCAGCTCGCGCCCCGACGGTGGGAACGAGCGCTGAGCGATGGGGCGTTTCCCCGGCCGGGACGGGGCAGGGAGGGGCGGGCGGCGCAGGGCTTCGGACCAGACACCGGCGTCATAATGGTAGCACCTGAGTGGGGCCAGCAGCATGGCCAGGGCTCAACGCCCTTAGTTAAGGACCACCTCCACGAGTAGACGATTGTCGGCCATTATGGGACTGGCGCTCTAGCTAAGGCTAGGTAAGTGCCGCAGGGTAGGGGATGTTTGATGGTCCGTCACAGGCCGTGCTGGAAGCGCCCCAGCTGGTTGTGTGAAGACACTCCGTACACCCAACCTCTCTCACCTACAGGAAGGTTGGCCTGGGAGCACACCACCCACTGCTCTAGTGACGGTCCACCGTACCCAACCCCTCTCACATATAGACTCCCAGGGCTAGGAGCACAACGTCCGGTTGTGTGGTGCTGTTATGCACAAGTCCCATAGGACACCTCGTTTAGCACGAACCAGTCTTCATAGGACGATGGCTCAACATAATGAGCACTCAGCTTTATAGGGGAATGATATTAGATTTTCTAAAATAATAAAAAGGCCAAGGCTGATTTCTTTTTAATTTCTTCGCATCGAAGAATGGAAACTACATTATCATGATCTATCCTTCTTTAATATAGTTCTTATAGTTTGAAAGGCATGCGTATTAAATCGGTCTTACTCTGGTTATCTAAACAAATCAGGCTGATCATTCACACCGCCGATCCGTCAATGCCACTGCCTCCTTCTCCTTGCCCGCCGGCTAATCCCCTCCCCTCCTCCATACCAATACTTCCCCCGCTGCCACAGACCCGGCTCCTTTAGCATCAGGCCATTATTGATGACGTCACGTTGACGCGGGCCGGCGTCCCTGTTGGCGCGTCTTCCGGCGGGCGCCGACCCTGCCGGTCGGACGGGGCGTGGGCCGGGAGGACGCCGCCTTACGTAATCTTACCAAATGGCACTGTGTCCGCACTAACACCCTGATTATGAGCGCTGTCTGCCTGCCCGCGCATTTCTAACCAATCATTCCTCATCTCGTAGTCCTTTCTTAGGGCATATTGTGAAATCGATGGCCTGGCGTCTCCGCCATGAGGTAGGGTCCCAGTCCCCAGCCCTTCACGGGGCGGGCGGTGAGACGCGAATAGTCGCCACATCTAATGGTTACAGACTAACTACCGCCATGACCGGTCACGATAAGGCTGGTCCCGTTCGCTGTTCGAGTTTGACGGCATGAAGAGATAAGGGCACAGTGGCAAATGGCCGACTGGTTGGCCATAACGGCTAGTGTGAAGACTGTTTACACACCCATACACACCCACAAACACACACGCACAACTCTCAAACACAAAACACTCGCACATAAACACACGTTATTTCAAAAGACAAAACCCGGTTGGTCCCCGTCATGCCATTAACGTTAAGCTCCTCGCCTCCGTAATGAGGCGCGGCAGGAAACAGGTGCCACCAGACTCGTCAGCTTGTACCAATCTCCACAGACTCGTCAGCTTATATCGATCTCCACAGACTCGTCAGCTTGTACCGATCTCCACAGACTCGTCAGCTTGTACCGATCTCCACAGACTCGTCAGCTTGTACCGATCTCCACCAGACTCGTCAGCTTGTACCGATCTCCACAGACTCGTCAGCTTGTACCGATCTCCACAGACTCGTCAGCTTGTACCGATCTCCACAGACTCGTCAGGTTGTACCGATCTCTACAGACTCATCAGGTTGTACCGATCTCCACAGACTCGTCAGCTTGTACCGATCTCCACAGACTCGTCAGGTTGTACCGATCTCCACAGACTCGTCAGGTTGTACCGATCTCCGCGGAACACAAGATTATTGCCCTGTAGACAAGATATACTATTTTGACAACGTATTTAAACAGCAAATGGCGCCATACTAAAAGTACCGTTTCTTTATACTACTTGAACATCAACAAGGAAAATTGTGGAAACCTGAAAACAAACAGATAGGAACGTGTTGATGGAGGTAGCGGAATCCCTAACAGGGGTACACGTTATTGTGACGTTCATATTGGGTAGGGTCACAATATTAACCTCACAATAATGTAGCAAGAACCTTACCAGAATGTCACAATATAAAGTTGCAGCAGTTGGTCGCAGTGACATTATCAGGAGTCATCAAAATAACAATGTAATGTAACAAGACCGATCCAGAACGTTGCTGCAATGTTATCATTACGTCACACCGCCCGCTGGGACCTGCCTCAGTGTGGAGTCCAAGGTGACTGGTGCAATAGGGATAATGAACGGTCATGTTCATGTTCGATGCATAAACATATAGTCTGCAGTCTAGTAAATAAGGGATTACGTAACCTGAAAGTTAGTTATACCAAAAAAAACAGCACTACATTGTACCATGACCAAAATGTCAGGCCTACCAGAACAATATACATACTTAGTTTACTACCCAGTAAAACTTCTACTTGCTTAAGTCACACAATGATTATGCTCTGAGATAGTTTGGGGGTCGGATGCACTTCAGTAGGTACGTGTGTGGTATATAGATCCTAGCAGTGTGCTTGTCCTATGGCAATATCAGGTTTACCAGGAAGCAGCACTGCACTTTCTGTAAGCCTTGATATCAGGTTTACTGGGAAGCAGCACTGCACTTTCTGTTAGCCTTGATATCAGGTTTACCGGGAAGCAGCACTGCACTTTCTGTTAGCCTTGATATCAGGTTTACCGGGAAGCAGCACTGCACTTTCTGTAAGCCTTGATATCAGGTTTACCGGGAAGCAACACTGCACTTTCTAGTTGCCTTAGTAGCCCTTTTCATCAAACAGAAATGTAAAATGACTTATTATTGCTTTCACAACTGCGATACCCTATCAAATATCCCTCCTTGACTGCTCGCATTAGTCTTTTCATTGAACACTATTTTCTCATTAAGTATTCATAACCATCTGTTTGCTTCTTCCAATTCAAAGACAAAAATATGAGGTAAATAAGAATATTGAAACCCAGAAGAATAAACATGGCAGCAGAGGGAAGCCGACAGCTGCTCACTGAAACGATATCGATGCTGCATTCGCTAACGGGAAAGTTAGGGTTAGATTAAACATTTAACTCTTGGATTGAAGTGAGATATAGAAATGTTGATAATATTGTTTCCATCAACATGTCGGCCAGCTAAGTAAACATCATTCCTGATGTCTAGTCCCTCCAGGCATGTGTCTGTTGCTACAGTAAACCCCTACATTATCATGCCGTCTCCAATGTCTGTTATCATTTCCAACTTGCACTTTAGCTTTCATCTGAATATCAGATAGCATTCCAGCAGGACCTTTTAAATTGCATCTAGATCCGCGTCCGTCGCTTGTGTCCAAACCTATAGCGAGGCCCCCGACCCTCGGGGACGCCCACGGTTTCGCCCCACTCCTGTGGCGTACGATAATCCTAATAGCCTTGGCCATGTTCAATCGCCACTTGATCGATTGGCGGGTAACAGTCATACGGGCCCAGGAGGCGGTCAATCATTACATTATAACGTCCACATTATACAGGCCGCCGGCCGCCGACTCCCAATTACAGGGTCAGATAATGCGGTCTGGGACGTTAATCAAATCAATAGCCCCTGGTAGTGTTTACTGGTCCTTTGTTATTTGGGATCAAAGGGGCACGGTCACTCCCTGCTGGCTGTGTGAGGGCTGCGCACCCTCATGCAACACCACATGCCCGCCGCCCGTGCCATGGTTAGGAATGTATATCATATGTAAGTATGTATGTATTCACAAGTACATGAGTGTACATGTGTGAATGTATATGTTAGGATGTATATATATATATATATATATATATATATATGTTTATTTATGTATTTATACAAATCTGTGTTTGTATGTATATGTGTGTACTTTGTGTACATATATATGTATGTTTGTATATGAATGTATGTGTGTATGTATACATTTGTATATATGTGTGTGTTTGCACGCATGCACGTATAAATGTGTTAAGCCCCGGCCACACTGCCCAACTGAACTCAACTCGACAGTCGAGTTGAGTTGAGTTGGGGTCAGTCTGATAGTGTGGCATACCTCTACGACTCTAGTCTCAAGGTTTTCCACGACAGTCGAGTTGAGTCGTAGATCTTGACAAGTAGAAGATGTAAGACTCGATTGTCGGGTCTCAGAGAGACCAGTCGTAAGTGTGGCATGCCTTAAGACATAACTCAACTCAACTGGTCGGTACTACATCTGGTAATCAATGCCATTTCGTCTATTTGTATTTTAAAAAAACAACACAATAATTTTGCTTTTGACCTCTAGGCTGTATTATACAAGCTGTTGAAACGATTTTGTAACTGGATAAATAGAAGTGAAATTTCACATTAAGAAGAATTTTGAACCTTTGAATCATTACAAACATAGACATTAATTGTATAAATAATCATAGAGGAATCTTGAATTAGTTATGATAATAGGACAAAACTGGTATATTATATATTTCAAGTTTGCATTAACACAATCAGGAAGACTACGACTATTGAGTCTGATAATGTGGCAAGGTGGGCTGCATTTACTAAGACCAGACAGTCGTAGTGTTATGGCGCCATAAGAAGCTACGACTGTCGAGTTGAGTTGAGTTGGGCAGTGTGGCCGGGGCTTTATTTGCGCGAGTTCAAGGTATAACCTCAGGCGTAGAGCACACTGGGCGGGGGGGGGGGGCGTGCGCCAGCCCAACCCCCAGTCGGGTCATCTTCCAAACACGACCCTACCCATGACCTCTGTCCAATGTCCAACAGAACGCCACTCCCAAACTGACCCTTGGCCACAGCACGTGGTTTCGCCATCCCTCGTGAATCCTCTGGTCTTCACAGAGATACACACAAATGTAGGTTTTGGCTACTGATTACGTTGCTATGGCTGTCTGGCTATCACCTGAAGTAGTAACGGAATAAGAGTGCAGAAGGGAGAAGTGGCACTTGCCGGGAAGGTGGAAGGCCATCACCAAACGCAGCAGAGGCGGACAGGGGGGCGGCAGGGGGAGCAGGGGGCGACAGAAATAGAGTGAGAGGGACCGACGAAGATATATAGGAGTGGGAAAGGAAGATATAGGAGTGGGAAAGGAAGATATAGGAGTGGGCAAACACGAGGGATACAGGGGCACGTACATAGGTGGAAAGGAAAGGGCCAACGGAGGATGGTGAAGGGCAAAATTAGAAATTATCGGAATAGGGCCCCCCTCGTTGCTATGCACCCTCCCTTATTTCCTTGGTGCAAACAACTCCCTGGGTACTACTGATAAGGCAGGGGGCAGGTGAGGCAGGAAATGATTACACCGTGAAAACATCTACTTAAACAAATAGATAAATTATCAAATTTCAGAAGCAATTCCTGAATGTGAAATAAAAAGCATATGTAAAATTGGGGCTATTGGCACCTATAGATCCATTTAAACGCTAAAAAGTTCAGATTCTTAACCACTATGCCTATAGCGTTGTATTCACCAAGATTCACAGCTTACTGCAGTACCACCTGCACCAAATGCCCGGATTACCAAATCCAAGAATGTGAAGTGGTAGAAGTGCAATTGGGAAGAGGAAAAGATAGGGATGCAAGTGAATAGGCAGAAGTGGGAGTAGTAGGGAAGAGGCAGATGTCAGAAATGTAGTCTTGGAGTGGGAGTGGGCAGAAATAGGGAGGTTTCGACATAGGTCCCGTGAACGTCAACCTGTACGTGAACGTGGGGAAAGGGTCACGTTTACGAAAGGATCAAAGACGGAGTTTAGATCCTTCAAGTAACATACGTAAGGCACTTTTTTTGTACAATTATATTTCAAAGCCATTGAAGGTTAAAACTGAAATTCCAGAGGATATATGTTTAGGTCCAACTCTCTTCATATTGTATATAAAATGATGTGGTCAATAATATTGTAAATGTAAAAATTAATACGTTTGCAGACGACTGCTTATTATATTATGCAGGTAAAAGTTGGGCTCAAATATACCCAAAATTGCAAATTGATTCGGAAAGTTTTAATAAATGGGGCAATGAAAATCATTTACGTTTGAATGTTTCTAAATCTAAGGCTATGATTGTGTCTACAAAGGAGAAGAGAAAGCTATTGATCACGCCGACAAAATTTAATGTGGGTAATAGACCTTTAATGTTTACAAATGTATACATATCTAGGTGTTGATATAGACTGTGAAATGTCACTCTTGGCAGCCTATAAGCATACAGTCACACTGGTTAATAATATACTGTTTACTTTAACTGCAATTAGGGGGGGGGGATATGGCTTTGCAAGTTTATAAACAAATGATATTCCCATTGTTTGATTTTGTTGGTTTTCTGTTGATTTTATGTACTCTGGGAGATCGTAGAGAAGTGCAAAAACTACAGAATGATGGTTTATGTACATGTCTAGGATATAGATTAATTGTTCAACATACTATTCATGAGATGCATAATGATTGTAAATTACTTAGCCTAGAACAACGGTGTTAAAGTCAACTATTTCAACTGATATTTATTCATAAACAGGTTATTGACGTGAGACATATTACAGGAGTTCATACAAGACAGCAAGATACATTTGTATTTAAAATTGATAAATATCAATCGAAGAAATATCAGGACAGTTATATGACATTTTAATAAGTAACAGACAAACCAAAATAGTATGGTTGCATAACGTGAATGGTAGGTCGCGCCTTGGCTGGGTTTAGATTAGCGATTTGCCAGGTGTTTGTTGTGGACCTTCACGTATTTGGGCCTAAACTGGTGTGATAGGCCTTTATATGAGTCCCTTACGACCTGAGAGGGGTCTTCCCCTTATCCTGATCTATTTTAGGATCCAATGACGACACACGTACAGGTCGGCGTTCACGGGACCAATATCTAAACCTCCCTTATAGAATGAGCACTTGACTCCATATGGTCGCGAAACATTATCTGATTTCTTTATTTTGTTTCTATAATCTTAAGACAATATTTTCGCATTCCTTCATTATTGGAGATTGTGAGGAAATACTGATCCCAAAAAGGTTTCAAGCGCTTTCGCTTCAGGCAACAAAGCAATTCTAAAATCAAGATCTAAATTTGAAGGTAGTTTTTGATTTTTCAAATGTCACATGCACACAAAAACATTTCTTGTCCTCATTATCCGTGGCAGGTTTTTGTTCATGCATTGTGATTACGTTTTCCTCGTCCAAGGAGTTGGTGATTGGGTTGAGTAATTCAGATAAGAATAGTACCCGTTCTTCGGGCTGTTTGGAGAAGCGGGCGGCGTTGGGACCTTCTCCTTCCGGGGTTGTGGGCTGGTGACGTGCATACACCTCACCAGTAGAGGAAATTGTCCGTAGTGTCCCCTATCTAACATGTCAACACGACATGACCGGCCGGAACACGGCGCTAACCGCCTGTAATGGCGTGCGGTGGGTTCAGTGTTCAGTTTGCGGCGGACGTCCTTCCCGCCGGCGTGGGCCAGGCGCCCAGCTCACACACGGACTTAGGAGGTGAACCGAGCCAAGGAGGTGACGCCGCACAACGTTCTAATAATGCTGCACAACGTCACAGAGCATTATAAGAACGTCTCAGGACGTTACCCTCGTGTCACGCCTTCGCCGGGAAGCTACACAAACGCATATCGATAGGTCGGGGCTGCTTAACCTCCGTGTTACTTCCTTCCCTGAACCATCAAACAATAAGGCAAACAATTCAAGGGATGTTGTCATGGTCAAGTTTTAAAACATTCTAATAATGTTCTGTAACGTTGTGCGATGTTACAATAACGTGTTTTTATTTATCCAACTTAACTATCTTCCCAAAGTGTTGGCTGGAAGAACATGTAACAACGTGAAGTCATTGTTCAACAACTAACAAGTTTATATATATGTATATGTATATATATATATATATATATATATATATATATATATATATATATATAAGCATTTACATGCACATGGGGGAAAAATACTTCAAATTTACCAGCATATAATGTCCGAATTCTTACCAGTGAGTGATGAAACAAGGTTTGTTAAAAGTAAGTGTCTATGCATAGGTTTTTCGTATAATTGATTTGTTCCTGTAACTCTCATCCAGCTCAGCTAAGGCTATTTGGCCATGGCTCAAAGTGTTATTAATGACCTAAGAGCCTTCGCTTTGCCTCAGGCTTACCATCTATTTGTCAGCATCAATGCCGATTATAAGCAATTCCTTCTGAAAGGACAGGACAGGCTTTTCTCTGGGAGACGAAAACGGAGAGGGGCTTGGCCTACGCTGCTGGAATCCCTCTTTGGGGTGGTGGCGGCTGCCATGTTCAGCGGCTTTTAGATGTGATGCTGGAGTCTGATTGTCTATACGGGAGTGAAGGCCGTGACACTGATCGGCCAGGCCCAGCCCCTGAGTCTAGGGGCGGGGGTGGGGGTATTGTGTGTGTGTTTTAAGAAGGGGGGAGGGGGGGAGTGGCAGTGAGAAGGAAAGAGGCCCCTGACGGGAATCTGTTGATGAAAGGGGTCATAAGAGAGTAGGGCAGAGCGAAGAGCGCCCTAGCCGACCGGGGAGAATAGACGGGGTCATCTGATGGTGGGGGGGGGGGGGGGGCATCTAACCAGCCCCGGCCGGTCAATGAGGTGGGGTCGTAATGACGGGGAGGGTCCCCTTACCGACCCACTCTAACTGTGGGGTACGGGTACATACAGCTAAAGCTAAAGACCATTTCAATATAACCATATTGCCTAGATTATTAAATGTAGGCCGGGAATGGGACTTGCAAAGACAAGGAGCGTTTTTGTCAAATGAGCAAGCTCTGAGGAGTACCTTTAGGGTAATTCATTGTTTCATTTATTATTCGATAAATGATAAAATGGAAAATATATACAGAAATCATAGAATGAGAATATCCTATTTCGGTTAAAAAGACCTTAACAGTTGAGTAAAACTATCTGACCAAAGGCCCTAGACAAATTATACTATTTATGAAGAGTGAAGATCAACTGCGGACACACTTTGACACGGACCTGCAAGTATACAATATGTGTGCTGCATAGTTTAAGTAACCTTCTCCTTATACAAACCTGTTTACTGTTGTTGATCAACGAGCAATTTCAAAGGGCACTGACACACCAGTTTGGTAATTGTAACCTTGATAATTGTTGACTTAGAGTTTAATTCGGTTGTCTTATATGGTTTTCAAATACCATTCCAATGGCCCCTGTGTTATTATGAGAGGTTGGCTTATTGATTCAGAAACACATAACAGGAAAAACTTTCATCAGACTATACTAGGTATGGGGCATGCTGTCGACCAAGGCCATGCCTTGTTGCCCGTCATAATAACTGGCTCTGGGGGTGAGAGCCGGGTCACACATTGATGTGGGGCTCAAAGCGAGTGATGCACCTTAAAGCTCAGAATGAATGCTTAGAAAACAGCAGTAAAGAAAACAGCTTGAAAAGTTTCGCAAGAAAACGGTATGCTGTTTCCGGAACTCTCGAGCATCGTCTCGGGACCTCCCAGCATGTTGTTTTTGTCCAGACGAGGAATTGTGCAGACTGTAGGCTGGCGGTGTTTTCTCTTCGGGAACCTGTCTCGGGTGGGTAGTGGGGCGGTCTGCAGCGAACCACCTCGCGCCCCGGCCTCTGGGTGGTGGCGGGCTTCCTCCTCAGCCGGCACCTCGGGTCTGAAGCACCCCCCGAGGGCGGCGGGCGGTGGTTAATGGGTGGGCAGCACTTAAGGCGGGCGGGCTGCGGGCTGGCCGGCATAGTGACATGTCTAGCACTAGGCGCGAGGTCATATTGCAGGTAGGGGGGGGGGATAAAGTGGCCAGCAGCCGTTAAAACCAGAAGGGATTAGGAGCACCAGAACCACTTGATGAGCAGGCCTTTAAGCCGATAGGTGTGGCGGACGGGGCGGGGCGGGGCGGGCCGCCGTCAGCGCCGCCCCGCCTACACGCCTTAAGACGGCCCGAGTGGCCAGCTCTCGGCCTTAAGTAGCCGTTAGAGCTCTGGTGAGTGGCGATGGCTTCTAATGCCATGGTTTAGTATCACCAGCACTAAGCCGGCCCAGGATTGACTGTCAGTCACCGGTCACCCACCCCCAGCCCGAACCGCGCCTGGCCGCCACCAGACTACACATGTGGACCTTGGTCCGCTGACAGCCACTGCCCACTGATCTACCACTGACCCCTAGATCAGGGGGAGGGGTGGGATTGTACCAATAGGATCAACATTTGTAGGATACCAACACACAAAAGACTGTCGGGGGTATATACGTATAAACACAAACACACACATACGAACATACACACACTAAATATATATATATATATATATATATATATATATATATATATATATATATATAAGTGACAGATCCAGAAAGTTTAAGGGGAGGCCCTAATATAAAAATGTGAGGCTATATCTGGGGGCTAGATCTTTTTATTCAAAAATCTAAATCTAGCCTAAATTAGTCCCTGTATACATTGGCTATGTTCCGGTATGTAAGTATTTGGCTTTGATTACGACGGCGTTTTGGTTTGTGTATTAATGTGGTAATGCAGCGGCCGAGTGGGTGCTGTGAGTTCAGGCGGGGCCTCCCTGCACCCTGCCATCCTGGAATCACACTGTTCTCGGGTCCATTTCCACCAATGCGTCATTGTCTTGGGAACGCGACTGCTGTCAAACAGGAAACTTCACGAGGAGAAAAATGAGAAGCATCGACGGATCATTGGTTAATGACAAATCCTATTGGAGTTTGAAGGGCTTCTCACTGACAGGCTCCGATTCCACTAACGCTGAGTGTAGTTTTATTACCCAGTTGTCTCGATGTCATGCGTCGTAATTGTATAGATATCTAACGACAACAAGGAAACAGAAATGTCTGCCCGGAAAAATAGGTCAAATGAAAAGTGGGACCTTCTCCTTTAGATTTGCTGGTCAACTTATCATACTTGAATTGTAGAATTGAAATAATTGAAGCTCCTGTACTACAGTAGTGTGCATTTACAGTCGAATACATCCCCCAAGTACTGGGGATGCCTCAGGAGCTGACGTATGGCTTGTACATTCACACCTTACCATGTGTACCATGATTTTCCACATGATCGAAATGTAATTAGGGCAAAATCGGCACGTCATTTGATGAAAACAAACATCAATAGATGCCAGGAAGGTGACAAGAATAGCGCCGAAACCGTTCACCTTTTTTGTCCATGATAATATCTCGATCAATATCAATTTTACTTCATTTAGCCCCACAAGTTCACAGAAAATAATTGTGATAAATCTGAGATCGTGCTTACTGGATTCACTTGAAATGACCATATTTATTAAACCTCGTCGTCGTTGTTTTGGGTGTGTGATAGTAACATGTGAGTTGTGTGCCCCCCTCTGGGCGCCCCCCCCCCCCCCCCCCGCTGGGAGGGGCCGGGTGGTCAGGGGCCGGGCGGCGGTCGATAGGGTATCGATGTGGCCGGGGATCGATGGCCCAGTGCCGGGTTGCATACAGCCCATTAGTTAGACAGGTAATCGCAGCATTAAGCCGGCTTAATACGCCTTGTTTGGGCCTAGGTACATAGCGTTCCGGACAGGCCGGCCACGGGGGTCTGTGTGTTCATGTAATCAACATGCAGTTACTCAACCAAAAGGAACCTCTTTATTGTTATGGCAACCCTCATGTTATAGATAATAATTATCTAGTGGAGGTCATCAGATAAATCTGACTGTATTGCCGGATGACAATGCATTTTGATGTAGGGGCGTACTCACATAAACAGCTGGCATTAGGTATGCCCGTCCTATAAAGCTACCTGCCTGTTACTATGGGAACCGTGTATATATGGTGTATGGTTGACATCGAGCAACCCCTCCTTTTCCCCCATACCCCGATCAACCCCACCAACCACACCTACCAAACCTACCCCCAACCATCCCCCACATACCTCCATCAACCCCCACCAACCACACCTACCAAACCTATCCCCAACCATCCCCCACATACCACCATCAGCCCCCACCAACCACACCTACCAAACCTACCCCAAACCATCATCCCCCACATACCACCATCAACCCCCACCAACCACACCTACCAAACCTACCAAACCTTACCCCCACCATCCCCCACATACCTCCATCAACCCCCACCAACCACACCTACCAAACCTATCCCCAACCATCCCCCACATACCACCATCAGCCCCCACCAACCACACCTACCAAACCTACCCCAAACCATCATCCCCCACATACCACCATCAACCCCACCAACTACACTTACCAAACCTTACCCCCACCATCCCCCACATACCACCATCAACCCCCACCAACCACACCTACCAAACCTACCAAACATACCCCCAACCATCCCCCACATACCACCATCAACCCCACCAACTACACTTACCAAACCTTACCCCCACCATCCCCCACATACCACCATCAACCCCCACCAACCACACCTACCAAACCTACCAAACATACCCCCAACCATCCCCCACATACCACCATCAGCCCCCACCAACCACACTTACCAAACCTTACCCCCACCATCCCCCACATACCACCATCAACCCCCACCAACCACACTTACCAAACATACCCCCAACCATCCCCCACATACCACCATCAGCCCCACCAACCACACTTACCAAACCTTACCCCCACCATCCCCCACATACCACCATCAACCCCACCAACCACACCTACCAAACCTACCCCCAACCATCCCCCACATACCACCATCAACCCCCACCAACCACACCTACCAAACCTATCCCCAACCATCCCCCACATACCACCATCAGCCCCCACCAACCACACCTACCAAACCTTACCCCCACCATCCCCCACATACCACCATCAACCCCCACCAACCACACTTACCAAACATACCCCCAACCATCCCCCACATACCACCATCAGCCCCACCAACCACACTTACCAAACCTTACCCCCACCATCCCCCACATACCACCATCAACCCCACCAACCACACCTACCAAACCTACCCCCAAACCATCCCCCACATACCACCATCAGCCCCACCAACCACACTTACCAAACCTTACCCCCACCATCCCCCACATACCACCATCAACCCCACCAACCACACCTACCAAACCTACCCCCAAACCATCCCCCACATACCACCATCAACCCCCACCAACCACACTTACCAAACTTATCCCCAACCTTACCCCCCCCCCCCCCCCCCCGATGATACTACCATCAACCCCACCAAACACACTTACCAACCTTCCCCCACCTACTCCACCAACCACACCTACCGACAGCTAACACCACCAACCACACTTACCAAATATACCCCAAACCACTCCCACCAACCACACCCTACATTCCCACCTAACCCCACCTAATCCCTACCTACCCAACCAATTCCCGTCATCCCAACATACCCCCCCACCCACCCCCACCTATCCCACCTACCCCCTCAGTTCCCCCCGACCCCCCTAGCCCCCCACCGACCAACTCCCTCTGTGACGTGATTAGGTACGCAGAATGATCGAAACTCGGTGCCCATGCACAGTGAAAACCAGATTCCGCTGTATTCGCCAGGACGCCTGGGGGCACCAGCATCTGGCGCTGTAAGTCAGGCGCAAACCTAGACGTCACAGTAGCCGTTCATTTTCAATATACTCCGGCCTGCCGCCTGTCCTCACCTCACCGCCCATGCCGGCCAATTCGATCCCCTCCTTAAAACGGGCAGCCCGACACCGCCTGCGCCAGTCAATATTGAAAGTGCCACCCCAGCTCGGGCGGCGCGCGGGAGATGTGCAGAGGGCGGACTTTCTGATCATTGCTATTGTCTTATCGACGTGGGCCCGCCATGCCGGGCTTTGATGTTGGACTCGGTCTGATCTGAAGAGGCGACCAGCTTTTGTGGCGGCCGGATCAATGTGTGGTGGGTGGAGAGCGTGTCTCGCCGCCAGGCCGCCCGGCCAGACTGCGGGCCCCGCCACCACCCAGCCCACCAACACACCCCCTGCCGCCAACACCGGATTTATCTTTGGGAAAGCCGGCACCAAACAATACTGCCTTCCATTATGGTTTAATAAATAGATACAGTGACAGGGGCGTGGTCACCATCACTCGTACAAAGGAGTGGGGGGTAGTATCTTAATTAGAGACCTTCATCTAGTTTGAATGAACGCGGCTCCAAAGCCTCTCTAGGAACGGCTCGGCAGGAGCGAGCGGATAAAACCTAAATGCTAGACCTTTAGAGCGGCGGGACGTTTCTTTGTTGTCACTGCATTCTGCATTGGAATGTCAAAGGGCGCCGTGGAGGACGATCCATGCGGCCTATTCTCAGCACCTCTGAGGCCCGCGCGGCATGGGTGGGAATAGGCTGATGGATGTCAATGCGCCGAGCCTGCTGCACACTGCCTGCACGGTGCGCGCTCCTCTTCCGCCAGAAATGTCACTGCCCCCCCCCCCCGACACACAAAGCTGCCAGCTCTGACTCAGTTAACCTTTCCGTCCTGTTGCCGAGAAACAAACTGTGGTCTAACCAGACCAATGGATGGACCTGGTAATTGTTGTTTACATCATTAATGAAATTGGATGGGAAATGGCCATTTGAAACCTCAATTTGATTCAAATCACCCACTTGAAATTTGACATTATAAATTGTCAAGATCAATTGTGAGCCGGAAATGGGACTTTTTGAAATGCCAAGCAGCAGCAGATATATAACAGGAAGGACAGCTCCTGTACCGTACATAGTGATAAGACTGTAGAACATATCAAACAGCTAGGAAACAACTTTCGCTCCATCTGCGGCCATGTTTTTTGGTGTGTCTTTTTTTGCTGCTCCTAAACAGCCCCACTACATAAAGCATTGACTTTTGTCCGAATCTTTAGGTAGTAGCTAGTTGTAGATAGAATTAAAAACAGGTTTTAAATCTATGTTTGTATTATTCAAATTATGATTCTTTATACGTACTTACTAGCGAAAGAAATGAAAACGACCATTTCAAAAGGAAAATAGAACTAAAATATTCATACAAGTGTGGATTGTGACCGTGGCCTGATACAGGCCTTCCCGTCTCCCTGTCACGCTACCTAACGGCCTTCCTGTCATCCCGTCACAAGGACTACAGGCCTTCCTGTCATTCTGTCATACTGCCCACAGGCCTTCCTGTCATTATGTCACGTGGTCTACGGGCCTTCTTGTTACCCTGTCACACTGCCTACATGCCCTCCTGTCATTGTTTCAGACTTTCCATGGGCCTTCCTTTTATCTTTCCGCATTGCTTACATTCTTTCCACGTTGCTGTCATCCTGTCACACTGTCTACAGACCTTCCTGTCATCCTGTCACATTGCCTAAAGGGCTTCCTATCACACTGACACACTGCCTAAAAGCTTTCCTGACATCCTTCCACACTGCCTACAAGCTTTACTGTCACCCTGTCACATGGTCTACATGCCTTCCTGTCACCCTGTCACCCTGTCACCCTGCCATCCTTCCTCACTGCCCACATGCCTTCCTGTCACCCTTCTACTCTGCCCACATGCCTTCCTGTCATCCTTCCTCACTGCCCACATGCCTTCCTGTCACCCTTCTACTCTGCCCACATGCCTTCCTGTCATCCTTCCACTCTGCCCACATGCCTTCCTGTCACCCTTCTACTCTGCCTACATGCCTTCCTGTCATCCTTCCACTCTGCCCACATGCCTTCCTGTCACCCTTCCATTCTGCCTACATGCCTTCTTGCCATCCTTCCTCACTGCCCACATGCCTTCCTGTCACCCTTCTACTCTGCCCACCTGCTTTCCTGTCATCCTTCTACTCTGCCCACATGCCTTCCTGTCATCCTTCCACTCTGCCCACATGCCTTCCTGTCACCCTTCCACTCTGCCTACATGCCTTCTTGCCATCCTTCCTCACTGCCCACATGCCTTCCTGTCATCCTTCTACTCTGCCCACATGCCTTCCTGTCATCCTTCTACTCTGCCTACATGCCTTCCTGTCATCCTTCCACTCTGCCTACATGCCTTCTTGCCATCCTTCCTCACTGCCCACATACCTTCCTGTCATCCTTCTACTCTGCCCACATGCCTTCCTGTCATCCTTCCACTCTGCCTACATGCCTTCCTGTCACCCTTCTACTCTGCCCACATGCCTTCCTGTCATCCTTCCACTCTGCCTACATGCCTTCCTGTCACCCTTCCTCACTGCCTACATGCCTTCCTGTCACCCTTCCACTCTGCCCACATGCCTTCCTGTCATCCTTCCACTCTGCCCACATGCCTTCCTGTCATTCTTCCACACCGCCTACAGGCCTTGTCATCTTATCACACTGTCTATTGGCCGGCCCATTGTCCACTCCTCTTCCCTGCCCTTGCATCTTGTTGCATTACCTTAAAGCCAACCAACCGTTCGCACGCCAATTTCACAGCCAGGACTGTTTATCCCCCACTCCACCCCCTACATTTCACACTTGGCCGTTCACTTGCATCTCAGGGAATCTAATCATAATCTCACTGTGGCCAAACTGTGAGCCTGTACTCTCGGCATTAGCCTGCTACACCCCCGCCAGCCATGACGACAGCGGTGTGCCTATAGCGGCCTTGTCTTTTCAGTGTGTCCCAATTAGATTAGATATGAGCGAGACACAGTTTTACAGCCTCCTGTAAGAGGCCCGAGGTCCCCTGCCGAGGAGGCGACTGAGCGATGGCCAAGGAACCGCTGCCTGTGATTTGTCCAGAGATAGTCCGGGAAATATAACGCCACGCTGTCCAGTGGATCCGCAGAAATCCATATCGGTTATCGTGTTCAATCTGACAGGGACTGGAGCTGGGGCATCGATCACCCGGCCTGACAGCCTCCCCCCCACCCTCCCATCCACCACCACACCGCCGGTCCCTCTGCTGCAGGCCCACACCCCAATACCACCACCCTACCCGGCCGGTGGGCGTCAACAGAAACCATAACTAGGTTCCCGGGAGACGGGCAGGACAGTAAGAGGAAGGGAAGATAAAGAGGGAGAAGGGTTAGAGCCACATTGCATGGTCACACATCTACGAACACAAGACTCTGCAATTTGTCAGCAATGGAAGTTTCGTACAGTACTAGGAGAAAAGAAACATAAATAGTATATATTTTAGACTATTTAGACTGTCAGTGTCACACTTCACTGTCATGTCCACTATCACACTGTCATTCTCATTGCTGTTATAGCTCACTATCAGACCCATTCTCTCCCTTGACTCTCATGCCCTTCCTCACACCTCCCTGTCATACCCACTGTCACACCTCCCTGTCATTCCCATTGTCTCACCTCCCTGTCATGCCCACTGTCACACCTCACTGTCATGCCCACTGTCATACCTCCCTGTCATGCCCACTGTCACACCACCCTGTCATGCCCACTGTCACACCCCCCTGTCATGCCCACTGTCACACCTCCTTGTCATGCCCACTGTCACACCTCCCTGTCATGCCCACTGTCACACCTCCCTGTCATGCCCACTGTCACACTTCACTATCATGCCCACTGTCATACCTCACTGTCATTTCCATTGTCACACCTCTCTGTCATACCCACTGTCACACCTCCCTGTCATACCCACTGTCACACCTCCCTGTCATGCCCACTGTCATACCTCCCTGTCATTCCCATTGTCTCACCTCCCTTTCATGCCCATTGTCACACCTCACTGTCATGCCCACTGTCACACCTCCCTGTCATGCCCACTGTCACACCTCCCTGTCATATCCACTGTGACACCTCCCTGTCATG
Source organism: Lepidonotus clava (assembly GCA_936440205.1). NCBI lineage: Eukaryota > Metazoa > Annelida > Polychaeta > Phyllodocida > Polynoidae > Lepidonotus > Lepidonotus clava. The sequence goes on from OW387147.1 coordinate 14,573,238, forward strand.
CCTACTGTCACACCTCCCTGTCATGCCCACTGTCACACCTCCCTGTCATGCCCACTGTCACACCTCCCTGTCATGCCCACTGTCACATCTCCCTGTCATGCCCACTGTCACATCTCACTATCATGCCCACTGTCATACCTCACTGTCATTTCTGTTGTCACACCTCACTGTCATTTCCATTGTCACACCTCTCTGTCATGCCCGTTGTCACACCTCAATGCCATGCCCACTGTCACAACTCTTTGCCATGCCTCTATTCTGACACCCTAGTCATGCCTGTCCTTACACCTCACGTCCATCCTCAGAGCTCATAGGTTTTTTTTTTGTTTTTTTTTTTCATTCTGTTTATTTGAAGCTGAGATACAATTCAGTCTGTAAAAAGACTGGTTTCCGATTGCACCAGCTTAGTACATCTAGATTCTGCTGGGTTTAAGAGTATATATATATATTTAAAAAAAAGAAAACATATATAAGGGCAGTTAAGACAATTATGGATTGACTTAACTTAGAGGCAGGATTTTAGTATTTGCTAATTAGCACAATATGATGCAATACTTAATATTTACATACATTCAATTGTATGTATTAGCCAATCTTTTGACTTTGCTTTGAAGGAGGAGTATGATTCAATATTTCGAATTTCTGGGCTGAGATTGTTCCAAAGTAGGCAACCATTATAGGCAACCGATCTTTTATAGCCCTCTAAATTAGGCTTAACTATTTTAAAAGTATTAGCCATGCGTGCCCTAGTGCGAATATTAGTATAATCAACTCTAGGTCTAGAATCTTGCTGTGTATACATGAAATTTCTTAGGAGCATATTTCTCCTGTTAGCCAGTGTTGCAATTTTCAATTCAGAATGGATTATACTAGTATTTTCCCTCCAATCACACTGTTGACAAACTTTCAATGCATGGTTTTGTACTCTCTGTAATTTATTTAAGTCACCCATATTAGCAGCAGCATACAATACACTGCCATAATCAAAGTAAGGTAAAATCATTGTTATATATATATAGGGCTGCTGACTCAGTAATATATTTCCGTATTTTACCAAGGATGAAAATTTTGTGGGAGGTTGATGATATAGTCAATCTAATATGTTGACTATAAGCCAACATAGGATCCAAGACCATTCCTAAATACTTGTAGGATGAGACATATTGTAGGGGGCAGTCATTCATAACAACTGCCAATTTAGCATTTGCCAATTTCTTAACATTGCTTCTACTAGCAAAATACATACTCTTGGTTTTTTTAGTATTAATAGTCAACTTATTTGATTGACACCAGTCACTTATATTGTTCTAAACGCCTTGGTGCTCATCATGTAGTATCTGTATATGATTTCCCGTGGTCAGAACAGCCAAATCATCAGCATACAATAAGTATTTAGAATGTGTTATGGTCCCAGCAAACAGGACACGTGTTCTCACCAGTTTCACACGTGTTTAATTAGTGTAATGCTAGTGTTGTTGAAATTCCCAAGCTATGTTAGCAGTTTACCAGGTTTTACCATCAGTTTTTACATAGTAACGCACCTGTGGAATTTTCTGTTTTACAACACTATGTATTTATGTCATATGAACAATTCGCTCCTACAATAGCTAGTTATGTGTTATCACGATTATTATATCATTTTTATATTCTGGTGTTATTCTGATGACATTCTGGTGTAGTGATAATCCCTATGTAAACTGTGAATATCACACTAGTTTTCACACGTGTTATTCTTATGCAAAACTGGTGTTGTGTAAACCCTGTGAATTATCTGAGAAAAACCCTACCAGTGACACCAGTTTAAGGCATCTGTAAAGTCGGTGAAAAATATGTATGTAACACAGGTCCCACCTGAGCTTTTTCCTAGTTATGATAGGTAAGTCTAGTTGATAGCCCTGAGAAAAACATGAGTTTACACTTACTTTACACATGAAAAACTCAGATTAAACTGGTTGAATATACTTCTTTAGGATATAATTACTTAATTCAATTATATAAAAAAGAAATTGAACTACAAGGCTGCTTTATAAGTGAAAATGTATAAGTTCAATAAAATATTAACATTCTGTACAATACAAATACGATTGCCTTACCTCTTGCAGCATCCAGTTCCTCAATAGCTCAGTGGAAAAGTGTTGGCAATGTGTGTGAGAGGTCCCCAGTTCGATACCCACAGCTTATTTTAAACATATAAGAAAAAACACGAGTTTTACATGTGTAAACTCGTGTCAAAAACTCGTGTTAAAAACTCGTGGGGAACACCAGAAATGAGGTCCACAGAATCACGCGTATAACACGAGTTTAAGACACGTGTTTGACTTCTTGGATCCCGTCCATACAACGTGCACAACACGAGTCCTTGTTACCTGGGGTAGTACCAATATCATTGATGAAAATGATAAATAAGAGAGGCCCAAGAATCGATCCTTGGGGTACTCCACAGGATATAACTTGCGGATTGGAGATAATATTGTTAGCTACTGTTGATTGGCATCTATTCGTTAAATAGTTTTTCAGTCAGTTTAATAAGGCACCACGGATTCCTAGTTTGTTAAGTTTATTAATTAATATTTCATGGTTTACTGAATCAAAGGCCTTTTTAAAATCTATATAGGTACATAGTGTATAATCTCTATTGTTTAACGATTCATAAATATCATCTGTCAATTTTGCAATTGCAGATATAGTAGACTTACCTTTCCTAAAACCAAATTGATTTGAATCAAGCAAATTATTTCTACCTAAATGATCGGATAAATTAATATGTACTATTTTTTCCAGCAATTTTCCAGGTATTGGTAGAAGAGAAATTGGCCTTAAATTGCCAACATCACTACTATCACCATCTTTGGGTATTGGTGTAACAAGAGCTTTTTTCCAGGATGTTGGGAAAATCCCTTGGTTCAATGACAAATTAAATAAGTGGGTAATTTGATTTAATAAAACCATTAGAGATATTATCATGATCTTTGATGAAATATTTTCAACAGTGGATGATTTAACAATTGAGACTTCCTTTATTAGGGGAAGTACCTGGTCATTGTTTGTAAAAACTATGCTGATAGTCTCTTGGCTTATTTTACCACAGTAAGTCCATTCACTGTTAAAGCCCGCTGCCAATGATTGGCCAACATTTGAAAAAAATGAATTGATATAATCTGCAGTTGAATTAGATTCAATTCTCATACCAGTAGTTGTATCTTTGAGATTGATTGTCTTTGACTTATTCTTATTTGGTAGAAGACTAGACATAGCAGCCCAGTACTTCTTAGGTTCGTTCTGATTTTCATTTAAACAATCTTTAATGAATTGTCACTTTAAATATCTAACCCTATTATTGACTGTATTTCTAGCCTTCCTAGCTATATCCCAGTCAGTTGATCTTTGGTGCACCTAGCTTTTTTTTAATAACTTATCCTTGTCTTTAATCATTTCCAATATCTCTCTAATAATCCAGGGTTGATTTGTATTTTTAATGATTAAATTTTTCAGTGGGCACATATTATCTATTTTGTCTGTAATGTTAGACAATAGTGTATCCCAACACTCGTCAGGGGTTTCTAAGTCATAGTAGGAATCCCAATTAATATCGAACAATTGTTGTTTAAAAATATCTTCATCAAAATTTCTATATGAATGACCAAGAATTTTTGTTTGGGCAATTTTCACCTTCGGCTTTTTCCTTTGAGCAAAAACTGCTAGGTGGTCACTGAGGTTAATATTATAGGTACCATAACTATTTATGCAATTCGAATTTGTTAATATTAGGTCTAAACAAGAGTTACTGGTAGTACCATGTCTTGTATTGTGTTTAATTAATTGTTTTAGCCCAAAAGTATTTACAACTGCTTTAAATTCCTTAGTGGCAGCTGCGTTTTTCTGTAAAAAGTTTATATTCATATCACCCGTTAAAAATAAATCATTAGCATTTCCATTTGAAAGAGTAGGAATAATGTCTGTTAAGTAACTACAAAATGACTTGTAGTTACCCTGAGGTGGTCTATATATGTTATATAAAACAATCTTTCTGGTATGTGGTAAATTAATGTCTAAACATTGAATTTCTATATCAACAGTACTTTTGTTAAACTCCTGAAAAGTACTATAGTCATGCCCAGCCTTACGTCATACTGGCGTTTCTGTCCTCACCAGTTTATTGTTGTGCCTCTACTGACAGAGATACTTGATCGGTGCTTAAAGGCGGATTATAGCAGGATTGTTTGCACGGCCTGTTTAATTGCCGATGGAGCTGAATGGTTTTCCCCTTTCCGAAATGGCACATAATCTCGACAATGGGTGTTAGAGAAGGGGTTGCGGGCAGGTCGTGGCCGGTTACCTATACCTGTCTCCATGCAGGCGCCAGCTTCACTCCACCATAATCACATTGCCGCCTAGTCGAGGTGGAGCGAACAGACGGAAATCCGATTCTGATGTAATAAGTGAGTTAAGGCGCGCGGGTAAAACGTGGCGCTATGAGGACGCCACCCCCCGCCTCCGATACTCCCCAGCCCCCACCCCCACCCCCCACCCCCCACCCCCCGTCACCAATCACGTGTCACCCGCGGCGTCTGACTCCATGCCGCCTGCACTATTTCAAACGGAGAATCGCGTGTCTTTTCTTTGAGGTGGGCGGGTGGGTTGCCACTAGAGGGTGTACCCCTAAGTTCGGGACTCAAGTTGTATATTTTAGTCACCGTTCAGCTCAAACCTCTATTATCAAGATTATTATCAACAATATTATTTTATTTTATTAGTTTTCGTTTTATAGGTCGATACATTATCTGGTAACAAAGACCGACTGTAAGTGCCGGGGCATGTATCCAAAGCTGCAGAGCAAGGAATCAGATCAAGGATTGAGGACGCCCCCCCCCCCCCTACCCAGGCCTCCGGTATCAGCGTTTGGGCGGCCCTAAAGGGCCAAGCCCTCAGGCTGATATCGAGGGCCCACCTCTGGTTAGTAATAGGCCTCGTATCCCCTTCTTAGTTGGTTATAATGTATTTATCTGTTTCCATATAATAGTGATACAACAACGCCCATGTTTTATGTTCTCCTCGTCTGATTGCACTTACATGTATTTGATAACAAGACACGCGTCGTGCCCTGGAACTGGAACGTATAAGGTAACCTTTGGAACAGCTTCCCTTGGTTCTTCGAAGCGCTTTGATGCGCATTATCAGCGGTAGTCTGAAAGAGTAATACTACAGCAAACTTGCTGCACATGATCGAGTAGGGCTCTTTTCCCAGTGACGCCTCCCGGCTAGTTTTAACCTCCCCAGTGCACAACCCCACCGGGCCCTTCAGATCGCACAAGGCGAGACGCACCGCCCCCTTTCCACCCCTCTCTGCCGGCTAGCTGTCCCCCACCCTGCCCTGCCCTCCTCTCCTGACTAGCAGTACCCCACCTCATCCCCCTCTCCCCGCTATAGCTGTCCCCCACCCCGTCCCCCCCTCTCCCCGCTATAGCAGTACCCCACCTCATCCCCCTCTCCCCGCTATAGCTGTCCCCCACCCTGTCCCCTCCTCTCCTGACTAGCAGTACCCCACCTCATCCCCTCTCCCCGCTATAGCTGTCCCCCACCCCGTCCCCCCCTCTCCCCGCTATAGCAGTACCCCACCTCATCCCCCTCTCCCCGCTATAGCTGTCCCCCACCCTGTCCCCTCCTCTCCTGACTAGCAGTACCCCACCTCATCCCCCTCTCCCCGCTATAGCAGTACCCCACCTCATCCCCCTCTCCCCGCTATAGCAGTACCCCACCTCATCCCCCTCTCCCAGCTAGCTGTCCCCCACCCTGCCCTGCCCTCCTCTCCTGACTAGCAGTACCCCACCTCATCCCCCTCTCCCCGCTATAGCAGTACCCCACCTCATCCCCCTCTCCCCGCTATAGCTGTCCCCCACCCCGTCCCCCCCTCTCCCAGCTAGCAGTCCCCCACCCTGCCCTGCCCTCCTCTCCTGACTAGCAGTACCCCACCTCATCCCCCTCTCCCCGCTATAGCTGTCCCCCACCTCATCCCCCTCTCCCCGCTATAGCAGTACCCCACCTCATCCCCCTCTCCCCGCTATAGCTGTCCCCCACCCTGTCCCCTCCTCTCCCGGCTAGCAGTCCCCCACCCCGTCCCCTCCTCTCCAAGCTAGCAGTCCCCCACCCCGTCCCCCCCTCTCCTGACTAGCAGTCCCCCACCCCGTCCCCTCCTCTCCTGACTAGCAATCCCCCACCCCGTCCCCTCCTCTCCTGACTAGCAGTCCCCCACCCCGTCCCCTCCTCTCCCAGCTAGCAGTCCCCCACCCCGTCCCCTCCTCTCCTGACTAGCAGTCCCCCACCCCGTCCCCTCCTCTCCTGACTAGCAGTCCCCCACCCCGTCCCCTCCTCTCCCAGCTAGCAGTCCCCCACCCCGTCCCCTCCTCTCCTGACTAGCAGTCCCCCACCCCGTCCCCTCCTCTCCTGACTAGCAGTCCCCCACCCCGTCCCCTCCTCTCCCAGCTAGCAGTCCCCCACCCCGTCCCCCCTCTCCCAGCTAGCAGTCCCCCACCCCGTCACCTCCTCTCCCAGCTAGCAGTCCCCCACCCCGTCCCCTCCTCTCCTGACTAGCAGTCCCCCACCCCGTCCCCTCCTCTCCTGACTAGCAGTCCCCCACCCCGTCCCCTCCTCTCCTGACTAGCAGTCCCCCACCCCGTCCCCTCCTCTCCTGACTAGCAGTCCCCCACCCCGTCCCCTCCTCTCCTGACTAGCAGTCCCCCACCCCGTCCCCTCCTCTCCCAGCTAGCAGTCCCCCACCCCGTCCCCTCCTCTCCTGACTAGCAGTCCCCCACCCCGTCCCCTCCTCTCCTGACTAGCAGTCCCCCACCCTGTCCCCTCCTCTCCTGACTATCCAATATTTCCGGTTCTAATCAAGATAGAATAATTTGGTAAAAAGTATTGGATTTCAGAATGCACGCCCTTTCAAAATATCCATTATTCATGATGAAAAGGGAAAAACAAATTTTGGGTTGGTAGTACCTACTAGTAGTCCCCCACCCTGTCCCCTCCTCTCCTGACTAGCAGTCCCCCACCCCGTCCCCTCCCGGCCGGGCTGCGGTGGCTCCCGGCCCGCCGTCCATCGATCCGTGGGCGCCGCCCTAATTGCCCCGGCCCGCGCCGCGCGCCGTGCTGCCCGCCCGCCCGTGTCAAGTCAATGAATATGCAAACGGGGCCCGCCGGCACGGGCTTACCCACCGCTCTCCGGCGCCCCCTCTAACAGCGACAATTAATACGACACACTGTCCGCCCCTGGCCGCCCCGAGAGGGCTCCGGGGGAGGCGGGACGAGGGACGTGACCCATAAAGTATAGGCCGAGTCGGGGGGTGGGGGAGCTTCCCGTCTATTGGTCTGATTAACCAAGCAGGCCCCGTCATTGGTTATGGTCACAATGTGGCAATATCACTGAGGATGTCTTTCTTACATCCATGTTATGCCTGTATCCAACATACCGATTTTGATGCTGGCGGTTTTGTATCTGTTTGTTTTTCTCCAGAATTATGGCACGAAACAAAATATCATGTATTCCACTCGTACAAGAATTGTAAAACCTTTCTACTCATATATACCATGTCCATATTTAACCTTAATTCCCACTGCCGATCTAGACCGGCAAGTGGAATATAGGCTTAACCATCGAGTAAGGGGCTTTCCATTCATTACGTAGGCAGACGTGGGGGAGGGGGTCAAGCCCAATGCATACATGTGCATGGTCACGTGACCACTTTTTGGTGATCACCACATGGTGATCAGGACCACGTGGTTATGGAAAAAATTAGATTGTGTGCATTTTGAATGATATAATTTTGTTACATGAGACCTTTTCAAGTATTGTAGCATAACATTGTAATTTAAATTATTCAGAATTGTAAATAACAAGGATTATAAACTGATCACCAATATGGCGGCCAGCCCATTCTGGATAGTTGTGAGATCATTTGCACAATGTCTATAGGGAGGGGAAGGGGGTCAAAACATTCACATGCACTTGTTAAGTAATCTCAACGTCTCCCGTTATTTCTAATGAATTATCTAGATTGTGTATGACAAGGAAGGCGTATACCTCAGAAGCTTAACATTAAGAACAAGTGGGTTTTCAAGCTATATGAAAACATATAAAAAATATTTTGTATAAAATGGAAACCGGCCACTAAAAATATCCCCACCATGCACGGGAGCAAATATACAAAAAAGTGGTGTGCACATGCTTTGATATAATTATATCTATGATAAGAAAGGAACGAGAGGGTGGTATTGTAAGTTTGAAATTCTAACAAGCCTTCAGTGTACATGTTGTAGTAATTTACGGTTTCTGTTTATAAAGGTGCATACACCTCACGCTGTGGTTATAAAAGCTTCATCCAATTGTACTACTCACTACATTTAGGTCAGTTTAATCCCAATAACATACTCATAATTATGGTCACATTTCACAATATTACTTACAAGGCAGCTAGTTAAGCCCCATTTCACTATAGGCCTACTACTGACATGTTGGTTGGTCAAGCCACATTTCACTATACTACTGACATGGTGGTTGGTCAAGACACATTTCACTATACTACTGACATGGTGGTTTGTCAAGACACATTTCACTATACTACTTACAAGGCAGTTAGTCAAGAACCATTTCACTACACTACTCAATTTGTTAAGCTACATGTAACTACACTATTAGCTTGATGGTTTGTCAAGCCATATTCCACAATATAAATCTATATATCAGTTACATCATTGATCATTTATATATATGGTAAGCTGCATTTGACTATACGACTCACAGGGTAGATGGTTAACCCATTTCTCACCAAAATACTATATGAGATTATAAGATTCACATTTTTTTCAGTTACAGTAGATTTTACTATGTATCTCACACTCATAATAGTATCATGAATTACATCGACCTCCCATTGTATATATATACTGAAATGTAAATGGTAATTTGACGAGTTATTCTTCTAAGAAACGTTGAATGGGTCCATTAGCAAGCAGCTGGAGCATACTGAGGGGTGTCCCAATGCACCGACTGCGCCCTGCTCTCGTCACACCGTGCTGTATGTGTGCACTCTGTAAATAACCTCTGCTCGGAGGTAGCCAACACGATATCATTTATGGATATCATCTATGGCATCAACCTACTGTATGACAATAATGTCATTATAGAGTCTCGTCCCGAACCTGTAAAGCCAGCTATGTTTCACTTGACTACTCGCATTGCGGTTAGGGTCTGTTCACGGTAGGACCATGACGTGCTAGGTTCTAGGGGGGGTGCGCCCAGTACAATAGACACGTGGCAGCCACAAACAGCCTGCTCGGCCCGACCAGACGTCTGGTCCCGGCCTGTAGGAGGGGGCCGCCTGCTTCCGAGGGGTGGGGATCGCATGTTTAAATCTGTAGGGGTGTTTTGTTTGTTACAATGTGAGATGAGAGCGCTGCCCGCCCCCTCCGACTGGGGGCTGTTTAAGGGTGGGGTGCGGGGACTGACAGAGGGAGGTAAGACGTCATTAAGCAGCCTCAGTGGAGGGTTATCTTCACAGGGTTTTAATCGACATTTCAATGTAAACAAAGGCTCGGGGGATTTTAATTATGGCGACAGCAGCGTGTGCCGCTACTGTTGGGAGGGGCGGCGGGAAAGGCCTCAGGGATAGGGGTGGGTATAGGCACCAGGTGCACGTGGGTACGATCTGCAGGGACGGTGGCACAGAAAATCAGCTGCATTTCCTGCAAGAGAAAGCCTGCGCGCTATTTGGACCAGTTCATGGCCCCACTGCCATCTCCCTGCTCGCCACCCTAACCACCCCCCTCCCCACCACACCCATCACACCCACACCCACACGCACCACCCCACCCCCACCCTCGTCCCCCTCACGACACGTGCAAACATATCGAGTCCTTCTCCTCATTCCCAGCTTCCGACGTCTCTTCCTTATCGTTTATCCTGGACCTACAATTTATCCTTGAAGGCCAGAAGGTGCATTCGGAAATTTTCAGTAGTCGTGGCATGTTATATCTGCCCCATGCCTGTGCTCACAGGGGCGACACCATGCTACACCCCCTATTACTGTGTACCCCTGGCCGTTTTCTGTAGGTGGCTGGGCAGAGGCAGGCCCTCAGAGGGGGCTGGACAGAGGAAGGACCTTAGGGAGGGCCGGGGCTGGACAGAGGCAGGCCCTCAAAGGGGGGCCGATTAAAAGACAAGCCTTCAGAGGAGGTTGGACAGAGGAAGGACCTTGGAGTGGGGGTGGGGCTGGACAGAGGCAGGCCCTCAGAGGGGAATGGACAGAGGCAGGCCTTCAGCAGGTTGGGGGGGGGGGGCTGGACAGAGGCAGGCCCTCAGAGGGGAATGGACAGAGGCAGGCCTTCAGCGGGTTGGGGGGGGGGGCTGGACAGAGGCAGGCCCTCAGAGGGGAATGGACAGAGGCAGGCCTTCAGCGGGTTATGGGGGGTTAGGGGGGGAGCTGGACAGAGGCAGGCCCTCAGAGTCCAGGAGCCACGTTTCCGAACATGCCGCGCGCTGCCCGATACCAGCGAGCACACCTACTGGAGGCCTTAATTGCAACAGTGCAGAAAGAATGGAAAGCTTTGAAGGCCTTTTTTCTCCACCTCGAAATGTCACTTCTTACGTCGTGCGTTGATTAATCGCAAGAAATTGCCTCTGGGTGTTAGTGGTGGTGGATGAGGAGAACGGGGCGGCGCGCGGGGCCGGGCGGTACGGGTGTGACAGTGCGTCCCAGCGGGCAATAAGCACGTCGTTACCGCGTGCTGGGTGCAGCCAACAGTCGCCACTCTCAGCCTTACCCGCCGCACCCAAAGTGTTAATTGTGCCTGCGCTAATGGAATCCGTACAGACAACTTTTCTCTAAAATGTTTCTTTACTTGTACGATGCACCGTATAAAGAGTCTTGATGGAAGGAGGAGTAAACACGTGACTCATACATATAGTCGTAGCCGTGCATGTTTGGTGCTCTTTATTTATAATTTAGATTATAGGCACATACGGTAGAGCCAAGGAAACAGGCACATTCACGTGCAAAAAATATTTTTTGCATTTCTGAATAGAATGTATCATGTCTACTTACATTGACTTGTTGCATAAAGTGCAGACAGCTTACTGGCAGTCTGGGTGCAAGGTAAAGTCTACCCAACCAAGGCTGTGGTGTCAGAGTAAGTATTACAACATTACAACATCACAACATGTTATGTTGCACTTTGGCTTGGTGCCATGAGTTGGGTACATGGGAAAGTATACCCATAAGCCGTGTTCATGGGGAAAGTTTATCTATGAGCAGGGTGCACGAGAGAGTCTACCCGTGAACTGTGTGCATTTAGAAAGTTCACCTCTGAGGTAGGTATACAGAAAAGTCTATCCGTGAGTATGGAGTAAGGCAGTCTACATATGAACTGGCTGCAATGGCAAGTTTGAACCAACAAAGCAAATACCAGAGGACATTTTATAACAAATTGAAACAAATGATGTCAGTATTTTCTCAAGACAGACCAAAAATTTAAAGAAATTTCGTTAATTCATCTGACTGTCGGAGGAGCTTTTGTTGTAAATGCAAATAGTTGAAACCAATTAAGACATTCCCCCTCGCAATTTGTTTTTAAGGGATTTTCACTCTCAGCCATATTGCAGGGACGCGCTGTAGGTTTGTAGTATTTATGTGGATCTGAAAAGGTATTACACAATCGTATGATATATCTTATGTTGACGCAATAAGAATAGAAAAGATGAGTAATGGTTTTCCTATGAAAGACCCTTTCGTAAATCATCTTCAGTATCTATTTAATGTGTCAATGGGTAAGCACTACAAAACTCAAAGAAGTCATCACAGTGCACCTGAAGTGCAGCTCATTCTGAACTGGCAACTGGCTCAAGGCCTATGTGGTGTTTGGGGAGTGTGTGCCCATGGCCCAGGGCACACACAGCAGTTGGTACCCATTTCCAAACCTCGTGCCCCCTCCCCCTCCAGGGCCTATGAAGGGCGATGTTTGGGGAGTGTATGCCCGTGGTGGTCGGTATGTCTGTGGTGTTTGGGGAGTGTGTGCCTGTGGTGGTCGGTGTGTCCGTGGTGTTTGGGGAGTGTGTGCCTGTGGTGGTCAGTGTGTCTGTGGTGTTTGGGGAGTGTGTGCCTGTGGTCAGTTTGTCTGTGGTGTTTGGGGAGTGTGTGCCTCTGGTGGTTGGTGTGTCTGTGGTGTGTGGGGAGTGTGTGCCTGTGGTTGGTATGTCTGTGGTGTTTGGGGAGTGTGTGCCTGTGGTGGTCGGTGTGTCCATGGTGTTTGGGGAGTGTGTGCCTGTGGTGGTCAGTATGTCTGTGGTGTTTGGGGAGTGTGTGCCTGTGGTGGTCAGTGTGTCTGTGGTGTTTGGGGAGTGTGTGCCTGTGGTGGTCGGTGTGTCTGTGGTGTTTGGCGTGTGTGTGCCTGTGGTGGTCGGTGTGTCTGTGGTGTTTGGGGAGTGTGTGCCTGTGGTGGTCGTTGTGTCTGTGGTGTTTGGGGAGTGTGTGCCTGTGGTTGTCGGTGTGTCTGTGTTGTTTGGGGAGTATGTGCCTGTGGTCGGTGTGTCTGTGGTGTTTGGGGAGTGTGTGCCTGTGGTCGGTATGTCTGTGGTGTTTGGGGAGTGTGTGCCTGTGGTGGTCGGTTTGTCTGTGGTGGTTGGGGAGTGTGTGCCCATGGTGGTCGGTGTGTCTGTGTTGTTTGGGGAGTGTGTGCCTGTGGTCAGTGTGTCTGTGGTGTTTGGGGAGTGTGTGCCTGTGGTCGGTGTGTCTGTGGTGTTTGGGGAGTGTGTGCCCATGGTGGTCAGTGTGTCTGTGGTGTTTGGGGAGTGTGTGCCTGTGGTGGTCAGTGTGTCTGTGGTGTTTGGGGTGTGTGTGCCTGTGGTCAGTGTGTCTGTGGTGTTTGGGGAGTGTGTGCCCGTGGTGGTCAGTGTGTCTGTGGTGTTTGGGGAGTGTGTGCCTGTGGTGGTCAGTGTGTCTGTGGTGTTTGGGGAGTGTGTGCTTGTGGTCAGTGTCTGTGGTGTTCGGGGAGTGTGTGCCTGTGGTCGGTTTGTCTGTGGTGTTTGGGGTGTGTGTGCCTGTGGTCAGTGTGTCTGTGGTGTTTGGGGAGTGTGTGCCTGTGGTGGTCAGTGTGTCTGTGGTGTTTGGGGAGTGTGTGCCTGTGGTGGTCAGTGTGTCTGTGGAGTTTGGGGAGTGTGTGGTGGTCAGTGTGTCTGTGGAGTTTGGGGAGTGTGTGCCTGTGGTGGTCGGTGTGTCTGTGGTGTTTGGGGAGTGTGTGCCTGTGGTGGTCAGTGTGTCTGTGGTGTTTGGGGAGTGTGTGCCTGTGGTTGGTATGTCTGTGGTGTGTGGGGAGTGTGTGCCTGTGGTTGGTATGTCTCTGGTGTTTGGGGAGTGTGTGCCTGTGGTGGTTGGTATGTCTGTGGTGTTTGGGGTGTGTGTGCCTGTGGTGGTCAGTGTGTCTGTGGTGTTTGGGGAGTGTGTGCCTGTGGTGGTCAGTGTGTCTGTGGTGTTTGGGGAGTGTGTGCCTGTGGTGGTCAGTGTGTCTGTGTTGTTTGGGGAGTGTGTGCCTGTGGTGGTCAGTGTGTCTGTGGTGTTTGGGGTGTGTGTGCCTGTGGTGGTCAGTGTGTCTGTGTTGTTTGGGGAGTGTGTGCCTGTGGTGGTCAGTGTGTCTGTGGTGTTTGGGGAGTGTGTGCCTGTGGTGGTCAGTGTGTCTGTGGTGTTTGGGGAGTGTGTGCCTGTGGTGGCAGGTATGTCAATGGTAGGCCGGAGGCAGGCAGCCCTTTTGCCATAGATACGTACTAATGTCACACGCACCTATGAGAAATGTCCCTTTTCCACCTCAGACGACTTCATTACTTTTTTGAGACGTAATCTGCGATTATTATATGCCAACGCTCCACACAAGACCATTAGAATTATCTCAAATAAGCATAAGGGGTTATTTCTATCTAAATGATTTATCTAAATACCTAAGAATAAGTTCCTCCCCGGATGCAGTAGAGCTTTAGAAACCCTCTTAGTGGGAAGACGTTTAGACTTGAAACACAGACAATTACCTCGCCTTTTATCTCAACAGTATTTCAAAGAGCAATAGAAAGATGAACTTGGAACCGCTCTTGACTGAAAATGATTTTCGATCATAAAATCAATTCATCCTTTCGCTGCTTGAAGAGTCATTTTCTGTCACGTAATTTAGAGTAACTTAATTGAAAATAGACAAGTGATCGGGAAAGGAAAGTGGTTGGAACAAAAAGAAGTAATACTGACATGGGGAGATTAAGGTTGTTCTTATTTCCATCTACTGTGATGGCTTTCTAACCACTTTCTAACTTGGTAATAATTGCTAACATCTATGTCCTAAATGGCAACGGGAAAATGTAGAAGTGCGATTGAAAATGCCACGAAAATACCTTCAACGTGAATCGTTTACTCACAAAGACAATACAGAGAAATTAGGATACAATTCTCGAGCCTAAACACTTTAAGGCTGTTGGCAGTTAAACCTGTCCGTAGGTTACAGTCCCTGAATCAGAAGGGAACATTGGACACTGCTCTGATTGGCGGGTCGGCCTGTGGGCTTCGGGTTACACCCCGTGCCCACTAGCTGTGTTGTGGACGTTTATCTTAAAGGGAGCCAAAGCCAATCAATTAAACGAAATTTTCGAAACTCAAATAACCATGGAAATCCATTGCTTGGGCCCATTTCTTGCCCCCCTGCTAAAATCTAAACCATAAAATATGAATAAAATACATCATTAAAACATGTTTTCCTTGCTCAACTCAATTAAGGTGGATCTTCAAAAATAGGGTTTATTTACAAACAAATGGAAATATTACCATCTATCATGGAATTCTAGTTTGATTGGAGCTAGTTTTCACAGCTAATACTTTACCACTGACCTCAGCTAGACTCATCTGACATATTTCTGTACTTATCTGAGTTTTGAAAAAAAATCATATTCGTTTTGACTCCCTTTAAGATGTCGTATATGTTCTGTCTAGCGAACGTTCAATCTAAGGATGCAGCTTATATGGTGCCTGTGGTGGGCGTATTACCAGACTCAGGGGGTATTGTGACCCTCAGCAGGAAAATACCAGCATACAATTGTCCGTGTTGCTCGCCGTCTCAGCGAAGTCTAAACTGGGGTTGGGATTCTCTCCCACAAGGCCGACGAGCAGTGCGTATATATAGAGTATAGAGGGAGGTGTGTATCGATGTGCTGGGCGTATCAGTCCCTGTTTTCAGTGTTTTCATTAGCTGTTTAATAATTATTGTCTGGTTGATTATAACATAGAAGAACATTGGAGTCTTCCTCGGGCGACAGTACGACCCAAAGGGATCGTACAGCCACCCCTGTAAGCCTACCGCGGCCCTTCTCGTATTAATATAATATCATCACTCATTAGTACGGTAGCTTCCTGCTCGGTATAAAACCAATGAACGCAATGTGTGTAGTGGTATCACAACTGCCGACTGTAGCGTAGGCTGGGAATTGGTGCCTGATACAGTGACTGGGTGTAATTAATGGGGTGGCTGGGGCTGGCGGCCCCCTCCTGGAGCAGCACACAGGGGTCGGGCAGCACCAGCCCGCCCCGCACACCGGACACCAGGGGGCGGGGCGGTGTGCCGAGTCAGCACTATGCGGGGTCAGAGGCAGCCCCCTACACGCTGCTGAGGGGACGAGGGGACGATGAAAAGATCGTCTACACAAACACGTTTAGAGAAATTATAAACTCCTTCTATCGCATTGAGACTTAGCAAATGGTTAGAAATATTATATTTGCCTACCATCCGATATTATCCCCATATCATATGTTTTATTCATATATGCAGCATAAGGCCCACCGCGGTGTCCGCCGGGGGTCGGAATGGAGATATCTCGGCCCGCTGCTCCCACTCTTTGCCCGTGCCACTGTCACTTCTAGGTGGATAACATTGATGACTTATTGGCCACGTAAAAGAGTGCCTCTGGGGGTCGGTGAATCTCCGTTATGGGGAGGGGGCTGTGAATGCGGGCTGCTCCTCAGTGCGGCCCTCCCCGGCCGGCAGCCCGCCCGCCGGGCCGCGCATCTGTCTTCTGGCCCCCCGCCCGCCCAGCACTCTCTGCTGGGTGGGCGATACCACAGGTCGTTTCGGAAGGTATTTGTAAACTAAACTGGCTAGGACCAATTCAGGACCGTGGCTATTAGTATTGGTAAACTACATTGGTTAGGACCACTTTAAGACCATACACATGACAGAATCTGAACACTAAACTGGTTAGTGCTAGTTCAGGAGTATGGCCATCAGTATCTTTAAACTAAACTGCTAAGGATTAATTTTGGACGGCGAAATCAGTATCAGTTGACCTGACGGGTTAGGACTTAGTTTGGGCCACGACATTAGTATTTCTAACAGATTAAGACTGATTTAGGACCAATGCCTACAGTCAACAGCTTTATGGGTATTTCTCTGCAGCCAACCGTTCTCTTGGATCTCTCTGTGGCCAACTATATTCTGAATATCTCTGTGCAGCAACTGGTCTCTGGGCATCGCTTTGCAGCCAACTCTATAGACTTATCTGTTTCTCTGATTACCGAACTGTATATGGCTGACTACAGTGCTATGCTCTTTACCAACCTCTGCTTCACTGCTCTATTAAAAGTGCAATCTGAGCTTGGTTGTTAAAAAATCCATTTCATTTCATTATTGTAGCTCATAGTCACTGAGTAGTCTGGAGATCAAACTAGACTTATTAGTGTGATAAATTTTGGGTTTTACACAATATATAGATTATTTCTTCATTTGTCACATGTTAGATTAAACTGATATAAATTTGACAATTGCTGACAACAGCAGACATGTAAAGCTGCGAGATTACCCTTTGTGGTCTGATCATGTTCAAAAGAGGTAAAATCTTAAGGCTCAGTCTGAAATTTTGGAAGGCCAAAGAAGGTTTTCTCTGGAGAATAAAAACTCCTCCTGGCTTCTTTAAATGTATTTGATACCTAAATCAGGATTAATTAAAACTTATATCAAGTTTGTTATAGGTGTTACTGGCAGGGATGTATCTGATCCAAATAAAATCAGAATACATTGTTCAATGTGAATTAGCTCAGAATGCAACTTTAACCCCTTGTCATACTCGTGCCCCCTCTCAGAATTGTTCTTGTTGGAAATGCTGATGGACTGTAAGCTCTAACAATCTCATCATCACACACATGCACGCACATGTATGCACTTGATTATTATATATGTGTACATGAACCCACAACACGAACTTCACAATCATGCTACATACACTATGCACACAGCACACACACGTACACACCAGGAAACTCACACTTGTTACCACACGTGTGGTTCGCCCACACCTCGCTTTGCCCCATTGCCTTAACCCTCTACCGCCCCTTCCTCCCATCAATGGGTCCCTGCAGCTCCCCTCCGGCTCCCCTCGCCCGCCAGTCTCGAACTATTGGCACGGTCCGAATGGGCTCTAGGTCAAGTGTGTGTGTGTGTGTGTGTGTGTGTGTGCGTGTGTGTCTGCGCACGCGTGCATGTGCTAAACCACAGTGATTAGCATGTTAAGGCTGTGTTGGTGTTAATGTGTTTCAACATGGCCAACACACCTCGCAGACAAGTGGTGGCCAGTGGCTGACGATGTCATCAATGACAACAATCATGTTGTTGGGTGTAATATAAGTCATCTATATTATAGTGACAGTGACGAATATATATATCTTATTGTTAAGTTGGGCTGCCATCAACGACAAAAATACCATGACAAGAGATGGACAACGAAATTACATCCTTCAACAACATAAGTAGGCAACTACAAGTTGGTAGTCTCTGTCGCCTGCAAGCTCTGCTTAACATGTTTGATTATATCAGCCTAAACCAGGCCAACACACGTCATTTTTTCCCGACAAATGCCATTTTTAAAGAGCTCAACAAACTACAAAAAGCTACCACCGGTGCATGGCTGCTGGAAAGCAAGGGGGCCCAGAACGTGTGAAGGGAAGGGGTGTAGGGGGTAACGGAAGGTGGGGAGGGAGGGTGTGGGGGAGGAGGAGAGGAGAGGATAGGGAGGGAGGGGGTGTAGGGGGGGGGTAGAATGTGGGGAGGAGGAGGTGTGGGGGAGGAGGGGAGGAGAGAATAGGGAGGGAGGGGGTGTAGGGGGGGGGGTAGAATGTGGGGAGGAGGAGGTGTGGGGGGGGGGGGAGGGGAGGAGAGAATAGGGAGGGAGGGGGTGTAGGGGGGGGGTAGAATGTGGGGAGGAGGAGGTGTGGGGGAGGAGGGGAGGAGAGAATAGGGAGGGAGGGGGTGTAGGGGGGGGGTAGAATGTGGGGAGGAGGAGGTGTGGGGGAGGAGGGGAGGAGAGGATAGGGAGGGAGGGGGTGTAAGGGGGGGTAGAATGTGGGGAGGAGGAGGTGTGGGGGAGGAGGGGAGGAGAGAATAGGGAGGGAGGGGGTGTAGGGGGGGGGGTAGAATGTGGGGAGGAGGAGGTGTGGGGGAGGGGAGGGGAGGAGAGAATAGGGAGGGAGGGGGTGTAGGGGGGGGTAGAATGTGGGGAGGGAGGGTGTTGGGGAGGAGGGGAGGAGAGAATAGGGAGGGAGGGGGTGTAGGGGGGGGGTAGAATGTGGGGAGGAGGAGGTGTGGGGGAGGAGGGGAGGAGAGGATAGGGAGGGAGGGGGTGTAAGGGGGGGGTAGAATGTGGGGAGGAGGAGGTGTGGGGGAGGAGGGGAGGAGAGGATAGGGAGGGAGGGGGTGTAGGGGGGGGGTAGAATGTGGGGAGGAGGAGGTGTGGGGGAGGAGGGGAGGAGAGAATAGGGAGGGAGGGGGTGTAGGGGGGGGGTAGAATGTGGGGAGGGAGGGTGTGGGGGAGGAGGGGAGGAGAGAATAGGGAGGGAGGGGGTGTAGGGGGGGGTAGAATGTGGGGAGGAGGAGGTGTGGGGGAGGAGGGGGCAGAAGATAGGGGGAAGGGTGTGTAGGGGGGCAGAAGGTGGAGAGGAGAAGGTGTGGGGGAGGATAGGAAGAGAAGATAGGGAGGGAGTGGGTGTAGGGGGGCAGAAGGTGGAGAGGAGAAGGTGTGGGGGAGGATAGGAAGAGAAGATAGGGAGGGAGTGGGTGTAGGGGGGGGTAGAAGGTGGAGAGGACAGGGTGTGGGGGGGGGGGAGGGGAGGAGAAGATAGGGAGGGAGTGGGTGTAGGGGGGGGGGGTAGAAGGTGGAGAGGACAGGGTGTGGGGGGGGAGGGGAGGAGAAGATAGGGAGGGAGTGGGTGTAGGGGGCAGAAGGTTGAGAGGAGGAGGTGTGGGGTAGGAGGGGGGCAGACAGAGGGGGAAGCTGGACTGCAGGGAAGGTGGGCCTGTGGGCAGTAGGGACCGTGTAGTCCAATCACTGATTAGTTCTGACAGGTGCTGTCACAGCTGCTTGATGTCATCCCTTTGCCGCGCCTTTTGCAAACAACTGAATCCCCATTCCTGGTACACCCTCCTTTCACCGAGTTGTCTTTAGTGTTATTATAATTTCCGATCGTTGGTTCTCCTTTCCTATACCACCTCTAACCTTCCCGCCCCCTGCCCGCTCTCTAAAGACGGGCGTGTAGGGTTCAAACAGCAGCCTGTTGGACGTCATCAGCTCGCCCAGCGCCGTCCTGGTAGGGTCTATTCCCTGCTCGGGCCTGACGTGTTAGCTCGTTTTAGATCATACAAGGATCGGGAACAGGCTTCTTCCCCCGGGGCCCAAAACGACACCTTCTAAACCCCTCCCGCATTGTGTACACAAGTGATGCTGGATAAGATACGGCTTACAGCCCAGTTTTTGTGAACGGGATGATTCACACTTCAGACCAAGTACTGCATAAACCTATTGACTTCATAAAACAATCATACCAACAATGTGATAGGTTGCTAACCAATCCAAATGCTAGGTTTCTTAAAAATCAAGAATAGAACATTATATTCCAATTTAGACTAGGAATATGTACGTCAGCGACAGAACAGGCGACTGTAGGGCTGGCGTTTATGAAAGGGGCTGGCCGCACATGTTTATGGTCGTATATATAAATTTCTTCCTAATGCCGTCTCCCCACGAGGTAGTTTGTCATCAGTTAATCGACTTTTCCACTGAAATATCAGGCATGTTTGATTTCTTTGTTTTCAATGACGAGCCATATCATCCATTTCCATCAATGGGAAATAACCAGTGTCCCTAATTACTTGATGCTAGTCTGTCAACTTACACCTTATTCTAGGGGCTCTTTTGTCATTTGTGATTTTGCCTAACCCCTTTCCCTTTTCCCCTCGTGGCTTACAAAGATAATCCTAGCATCTTCAACGATAACCATATTAAACAGGCCTAATATTTCGGTGCACAAGTCTGATGATAAATGGGTTTGTCGTCGGCCAGCCTGACACCATTTTTATCGTCCAGAAATTCATTGTTCATCATGTCCCAATGCTTAAATATACTGATTTTTGTTGGCCGACAAACTTTTACTGTTTTGAGCTTGATCAAATAATGATTACCCTACTTCTTCTAAAATGATGTCCTTTGCATGTTGCTGCCTACATACTGAACTTCTTCAGGTCTTACCAAGAACCAGCGAAATGGGCCATAACCAACCTGTCCATCTGGTATTGATATAATATGACTTGTAAACGATAACAGTTTTGCAGGCAACTCAAGAATACGTTCATGTTTGTTCATAAAACGAACCTTACATTAAAAGAGAGAATGTTATTCACATGTTAGACTTTTCTAAATAGAAAAATTATATACGTCCAGCACTTGGCAGTATCAACGTTGCCCCCCCCCCCCCCAACTATACTAGTGTACGCAACCTTTTAAAAGTGCTTAATCCTGCCTTTAACGGTTATAAAAAGTTGAAAGTTATCAAAAGAAGTTGGCAGTTCACATTATAACTGTTTTGATATTAGATATGTCCACTTTTCTAGTCCTATATATGCATTGCTTATATATACGCGACCTGAAGACCGCACACACAGATGACAATCTATACACCGCAATATCCAGGCGTATATCTCCAGCTGTCCATCTGTGGCCTTTGTACTGTAGACGTCCTCTCAGCCTAACAACGAGCCCTCCCGCAGTCCTCTCTTAGGGTACAGCCAGCCTCCTTTGACCACGTGATGTACTGTTTGCCGCAGCCAACGTCAAAGGGCATGATGTGGCCTGACAGGGAAAGGGGCGTGGCTCTCATTGTGTGTTGACATGTGCACGGATGGGGCGGTTGGTGCTGTGTTGGGGTGACTGGTGCAGGGGCGGTTGGTGTGTTGGGGTGAGTGGTGCAAGGGCGGTTGGTGTGTTGGGGTGAGTGGTGTATGGGGTGGGTGGTTGGTGCTGTGTTGGGGTGACTGGTGCAGGGGCGGTTGGTGTGTTGGGGTGAGTGGTGCAGGGGCTGGGTGGTTGGTGTGTTGGGGTGAGTGGTGCAGGGGCTGGGTGGTTGGTGCTGTGTTGGGGTGAGTGGTGCAGGGACTGGGCGGTTGGTGTGTTGGGATGGTTGGTGTAGGGGCTGGGTGGTTGGTGTGTTAGGGTGAGTGGTGTATGGGGTGGGTGGTTGGTGCTGTGTTGGGGTGACTGGTGCAGGGGCGGTTGGTGTGTTGGGGTGAGTGGTGCAGGGGCTGGGTGGTTGGTGTGTTGGGGTGACTGGTGCAGGGGCTGGGTGGTTGGTGCTGTGTTGGGGTGAGTGGTGCAGGGACTGGGCGGTTGGTGTGTTGGGATGGTTGGTGTAGGGGCTGGGTGGTTGGTGTGTTAGGGTGAGTGGTGTATGGGGTGGGTGGTTGGTGCTGTGTTGGGGTGACTGGTGCAGGGGCGGTTGGTGTGTTGGGGTGAGTGGTGCAGGGGCTGGGTGGTTGGTGTGTTGGGGTGACTGGTGCAGGGGCGGTTGGTGTGTTGGGGTGAGTGGTGCAGGGGCTGGGTGGTTGGTGTGTTGGGGTGAGTGGTGTATGGGGTGGGTGGTTGGTGTGTTGGGGTGACTGGTGCAGGGGCGGTTGGTGTGTTGGGGTGAGTGGTGTATGGGGTGGGTGGTTGGTGTGTTGGGGTGACTGGTGCAGGGGCGGTTGGTGTGTTGGGGTGAGTGGTGCAGGGGCTGGGTGGTTGGTGTGTTGGGGTGAGTGGTGTATGGGGTGGGTGGTTGGTGTGTTGGGGTGACTGGTGCAGGGGCGGTTGGTGTGTTGGGGTGAGTGGTGCAGGGGCTGGGTGGTTGGTGTGTTGGGGTGACTGGTGCAGGGGCGGTTGGTGTGTTGGGGTGAGTGGTACAGGGGCTGGGTGGTTGGTGTGTTGGGGTGGTTTGTGCAGGGGCTGGGTGGTTGGTGTGTTGGGGTGGTTGGTGCAGGGGCTTGGTGGTTGGTGTGTTGGGGTGGTTGGTGCAGGGGCTTGGTGGTTGGTGTGTTTGGGCGAGTGGTGCAGGGGCTGGGTGTTTGGTGTGTTGGGATGAGTGGTTCAGGGGCTGGGTGGTTGGTGTGTTGGGGTGGTTGGTGCAGGGGCTTGGTGGTTGGTGTGTTTGGGCGAGTGGTGCAGGGGCTAGGTGGTTGGTGCTGTGTTGGGGTGAGTGGTGCAGGGACTGGGTGGTTGGTGTGTTGGGATGGTTGGTGTAGGGGCTGGGTGGTTGGGGTGACTGGTGCAGGGGCTTGGCGGTTGGTGTGTTGGGGTGGTTGGTGTAGGGGCTGGGTTGTTGGTGTGTTGGGGTGGTTGGTGCAGGGGCTGGGTGGTTGGTGTGTTGGGGTGACTGGTTCAGGGGCTGGGTGGTTGGTGTGTTGGGGTGGTTGGTGTAGGGGCTGGGTGGTTGGTGTGTTGGGGTGACTGGTTCAGGGGCTGGGTGGTTGGTGTGTTGGGGTGACTGGTTCAGGGACTGGGTGGTTGGTGTGTTGGGGTGACTGGTTCAGGGACTGGGTGGTTGGTGTGTTGGGGTGGTTGGTGTAGGGGCTGGGTGGTTGGTGTGTTGGGGTGACTGGTTCAGGGGCTGGGTGGTTGGTGTGTTGGGGTGACTGGTTCAGGGACTGGGTGGTTGGTGTGTTGGGATGGTTGGTGTAGGGGCTGGGTGGTTGGTGTGTTGGGGTGACTGGTTCAGGGGCTGGGTGGTTGGTGTGTTGGGGTGACTGGTTCAGGGACTGGGTGGTTGGTGTGTTGGGGTGACTGGTTCAGGGACTGGGTGGTTGGTGTGTTGGGGTGGTTGGTGTAGGGGCTGGGTGGTTGGTGTCTTGGGGTGAGTGGTGCATCGGGTGGGTGGTTGGTTGTGTTTTTTTTTGTTTTTTGTTTAATTTGATTTTTATTGGGTTGTCAAACTCGACATAGTTGATCTTCCGTCTGGTCCCACATACTGGATCTGATCTTCCGTCTGGTCCCACATACTGGATCTATTCCGAGCTTACCAATACTAATTTGACATCAATCTGATTGTGTAGTCTGCCTGAAAAACATTTTTTAAATGCTTCAATATCTATAATTCTATGAAAGTAAGATATGATATTATTGGGAAATCCTGGGAATCAGAATATAACTTACACAGTACCTGCGTTTGAGCTAAGGCTATTTAACAAATACGATTGCTCTGCTAGTGAGGACTGAGAATTACCCCAATGTGATTACAACCACTTATAACCTGCAAACTGGCCACGTTACGCACCAATGTGTCAGGGCTTGGGAACCATGGCCCTCTTGAGCTGCATCGGAGGACTTTGGACATCGCTCTGTGAATAACATGTACTGGGAAAGTGTTAGCTCCATGTTTAAATAATGAGGCAGCGAACCCCTTCCCTCTGGTCATTACAACTCCGCCATGCTTGCACTCGACCCCTTACAATAACAGTTGGTCTCTGGTAGGTTACGTGACCAACCACTCGGCCAATCAGCAGAGCAGTCCGTGTCTCTCTGTGTAGGGGGGGCATCAGGGGCCGGTGCACTCTGCTACGAGATCCACCTCCGCGCCGAGAAATGAGTCCGTGAGAGTAGACTCTGCTATGTAGGAAGAAAACTCGACACCCGTGCCTAATATTACTACGCCGTGACCTAGAAATTGTGACCTAAAAGTAGTCCGCGGTTTTCGCTGGTCATATCTAGGTCACCGGGGCCGAGCCCAGTGGTCGCTACAGTGCAGAGATGATTCGCCCGTAGCGAGCGTCGAAGTTGCAGAGTGGGGCCGGTGTAGGACCTTGTGTTGGGACTGCTGGTCGTCTGTCAGGCTGACTCCCTTGCTCATAAAGTAGACCTAGTGTTGTAGGGCGGAGCCATCGGTATGAATTCTATAAATGGCTCAGGGTCTCTCCTGCTTTTTACCCTGAACATAGAAAAAGGCGAGAAAACATTTAGTCCTTGGCTTCTTAACTACCCAGGCGAGCATACAACGTTAGTAAAACATTATAGTCACGATCTGTCTAGTTCTGTTTTGTTACTTTTTTATGGCATAGGTGTCCTAAAGAGAATACAGAAGCCAATGTTTTCAGCATTAGTTGTTTTGTGAATATAGTTATACCCTAAATAAGAAAATGGTCGTCCACCATTATTTTCAATCAGAGGAAAAATAGTTTCTTTCACCAAACTCAGCGGCCAATGGGTACTGATAATAAACCAAATATTTAAGTAAAAAAACAGTTATTTGTTTTTTGAGTAAAAGGTTGTGGCTTTGAATCTCGAAAACAGAGGGTTGTCATATCCTTAAGACTACGGCTTTTATTCAATATCTGTTTATTTGTAAATTAAGGTATATATAGGACTTTAAAGCTTCAAACTACAGTTTCCAATTACAAACTATACCAAAAAGAAAAGTAGTTCTATGATTACACACCACGTGGCATCCAGGTGAACAGCAGCGAGGAGCTTTGGTTTCTTATGGGCTGTCTATTAGGAATGTGCTGCTCATGGAATTGACATCTACATTGGTGTTCAATTTTCCAACCGTTTGCTTTAAGGCACAGTGAGTGACGACGTTGATTGGTGCTCGGCGCACTCCCCGCGCTGTGTCTGTACCAACTCCTGGTGCTGGAGCTGTCCTCGGACAGTGAAGTGCGCCAAGTCACTCTGGCGGAAGCGTTCCGGCCCACTGGTATCCCTTTACTTGTCTAAATAGGGAAAATTAGTCCGATGCTTTCAAATGAATGCTTCTGAAAATATTACCATAAAAATGCAAATATTTTTTAATGCACCAACTTTTAATTGCAAGTACTAATCAATCCGTGTTTTTCATAGTAGGTAAAGCATCCACATAGTGAGACATCTAGCAGCATCGATGGTAGGGATAGGTTAACCTTAGCTGTTAGTAATTATTTTATCCTGAACTGCGAAAATTCATTTCACTTAACATGTAAGATACAAATGTGAGGGCTGTTTGAGGAGTGGGTTTAAGAGCGTCTGATAGGATCCTGAATGGGGCGCCGTGCTTTTTGAGAATTATTCTTCTAATTACTTTTCATGAGGGCTGCTCTCTCTATATCTGCCACCGTTAAACTATTGTCGGATATGACATGAGCAATGTCCCACTCATGTTGTTGAGACAATGGGTAGTATGTGACTAGAGGGCTAGAGGGCTTCACGTCCAGTGAGCAGCGCATAGAAAGTTGGAGATTTATCAAGGACCTGCTGCTCACTATAAGGTTGCTTTACCACCTTGGACATTAAGTACGCCGCTAATCTCCATAACTATCCCGTAAACCAGAAGCTAATTGGTGAAGTTGAATAAATTGCACTTTAAACTCATCAATATCGTCTGGCCAGATAAACACTGCTCATCTATTTAGGGCCCGTCGGAAAAGGTCCTGTGATGAAGAGGAAAGCAGTAAAGCAATTTGTCCAGGTATTTCTTTAAATAGGCTACCTTGAATAAAAACTGCACGATGTGGTGATTAAGGGCAACCTACGTCAGCCCAGTGAAAATTTAATTTCTCCCAAGACTAACGTCTATATTAGCTTCGTGCTGCGGCAGCCGGCTGGAATAATCTGATATTATTCACCTAACCAGATTAAAAGGGGATGAAAAACGTGGCCACCCTCCAGGGAAATAGGGAGTTACCTCGACTGAGTTGTGCGGGGGTCCATTTATTAGCGTTCACGGGTGTTTGTCATGATCAGTGCAGTTTGGGGACAGTCGGGGCTGGCATGTTTATGTGACTGATACCCATGTGGTGGCCGCGCCCTGGCAGTGATAAATCCGGGCGGCTACATACACCTCGTCATTAGGGAGCTGCCCACGCCTTTGATGGCCGCTCCGTCCTGACCCGCCGGGGGAGCGGAGGGGGAGGGGGGGAGGGGGGCGCCGCCTAGGCTGCAACCTGGTCCTTTGCGCCGGCTTTGGACTTACCCGGCAGCCAGGGGAACCCTCACTATAGGGACATCTCCAAATGATTCTGACCAACCTTTCACTGGCTAGGGACCAGCTTCAGGACCTTCCCTATGCTGCGGCTTCCCCCTTCATTTCATCGACCCTTTAACTCTCTACCCTCCCAAGCCACTACGTTCACCACCCTCCCTTCACGGACCTCCCAACCCTCACTCCCCTCGCCGTACCCCACCACCCTCACAGCCCTCACAGCTCTCACCACCCTCACTACCCTCAGCACTCTCACCACCCTCAGCACTCTCACCGCCCTCACCGCCCTCACCGCCCTCACCGCCCTCACCGCCCTCACCGCCCTCACCGCCCTCACCGCCCTCACCGCCCTCACCTCCCTCACCGCCCTCACCGCCCTCACCGCCCTCACTGCCCTCACTGCCCTCACCCTCACCTCTCTCACCACCCTCATCACCCTCACAGCCCTCACAGCCCTCACCCCCCTCACAGCCCTCACAGCCCTCACAGCCCTCACCCCCCTCACCACCCTCACAGCCCTCACCACCCTCACCACCCTCACCACCCTCACCACCGTCTCTGCCCTCACCACCATCTCTGCCCTCTCTACCTTCTCTGCCCTCACCACCCTCACCACCCTTACCCCCATCTCTGCCCTCTCTGCCCTCTCTGCCCTCACCGCCCTCACCGCCCTCACCGCCCTCACCGCCCTCACCGCCCTCACCGCCCTCACCGCCCTCACCGCCCTCACCGCCCTCACCGCCCTCACCGCCCTCACCGCCCTCACCGCCCTCACCGCCCTCACCGCCCTCACCGCCCTCACAGCCCTCACAGCCCTCACAGCCCTCACCACCCTCACCACCCTCGCGGCCCCCATATCCAACCCACTAACATGGGCCCAGTCCACCGTATCAGGGCGGATGAGCAGAAGCCGAAAAACGGTCCTTTGAAGTTGGAAGTTCTTACTTATTTTTTCTCTGTAATGATCTCTAATCCGCACTCCTCGCGTAGATCACAGCTCAATGGGCCCCGTCCCCAACCCCTCCCTAGTACGACTGGGCAGGCTGGCGCCTCCTCAGTTTGTCATCTAAATTCTAATGTGAATGTTCACTGAAGTTACACAACATCGGGCAAATTACGCTGAGGTACGGTACGGTTTGGGGATCCAAGAAGCCAGCGTATAGCTCCTGATATATGGGGGTGTATTCACTAAAATAGACAACGATTCCTCTGAATGGTAGTATCTTTTTTTTAAAACGATAGCTGGCCAATAGAATAGACGTTATAGTGTTAGAGCTATGCCTCAGTACTGTTACTATGTGCCTCTCGGCCCGTCGTGCCTCGTCCACGCGGACGAGGCGGGCGGGCGGTGACCATCAGACGCTGACCTCTGTCTCTGTGTCTTTGTGCAGGTGCCTGCCGGGCGGGGCGGCCCGCCGGGGGTGAGGGCCCCACACCGCCTCACGCCCGTCTACACGCCCAGAGTCGACGCCAGCGCCGCGGGCGGCGAGGGGCCGTACTGCCTGCTGACGGGGGGACCTGCCGCCAGGAGGACACCTCGGAGGACGACGGGAACCCACCATTCTATGTACACATGAGCCCTTCCCGCCGAGTGCTACTGGCAGGAGCCCACCGTGTTGAACCATTTATAGCAATTAAACAACACCAAACAGCGATTACTCCATAGTAACTAACATAACATCTCAAGGATGACTGAACTCACGGAGGACTCGCTGTAGCGATGTAGGCCTATATATTACGTAACTGAGCAGTACCAAAACAGCCATCTACCATGCATTGTGGGTAGAGTGGCTCACCGAATGTTGGTATCCATTAAAAGGGCCTTAAGGGGCCGCCACACCCAAGGTGGTGACAGTATGTGAAGTGGGCATGGAGCCGTCTGTGAGGTAGACCGACGCGCCCTGTGCTCTGCTGCCCACCTGCCCGCCCCCACACCACCCCCGCCATGGCCGCCGCGCCCAACTACACCTGGACCAACCACCTGGACGAGCCCGACGTGCTCGGCATGGCCGTGGGCGCCGCCGCCGCCGCCGCCGCCGCGTCGGGGGGCGCGGGGCCTGCTGGGTCGGGGGGCGCCTACTACACCGGGGGCGCCTACTACAACGTGAGTGGCCTGCTGCAGGGAGGGCTGAACGACACGGGCGGCGACCTGCCGGCCAACAGGACCAGCGGCCGCCTCGTGCTCACCCTCAAGCCGTACAGCATGACCCACCTGCTGGCCACCGCCATCGCCCTGGGCACGCTCATCCTGTCCACCATCATCGGCAACGTGTTCGTCATCGCCGCCATCATCCTGGAGAAGAACCTGCAGCACGTGGCCAACTACCTCATCATCTCGCTGGCCGTGGCCGACCTCATGGTCGCCTCGCTCGTCATGCCGCTCGCCGCCGTCAACGAGGTCAGCACCCAGTGGTTCCTCGGCCCCGAGATCTGTGATATGTGGATATCCTTCGACGTGCTCTGCTGCACCTCCAGCATCCTGCACCTGGTGGCCATCGCCCTGGACCGCTACTGGGCCGTCACCCAGGTGGACTACATCCGCAACAGGTCGGCCAAGCGCATCCTCATCATGATCGCGCTGAGCTGGACGGTGAGTGTGTCCATCTCCATCCCGCCGCTCTTCGGCTGGAAGGACGTCGACAACCACCCGGACAAGACGGGCCAGTGCCTCATCTCGCAGGACTGGGGCTACACCGTCTTCTCCACTGTGGGCGCCTTTTACCTGCCCCTTCTCTTCATGCTGATCATCTATATCAAAATCTATCGCGCCGCCAAGTTCCGTATCCGTAAGAAGAACTTCAAGTCGCTGGGGCAGGCGGCCCCCAAGCCGCTGCTGTGCCCGACGTCGCCCACCCCGGTGGTGGAGGGCCCTAACGGCACCAACACCCTGACGCTGTCTTCCATGAACCAGAGCCCCGACCTGTCGAGTAACGGGTCGGCCGTGCCCCTCAACGACGCCAACCGCAACAACAAACACTCGCTGTCCCCGCCCAGCAGCCCGCTCCTCAAGGAGCCCAACAAAAAGAGCAGCTACCTGGACATCACCAAGATCTACATGGACTTCCGCAAGGTGGGGGGCGGCGCGGGGGGCGGCGGGGGCCCGGCCGTCAACTCGCCCAAGAAGAAGGAGAGGCAGAAGGAGAGGCTGGAGCAGAAGCGGGAGCGGAAGGCGGCCCGCACGCTGGCCATCATCACGGGGTCCTTCGTGTGCTCGTGGCTGCCCTTCTTTATCATCGCCGTGGTGCGCCCCTTCTGCGGCGACAACTGCCACTACCCGGTGCTCCTCATGAGTGTCATCGGCTGGCTGGGCTACTTCAACAGCCTGCTCAACCCTCTTATCTACACCATCTTCAACCCGGATTTCCGGAAAGCCTTCAAGAAGATTCTGTTCGGGAAGTACAGAAAACAACATCGTCACAGGTGAAACTCCTTCACCCTCTCCCCTGGCGGTGAGTGGCAGTGAATACTTGGGTCAAGGCCGAAAGGTCAGGGCGACGGCGGCGCAGGCGTGGTCCCCGACTGCCGTGTGCTTCCGGTTTGCCTCACGATCTAGGCTGGGTGGCCTGATGCAAAAATCAACCAAAGGATGTATGCTACGTGTGTGGTGCATTTAGTTTGACAAGGACGGGATTTCAGATCTGTTATAAGGGGTTGTGTTTAATAATATTAGCTGAGGGTGACATTAGATATTCAAAAAGAGACGGAGAAACGGGTATGCAAACCAGAATAGTCTATTATGAAGGTCCCCAGAGGGTTCTTTTCTTGTCCAGTTCTTTTGTAGAGAACAATCGAAAAGAATGAATTCAGATCTGAAGAATGGAGCGTCTTGTACACCATTTGCATCACACTTGAGATCCGATGGTTATATCATATGTGCAAATCTCTGGTATTCTTGTATGGTGGCAATGAGACTTATATTGAATTAACTTGTCAATTGGCCTATGCATGTTTATCTTTGTACTCTAGAAAGACACTTGATGCAGAATTGCGTTCTGGTTTTAGACCCGAACCGACAGTGTTTGCCGTATACTTTGTGGTACGCATTGCTTGTATCCCTGAAGGGACTGCATACAGTCTGTATATACTAATGAGTGATGTATAGATCATTTCATGTACATAGAAGTATATTTATATACGTCATGCAATCAATGTGTTCGTTACTGTATTTGTCGATGCAAACGAGAGAAGGTGAAAATACTTACTAATGATATACCATAGAGCAGGAAACCATGAGATTCTAGTCTGGACTATTTGTGACCGACGTTCCTCCGTGAGTAAGATAAGGGGTCGGTTGGCGAACTGGTTTCACGTGGAGCAGGCCGGCCGTGTTCTGCCCGGGCCGGGCCCCAGTCGCCCCCCGCCCCCCACACCCGTCACTAGGTGTCGTCGTCTTGGTTCTCCGCCGGCGGCCAAACCCGTCACGTCATCGTGGATATTTTAGCACCTATTTTATGTCAGCAATATCTCATATTTTTCTAAGGTCCTAGACACGACTAGCACACCGCCGACATGACCATCAGCGCTGTACACACGGCTTGTGGCACGCACCGACTCCGTAGGCCCCGTTTGCAGCATTGGGACAACCCCGTGTAATAGCCTCATGTTACTAGATGTGGTGACTTGTGTACTGACGACTGTAGAGACCAACTTATCGCCCATCTATTACCATGGCCTGTGTCGTTTTCTATTAGCAGTGCTTCACAATGAAACTTCTTGTTATTATATTTGTGCAACGTTAATCCATGTTTTATCATTTTCGTTCCAAGTAAGATGCTTGACAATATTTTCATAGAACATCACACCTAAGCGACGCATAATGATTTTTCAAATCATAATGTTTTTCTTTTTGAATGATCAATCAATAAATGGGCCGTTATGCCTTGTTATTTCAAGAGGAATCTCCTTCAACTATGGGTCTTGACCTTTTTAAAAGACAACGGTTAATCAATGGACGGACTAGTCCTGTGAGCATATGATAAATTGCTTTTTAAACCTTTGGAAAATAACAGCTGATGACGAATAAAGTATTTTGTATCAAAGCAAACATCAGTTGTTAATATCGTGATATATGTAAAGAGAAAGGCCGGTGGCTATGTGGTGCATTTGAATAGTGGGTAATGGTGTGGAATAATACTGACCTGTCGTGATTTCCATCAGTGGCAATAGAACACAGTTTTGTAAACCAACCGTTTTGAAGGTTATCAATACAGCTAGCCTTACTAATTTATTACTTACGAACAATACGGGTATAATTTGTGTACAACAAGATTGGATAAAACGTTTTGCAAAATTATTGATAAAGGAATCCGTTGACTAACCTCCAGTTCCAAACCAACATGAACTTATGATCTTCCGTATATTTTGCAAGAATAATACGCTGTGCAGTGGTTGCTGAAGTCGTCATATTGTCGAGAGGCCCATGAGGGTGGGTCGGAGGCTGCGGTGAGTGGGGCGAGCAGTGACCATGACGGAGTGGGGCAGGCCCAGCACCCCGTATTTCACCCCACTTACCTACAAGAGCCCTGCCCTCCCCCTTCCCAATAATGACCCCTGTCGCCGGAAGGCAGGCCAACTGGCGAAACGGCGGATTTATTCTCCGCGAATCAAATCATTTTTTATCGGGCACTCAACGGGCTGAGCGCGGAGCTATTGATGTAGGGTGCTTTCAATGTGGATGTACTCCCAATCGTGGGTTGGGCGGAGGAGAGGAGGCTTTTGAATAACCTGCCTTTGGTTTTCGGTAGATTTCCGTGATAAATCCCCGGGGCCAAGCCCAGTCTCCCCGCGGTATTATCTAATTCTGTGAAACACTTTTAAGCGGACTGAGCAGCATATTGGAAAGTCTGTAATATTGGCGGGACTAAAGGGTCGGGTCTCGGTGAGCTAGTGGTGCTCTGACCCCGGTCATGGATCACTCCCACGTCCTGCCCCCTGACTCCTACCTCTTCGTACCCGCCACTACAATCTGCAACCTCCCCTTCTAACCTTACCCCACCCTTACCGCCTGTAACTACTGTCTTCCAGGTCAACCTCCCCTTCTAACCTTACCCCACCCTTACCTCCTGTGACTACTGTCTTCCAGGTCAACCTCCCCTTCTAGCCTTACCCCACCCTTACCTCCTGTAACTACTGTCTTCCAGGTCAACCTCCCCTTCTAGCCTTACCCCACCCTTACCTCCTGTAACTACTGTCTTCCAGGTCAACCGCCCCTTCTAGCCTTACCCCACCCTTACCTCCTGTAACTACTGTCTTCCAGGTCAACCTCCCCTTCTAGCCTTACCCCACCCTTACCTCCTGTAACTACTGTCTTCCAGGTCAACCACCCCTTCTAGCCTTACCCCACCCTTACCTCCTGTAACTACTGTCTTCCAGGTCAACCTCCCCTTCTAACCTTACCTCACCTAACTTCCCATAACTACCCTCCCCCTGATCAACCTCCCCTTCTAACCTAAACCCAGCCTTACTTTCCATAACTACCATCTCCCAAGTGAACCTCCCCTTCCAGCCTACCCCACCCTTACCTCCTGTAACTACTATCTCCAAGATCAACCTCCCCTTCCCTTTCTCACCCCACCTCACCCTTAACTCCCATAACTATATTGTCTCCCTGGTAAACCTCCCCTTCTACCCTTACCCCAGCCCTACCTCCGTTAACTGTCGCCATGCAATATACACTACATTCCACACACCACATCAGGCCCGTTACCAGGGGGGTAGGTGGGGGTGGCGGGCCGTCCCTCCACAAAGGAAATTTTTCCAAAAGTTCCACCTTTCCTTCCAAAATTTAATGTGAACCCCCTTAAAAAAATAGTAGGAAAATGTTGAAAAGTTCCACTTTTTACTGCTCGCCACCCCCTTTTCAAGATCAAATTATTGAAAATATAGGCAAAAGTTCCACTTATGGAACCTCGCCACCACCCCCCCGGGGTACGGGCCTGCACATGCCACAAACACATGTCACACATCACATGTCACAAATTCCATGCCACATTCAAGATGCCACACACAACATGCTACAAATCCCATGCCACACACCACATGCTACAAATCCCATGCCACACACTGTATGCTACATATCTCATGCCACACATCACATGCCACACACCACATGCCACACACCATATTGCACATCCGACACACCAAGAACCACCTGACATCTACTCATACATGCAAAATACTCTTGCTGCTCCACATCATAAATGCACCATACTGCACCCTATATCCTACAAGTATACCGAACACGACATGCTATGTTTTAAACTAAACATCTAAGCTCCCATACAGTACTGCTACCACACATTGCACCCAGCTCGCCACATGCTCCACTCCACATATCCCCCGCCATACCCCACTTAATGACTATAACCACCCCTGCCCACTCATACCCTGCACATAGCAATATGATGATGCATACACGCAACTGGGCTATAAAGGAAGAGGACGATAACTGTTGGAAATATTATCAGAGACAATTGTTTTACCAAACAAGTAGCTTCTGTTGGATTATTGTTCCTACCGTGCAAATTGTGAATATTGTTAGGTGTTGCTGAATCTGACACTAGCAGATATTCAAGACGACCATTCACCGAGAACCTGTCTCTATTGTTTGCCGTGCGCGCGGCACTGAGAAGGGAGCAGCAGTGGTCCCAGCCCGAGGCAGTCTGCACCCTACACCAGCACCATCTAGTCTAGGGGAGAGGGAAACTGGTCCTTATATCATAAGCTTTCACGTAGCCATTATTTGTCGCCAAGACGTGCCTGTCGTCAAGTCATTATACGGGTTTGGCATGTGCTCCGGCGCACGTCATCATGACGTCACGGGTGTCTTCCAAATCAACTAACATTGCCTGCTGCAAGCTGTCCTGTAATATCGCCCCCCCTCTCTCTCTCCACCCCCGAACACCACCCTCCTACCACCTCCTTCGCCACAGGGAAATACGATTTCGCTGCGATCCAATAGCTCTCTATTGACCATCATAGCTGTTTTTTTCTCCTGAAAAGACGCAAAGCTGATTACGAGGGAAAATGACAAGTTCGATCGTGCACAATCGCTGATAAGGGGCCCGCTAATTGAGAGAAGTGTTCGATCGTGTTGCCGCCGTCTTCCCCCAAGCACGCCTAGGAAATTCCCGCCGACACTATTTACATGTAGGCCGGGCGGGCCGCCAGTCGGCCTCTTTGAGGGATCCAGCCAGTTTCCCCTCATTGTCATGCTATTGTTACATTTAGAGCATTTCCATGTAACACGAGCTTCGATCGACCAATGGCGGTTTTTACTGCGTTATTTTGAGACTGAAGAAAAGCTAAGCGCTTTGGATTTGGCGGGTTTGAAGGCTGGCAGGGCCCGCCGCTCCTGACCAGGCTGTGGTTACCGTCTGAGCGCCGGCCCGTCTGGGGACTGGCAGCTCTGTGTGGCATTATCGGGGTTTGGAGATTAGCCCAAGACACACAGCACTTTGAAGTTTGGAAATTGAGACAATAAAAGGTGTCCAACCGCCGCCAGCACAACACGCGCAACACAACACACACTCACCCAACAACACAAGAAAACGGGAAGAAGGAGTAAAGACGCGTTTCATCTGGGTAGTTAAGCCCGGCGCGTGGCCGCGGGACGCCGGAGAGGGGCCGTGGAGGCCCTCCCCGGGACGCGGCCCACCCTCCGGGCGGGGGGCTGTAATTACTCCTACAGATTAGGATTTAGGAAACTCAATCCGACAAGAGCTTGTTTGGGCCGATTTTATAAGATTATCCATTGAATGTGACTAATGAAAAGAGGATCTAATCTGAAGTTGGGAAGCAATTTCTTGTGTCTGCCTGCTACAAAGTTTAACACCATATACTATTCTTCCTCCCATTTCAACCATCTTCCCGTCCTCTCAAAGCACTAGCTGATTTTATTAAATGTCTAAACGCCCATCCTATTGTAGAGAACTGGTAAACTAGATACTAACAGTGAGTATATATTTCAATTGTTAAAGCTATATGCTAAAAGACTATAGGCGGGTCCCCACGAGGCAAGTTAACCCCGCTGTTTTTCATCAGTCGACCAGTGTTAACCCTTTCTAGTGTGAATAGAGCCGCCAGCGGACCATGGTCATTGCAGTTGGAAAGGGTTAACAGTGGTTGGCCGAAAAAACGAGGCGAATTGAAACGCTGACGAATGATGGAAGGCTGGGCAGCCGACCAAAATGGAATTAGGAATTAGGCAACCACTTTAGTCAGTTAGCGAAATATTTGAGTCATCACTTTAAGACGCCCTTAAAGACTAAATGCCTATGATAAAAGGAACATACATGTCTGTCGGCCGACCAACTGCACTAATCAGCAGCGACTACTGGTCTAAACCAAACATGTCAGATAGTTTTAGCAAAACCCTGGGTGATTGCTGCATTACATCACCCGCCGCCACTGCCTGCTACGCTCTCCATTTAGACGGCAGCAAATACATGTTGATCGACAGCGATTAGAGGCTAACTAATCGCCCTGTGGAAACCCAGTCCAGTCATCCACGATGTGACAAAATGCCAGCCAAGACACTTTTTCATTTAAACATGTATTTTTGTATGACCATTTCCTTTGTGCCCATCACATATCCCTCATAATTATAAAGGCCTTTAATATGCCTAACTTGCAAATCGTATAGATGTTGGTGTGACAGGGTGTGGTTGTGACAGGGTGTGGTTGCGACAGGGTGTGGTTGTGACAGGGTGTGGGTGTGACAGGGTCTGGGTGTGACAGGGTGTGGGTGTGACATGGTGTGGGTATGACAGGGTGTGGTTGTGGCAGGGTGTGGTTGTGACAGGGTGTGGGTGTGGCAGGGTGTGGGTGTGACAGGGTGTAGTGTGACAGTGTGTGGGTGTGGCAGGGTGTGGTTGTGGCAGGGTGTGGTTTTGACAGGGTGTGGGTTTGACAGGGTGTGGGTGTGACAGGGTGTAGTGTGACAGGGTGTGGGTGTGACAGGGTGTGGGTGTGACAGGGTGTAGTGTGACAGGGTGTGTGTATGACAGGGTGTGGGTGTGACAGGGTGTAGTGTGACAGGGTGTGTGTATGACAGGGTGTGGGTGTGACAGGGTGTGGGTGTGACAGGGTGTGGGTGTGGGTGTGACAGGGTGTGGGTGTGACAGGGTGTGGGTGTGACAGGGTGTGGGTGTGACAGGGTGTGGTCGTGACAGGGTGTGGGTGTGACAGGGTGTGGTGATAAGGAAATGTCTGACACGTGAAAAAGTGAATAACAAAATTTAATTTTCTTTTAAACGAAAAAAACAAAACGAGCTGGCCGCCATATTGGTGATCAAGAAATAATCAGTTTTTATTTGCAATTTGTATGCATTTAGAGTGACTTTTCATGCCAAATTTAGTCTCACTGATTCCAAATCAATAATTTATATTGTTTAGATCACCAAAAGGTGATCACGTTATCATGTCTGGACACGGTCTATAAGAATATCAATTTCTGTTCAAACCAGTTTCCCAGATCAGCTCATAATCGGGCAATAATTACATTGTGTGTGATCGGCTTTAAGAGACTTCAGCATTCGGATTATGTTAGTGAAGCCACGTGCAATATTTTTCCCAGCTATATTGATTCGTCCTTAAGATTATATAAAAACCAACGTTGCCCCTCCCTGACCTTATTTGGCACTCTGTCGTCGTGCTTGGCGTCAACTGGCTACTGCCCGGCGTTCCGATGACCTATTTACTGGTCGATAGCGTTCCGATGACCTGTTTACTGACGCAGCCATCCTATTGATCGCTAAGGGCATGCTGGGATAGCCCCAAAGCCCCTCACGTGCATTTACACTTATCTGACCAGCAAAAGTGTTCATCAAGGACAGGGACAGGTTCCGATTGTAGTGAAATAATTCGTTACTTCTAAAAGTGTGTATAATCTATTCATAATTGAAAATCTCTAGCGTCCTCCAGATATTTGGGCAATATTGAGCATCGAAATTCCAAATATTCAGTATATATAAAAAAGCGATATCTTTTATACTAGAGACAGTGTATAAACGACGTCGCCTATATAAGACGAACCGTACACTTAACAACAATCACACCATCTAAAAAGTCCCATTTCCCTATACTACTGTTGTGTAACGTGTATAATAGATTCAATACCGTCCATAAAGTCCCATTTCCCTATACTACTGTCGCGTCACATGTATAATAGATTCAATACTGTCTACAAAATCCCATTTCCCTATACTACTGATGCGTCACGTGTATAATAGATTCAATACTGTCTACAAAGTCCCATTTCCCTATACTACTGTCGCGTCGCATGTATAATAGATTCAATACTGTCTACAAAGTCCCATTTCCTTATACTACTGTCGCGTCACATGTATAATAGATCCAATACAGGTGACAATGTGGAATGTATTGTTTGATATTTTCATATGATATGGTTCTCACACATGCACATGTTATAGCCGATAAATGTCAGGCATGTAGACAAATACATAAAGGATGTCGCTGCAAAGAGCAAACTGTACATTGGGATAATTCAATATCCAAATGTTCATATAATACTAACATGTCGCAAATAAT
The DNA here is from genome assembly GCA_936440205.1 of Lepidonotus clava. Taxonomy (NCBI): domain Eukaryota; kingdom Metazoa; phylum Annelida; class Polychaeta; order Phyllodocida; family Polynoidae; genus Lepidonotus; species Lepidonotus clava. The sequence goes on from OW387147.1 coordinate 14,611,100, forward strand.
GATATACAATGTACCCGATTCAAATTCCTATTTCAACATACTACTTTTACCATTATGAATTGCCAAATCAGGCTATTCTGTCACGTAAATAGTAGAGCCTATTGAGGCGACGTCGCGCGCATTGGCAGTGCCCCAAGGGTCACAAGGTTAAATACAATGACGTAGTGTTTCCTAATAATGAAAAGAAACACCCTAAGAAGATGATCCTCGGAACAACAACTCTGGAGACAATACCCCCAAGGACAATAAGCCCATCCCGCATAGGGGATTTCCAGGGTTGGATAAGGGTCGGACAACATTAATGTATAAAGCATCTTTGTCTCCTAGAATCAGGGTTACTTAAATAAGTAAGAATTATGTTTTCCTATATCCACAAGTATTATCATAACATTATAATTTCTAAACTTTTACAAATTGACAGATTTGCAGGTTTGCCAGCCAATCAAAATGTTGTATTTCAGGGCAAAATAGGGTTGGACATTGTAGGTTGGGCTGGCAGGCTTTAACATTGGTTCCTATGGGGGAAAAGCCAATATATAAAGCTGCATTTTACAATTTTAGGAAGAAATTTCTCAACCAAATTGCTTTGGTTAATTTTGTATTATGCAACTGTCTTCATGGAAAAAACACAGAGGCAATTTTGAAACTATTTCATGATAAACTTTAACTTTGGTGTAAACTGGGATGGGCTTATTCCCCATTCATGATAATTATCTACCCTGAGACAACTCTCCCCAAGGACAACTATCCCCAAGGACGACTCCCCCAATGACAACCCTTTGCATGACAATCACCCCATATGACATTTACCCCTCTAGATAGAACATCAGTCAAGGTAGCGTTGTTAAGACAGTATCCTACATACAGACGTTATCCAACAAAATTTTGTCACTTTGCATAATTCTGCTGAATAGTAGATGTCTAAGCTGCTAGGCCACAAAAATGATGCCAAGTGACAAAATGTTTGTCACTTAGCATCCCCCTAAGAGCCCAAGCTACAAAAATATGCTAAGTGACAAATTGTCTTAGGTTACTCAAGTAGGGGAAACAAGGATGTTGGTTTCAAGATCTAGAAAACGTATTAGTTGCTCACAAAGAACCTTATAAATATTAGATAGAAATAGGAGCTCAGTAAGTATACTGTTATGTGAGGGCCGCTGTGTGTGAACAAACAGTAGACTTGACAGAGAGTCGGGAGCTAGAGAAACATTGCACAATAGGGGAGTTTCAGATACCACAACGTATATCTCGATACGTCAACATATCTCTAACCTTCCTAAACATCTATCCGGGTATAAATGTACGGTTTGGTGTCCCAAATTCTTAGGTCTTGCAAGATAGCGATATAACAAAATACTCATAAAGAAGTATCATTTGAAACTTTTTTAAAAAGCTGACGAAATAGATACGTTACGTTTACATTACGTCACACTTTGGAGGATGTGAAACTTCCTCAGCTACTACCACTTATTGTCCTTGTATTCTTGCTACTGGGTGGTTAACGGTCTTCACAGCGGTTATCATACATAACTCGGGCCGAAGTCTGAAGGCAGGTCATTATGGGAAAACGTGGGTAACGAGGTAGGTGGGGTGGAAAACGTGCGACTGCCGCGTTTAGCACTTGGCAGACAAGGATTTCCGGGATCAGTCAGAATGTGACGACGCATCGAATGATATGCTTCACTGAGTATGTCACTGTGGCAGCAATAAAGGAAATTGCAAAGTCAAAACATTTTTGGCGTAGTTGATTGCCGACGCCAGCTATGCGCATGCGTTATGCAGAATGCCTACCCGTCAAGCACGTGCGCCCGATTCTCGTCATTCACAGACGAGGGATTTAATATACACCGAACCGCCGTATACTGCAGAGACGGTCTCATTGATTCCAACCACAAACTCCCGGGAGGGGATGCTTCAATGGAAAGACCCGGTGATTAAGTTTAAGGCCCGCATGAAAATGGCCTCTGTCGGGGCGGTGGGAGGCGGCAGTGGCGCCCCCTACCAGCCCCGACAGCTGGCGGCAGCAGAACAAACAACTTGTCTCCGCTTGGTTTGCTGCCATTTAGTACGCGAGGTCATTCGAACCGGCCTTTTCGCGTTAGCGCTGGCTACGACAAATAAGAGCCTTCTCTCTGACCGTTTTCTATGCACTTCCCGGCACTATTGCAGTGGAAGGGAGGCCGGCCTGGGTCGGGGAGGGGGTGGCGGTGGATGAGTCGGCTGCTGAGAAGCATGCTCGTTGCGTGCGCAGGCACACGGAAGACTGGCGTCTGTAGTAGACGCTGCCAAGGCGTCCACCCCGACATCTAAGTCCGCCGAGGCCCGCGTCCTAAATGGCCTTTGATACGGTTACTGCCATGCGGAGGGGCCCTTTTGGAGTCGGCACTACGTCTGTCCGGCGGGAAGCCGTCCAAATGAGATACGAATGTACGAGGGTGGAAGGGAGACCAGAGAGTGAGGGGCTGGGGTGTTAAATTATCTCAGACATTAAATCATAGAGATACATAAATCATGCAGGTCTGTGGTTAAACGTATCATCTCTTATGCAACATTATTGTATAATGACTGTCTCCATAAATTTGAATACCTGTAATTCTTACAAATGTTGAGATAGTTTCATGCAAAATAGCTAATTTATGCAAATGACTATGTCTTCTTAGAAAAATTGTTGCACATTTAGGGTGCCATGGAATAAATGCCCTAGTAAGATTAATGACCCGTTCTTTTTAAATAATTGCCGCCTTTAGAAGTCATATTATGATTTATATAACCTTCCCACACATGGACACAAAGCTGGCACTTGCTGGCGTTACAAAACGGCCCCTTGCTGGTGCGCCGGGTGGGACGGGGGGCGGCGGTCGGGGAACGTGCTAGTTCTCGTGTTACAAAGACGGCGAGTTGATTTCTGGGGCCGGGCAGGGTTGGACAAGGGTCTGTGATTAGGGAGACTGTGGGGGCGGCGTGGTCGGGGGACGCGGGCGGCCAAAGGGATGACGGACGGGCAGGGGCTGATCGGGGTGCGTATATTGGCGAGTGTATAGAGGGCGCTGTAGTCGTGCGTGTATACGGCCAGTCTGCAGGCGGCGGCGGCCTTGATGGTCCCGTATTAGGCTGTATTATTGTTTACTATCGGCCTGTGTGACCCATCAAAGGGGGCGGTGATCATAGGAGGAGGAGAAAGAGAGAGGGGAGGGGTTGGCGAGGGGAGCGGGCAGAAAAAAACCTGCTGATCACAAGCTGAGCTGGGTGGGTCCATGCCGGGCTGATCAAAGCCCACCAGGGGGAGCCCGCCCCGATCGCCGGGCACCAGCTCCACACAATCTGACGTGGCACGCACGGCGGCTCACGGGGCGCGACGTCCAGCGGCACGCGGGGAGATGACAGCCGGGGGCAGCGGGGGGCCAGCAGGGTGGGGGGCAGCAGGGTGACAGGTAGAACCCCGAAGAAGGGTGTGTTCAGACGTGGTCATTCCAAGGTGTGGGTGTAGCAGGGCATGGGTGTGGCAGGGTATGGGTGTGGGTGTGACAGGGTGTGGGTGTGGATGTTGGTGTGACATGGTGTTGTTGTGACAGGGTTTTGTTGTGACAGGGTGTGGGTGTGACAGGGTGTGGGTGTGACAAGGTGTGGGTGTGACAGGGTGTGGGTGTGACAGGGTGTGGGTTTGACAGGGTGTGGGTGTGGCATGGTGTGGGTGTGACAGGGTGTGGGTGTGGCATGGTGTGGGTGTGACAGGGTGTGGGTGTGGCAGGGTGTGGGCATGAAAGGGTGTGGTTGTACCATGGTGTAGGTGTAGACGGGTGTGGGTGTGACAGGGTGTGGGTGTGACAGGGTGTGGGTGTGACAGGGTGTGGGTGCGAGAGGGTGTTGTTGCAAAAGGGTGTGGTTGTGACAGGGTGTGGTTGTGACAGGGTGTGGTGTGACAGGGTGTTGTTGTGACAGGGTGTTGTTGTGACAGGGTGGGGGTGTGACATGGTTTGGGTGTGACAGGGTGTTGTTGTGACAGGGTGTTGTTGTGACAGGGTGTTGTTGTGACAGGGTGTGATGTGACAGGGTGTGGGTGTGACAGGGTGTGGGTTTGCCAGGGTGTTGTTGCGACAGGGAGTGGGTGTGACAGGGTGTGGGTTTGCCAGGGTGTTGTTGCGACAGGGAGTGGGTGTGACATGGTTTGGGTGTGACAGGGTGTTATCATGACAGGGTGTGGTTGTGACAGGGTGTTGTTGTGACAGGGTGTGGGTGTGACAGGGTGTGGGTGTGACAGGGTGTATGGGTGACAGGATGTGGATGTGACAGGGTGTGGATGTGACAGGGTGTGGGTGTGACAGGGTGTGGGTGTGACAGGGTGTGGTGTGACAGGGTGTGGGTGTGACAGGGTGTGGGGGTGACAGGGTGTAGGGGTGACAGGATGTGGGTGTGATATGGTGTGGGTGTGACAGGGTGTGGGTGTGACAGGGTGTGGGTAGGACAGGGTGTGGTGTGACAGGGTGTGGGTGTGACAGGGTTTGGGTGTGACAGGGTGTGGGTGTGACAGGGTGTAGGGATGACAGGATGTGGGTGTGACAGGGTGTGGGTGTGACAGGGTGTTGGTGTGACAGGGTGTGGGTGTGACATGGTGTGGGTATGACAGGGTATGGGTGTGACAGGGTGTGTGTGTGACAGGGTGTGGGTGTGGTATGGTGTGGGTGTGACAGGGTGTTGGTGTGACAGGATGTAGGTGTGACAGGGTGTGGGTGTGGCAGGGTGTGGTTGTGGCAGGGTGTGGTTGTGACAGAACTTGGATGTGACAGGGCGTGGGTTGTCAAGGCATGAGTGCGGCCAGGTGCAGGTGTGACAGGCTGTGAGTGTGACAGGCTGTGACTGTGACATGTGATCCATGGGGTCCTAATATAATAAGACTCGCGGGAGCGTCAGAGATTTTAGATTTCATTCCACCACATTGTGATTGACAGGTGAAGGGTCAGTCTCAACTGAGGGCCTGCTGGAGCCTGTCTCAATGACCTCTGGCTCCAACCACACCACCCTCTGGTACCAACCATAGCACCAGGTGGAGGGGGGGGCCTGGTGTATTCAGGTAAGTCAGGTGTAACCCAGATAGGTCTGTCCCAAGAGATGTATTTTCATTATCATCCCAGTCACATTTTTACACTGTTTACAACTTTATGCATTTCATATTCCAATGCACACACCTATGGAAAGCTTATGTCGTCTTCTTTCAAATGATTTGCACAGTTTTCACATTTGCTGAAACTTTGTGTATATTTTTCAACATTCTTTAACGTGTCCTCTAAAGTTATTGGCTCTCAAAAGGTGTTTTACACTGGTCTCATAAGTTAGGGGTTCCTGATCCAGATTAATTGAAATAAGGTGCAGTTGAGAACAGTTTTCAATGCCAATGTTATGGTTATTTTTGGTGCCATCTAAGCGAGTCAGACAAATGCACCCTCAAGAACAGAGCCCTTGTAAGTACCTGCTATAATGTGTAAGTTAAAGTTAATAGAGATAAGATTCGGCAGTCAAGAACGCAGTCCGGTGCGGGAGACTTATTTGCTATCCCTCCAGCCAAATCATAGCGTTGCATTTTTTCAACTGACGGCGTCTCGTGTGCCTGTGGGCCTGCACACCTGGCACTGGTGGCAGGCCCTCAAAGGGTGCGTCATGCCCCTCACATTGTATATGCCCGTGTGTAAAAACATTCAGTCACCACTACCTAGGAACGTCATACTATGGCCAGGATGATGGTACAGGTAGTGGGCTTCATTTTAGTAAAGACTACCAAACTATAACCGAAATAGAACATGATTAAATAGGTAGAAAGGTAAGCATTCTATGTCTATATCTTTATCTCTTAGATTTCATTTCACCATATTGTATCAATTATTTGGCCCTTTACTTTCGAATGTATTTGCTAATCGCCAGGGAAAAATACACAGGGATATTCATCTGTAGTCCCTCCATGACCAGAATCTTTGTAAATGCAGTAGACTTGTATTTCATATTCCACTATATTTTTCCCTCTCAATTCCATCTTTAGCTTCCAAAGGTCACACGTTTTTTTCATTCTTCTCTTTAAATGAACCGTTTGCAAATGAAGGATACAAACAAACGATTCTATCATGTTTGGCTACAGAAGCTTTAATCTTATGCAATGATAATAATTTTTTGGTGTGTGCGGATTGTGTCAATTAAGCATTCTACATATATATTTCATTTGATATTTTTTTTAGGGTATTGACTACAATATCCACAGGTAAGATGGTATGAAAGAATCGCACGTATTTTATACCTCAAACTTCATCCAGTTCATCGGTAGCTACGCTGGAGTATGTGGATGAGCGTATTTCGGCAAGACATCTAAGGAAAATGCAGTTGCTGTTACCCTCCATAGGATAAACGCGAATGCAAAAATGCCAATGGGCAATTGGCCAATTCGATGAGAATAATAACTAAAAGAACCTCAATCTAGGATTGCTAAGGAGGAATCTAAAAATTGTCTAAAACATTACAATGTCATTATGACTTCAATAGACATCATCTCAGATCTCTTGCTCCTCATCTGACATGTTTTTATGAAATGATTATGTGTAATGTTTAACTGTCTATGAAAGACCTTACATTGTGAGAGTTTATTGAAAAGAAATATAAAGAAAATATCTAATATCATAGACAAGTGTTCCTTTCATCTAAGTGATAGATGTATGTCAAACTCTATTATATGTACATAGACGTGTATTCATCATATATATATATATATATATATATATATATATATATATATATCTTAGAATTTGTCGACATATTACCCACATGTACCCTGATCTAGGCTAACCTGCCACGAGTAAGGAATTTGGCTATCCATGCCATGGTTGGGAGAATTGGGTGAGATCAATACTAAACTTTGATATATGAATTTGTTGAGTCACAGAGTTAGTAAAAAGTAGAAATTAAATGTGAGATAGCGTAATGATGTCACAATAACATGGCCGTGTGCTATCACAATGTTCGATCACATGTAGTTTTGGGGAAAAAGATCTAGAGCACTGCAATATTACAGTGTGGAGTAACAAGAACATATAAATAACGACACTGCAACGTTGTTATAACGTTGTGTGCATGGCTGGGATCGCATGGGATGTGTCCGGATACTATTATTTCGGTAATAAGTACCCTTAAAAACTTAAAATACAACACTTAACGTTGCCCACCTCTGCCGGAATAACCATTTGCATAGGTATTGCTGCACAAAATTTTAAAGATTAAGCACAAAATTGTTAAAATTAAAATTCTTGTATACTGGTGCAACGATGAAAACCGGATTCAACTGAGAATTGTCCAGTCTAATAAAGGTTAAAGAAAAGAAAAATCCACAATGTTTTAGACCAATCAAAACAGAGTTAAAGCACACAATACTGTAAGGAGGATGGGAAGATTATAACGTATTCCCTTTATGCCGCCGCGCTCTTCGTGAAGATTCTTATTTTATCGGTTATTTTAAAGCTACTGCAATTGGTGTTTATTCTAAAGTATAGTAAAAAAAGAATAGGGCATGTTCAGACGCATTGCAAGGCACTAAGATCTGGTCGGTATGACACAGGTGTTTTCGGGTTTGACAGGTGGCAAGTGGCCTCTGTCACCAGCGATAAATGAGACAACCAGTGACCCCTCTCGTCCCCAAAGACGGCGCGATAGGCACTTTGGTGTGGGACTGAACCTAGTGATAACGGGCTGCATGTTGCAGCTGTTACAATTATCTATAAAGCGAAAGAAGCTTATTAGAATATCTAAAAATGAAGAAAGCTGGAATTGGAATTCTTCTCCTGGTAACAAATGACTTATCAGATATCAGTGATTAATCCAATAGAATAATTGTTTTCTAAATCAACTTTAATAGAGTAATTCGGCTTTCAGAAGGAAGCCTTACGATGTCACTCGAGAAAAATAACAGATACATCACTCTGTTGATTGAATATATACAATCGGTTGAGGAAATATGAATTCATTCTGGCCGTTTGTTAATGGAATTTCGTCACACTTAAAAGGTAGCCCTAAAGATGCCTTAAATTTATCCTAAGTATTCTGAGAACTTGTGACAATGAATGACCATTGTTGTGACGGACTGTGTAAACCGGCCAGAATGCTACTGTCACATTTGAAGGATATTGAGACCAATGTTTTGTAATTTTGGATCTCTGTTTATTTGCAGCTTTAATTCTCCCCACCACGGACAGCTTATCTCATGTGTGCCAACCGCGACAAGCCATAATCTAGATGCATGCTGGGAAATGTCTGGACAGACATTTTCATTAATTCTTGCATTTTGTGTATTTTAAAATGGTGGAAAATAATTATTCATACTAAACTTGATAAGTTGGTGTGAAAATATATTCATTACAGATAGATATATAGCAAGCAAAGGATTGTATATTTTCTACAGTTTTCCTTGTGCTTTTGTCTAAATAGATTAGGCCAGTTAACATGCAGTTGCTTAAGATACCACAAATCAGCTGTTTGCGTTATAGAGCATTGGGGGTTGAAATTGTACCTGTAGAAAGTGATCACAGTACAGGGCATATTAAAGTCATTCCATAACCCATTTACTTTTGTTACAAAGTTACTTACAAGACGAGATGTCTGCAGGGGGCAGGGAGTGTCCAATGATTAGAGGTCTTATGGTACCGTATCAAATTCTCATTGGCTTTTGTGACAAAGTTAGTTACAAGAGGTGACTTCTGCTGGAAGGCCGGGACATCAATAAGTGCCCAGGACACTGTACGTGCTTTTCAGAGAAAGAGAGAAAATTAACAAAGTTGGCCCTAGACCTGCGGATGGATAAGAAAAACAGACGGGTATGGAGCGAGGAAGACGTTTCCGCAGGAGAACACGTTTTTAAGCTGTAGGAATGAGTCGGTAAGCTGCCTTTTTTCCGTACCACTCCCCTACGGTAAAAGGAACATCAAGCTAGGTATTTGATTGACCAAGAAATACTTAATTTTTACACTGCGTCACCGCACCGTTTTTACTTTGTAAACAAGTCAAAAGATGGCATGAATGGCATGTAATTAATTCGAACCAATAGATGCTAATGAGTGTTAATTCTAATCTAATAGCCCTGTTATCATATTAGTTTATATATTTGCATGTTCATTATATTTATCTGTCTTATGAGCATGTATACGCCATAAGAGTGAGGGATTTTACCATTATGGTATCACACCAAAATTTGATTTGAATTGACGTTGGTTTTGTCGCACAAACAGCCCTATATAAGCTGCTCCAGTACCCGTGGGATAACACTGCCGACTGGTGGTGTGGGCCTAGGGGGTTGGAGAGCAGAGAGCACCCAATGACAGAGGGTGTGCAAGTTGAGACTGTCCGTCCTGATGTACGTTCTGTGGTCCGGGCCCAGAGGGACAGGAGAGCGGAGACCACTCAGTGACAGAGGCTTTGGGCTGTGGTTTGGATTACTCCGTTTCTATGGTCTGACCTGAATTCTAGTAGGCAGCTCCATTCACGTTCTATGATTCACGTTCTTAAATGTAGTTTATGTTGGATACACCACAGGAACTGACTATTTTCAGTGTAGACTGACAAGTGTAAAAGTTCACGGAGAGGCCAGCCCGAGGTGGGTTGCTGCTGATGGCGGGGGAAATCAACACGATTCCAAAGTCATCAGACTGTATTTTATCGCACCATCCCTCACCTTTTCATTTTCCAGTCACAGGGGCGCACGCGGCCAGAGATCGATGCCTGACTTGACGTGTAGGTGTCTCTGGGTTCAGTGCGCTGATTTGTCCCCAGACAGAGAGAGGCCGTGACATCAGATTTGTATTCCAATTTCCAGGAGCCGATACACCACAGGTTCCTGGTCACATCAGGCGAGCACTGCTTAAAGGGTACAGGTCGAGCCAGCGTGAAGCACCTGAAGGGGAAATCGATTATCGAACTTCATTTTCTATCTTCAAGCTATAAATAATAAGTATCTGTCATCTTAAATGTCAGGATTTTTGACGGTTTAGGATATTTGTCACAATGTCTCACATTGTTAATGTTAGTGAAATTACAATGAAGTCAATGAATACAACCATGTTCCCCTATAACATGTGTCACTTACTCCGACTACCGAGGTCTGCACAAAAACGTATGTGACTTTAAAGAACTCTAATATTGGTCCGGCAAAACGGTATTTATATAACATTTATGTTAAGAAAGCCAAATTTGGTAGTAGGGTCTGGTTAGAAAGAAAATAGCTTAGCTACATGTCACAGTTACAATTGTCTCGCAGTAATCCTGAATTGACCAATTGAACTCGTAAAGATTTGACCCTCCCTATACTGGACTACGGTGACCTGTTTATCCTGTTACTTTCCAACGCGACTCAAAGCGACCCAAAAGAAATTGCAGAATGTAGATTAGGTTTTTGATTTTGCATCAGTTGGGAGAGATATGTCAGTTACTATGGTAACATTTAATGGTAATATCCTCACCTTTAAAAGTTCTTACACTTACAGGTAGTATGCCTTGCTGATATGTAATTAGCAAAATAATTTAGCAATAATATCACCATATTAAAATGGTTCAATCATCTTGTAATTGTGCAATGCTATACCCTAAAGTAACAGGCGTATCTCTCTTAATTGATGCAAAGTCAAAAGCCTGACCCTAATGCAGGACAAAACTTTAACAGTCATTATTAATGTCCTCAAGTAAGACCGCGGAGGGGATACCCTCAATCGGTACTTGCCAAGGGGAATGTTTTGAAGTAAGAAAGGAAAAGAAAGTACATAAAGTTTGTTAGTAATCATGATATTGCTTTAATACCCTCGCCTTGTTTTCCTCATCGATCTTTTATCAAATAGATTAATCAATTACCCAATCTTCTAACTGTTATTTCATATAACTGTATCTTTATCTTAATATCCTGTATAGATAAACTACTCACACTTGTCAATGAGTATAAGTTGTCTGTTTCTAATTCGCGTATGTATATCTAACAATTTCTGAAATGTCTTGATCATAGAATTTGTAAACATATATCATCGTATCATGATCAATTATTAATCGTACTTTTCAATGTTGTCATAGCTGGAAACCTGATGGGATAACAGAATCTTTAGGGGCGAAGTAACAAGCCATTTTTTCCTACCCTTTTGACCAATAATGTAAGGATAACGGGCCTGAAGGGAACTAAGGCATAAGATCTCATCATTACGGCCGTGAAGACGGCACGAGCCCGTTGCTTGCTGCCAACATTTTGTGAGTCAGGCAAATAACTTCACCTGAGATTTACCACTCAATTTCATTAACGGAATTTGGATTGTTGGGGGGCAAATGTGTGGGGGACAAACGTCCTAGGGGACAAACATCTGGGGGGTAAAGGTCTGGGGGGCAAAGGTCCTGTCTAGGTCCTTCTCTCTCTCTCTCCCCCCTCTCCCATACTTTTGCACCCAAACCTTTGCCCTCGGGACTTTTGCCCCCTTGACTTTTGCCCCCTAGCCATTCCCCCTCTGGACTTTTGCTCACAAGGACTTTTGTTACCTAGGACTTTTGCCCCCTAATACTTCCCTGCCCTAATACTATCATTTAGTTCTCATTACATGGCACTTAAAATTCAAGAGACGTCCATATTGCCATGTTAAATCTAAGAAATGTCCATGTCGCTATGTAGAAATTAAGAAACATCCATGTTGCCATGTTTGATTTAAGAAATCCCATATGATATCACATCCCACTAAGCCCTGAAAAGGCCTGAGTCATCTTGGGACGATACTACAATATTGTTCCCAACCAATGTATCAAAGGAGATGAGATAGGGGAAGGACCAGGAGTGGGGGTGGGGGAAGCTGGAGTGGTCAGGATCAGGATGATTTCAGTAGGAGGGGCAGGAAGGTGCCTTGAGAGGCAGAGGGAGGGCCAGGAGGTGCGGTAGGGGTGAGCCGGAGGGAGGGCGGGGAAAGTTGGTCTTGAACATTATATTTCTATTTCATAATAAAATTCCTTTAAAAACAACTAAATACACGTATTGTTTTCGAGTTGCACTTTATGTAAGTTTTGTGATCTAGATGGGTGGAGGGAGTCCTGATGACAATGTTAACCCAGCAAAGGATATAACATTGCATCAATGATCTGGATTGATTCTTGTTATGTAAACTTTTAAGTTGCAGAGGCGTTCTTTTGATGCTACAATCTACTGTTGCAATGTTACATTGCAACTTTCTGATAATGTTCTTAATGTGACAGGTACGGGACATTTTAGTAAGTAACTAACAAACCAAAAAAGTATGGTTGCATAACATGACCATTAGGTTGCACCTTGGCTGGGAAAACATCAGCCACGTCGTAGTGTTAAATTAAAGAACTGGGCCTGCCATATGTAACTGTGCTCAAAATAGGTCCTGTTGGCGAATTAAATTCACAAGAGCACTTGTGAATACTGAATTCAATAAAAGTGAAAGTATCACCGTCACAGTGTTAACATCGCAGAAGAATTATGTTGTGAAATGTGAAACTGCCCCTCGAGGCACCTGGAAATAAAGCTTTGCCATCCCTGACCCAAGACATGTACAATTCATTACCTCGTGTGCTTTCGACTAAAGCAGAAAATATCAACCTTAATTGCTGTGTTGGAAGTTCCTGAAACTATTTCCATTGTTTCTTGATTTAAGAATCTGTATCTGTCAGGAATGGTAGGTACAGAGGAGATCATCCTGGCAGGTTTTAAGCGATTCATCAGTATAAATCCCTCCGCTGTCCACCATGCGCCCCGTCAGCAGTGAGGAATGGTGGCGGTGGGGAGCGGCTGACCAGGAGTTGTTAGTCGTACACGGCCGGCACACACAGCCGGCATCAGGCGGCCACAGGTTGAAAACCAATCACGACAAAGGCGAGCTGCGCTGACGGCCGGGGATTACGGCTAAGTGCCCGCCCATTTATCCTTGTCTATCCTACGACACGGCCTGATCCGTCTTTCTACAAACCTCCTTCTGCCTGCCCCCTGCAGCTCATACAAGGATAGCACAGCCACAGCTTCACTTGTCTCCTGCCGAGGTTTTACTTCAAGTGGCATCACCATTCGGAGCTGTTTTGCTTAAAGTTATTTCTTTGATGCATATCCTTACTTTTGGGTTATTTAAGAAGGTTAATGCACCAAAGATTATGTATCTATCAAATTATTGCATGAGATAATTTCTTAAATATATATAGGGATATATATATAGACTGCTCTGGCTCATATTTTTTTTAGATATAATTTTTTTTTTTATTATTGAATACGATTCCTGTAAGTTACAAGTTCTTCCATCGACTATTTCAAATACAAAGTATAATACTTCGGATAGTTATACATTAGATACTTTACAGGTCTTTGTGTAATGTCTTTGCATAAACTAATGGAAACATACTATTAAATTCTAGTTATTTCTAAATAACATGGAAAGTTTTCAATAATCTTAAAACAGATTAGTATGAACTTTCTTTAGCAAGGGTTATCATTTACAGGAAGTCAAAGGCAATGCTGTGTCAAAATATGACAAAATGTTCCAAACTCAAATAACTATTAAAACACGTTCTAAGAGTCTAACTTTAGCCATTGGTATAGTATGAATCGTGATAACTAAATCCAAGTTTACTTAAATTCTAGAATACTCATGTGATTTATGCCAGAGGTTCGCAATGTTTGTAAACAAACCAATTTTTTTTACTAACATCAAACCTTGTCTGCATAATGCCATTAATTCATAAGGGATAACAGAAACGGAAACTTCAAATGTGCCATGCATAATAAACCTTAATTTGGGGGAATGCATTTTTGACTGTATCTTGTTAATATACATTGTTATATTGTGTGCAAAAGTTGTAGCCAAAGACTTTATTAATCCATATTCTCATGTTCAGTATATCTATATTTTGTCAATGAATTATGAATTTATCATAAAAGATAAAGTATTGTTTTGACCCGGTCATCATATTAAGCGATAATTTCAATTAGTACCCGTTTTTGAGAACCTGTAGCAGAGGTTCTACTAATATAATTGGACCCTGATAAAGAGAACTGGTATGTAAAGAGTGACATGCTTTATGGTCAAGGATACAGTGTAATTAATACTTTTTCAAAACTTCTAGTTAAACAGGCAACTTTTCGAAACAACGTTATATTGGTGACCCTCTTATTCCTATTCATGACATGAAAAGTGACAATCATTACCATTTGATTTAGGAATTTAAAGACGTTTTGACATGTTTTGGTAGCATAGTTTTCCTATCAGTCCACAGATTTTTGTATTCTTGTGTAGATGTGCATTTATTGTAGAGATTCATGTGCTGGCTTCATACACAAGTAAATTCCTAACGTACTTGATAGTTTAATATATATATCTAGGAATCTCTACAATCACTTTTGATATTCAATAACTTGAAAATGTAAGTAGTGTGTATCAAGTTGCTATACTCTTTGTTCAAAAGTTTCTGTGGTGGCCCCCTGTTCTTTCGGCATTCTAATATGTATACAGTTACATTGATTGCACAGTTCCCAAGTTTTAAAGAAAATATCAATTTTGGAATTAGCTGGGGCGATTGTCTTCAAGTTTGATAGTAATCGGGTCAGGGTGAGTATGTATTCTGATACTTCACATAGCTCAATCATCTTTGCCATAGACTCGAGCGGCACGTAAACGAGGAGAACGCGCTTCTCCTGTCAACCCGACCAGTGCAGTCTGATATTTGAGTGCGACAATCCTTTCAAAGCCTTCAGATGCCATTCAGCGTAGGAGAAGGCAATTTTGGCACAAGTAGGCCAACTATTGGTGCGTTGGGTTTTACAGCTGCGACCGGCGGAGGGGCAGGCAGCGGGGAGTGGCCGGCAAACAAATAGGCCTCTCCACCGTCATGTTCTTCTTTTTAGTTTTTATCAGGACCTCTCACGAAAACGAAGTGTAAATTGCAGGGGAATTGTAACTCGGTGTGCTTTTCATCAACCGTGTTTCTGTTTCTTTGGGAACCTTCTCAAGTATCTTCCTCTTGCAGTGTATGTTTTGTTGTTAGGCCTAACCATGTGTATCAATAAAGCAATAATTCGCTTGAATGATTGTTATGGTATCTTGTAAAATGTTTTTGTTTTATATTATGTATTATGCTATGCCAATATTACTATGTTATGATATATGTGTATATAAATAAATAAACCTTAGTCATATATATAGAGCATTTCAGAAGTAAAGTGTCTTTAATATACATGTCACTTGTATGATCAATACTCAGGGACAGTACACACACAACAGGCACTTACCATACTATATTCCCATGAGAAGTACACAGCACTCACTGCACAATTCAGGGACAATACACACCACACACTCACTGCACCATTCAGGTACAATACACACCACACACACACTGCACAATTCAGGGACAATACACACCACACACTCACTGCACCATTCAGGGACAATACACACCACACACCCACTGCACCATTCAGGGACAATACACACCACACACCCACTGCACCATTCAGGGACAATACACACCACACACCCACTGCACCATTCGGGGACAATACACTCCACACACCCACTGCACCATTCAGGTACAATACACACCACACACACACTGCACCATTCAGGGACAATACACACCACACACCCACTGCACCATTCAGGTACAATACACACCACACACCCACTGCACCATTCAGGGACAATACACACCACACACCCACTGCACCATTCAGGGACAATACACACCACACACCCACTGCACCATTCAGGTACAATACACACCACACACCCACTGCACCATTCAGGTACAATACACACCACACACCCACTGCACCATTCAGGTACAATACACACCACACACCCACTGCACCATTCAGGGACAATACACACCACACACACACTGCACTATTCAGGGACAATACACACCACACACACACTGCACCATTCAGGGACAATACACACCACACACCCACTGCACCATTCAGGGACAATACACACCACACACACACTGCACCATTCAGGGACAATACACACCACACACCCACTGCACCATTCAGGTACAATACACACCACACACACACTGCACCATTCAGGGACAATACACACCACACACCCACTGCACCATTCAGGGACAATACACACCACACACCCACTGCACCATTCAGGGACAATACACACCACACACACACTGCACCATTCAGGTACAATACACACCACACACCCACTGCACCATTCAGGTACAATACACACCACACACCCACTGCACCATTCAGGGACAATACACACCACACACACACTGCACCATTCAGGTACAATACACACCACGAACCCACTGCACCATTCAGGTACAATACACACCACACACACACTGCACCATTCAGGGACAATACACACCACACACCCACTGCACCATTCAGGTACAATACACACCACACACCCACTGCACCATTCAGGGACAATACACACCACACACCCACTGCACCATTCAGGGACAATACACACCACACACCCACTGCACCATTCAGGTACAATACACACCACACACACACTGCACCATTCAGGGACAATACACACCACACACCCACTGCACCATTCAGGGACAATACACACCACACACCCACTGCACCATTCAGGTACAATACACACCACACACACACTGCACCATTCAGGGACAATACACACCACACACACACTGCACTATTCAGGGACAATACACACCACACACACACTGCACCATTCAGGGACAATACACACCACACACACACTGCACCATTCAGGGACAATACACACCACACACACACTGCACCATTCAGGTACAATACACACCACACACACACTGCACCATTCAGGGACAATACACACCACACACCCACTGCACCATTCAGGTACAATACACACCACACACACACTGCACCATTCAGGGACAATACACACCACACACACACTGCACTATTCAGGGACAATACACACCACACACACACTGCACCATTCAGGGACAATACACACCACACACCCACTGCACCATTCAGGGACAATACACACCACACACCCACTGCACGGTTCAGGGACAATACACACCACACACACACTGCACCATTCAGGGACAATACACACCACACACACACTGCACCATTCAGGGACAATACACACCACACACACACTGTACCATTCAGGGACAATACACACCACACACCCACTGCACCATTCAGGGACAATACACACCACACACCCACTGCACCATTCAGGTACAATACACACCAAACACACACTGCACCATTCAGGTACAATACACACCACACACACACTGCACCATTCAGGGACAATACACACCACACACCCACTGCACCATTCAGGTACAATACACACCACACACACACTGCACCATTCAGGTACAATACACACCACACACACACTGCACCATTCAGGGACAATACACACCACACACCCACTGCACCATTCAGGTACAATACACACCACACACACACACTTCACCATTCAGGTACAATACACACCACACACACACTGCACCATTCAGGTACAATACACACCACACACACACTGCACCATTCAGGGACAATACACACCACACACCCACTGCACCATTCAGGTACAATACACACCACACACACACACTTCACCATTCAGGTACAATACACACCACACACACACTGCACCATTCAGGGACAATACACACCACACACCCACTGCACCATTCAGGTACAATACACACCACACACACACTGCACCATTCAGGGACAATACACACCACACACACACTGCACTATTCAGGGACAATACACACCACACACACACTGCACCATTCAGGGACAATACACACCACACACACACTGCACCATTCAGGTACAATACACACCACACACACACTGCACCATTCAGGGACAATACACACCACACACACACTGCACCATTCAGGTACAATACACACCACACACACACTGCACCATTCAGGGACAATACACACCACACACACACTGCACCATTCAGGGACAATACACACCACACACCCACTGAACCAATCAGGGACAATACTCACTACACATTCACTGCACCATTCAGGGAAAGTATCAACCATGCACCCACTGTGCGATTCAGGGACAGTACACATCACACACACATTGCGCCATTCAGGGGCATTACACACCATGCACTCGTTGCGCCATTCAGCAGTTATAGAGAAAAAGACTGCCAACTCTCTCCGATCACAACGTTCACCTTGATCCATCAGCACAGATATTTGAGCCCCCATCTCAGGACTGTGCGGTACACTCACACTTACCGCATCGTTCACACATGGAGATCATCTAGCGCACCGGCAAACAGTAACGAGGGCTGTCGCCCATTTTGATCTTATTATATAGTAGTATACGGAAATGGAAATGTATAGATGGTTTTATTGTTGTCGCCGACATAGTTCATTTTATACCGGCGACGTCGTGTGTATTCACTGTCTCTGGTAATAATGAGGTCACATACACGAAGTCAAGCATATAGATGGTTCGGCCAAGGCGAAAGACCAAGCAGTTATGCTTAAAGCTGGGATTCCACACGGTAACAAAATTACAAAAAAATCTTTGAGTTAAGGCCCTCGCTCACGGGAATAAAATATCGCAAAATGGTGAAATCTATGGGTTTATCTTATAAAATGTAACTACGACATTATATCCATGATAAAATTATCACGTCTGCGAACATAGTACGCAATTGTAACTACAATAATTTTATCTTAAGAGGCTTTTTTTCACGATTTTATCAAGTCAAATGCCCCGATAAACTATCAATCATGTTTGATATTTTTGTAGTAGATGGCTGCGATAAACCAAATTATCCAAAAAGAAGTCCCAACTATATTTTAAATCTATTGTTTTATACATTGGGTTGAATAATACATCGTTATATAATGATATTATAATAATATAATAGAACAGTGACGTGATCTCTTAGAAGATAGATCAAAAAACACTATTTTGCACTTTATCTTTATGTTTTATAGTACGATTCTTGTAATAAACGCAAATTCAGATCCTGAGATACAGTGTACAACAAATGCGTACTAAGATGATATGGTATGATATGATTTCCGTTGCCGTGGGCGAGGCACTTAACACTTGGCAACAAATGTGAATGGTAGAATCTTTTAATTCCGCTGAAAATAAGAAAATATTGTTGCCCTGTTGAACTATCCCTATTAACTATAATAATGTAGTTTGGCTTTTATTGCCCTCTGCAATATCCAGGGATTGTAGGGTTTTGTTTCCACGTGGAAGGCTTTGAGATCAGGGTATGAAGTGTCAGTTCTATTCAACTGTATCCCTGTAACCCTGTTTGCCATTTTTCCCTCTTCTTTCCCCCTTTTGCCCATTTATCATAATCAAAATTAACTGTAATAACTATTTTGCCCTGCAATTTACTTGATTTTGCACCCCTCTCCTTACAAACATCAACATGCTAACTTTAAATGAATATTCCATAAAATGCAATATGGGAAACAGTGAATGGGAACATATAATTCAGCTTGTGATCTCATTTACATATCCTATCACTTCAGTTGCAAAAGGCAACTTATGTTATGCAATTCCATGTTTCCCCTCATTAACCCTACCAAAGAGGTGAAAATCCACCCCCATGTTATTAAAATTGCCATTATTATAATACACCATGCCTGCACTGGGGAAGGCAAAGGGAGATTTGCATAAAATGATTTGTGTTTATACAGCCTGATTTCCATTTCACTATTACCCAGTTTTGCTATTTAGGAGAGGGAATTAAGAAGTTAAGAGTGGTTCTAATTCTAAATATGAAAAGGATTATGCATCATATTTACAAATTAAAGGGAAAATAGTGAAAACAAAATGGCAAACAGGGTCAGAGGGATACAGTGGAATAGAACAGAATCTTCATACCTTGATCCTTTGACGACATCTTCGTCTGTAATTAGATGGGGCACACTAAACCTGATCAAGAAAAAGGACAATACCAAATCTACCATGGTTTCAAGACAAATCAATTTGCATGTCACCTGACAT
This sequence comes from Lepidonotus clava, assembly GCA_936440205.1. Lineage (NCBI taxonomy): Eukaryota > Metazoa > Annelida > Polychaeta > Phyllodocida > Polynoidae > Lepidonotus > Lepidonotus clava. Next base: position 14,631,129 of record OW387147.1, read on the forward strand.
CTGATCTGCTGATCTCTACCCCGACAAAGCCATAACTCAAGCTATAGTACTTTGGCAGATATTAATTACTGCATATGTCAGTCACAGGTAAAGATAACTAAGCTTTCTATTTTGGTGTAGGTAGCCTGCTTTAGCTTCTATTTAATTATTTGTTTTTGTTGTAATTAATGTCATTTAGATTTGCATGGTAATACAAGAGGGGCAAATTTAATCAGTTTAACAATAGAGTCTAACGTTAATGGAAGACCGGCGAAATCTCAAAAGACGAATGACTTCTATACATGTGTAGTAATTTTTCCTAAAAGGAAATCGTTAAATTGAAGATGTTGTCAATTTTCTTCTTTTAGCAAGATCCCTCCCTGGGCCTTGATGTCGTTGCTACTCTGTTTAATGCTTATAGTGTAAGTGTAACGTACTTGGCCAATACTACCACGGTCCACGTGCAGAGTGGTGGAGCCTCAGTTCCCGGTCTACGCCTGGCCTCATCTTTGGTCATCTCTGTTGTGATCGGTAGGTAGATGAGTAGCTGCATAGTGAGAAGATAAAGCCGGAGTTCCATATGGAAACAGAAATGCAAGACAAACTTCAGGAACACTCGGCAACAAAAGCAATTCTAACACCTTGTTGTTTTGCTGGGTACCAATTAAAAAAGACACGAAAGCGTTTTCGTTGAGGTTTATCGTACATCAATACATTTCTGATTTTAGCAGTACAACATGACAACACAAGATGAAGGAAGTAGCGTTTCCTGGTGACGAATCAGGTGGAAGGCAAATTGTTTACCCCGTGTTTTACAATACTACAACCCAAATTTTAGTTTACAGTTCAGGAAGTCAAGATGGCAGACTTCTTCAATTAAGATGTGTTGCCGCTGGCATTTGAAGTAGACAATGAAGTTCTAATGGATAATAGTGACATTTCACCTAAACAACGCAAGTTGATCTAGGTACTGGGGGTGGCCCTGTTTATCACGCCCATTGTGATTTATAGCTATCATGTACCATTTTCATTTTCACTATCATTCATCTATTTGATGTTGTGCTTGTTCAAACGGAAAACCACGTAACCATAATTATGATGTTGACAATAACCATCACAATGTGACAACGTCTACACTTCTGTCTGCAGCACCTGATCAGTTGGTAGTAATTTTGTGTTAAAGGACAATACAGCAACATCCATGAAACAAAGCCTGGACATTTAGCAACATGAGAGCTCTGATGATGATGCCCGCAAATCAATATATTTGCTATGTGTTGCCATGTTTCCAGAGTATAAAACCAGACGTGTTAGATCTAGTTGTTGATGCCTTCTACAGACATTTTGTCGCCCACAAAAAGTGTTGCTTTGCAATAAAACATGCTTTGTTACCGAGTGTTTCCAATATACTTGTTGCTAGCCGCAGTACAATGCATCAACAATTGAATTGCCATTAGGTGACACTCTCTTTGCCTTTCAACAATTTCAAATATGTTGTCAGCCTGTTGGCCTCTTATTGCTGGCCTGTTGTTGGGTTATCTCTGACTTTTTGTTGCCACGTGGAACCGTCCTACGCATAATGGCGATTTCTGGAAGAAGTGGTCGTGGAAGACAAACCGGGGTTCAGTGTAAAGATTCACCCACAACTATTTCGGGGAACTTAAAATGGCGGATGTTGAATGCTTGCAATCTCAGAATCGTGAAAATGAAAAATTATAAGATTATCATGAGATTTTGATAATTGAGATATTAATAGTTATGTTCAGGTAACATGAGTCGGGCAAGTAGGCCTCGGTCGATTTATTTAATTGAACTAACTGAAATTAACTCAGTCAGGAAATTCAGAAACAAATACCAAAATGTCCTTTCAGTCACTTATTAAAATTGAAATTTAAAAATACTTCTAGGGAAAAAATCGTAACCAAAGTTAGGATAGGGCCAAAATATAAGGGTTAGTTGGGTCACCTAAGTACTTCTATTCTTTGTACAAGCGATCTTCAGAAGAAGACGATGTGACACCCATGGCGATCAGCTGACGAGGGGGCCAAACGACCTGGTTCGAGGCATTACCGGCAATCATCCAGGCTACCTCTAATACAATTATCAGGACGTTAATTTCGAAAACTGAGAAAACGGAATTTGTAATCTAAAAGTACAAAACTGGTTCCCAACGTCGCGCGAGAGGATGTAGAGAGAAATTTGACAGTCTTATGATAAAGACTTCAGCAGTCCGTCACCCACCTGTGGTGGCAGCAGGCGCTTCCATTCGATTCAATTGAACGGCGGCGTCAACAATCCCTACAGTTCTGCCCTCTTCTCAGACTACTGACTCCACAGGTAGGGTTGAGGGTTATATTAAGGTGTTCGTGTTTTGTACACATTGTACACATTGTACACACTAGTAGACCTTTGCTGTGGCGGATCCAGCTTTTGACATTTTTATGGTGAATGGGGGAGGCGATATCAGAAAGGAGGGGCACACCCTCTTTTTTCAGAATATTTAATAGATTACAAATATCTAAATTCGGTAACAAAAGGAGGGGCACGCGCCATGCGCCCCTGCTCCCCCCTTCTTTAATCCGCCACTCCAGCTGTGCATGTATGACCATGCGTCATATGATTTGGCTGTATAAACACATCGATGGGAAACCCATATTTATCTGCGTGTCGACTCAATGACCGCTCCCTACCCGTCAACCGAGGCCCCTTCCCTTATCAAGCCTCCTGTCTCGCCTCTGCCAACCCCGGCCCCCGAGGTTGGGGCCTTCCGGGGTGCCCCCCCCCCCCCCCCCAAGGGAGTGTATACATCATTCCGACATGACGCTGAACATGGACGCCATATTACCCTTTCCGGCCTGCCCCGTGCCCCGCCTGACCTAAAGAGGGCGCCACCGCCTTGCCGATGACGTCACAGGTGATAGATCAACATGGCGTCGGAGCTGGCCGACCCGCGCCCTGAGCCGTGGGCGGCGTCACACGGGGAGAAGGCGGGCAGATTGGTACCTTCTCAGTTTACCACTGCAACTCCTGTTATTTCATATTTAGGCTTGTTCCAGTTCCGCTCTGACCTGGGATCTCTGGTAGTGCAGAGCTTGCAGTGGTGGATCGCCTTTCAGTGGCGGATCCAAGGGGTGGAAAAAGGGCCAATTGCCCCCTGGACCCAGAAGAGAAAATTCTAAGACCATAACATGGGAAGGTCTGTGTAAATCCAGTGTATTTGATTTTCATTTTTATAAGAGGGGTCAGGGTTTGCCCCTCCTTAAGCACTAGCTCTGGATCCGCCCCTAGCTTTTGTTCCAAAATTACACATTAGAGAAGACGATGTTCCAAATGAATTATGTTATTATAGTCATGAAATCACAGGTTTCGCGACTATATGTCACTGGCATTTAGCAACAAAACAGCAAATAGGAATGATAGGTTGTATCATTCACCTTGCTAAAAAAAAAATTCACTTGTTCTCACCTTTCAAAGGATTATAGCTGTTTTTGTTGCCATTTGGGATGCCCCCTTTAATCGTTTTCTAAACTGTGAGAGCCACCTCGCGCTGAAAACACAGACTTGTCAAATACTTGTCGAATTGACAAGTTTAGCCTTGTTGTTTTGACGGTGCCAAAAACGACAAGTCTGAAGTCATTACCTTGTCAAATTGACAAGTCTAAACTCGTCACCTTGTCAAATTGACAAGTCTAAACTCGTCATACTGACAAGCCTTAATCATCAAGTTTAATATTGTAAGATCCCTCCTTGCTCCTGCTGCCCACCACGGCTCACTGCTGCCCCATAATACCCACTTCTTCATGACTACCTGATTTAGCCATCATTATTGCAGGAAAATCCAAAAGTATATTGGATCATGCTCAACTGCTGTAGTTATTACAGTATCTGACTGACCTTACCCATCTCTATGAAATTATTATACATCACAAAAGGTGTCTTAAACGTTTTATACTTCATTTTCTAATTAAAAAAAGAGCAGTTAAGTGTCAAATGTTTAATATAACATGTAACACTGAATCCTTATGACTATTTCATTGTTCTACACAGATATTCTACAAAATAAGTTCACATGATAATGATTAACACTTAATTTTATTAATCTAGTAGCCCAAAAGTTGCTCAAATCAAACAGTGGCTCCCTGTATTTCTTTGACAAGTCTCTGACAAGTCTTTGACAAGGTGACAAGTTTAAACTTGTCAAATACTCTGAAAAGCACTTGACAAGGCTAAACTTGTCAAATTGACAAGTTTTTGACAAGTTTACGACCATTCAGGTTTTCAGCGGGGCCAGTGTCCCGAGTGAACCTGTAATTGCCGCCGTTCTGGTCACTGAGGGCATCAATATGTTACAACACACTATGAAAATTACATTGCACAGCTATTGATGAGGGCGATAAAATTAATCAAACATGGTTAATCTATTGGAAGCAATCATATCTTTTGATATTAGGTGGGCAATAAGCCCATCCCACATTGGGTATATCCTAGGGTTGGACAAGGGTTGGACAAAATGACTGTATACGCCATCCTTTTTTTTTCCAAGAGTTGGGGCTACTGAAATAAGAAGGAATTATGTTTTTCTTTATGATTGCTTTAACATTATGATTTCTTATGTTTCATAAGTTAACAGATTTGTAGGTTTGCCAGCCAATCAAAATGCTGTATTTCAAGGCAAATAGGGTTGGACATTATAGACTAGGCTGACAGGCTTTAACATTGGTTCCTATGGAAAAAATCCCAAAATATAAAGCAGCATCTTACAAATTTTAGAAAAAATTTGTCAACTAAACCACCATGGTTCATTTTGTTTTACACTTCTATCTTTGGTGATTAAATCAGAAAGACATTTAATGGTAAAATGTGATGCTGATGTATACTGTGATGGGCTTATTGTGCAATTGCCCTGTATTTCCCAGTGTTGCCCATGTATCTTTTCTAATTTGTCGCCATGTGGAATCCACCCCAATCGATGAAAGTTTATCGCCAGGTGTTCATGATCATGTATGATACAGCTTCAAGGTCCAACCTAGGTAATGTAAACCAAGAAAAGTGACAGGTGACAAAGACGCCACATAGCCAAGTGTGTCACCGAGAATACGCACGTCGCCGTAGTTTCATCGCCTCGTGTTGATGGGGCTTCAACCTTCTGATTATCATCATGTTCAATTTTAGAATTGGCCATGATGCCTCACCGATTTTAAGTGAACATGGCTAAACCGTTTGCTTAAAATTCGCATGTATAGCCTTACATGACTGGAAAGATAAAAAATGAAGTAAAATATTAAGGTGAGTTGCGGTTTCTCAAATTGTCTTACATTAGTTCCTATAACCCCAAGCCCCATCACTTAGAGTAATGTGACAAAGGTGTCGGTATTTCCGGTTATGGCACTGCGACAGGTCTAACCATCGAAAAGCAGAGGAATAAATCTTTTGGTATTCTATCTATTTAACATCCTCTTACATATATGTTCACTAATTGTGCGTTTTGCACCGTAATTGTGCGAAGTTGTTTACATTTGTATACGTGTAACGTCAAAGCTCGGCAATACGGATTTCGTGAGGTCATACCCGGGCTATAAAAAGGTTGTACCGTTCGGATCCTCTTGAGTGGTGGGACAGTGTTAAAGCATAGGAGGGCCGTAGGAGACTTGGTATCGGGGATGAAATGAAGAAAAGGAGGGTGAAATGAAGAAAAGGAGGGTGAAATGAAGAAAAGGAGGGTGAAATGAAGAAAAGGAGGGTGAAATGAAGAAAAGGAGGGTGAAATGAAGAAAAGAATGAGGAGCTCTGACACGAGGTACGTAGACCCAATAGGAAATGCCTTTAATACTACGTTTTTAATATTCGGATTATAATAATATTATGTCGAGATTCAGTCGTTACATTCATCGGCCTATAGAAGTGTGAGTTTGTATCTTCTTTCTTTGAAGGCTTCCTAATAAAAACAAGTCAGTATACCTTCAACGAGAAGGGCGCCGAAACGTAACAAGGTATTTTTTTATAGTCCGTGATTACATATTGACATGCAAGAGTCGTGTAGTTTGATATTATTTGTCTAAGTTATATATATATATATATATATATATATATATATATATATATATATATAATACATATAAACTGTCTCAAGTTTCATTGGCAGCGTTTCCTCTACCATTCGTGATTCGGTTTGCCAATTGCGTTGCGGCCTTGGCTGTAATTCCGGGTAAAGTGACCTTGTTTTTAGTGGCCTATGGCTGGTCGGTGAACAATGAACACGTCGATAAAGCTCGTGTATAATTGGCCGTCTATAGCCGGCCGTCCAACCAGGGCGAGGGCTTCATTGGAGTAACGATCCGCGTGCCCCATGACTAGACGAACGCCAAGAGCGAGCTATCTTCCCCTGGATGACGGTGATAAGGTCACTTCAGCCTCATCACTTGGGGATATTACTCGGCCGGAGGAGGGCCTACTTTTATCCACGGGGAGTTGGGGGCGATTGGGAAGGACAGAAGAGCGAGTGGGGAGCCGTCGACGCTTGTCAGAATTGTAGCGGGCGACAATTACGAGCGGCGTTTAAGCCAGGTCCCCACTGAGGAAATGAACACCTCGCCGACAAACCTGCAAGCGACAAACTGCCCTGACGCCAGTTTGGCTGGCGACAAAGTCCGTTTTTAAGGGGTTTGTCGGCCGACAAACACCCCAAAAAATCAAACATGTCTGATTTTTGGGGTGTTTTGTCGTTCTGGGCGACAAACTGTGGTCCCTGGGAACGACATTTCACCTTTTGCAGACGACAAAGTCACTTGCAGAGCTCAGTGGGGACCCGGCTTCACCATTGTGTTAGGTGTGCGACAGGAGTAGTTAGCCGGCCGGGCCGGGTTGTTTGTGGCCGTTATCCCGGTGAGCAGCTCCCATTGAGGCGGCGAGCTGCTCGCCCGCCCGGCCTACACCGGCACACCGCGCTAATCTCCGTCCTGATTGTTTATGGAGCAGCTCGCTACGAACCACCGCGCATGCGCCGAATACTAATGAGCCTCCGATACACCTGATAGAGCTATTTCATTGTGCGGCCGTAATAAGATATAGCGGGAATCCGGCCGAGTGGCAGCTCCGGCTCGGGCTAATACGAGGAGCGGGTGACTGGCAGTCCAACATTGCGGCCATATTGGGGTTAATCGTCTTTGTAAGCCGCACCCCTCCCCGACCAGCCTCCACAGCCCACTGTCACTGCCGCCCGCCCACTGCCCGGGAGAGCTGTGATACCGGCGATACCGTAAAAGCAGTCGACGAAATAAACAGGGAATAATCACATTCTTCGGATAAACCATGGTCAATGGCAATTCTTTTTATTGAACAAGCCGTCTCACTTCATAACGCTTTTCTGTTAGAGGGTTGTTTTTCATAGATAATATTTTGTTAGTTACAGCAGTTTGTGATACCGTTTATCTGCCACGATAAATGAATTATGCAGAGAGAATGAAAGTATCTTCTAAGTTAAGAAACAATGTAGCTTGGAGGGTATCATTCTTCCTGCATGCCCAACGCAGAAAAAAAAACAGGACACAACCCATTGTAAGACATAGTGGACATACTCCTATAGTCATTGTAAAAGACTACCTAATGGTTGGAAGGTCTTTTCCACATTACACTATGTTCCAGTTCTTTCTACTTGTTTGTTACAGTAAGCTATGCGGGAGAAGCGGGGGCTCCATGCAACAGTCACCACTTCATGAGACCCATGGAATATCAATCATATGGAAGTAAAAAGAAATGGTCGAACTGTGGCAATACATGTCAATCACTTTATTATCAAAAGTTGATGGTGAGGAGAGGATTGTATATGTTCAGCTACTTCCATTAAAGATTGTGATTACAGGAGGGTAAGGAAGTATTGGTGTCAACAGAAAAGGGCAGTTGGGCCGCGTGCCGTCACTCCCCCGACGGCCCGTCTGACGGCCAGTTGACAGCGGGCCGTCAGGCGGCACGGGGGTTGGGGTGGGGGGGGGGGGAGTATTGTCAGACGGTGGTCGACGGGGGGAGGGGAGGGGGGAGGGGAGGGGGGTCGTACGGAGAATGCTCTCGAGCCCACAAATGACGTTGGTCACGGCAGTAGGAAGGGATTGTAGGGAGGGCAGCCAAGCCCGGAGCACATCAAAGGGTGGTCTGCTGGCTGCAGGGGTTAAGGAGGCTGAGGGTAGCGCGGGGGGGGGGGGGGCTATGGCGGGCGGAGCTGGGTAGAGGTGCGAGATGGATCATCAGGCTGAGAGGTAGTATGTGTGCGGCTGGCGGGAGGAGGGGGGGGGGGGGTAGGGGGTGTTGGCAGAGATTGGTGCGTGGTGGTCAGACAACTAGAGAGTTTTTGCAAAGCACCCGGATCTCATGCCCCGTTCCGGACGTGGCTCTCCTGGGCCCGAGATGGATCGTCCCTATCTCCAAGTTCAGGGGTAGGGAAATACAATTTTCCCATATTCACATTTCTAACAAATGTGTTTTTCTTAAAAGAAATTGTTTCATCAGCTCATACACAAAAGAACAATCGTAACTCAGGTTGAATATGTGCATGCATATACTTATCAGATACCAATGTGTCTGAGAGTATAGACCTCGCTGGCGCTTGGCCATGGTCCACTGCTCACACCAGTGACCACACTGACCAGGGGCATACAGGCACACTGATCTCTCGGGTACATTCCTGGTCTTGGCTTCACAATCACTTTTGGTCTCAATCGAAAAAAACTACATTTTCTTATTCTTATATATGTTCATGTCTATGATATTGAGATGGATAGAAAGGATTTGGTGGTGAACAGAGGGTGGTGGGAGGTGGACAGAGAGTGGTAGGAGGTGGACAGAGGGTGGTGGGAGGTGGACAGAGAGGGGTCGGAGGTGGACAGAGAGGGGTCGGAGGTGGACAGAGGGTGGTGGGAGGTGGACAGAGGGTGGTGGGAGGTGGACAGAGAGGGGTCGGAGGTGGACAGAGAGGGGTCGGAGGTGGACAGAGGGGGGTCGGAGGTGGACAGAGAGTGGTGGGAGGTGGACAGAGAGTGGTGGGAGGTGGACAGAGTGTGGTGGGAGGTGGACATAGGGTGGTGGGAGGTGGACAGAGAGTGGTGGGAGGTTGACAGAGAGTGGTGGGAGGTGGACAGAGGATGGTGGGAGGTGGACAGAGAGGGGTCGGAGGTGGACAGAGGGTGGTGGGAGGTGGACAGAGAGTGGTGGGAGGTGGACAGAGAGGGGTCGGAGGTGGACAGAGAGTGGTGGGAGGTTGACAGAGAGTGGTGGGAGGTGGACAGAGAGGGGTCGGAGGTGGACAGAGAGTGGTGGGAGGTGGACAGAGAGTGGTGGGAGGTGGACAGAGAGGGGTCGGAGGTGGACAGAGGGTGGTGGGAGGTGGACAGAGAGTGGTGGGAGGTGGACAGAGTGTGGTGGGAGGTGGACAGAGGGTGGTGGGAGGTGGACAGAGAGGGCTTTGAGGGGAGCAGAGGGTGGGGGAGGTGGACAGAGAGTGGTGGGAGGTGGACAGAGAGGGGTCGGAGGTGGACAGAGAGTGGTGGGAGGTTGACAGAGAGTGGTGGGAGGTGGACAGAGGGTGGTGGGAGGTGGACAGAGGATGGTGGGAGGTGGACAGAGAGGGGTCGGAGGTGGACAGAGGGTGGTGGGAGGTGGACAGAGAGGGCTTTGAGGGGAGCAGAGGGTGGGGGAGGTGGACAGAGAGTGGTGGGAGGTGGACAGAGAGGGGTCGGAGGTGGACAGAGAGTGGTGGGAGGTTGACAGAGAGTGGTGGGAGGTGGACAGAGGGTGGTGGGAGGTGGACAGAGTGTGGTGGGAGGTGGACAGAGGGTGGTGGGAGGTTGACAGAGGGTGGTGGGAGGTGGACAGAGAGTGGTGGGAGGTGGACAGAGTGTGGTGGGAGGTGGACAGAGGGTGGTGGGAGGTGGACAGAGAGGGCTTTGAGGGGAGCAGAGGGTGGGGGAGGTGGACAGAGAGTGGTGGGAGGTGGACAGAGAGGGGTCGGAGGTGGACAGAGAGTGGTGGGAGGTTGACAGAGAGTGGTGGGAGGTGGACAGAGGGTGGTGGGAGGTGGACAGAGGGTGGTGGGAGGTGGACAGAGAGGGGTCGGAGGTGGACAGAGGGTGGTGGGAGGTGGACAGAGAGGGCTTTGAGGGGAGCAGAGGGTGGGGGAGGTGGACAGAGAGTGGTGGGAGGTGGACAGAGAGGGGTCGGAGGTGGACAGAGAGTGGTGGGAGGTTGACAGAGAGTGGTGGGAGGTGGACAGAGGGTGGTGGGAGGTGGACAGAGGATGGTGGGAGGTGGACAGAGAGTGGTGGGAGGTGGACAGAGGATGGTGGGAGGTTGACAGAGAGTGGTGGGAGGTGGACAGAGGGTGGTGGGAGGTGGACAGAGGGTGGTGGGAGGTGGACAGAGGATTGTGGGAGGTGGACAGAGAGGGCTTTGAGGGGGGCAGAGGGTGGGGGAGGTGGACAATGAGGGTGCAAGTTAGGTATGCCTTTGGTGGTAAAGCCACACGTACTTTACGAGGTTGTGTACATTTTCTACATGTCAGTGGCTGAAATAATATGGATGGTCAACTGAACAAGCTTTTATTTTATTACATGTTAGTAGGCACAGATTGGCTGTTAAGTCGGAGAGGGTCCAGTGATAAGAAACAATTGACCTCACTTCTGCTTTTGTTAATGTAGTAAGGGACAATTATGTTAGTTGGACTATGAAATACATGATGGTTTGATTTACATGATTGTATCAGACAAAATTGGCAACATTTCCTGTCAACATTTACAACGTGATACAAATTAGCAAGGACAGTTCATGTATTGTGAGCCGAATGGGTTACTCTGACTGAGTAGCTCAGTGGTGCTCAAGCTGGAGCCTGTGAATGTATGAGCACCACTGAACTACTTAGTCAGAGTATCCCATTCTGCTCACAATACATGAACTGTCCTTGTCCAACTGTATCACGTTTTATTATCTTATACATTATGTCACATCTGCTAATCATTTCTTGTAAATGTGTTGGTCACAACTAGGGTGATTAGTACCCAGGGCCGTATCCAGGATGATTTAAAATGTAATGGTTTTCAGATGAGAAGTCAGAAGGGTCTATTCTTCCTCTTGAAGAATTTGGTGAGGAACAGATGAAGGGGTGCTGTAGGGGAGAGGGGAGAAGAGGGTAACTGCAATCAGGCCATATCCATATATTTGAATAAAAGGGGTTTGACATCATTTGACAATTTTCTAGAATTTAAGCTTCCTGACTTCAGCTGCATTGGAACAATGTATATTTTCCTTGTTCCATCATAATGTTAAAGTGTTAAGAAATTCAAGGATGTCTATGCGATCACAATATAGCTGGGAAGTGACCTGAATTGAACAAGAGTTATTTTGACTTTTCTTTCTTACATTACGCTGTCTATAGTTTATCTTGGATTGTTCAAGATAATGATTATGTTGTCAATGTTTTAGTCATGACACTGAACTTATGCCTTGTCCATCTGAAGAGTTTTAAAACATAAGGAGAGGAAGTCTTAATTCTTAATGACGATGTATTGAACAATGCTACAGTTCGTATTGAGTAGTAGAGCTCTCCTTAAGTGCTCCTCCCTGCTGCTCCAGTGACATCGCCTTCTTAGCACAGTGTCCGTCCTTAGCTAAGCCCATTCTACTGAACCAAACACTTTTATATGAGGGAGCTCGTCCATTCTCTACCCCTAGTTAAATGTAACACACACCTTCATAGGCCAGAGCCTATCTTTCTACAAGCCGTTTTCTACAATACCTTCCGCTCCAGCATTAGGATCATAAACACGTATACAAGGCAGGGTGAACCTTTTCCAACTCTCCAGTGGTTATCATTATGTCTTCAGTGTTACAAATACCTACACAGAGGACAGAGTCCGTCCATCCCCTTTGCCTTGCAACATCGCAGAAGCGGACCTTTTATGTCGTACTACTACTCCCACTGATGCCTGAGCCAAAGCTTCAACAAAATACGCATACGTAAGTAATGAAAAGCCCCTATACAAAAGTTGGCACTGATATGGAGGAAATATAGGTTCTAGGTTGCTGTATTTATAGAAGATCTAGAGGCAAGTTTTTTTTTATATTGCTAACCTTCTCTGAGTGTGCTAATATGTCTCCATTACTGTGAGTAGATCAGTGATGATGCTTTGTCACGTCGTCATTGTAAGGGCTCCCCCTTCTTGGCGGGAGGCGCCTCAGCTGGGACTGCGGCTAGAGTGGCAAGACGCCGATTTATGCATATAGATGAGAAAAACTCCTAAGACGGTGATAAGCCGATAAGGGTGAAAGTATGTGTCTTTATTGCCCTCGCCATAAATGGGACAAGAGAAGGAGAGGTAGGGTAAACAGTGTTACAAAAGCAATAGGTCCATGACGCATTAGACAGAGAGGCTCAGCGGGAGCCAGTTCTACTGACTGATTGGCCAGTAAGGCCGGCACACGGTGTTCTCTTCCATGTCTTCTTGGTCACTGCATGCCTACCATGCACTTATCTGAACTTTACAATTCCAGAAAACCGCAAAACTATTATTATTTGGTAATTAAACCCCACACTTAATCACCATATCCTCAAACACTTTCGATCCACCTCCTACTTTTTCAAAGGTGGAGGATGGAGGTTACGTACATGGCACATTTGTATAATGATAAAAACAAGTACATGTATAGAAAACCATGTACACATCATCTTTGCCAAAATCTATCATGAAACTAAGACAGCTGCTTTACTGTACATTTCACAAAAGGCAAAATTGCCAAGTCACATAATATGTCAAATGTTATTATGTGATATGAGGTATATATATATATATATATATATATGCAAAAACAGAGCAAATGTCCTGAAGAGAAGATGCGATCAGTAGATTGTATGAGGGGTGGACCTGAGATATCTGTGATCTGCCCCTGCTACTGACCACTAGCTGTGAGTATGACCTGACAACCAGCAGTCAGCCCTGACCACTGACCACTAGCTGTGAGTATGACCTGACAACCAGCAGTCAGCCCTGACCACTGACCACTGACTACTAGCTGTGAGTATGACCTGACAACCAGCAGTCAGCCCTGACCACTGACCACTGACCACTAGCTGTGAGTATGACCTGACAACCAGCAGTCAGCCCTGACCACTGACCACTGACCACTAGCTGTGAGTATGACCTGACAACCAGCAGTCAGCCCTGACCACTGACCACTGACCTCTAGCTGTGAGTATGACCTGACAACCAGCAGTCAGCTCTGACCACTGACCACTGACCACTAGCTGTGAGTATGACCTGACAACCAGCAGTCAGCCCTGACTACTGACCACTAGCTGTGAGTATGACCTGACAACCAGCAGTCAGCTCTGACCACTGACCACTAGCTGTGAGTATGACCTGACAACCAGCAGTCAGCTCTGACCACTGACCACTGACCACTAGCTGTGAGTATGACCTGACAACCAGCAGTCAGCTCTGACCACTGACCACTGACCACTAGCTGTGAGTATGACCTGACAACCAGCAGTCAGCCCTGACCACTGACCACTGACTACTATCTGTGAGTATGAGCTGACAAAGTGGTCCCCACCAATGACCATCAGATATGAGAATGACACTACAAATAACAGTTAGCTACAAAGCCAGCTATAGTGCGATCTCAAGTCTACCTCCCAAGCTCAAAGTAATGTACCTCGCACACAAAAATAGAAATATTGTACGTATTAAAGGGAGGGGCCAGTGACTGTAAAATAACACATCATTTTACTTTGTGATGCTCAGGAAGTTTCCATGCCAATTTTTGTAGGTGTCCCTTCAATATGTCCTTTTTTTATAAATGGTTTTCTATATTCTCCCAACTGGTACCTGTGTGCAGCTGGTGCATTTTGCACAGGGCGTCTGTCTATGTGTGACATTGCACAAAGAACAAGTTAAAAACTTTAAAATGATGGGGGGGGGGGGTAATTACAAAATGGATGATTTACTGAGGATTAAAGGAATTGGGCATATTCCCTCATAAAACCCTATTTACCAGATGAATGAGGGACACATTGGCTTAGAAACTTTGCATAACTCTATTTTAGCATGGAGACTAACATATAAAGTGTAAAATAACCAAAGTTGAAATTTCACTGGCTCCCCTTTTTAAGGCTTATTGGAGACATCTACAACAAAAATATCAAACATGCTTGATAAATTGTCGGTATATGTTACCAGGTCCCATTGCATACTACATTCTCAGACACGATATTTTTGTTGGGAATATATTGTCTGGGCTCTATTTTCTATTACAAAATCAGCGATATCACACATTCGCGATGTTTTTGCCGTGTGCTAGGGCCTTTAGTCTTCAATACGAACTGCAGCTGATCGCTTGAGTGTTGAATATTCCATAACACAGACAGTAGCAAGGGAAAGCCATGGCTGAACTTATAATTGTCTTGTCATATATATACAGGCTATTTTAGTATGTGTGACCAGCTCTGCAATTTGGGGGTTTATCTGAAGATGATTGCCTTAAAGAAACAGTGGACAGCATAAATTTTCTGTTAGAAAAACTCCGCATGATTCATGCCCTGAATATGTAAAGGCTATTCTCAATGGTAAACGAGCCTTTGCAACATTGTCCCATTTTAATTTTTATCAAACAAGACGCTTAAATTATGTATGTCTCATTCAAGACACTATTGTATACAAATCATTTTCCTTCTGAGCACAATGGCCTTAGCATTATAAATTGATGATGAAGGTTTGGCAATGAAAGAGAATCTCAATTTCACGGACGACATAATTTAATATTCATTAAATTTAACCCTTTTTATTTCTCACATAGTGTTCAATGTTCAAAGTAAATTGACTTCGTCAGTTACTACAATAGAGCTGTTAGTTGTTTATGTTTTATTCACAAAGGAATATGAGTAGTCTGTCTAAGTTAACCTGTATGACAATGTTTATATTCTCACACCTAGTTTTGAAATTTTGATATCGGAAAGGATCTTACTTTGCTATTAAAGGGCATTCTAGTGATGAAGCAGCAGAGTGTTTGATTCGAAATATAAAGGTTGGTGGTTCAGGCCCTCGTCCTGCCGCCTTGGTAACAGTCAAAGACATTTTTATCATAGTCTTACAGCCAACCGCCATCATATTTATATGTGGTACATTGCCTATGGGACTGAAAGTGAAGGGACAGGCTCCTAGATCTGATGTTCCAGGAGCAGCAGCCAAATAATCCAGTTCTTATTACTGCTTCATCCATACTCTCAAAGGAGAGTCTCACTGAGTCTCACTGAGTCTGCGTCATGGGAGCTGTATGGTAAGTATATATCACAATGGAACACGCGTCTGCATGAACAATGATTCAGTGATACCTTCCCAGTTAAAAGGGACATTAATACAGGCCTTTATAATTTATGTTACCAGTTTGATATGTGTCCAATACCTCTCTTTACATGCTGTTGTGTCCCTGCACTTCTAAATACATATTCCTATAGTGGTTTTACCATGTAGACTCTTGAAATGTAGAAACAAGGGGAATAGATTAGTGATCACTTGCTGGATTGTCACAGTGTACTTATTTCATGTCATTTCATACTTTTTTGAACATTCTCCCACACTCCCCCATCACTCTACAAAACGTTGTCACCCTGGCTGCAAAGGCACATGCATTAGTCAGCTTTATATATACTGTTGTAAGTAGAATTAGTAGAATTAGTCAGCTTAATATACTGTACTGAAACAGCTACAAGTAAAGTGTGACATTAGTAGAACTGATCGTATAAGTTTCACAGTATAGTTTTCTCATTTATTTGACAATGAGAACTCAGCCATAATGTAGTGTTTTTCTTAACGTTCAGAATTACCAATCCCTCCAGTGCTTCTGGTAAGGTTGGACAATTGCACATTTGTTTAGGGTGCTTGGGGGACTCTGCTGATCTATGTCACTCTAGGATTAGGGCTAGCATGATTCTGGCTGATATGTTTATTCTAAATTCCAACAATTTGAAAAAGGTCTGTCACATAATAGCAAATTATATTGCTTTCTGGGTTATTTCCTGGATACAGTACTGATAAAAAGTGCTCACAATACAGCAACCATATCGAATTTAAGTGCCCCAATGGCTCAGAGGATTAAATGCAGGCCTAGGGTGATGATAATTAGTATACCCATGTATGTTTTATGATAATGTTGTTATCAGCATGACATCATCTCTCCTATTAGAGAGTTTATAATGAAGCAGTAATTGGTTGGAATGAAATTAGCAAAAATCCATTTTTTCTGCAGTATAATTATTTTTGATTTAATTAGAAGCAAATTTCCTGAGTTCGGCTTTTAATCCCCAAGTTTCAATAGTTTTGACCGAAATGGCACTATGTTACACAATGTTTCTGTAATTGCTTATTGATCTAGATATCAGTGAAAATAATAGCAGACGATAAGCAAAATGAAAATCAGAAAATACATTTGAGATGACAAAGGATATGTTTTTATACTCTATACAATTCCTGGGAAAGAAAGGAATGCTGCACTTTTCATTATTTTCATCTAATGTATAAAACTAGGGAATTATTTGTTCAAGCATATACTTGAATAAAGTTATTGCTGATGCATGCGTTTGGTATTAGGAAAAACACTTTAAAATCCACTCTTGCGGAAATATCATAATGCCAAGTTATGCAACAAGTTCTTGATTGTTTATTCTGAAGCAATGGAGGGGCCTATCAATTCGCTGATTGCCTCTCGTGATTTTATTCTAAAGCCATAAAAGTTCAAATAATATTCAATTTATGTTGATAACTAATGATTCCCTATAATTGAACATAGTTCTAAAGTCATATCTGGCAATAAAAGCCATCCCAAGTGGCTTCTCCTTTTTCTTACCCCGGCTGAGTTGAACCCGCTATGTATATGACAGTCCCTGAATCAAACCATCTGTAAATTCCAATGTTGGTATACTACTAACTTATCCCGTGTATAACGGGACCAATGTAGGCGACAACCCCTCACTTCTGTATACTCCTGTATGCCAATATCGCCTATATACGGTTGCAGTTCAAGGCGAGAGGACTATTTCGTTTTCACACTTATAGAAAACTAACTTACCATCGTCGTGTATGCGACGTCGTCTATACATTAGAGAGTGTATACACGACGTCGCCTATTTAAGGTGAACCATGCACCTCGCAAAAATCTAATCATCCGTAAATTCCCATTTCCGTATACTACTAGTTAATCGGGTATCAAGTATTAACACAGGCGACAACGTGTACTCATATGCACAACGGCCCACATTGAACTGGTAAATTGTCACTTATACAAATAAATAAATCCGCGTGATATTGTCGTGAAAATAGTGGAAGTGACGTCGTGCATGTAGGCAGTACAATGTAGGCGACAAGTACCAACCTCCCATTACTGTGTACTACTACTGTAATATCAAATTACCACCTGCAATGAAATTTGAAACCTCTTTCCTCAGAAATATATTAATAATATATTTTCGGAGGGAAGAAATTTCGTGGTCAAACCGGGTAGAGCCTGCCCCGTACCCTCTCACTCTACTGCCTGCAATCGTTTACATAAAAAAAAATCAATGTATGCACGACGTTACTTGTATAAGAAAACCAACCTAAGTGACATGCTACAAATTCCCATTTCAGTGCACTACCAATTATAATTAAAATTATCACCTACAAGTGGATCATTTATACAAACGATGCGACCATCTATAAATCCTCATTTCCATATGCTACTAACATGTCGAGTGAATACTAGAATAGTGGAGTCTATTGACGCAACGTCGCGCGTACAAGCAGCTCCATTCCGGCCGGTTTTAAGTAAGGTGAAGCTGGATTTTCCTGCCTTATCGTTATTGATCTTATCGCCTTACCGTTATTGATCGCTTTATAAGAACTGCATTATCACAATTCATCAGTACCTTACGCATTGGACGAACATTCATCTAAACTGTCTAAAATGATAACTATCAAAACCTGGAGGCTAATTTCTGACACTCGGGAATTATTTCTATCTAAAATTATGTTTCAGAGTTTTCTTTTGAACATGGCTTATATCCTATATGTATATATATATATATATATAATATATATATATATATATTCTGTTGATATAATATATGCTATATAATATTATACAGGATATAGTATATTCTAGTGAGTAGGCGACTATTTCCCATCTTCCCTTGCCTTTCTTTTACTTACGGGGATACTTTGTGCAGATTTCACACTTCTTGTATGCCAGACATGAAGTTCGGTATAATTGTTTTTTCATCAGTCTCGTCTTTCCTAACTCCTACGGTGCATTATAAGGCTGGCCGGCAGCTGCACTCATCACTCATTGCATTCACATACAGAGTTTCATTTCCAGATCGGCCATTTTCTCTGGACGTGTAGGAGAGCCCGTCTGGAGAGGGTGTGTGCACAGCCTCCTACCCCTCTAGTCCGGCCTGCCCAGCCTACGCCGCTTACATGCCGGCTGATCACCGCCCCCTAAAAAGCCGCGTTTGTCCCTACCACCCACAATATATATTGTATGAACCTATAATTGGATTCTATACTCCCGGCAGCCGAGATGCAATTCATCAATGTATTGTGCAAAGACAAGACCAACGACACCCTGCTCCATGAGTGTGTGTGTGGGGGGGGGGGGTACTGTTAACGGGCAAGTCTCATCTGGATTAACCACTCGTATAAGGGATATATATATATATATTGATATATATATATATTTGTGTGTGTGTGTGTGTGTGTGTGTGTGTGTTTATCTCATCTTATAAGAATTTTCTATCTGCAATACCAGCATTCATTGCAGCATATTGCTTTCTTCTGGTTAAGTAGGCCTTACCACGCAATCATTACACTTTATCGAAGTGGAAACCTATACCTTCCTATTTTCCTGCGTTCTTTAGATACGGAAAATTATATAGGCCTAGGGGTCTTTTTGATTATCTGTGTCACTGTAAGTAGCCGGCCTGTGCCCATGCTAGCAGAATGCCAATATTATGATTACCCCACAGCTGCACCAGGTGTAACCTTAGGCAGAGGCACTCAATGTACTTAATTTGCATTTGACTGGGAAATATAGATCTAGGCTGATGTACTCTCTATCTTATATTCTCTTAGCATGCAAAGAAACAATATCTGCAAATAACCAGATGTGACTGTGCCATTGTACTGTCGTCACCGTTCACATTAACGTTAACCGGAACGTGTATGTTTATCACAACGGTGCAGAATACCCAGGGAGTCTGCCAATAACAGAATGTAGACAAAGTCACCGAGCCCTGCCTCCCGCACCCTGCCCGCGGCGGGGTGGGGGGAATTAGGTGGGGTATAACATGCTGTTTCGGCCCCCTAAGTACACCCCAGACGGTGCTACATCAATATAGAATTTGTAACCGTAGCTTCGGCGGCCCGATGTACTGCGGTGGAAGTGGCCGGCCTGTGTCCTTGATGTTTGCTGCCTCATCAATGTAGGGGTGTGTTTGGTGGAGTCCGGCGCGGGCCGCACCCCCCGCCCGCCGACCGGGGATACAGACCCCGGGGCCTGCATTAATAAGGCCCCCACAGGGCACGCACACAGAGTAGGCGCGTCCTCCTATCACTCTAACGGGAGCTATAGGATGGAAAGCTTTATCAAGGATATGGTCGTTTTATCGTTGTGCTAAAATTCGATATGAACAATAATATATTATGTTGTTGTGCATACACATGTTCCGAGCGTTTTTGTTACGAGACCAAATCTTCTTCACATTCGAGGTAGTCTGTTTGGTGCTTGGATAGTAAAAATTGTGAAGAATACAATTATGCTGAAAAGGACTTACCTTGAATAGATTAAGGACACAGGCCGGCCACTTCCCCGGCAGTATATCGGACCGCCGAAGCTACGGTTACAAAAAATGTGATCAAAAACATTAAGTTGCCCTAACACTTTTTCAAAGAAATAATCACTATTCTTATAATTCTCAATCAATTTTAATCATCTCAGTATCATTCTAAAGCTAGGAATATGTAGAATATGAACCTGGATTAAATGTGTTCCAACAAAACATTCCCAATCATTTGGAATGATTCGAATGTCTTCAGAAATTAGCTGAAATTTTGTATTTTTCCTGACTTCCAACAACTAAAAATAGAATCTTCAATTAACATTTTTATTTCAATTCTTTCAATAAGGAGTTTAGAGAATTAAATTTGGAATCTAATGATGTATCATTCACCTATATATGCAAGTATTATTCGGCAAATGAGCACAGTCAGAAGACTGAGGTGAAGTTATGAAATATCAACATTTTGCACAGGTTTTTCCAATATGCGATCTGGGTGCTAAGCAGTTATTTGAATTCTATTATAGAATGTTTGCTTGTTTCTTGCCTATTCTTGTCATATCTATATACAATTATCTGTGATAATTAGCCAGTTTTGAATGTATTCCAATGATAATAAAATTTTGTCAATTTTAAGGGCAGAAAATACTTCAAAATATTTGAAACTCAAATTATTTGGACTTATTCTTTTAATTTAAGACACAAAAATACAAGAAAAATGCTGAAATATGTGATATGATCAAAAGTTACACCTGTCTACAGCAAGTGTAGGATTTCATTGCAATCTTTCCACTTATGATTACAATTTCATGTGAAACTTCATCATTAGCAATGGTTTTCTAGCTGACTCAGGCAATTTTACGATAATAAGCCTAATCTTCATTATTTTACAACTATGTGATGTCACATAATTGTAATTTAAAATTCTCTTACAACTATCTTGCTCATTAGGAATGCTCAGTACATTTTCTATATTTTTCCTATGATTTTTCACATTTACCACCATAAAACCTGTTACACACTCACATTTTTCACTTTTAGGAAATCCGTCAGTGGGGAAATAAGCTGAAACACTATATTTTTTTAACTACGTTGAAGATATATAATGTTGGTGGAGTCACAAGCGTCTGGACTTCTTTATACTAACATTATTTTTTCTGGGCAATCTAGATTTCTTCATTATGTTAATATTAGGTAAACCGCATATATATTTCATTCAATTTTTTTTTATGAAACATACAAAGCTTTGATTGTGACAAGTGATATGGAACATCATATCTAACCGCAGTAACACTTGAAAAGGGCACATCTACAGTTAATAATCTCAATATAATACAGCAATTGAACAAATTTACAATGATTGGCTGGTCACACAAGTATTACTATTCTGAAATTCTATTATAGAAAGTCTTTTGGGAATCGACCATTAAACTATCAGGAAAAATGTCTCTACAAAGACTTATTAATGTCTAGCTCACTGTTAATAATATATTTTAAAGACTAAGGCATCTCAGCCAACTTGTGACGTAATAGGAACGTTATGCAACCATACTTTCTTAGTTTGTTATTTACTAAGATGGCACATAACAATTACATTATTGATGGTGAGGTTGAAACCTCATCAAATCAGAACATTATTATAACATAATTTTTTGGTGAGGTAACAATGAAAACCAAACCGAACGTTATAAGTACCTTCTTTTAATGTTGAAGCACATAACTGGAACATTGTAATAACATTACAGTGCAACATCACAGCAGTATGCTGCAGCAGTGTTATTGAGAGCAATCAAAATAACATAACAAGAACTAAACCAGAACGTTGCTGCAAGAATACAATAACGTCACATGTTTGGCTGGGTTATGGTTACAACACAAATTCTGCGTTTTCTGAGACTATTCTTTTAAGGGGGCAAAAAAGTATCAAGCCCCATTTAAGCAGGTGTAAAAGACCCAAAAAAATAGCCCAGAAATAATGACCAAATGTAAAATTCTCGAAAATGATTTTGTATTTAAGTGACTATGGCAAAAGATTGACATCGTAACAAAAATTTAATATATTATGAATTCGTGATACTTGATTATTGTATATCGCGGGTATCATGTGCATATCGATATAGCTCAACCCTAAAGCTGCACGGGACGTTATCGTTTGCTCATATCAAGCAGATTTTATTAATCGTTTGCAGCTTGGCAGCTTGGCAGCTTCCTATTTGTAGCCGCCCTGAGCCCGGGCCTAACACTGTGCTGACATGACAGCCCCACCCCCACCCCCACCCCCACCCTCCACCCCCCACCCCCTTCAGGGAGGGGCCGGCACCCCGCTCATCTGCCCAACTCGCCCCACTGGTCACTCGGCCTGGCCGCCCTCACACCCACCCCGCCCGTCCCCCGCAGCCGGCGGTCAGTGCACGTAATTGGCGCTAAATGAATGGAAATGACGAGAAGATTTGGGGAATCCCTGCTGGCCGCGGCGCTGGCCGTCACGCGGGCCGCACCCCGCCCCGCCCGCCGCCAATTGATTCCCCATCGCCCACCAATCAGTCTCCGCTTGACAACTTTTTACCGGGCCGGACGCTCATTTGGCCGGTGGTAATTTTGGTCCAGGTTGTGTCATTACCAATAAAGCGCCGATTGTACGGCAGCCCGGCCGGCGCCGTCCTGCGGGGCCTCCCCCGCCCGACAACAACGCCCCCAACACTGGACGGCCGGCCACCTTCACGGGGTCCACGTGTCGCGGGGCGAGTTCTGAAAGTGCCAATGTAGCATGTTTGTGTCACCTATCATTTTTAATGTCGTGAATGCTAAGATTCTAAGTCAAAATGTTTTCTGACCGCTGTCGGATCTAAAAAAAACGCAATATCACATGGTGCCGTGTCAATTTTAGCGGTCGTGTTGCAGTCTGCAGTCGTGAATTGGATTCTGATCCGTCAATATTATGCTAAAGCAACTAGTAAGATTAACTATATAGATATTACCTTGATACGGTGATGATATGAACAAAAAAGCATCCATTGAACCAAATATAGAGTGACAAAGATCATCTTAATGACACTACTATGAACATGAAGAGTCGGGAACACAGCCTTGTTGGAAAATTATACAACTGAGATTGTGAAACGTCACCCACGTCCCACCCACCATGTCGTACCCAGGCCCAACACTGGAGGTGTGCTTGTGTTGGTTTTCATTTGGTCCAAGTGTATTGGTCGCGGACCAGATTAGACTTGTGGCCGCCTGTCCCCAGCTTGGTGCCGGCCTCAGTCAAAGCCCTGACGGGGGGAGGGGAGTGTCGCCACCGACGCCCAGGGGACGGTGCTGCCACCGCCGGGAGAACAGCGCACCTCCTCCGAGGGGAAATCATTGCCTTCAGTTATTAGTCAAATCGTCGCTGAATGTGGGCGGCTGGTTACGGTGGGCCTTTTGTCGCCCTGATCCCCTCTACACAGTGGTGCCGCCCCGTCCTCCCCGGGCCGCCTTCCGAGGCGCTGCCCGACGTCCGGCACACCGTGTTGACTCTGCTCGACGATTTCCCGGGCGACCCGAGTAGATTAATCAGGTGTCCAGCGCCCGGTGTCCGGCCTGTTGTTTGATACCCCTCTGATCGAGGCGCCTCCTGCCTCGGACCGCACGCTCTGACGTGGTCACAGGCCATAAGAAGTCGGTATTTCCTGAAAGATTCTGACTATGCCAATGGCAAACCCGTCTACCTTGCTGTGATAACCTAAAAGCTATATAGGAGACTTCCATTAAGTTCACACGCACATTTTCAAAACTTACATGCTCACCCTCCGTAGGTGCGTGCGTGCTTAATGGAATGCCTCATGTGCATATGTATAGTGCTTGGGCCATCAGAGATTCTAATGATCGGCAAACAGCATCAAAACAGCGGATTGGTATGTTTCCTTCACTCTCTCTTTGTGGATGTGTTTGGCTACCCATTCTATGGCCACAGGCATGTCTTGTACCAATCTCTGAGTGGCTTCCCCTGCTGACAAGGCTGGTCTTGTACCAATCTCTGAGTGTCTTCCCCTGCTGACCAGGCACATCTTGTACCAATCTCTGAGTGGCTTCCCCTGCTGACCAGGCTGGTCTTGTACCAATCTCTGAGTGGCTTCCCCTGCTGACCAGGCACGTCTTGTACCAATCTCTGAGTGGCTTCCCCTGCTGACAAGGCTGGTCTTGTACCAATCTCTGAGTGGCTTCCCCTGCTGACCAGGCATGTCTTGTACCAATCACTGAGTGGCTTCCCCTTCTGACCAGGCATGTCTTGAACCAATCTCTGAGTGGCTTCTCCTGCTAGACCACAGACTATTTATATGATGTGAGTGGCTTCTCATGTATGGCTTCAGACACATTTTCCATCATTGGCTTCTGCTCATTTGCAGCAAGTCCTGCATGCAGAAAATCAAAATGCCGCAGCAAACTCATTTAAGGTTCACCGACTACTACAGTGCTTATTATATTCCTGTCAAAAGTCCTAAGGGTATCCCCTTCAGATTGTCAGATTGCCACATCACAAGGGCATCAAAGTAGGGAAGCTCGACATTTTCCTGTCGATTTAAATGTTCATAAAATATAGTTAGTTTTATTTTAGATAGTTCGTGATACATAGAAATAAAATATAAGAACTACCAGAAAACGCACGCAATGATAAAATCCTTCGCAGCCAGAGGCTAGCGGACGGAAGTTGCATCAGTGCACGCGACCAGAGGTGCGCACCTAGAATTAGTCACGGTTCCCGCGTGTAGCTGTTGACACCCGCGGGCGGCTTTTTAACGCCCTGATTTTTGGTCCACATGCACATGCAGGCTAAAAGCTGGCTGTGCTCTCGGCTGTCCTAGAACACCTTCCGTGCGCCACACCAGGCGGGGCCGCACTCAAACCTTCAACCCACATTTGTGCACGGATCTGCCAAATTAGCCCCACCGGAAGCGACAGGTTGCGGCCCGGGGCGTGGTGCGCGGGCCGAGGGTGGGTGTCGGTGGGTGTGAGGGGCGTCACCTCCGACCCCCGGCCCCCGGCACCTCCGACCCCCGGCCCCAGGCAGGCAGCGCCATGTGGCAGGGGGTCAGGGGCACCTACTCCTCCGCTATACTCATTCTGGCACTGCCAAGCATATTTAAGCTGTATCAAGGCATTGCATTAATTTAATTAAAAGCAATGATATTTTCATGCATTATTACATTATTTTTATTTCACTATGTTCTATTTCAGCTATTTGGTACTGCATCATATATTTGAATGAAAGTCAGCCCTGAAATTTATCCCCCTGATTCCTGATTCCCTGACTATGGTGAAGTGGCCCTGAATATGGTGAAGTTGCCGTTATTGTGAAGGTGGGTTAATGAATACGCCTTCTGCCTGACCCTTAACTGCCTCATTAAGGGCGCTGCAGCCCGTGCCCTTATTGGCCTTCCGGTCGTGAATCACCCCTCAGCGCGCCCGGAACGCCCTTCCGCGATTAAGGATAATTGGAACAAAAAGGTCGTTCTCAGGATACGCACCCGAGTAAATAGTCATGCTGCAGACACCCTGTAATGAATCCCAATAGATAAACAACAATAAAGCCAGTTAAGTGTAAGAGACAACCACGGACCTCTCTGTCACTGGTCACATACTGTTGTCCAACGCTCTGTGATTGGTCATAGATAGAATCCGGCACACCATGACTGGACACAAGGGTTGGACTGCTGCCTGTGAACAGGGAGGGCATGATTGACCTCTGTGGACCGTCAGGGAGGGCAGGATTGACCTCCGTGGACAGTCAGGGAGGGCAGGATTGACCTCTGTGGACAGTCAGGGAGGGCAGGATTGACCTCCGTGGACAGTCAGGGAGGGCAGGATTGACCTCTGTGGACCGTCAGGGAGGGCAGGATTGACCTCTGTGGACCTCCAGGAAGGCAGGATTGACCTCTATGGACCGTCAGGGAGGGCAGGATTGACCTCTGTGGACAGCCAGGGAGGCCAGGATTGACCTCTATGGACAGTCAGGGAGGGTAGGACTGCCCTCTGTGGACAGTCAGGGAGCGCAGGGACTGCTCTCTGAGGGAAGTCTGGGAGGGTGGGAGAGCGGGGAGTCAGTACTGCAGTCTGTGGCTTGTTGCAGTTGGTTGGCTTACATAGAGTACAAAGTCTTTAATCTGCAACATTGAGGCTGAAATACGTTTACTGTGGCCATATTGTATAAAGTGTTGAAGCATCAGTATTGACATTTTGGCTTATTGCTTCTCTTTAGTAAGTGGGTGTTGGTATTTACTTGTACCTGTGATGTCTGCTGTACACAGGGTCGTTGTCCCTGCTTGCATCAGACACTTCTGAGAAGTGGCTGTTTCGGCAAGGCTTTGTCCACTATAAACAATCCTGACATTTGAGAGAAAAGTAATTTGTGTTTCTTGAGTTTCAAACCT
The DNA here is from genome assembly GCA_936440205.1 of Lepidonotus clava. NCBI lineage: Eukaryota > Metazoa > Annelida > Polychaeta > Phyllodocida > Polynoidae > Lepidonotus > Lepidonotus clava. The sequence goes on from OW387147.1 coordinate 14,657,361, forward strand.
TTACGTCATGTTTTATGCAGCTGACCTGAAACAGTCGTCTCACCTATAATGTCACGCGCCGAAATAGGCACAGAAATTACAAAGGGAACGGATATTAACAGAATCTCACTTAAGTTTATCAACTATATGAACTGCATAAAGTTAAATGTGACTAGATGTTGAATGATTTCTACAAGGGTAGCTCATCTTTCAAAAAACTGGGGAAAAAATAACCCTTTTCCTCTAATTTAGAGGTAATGTGGTCGGCAGATGGTCTAAGGGGGTCAGCCTTACCCGGCCGTTAGATAACTTGTAGAGCCAGAACTTATAGGTAAACTTAGAATGCTATGGTTCCGGAACTGCTTATATACGCAACGTCGCCCCGATTAGTCTAACAATGTAGGCGACATCGTCGCGTAGATTGGTTCAGTTGTACATGCGCTTGGCTAGTAGTGTATTGAAATGGAAATGTGGTGTTTATCGCGTCAACGATGTAATAAACTAGCAGGTACACACAGCATTGCTTATAGAGCTACGTTATATGCAGGCGTCGTGTATGGGCGGAGCCTTTACACGCGCCGTCGCCTTGATAGGCTTCACCTTTTACATGACAATATTGCATGAATTTGCCTAAGTGTATGTGACAATTTATAAAGGTGTAAGCAGTATATTCAAATGGGAATTTGAATCATGTCCCCTAAAGAAGGCAAGCTATAAGCGACATCGCCTATATTGTGTGAAAATATTGCCTAAATCCATATCAAGTATAAAGTACTATTTGTTTACGTGAAATCATGTAGATGTACAACTGAGGTATTAGGGAAATATTCAAATATATGAATGTCATAGCATGTGTACTATTGTAAAAACAAGTGGTATGTGCTAAATAGTCTGTGTAGAATAAAGATAACTTTTATTATAGTCGCGTACATACTTAGATTTTATTGTCGAGGTCATGTGCGCACTCATAGTAACTTGAACGACGTCGCCTTCTTGACGTCGCGTACATAGCCGGTTCGACAATGGCGCCTACCCCTACAGGCGATACGACGACTTTCCTGACTTTCACCCCACCCTCCTATTTTGACCAACTACCCAGTGTTCATTATGTACAAAATGTTACATTGGAAAGCCCCCTTTTGAAAATGCCCGGACCCGCCCCTGTACTGTATGCTGCCGCGACCTGATTACGACATGCTTCATTGGGAATACTATAGACATAAGAGGGTCAATTGTTTGCGATGTGATGGATCCGGACTTCCAAAAGGCTGCAACAAAGCGCGGTGAATGTGGAAGAGGATAAGGCGGCATGCGAGTATGATGATAACGTTTAAAATCTACACACGACACCCAATTATAGCTAGCGACAGCGACATCTGACGGAAACGTGTCTTCTATAATTCGGCAGGTTCGGAACCTTTCTTTAATATTCGAGTCCCATACCGAGGGCCGCAGTGGACAGGCCCTTGGTCCGTCCGCAGTGGCCGCCGTGTGAGGAGCCTCGCATGACCTGCGCGCATCAGGCTGGCATGGGTCTGCCTGACCACCACGGCGACTTCTGGGAAAGTGAACTGTATGGACGGAGTAAAGAGACAGCAGGCCGCTCCCCGCCCACGGGGGGATAAGAAGGGGCCAGCCCACGGGGCAGGGGGTGGGGTCATTACTCACCTGCCGGCTGTCACCGCGCGCAGTTCTTTCTGTTTCGGATGTCACGGTTTAAGATGAGGACGTCCCCACCTCCCCGTGCCCACCGGCCGGGGCCTCCACTTGGCCGCCAGATAACCCGTGCAGGACAAGCGGTGACCCCGTGTCTGCGGGGCCCGTGGCGGGGCGCTGATAGCAGGGGGCGCGGCCGGCGGGCCGGGGGTCGACAAGACACGCGCCCGGCGGACCTGAGGGGACGAGGGGTGGAGGGGGCACAGGGCACACACAAACAGGGCCTTAACCGGTCTCACACACACTACGACCTTCTACACCACCGCAAACAAGAAATGTGTTAGCAGTATGTTTGGGTTCGTTCATGTTTTTGAACTTTAGTACTGAAGATAACAAACAATAAATAACCTTAAATAAATCAGGCCTGAACTTTTATTGACCACGGCTTGATAGTGTGGCACCCACCCTGTTCTCCTACTACCTCTCTGGGTGCGATGTTAGTGTGGGACCCATCCTGTTCTCCTACCACCTCTCTGGGTGTGATGTTAGTGTGGGACCCACCCTGTTCTCCCCTCTGGGTGTGATGTTAGTGTGGGACCCACCCTGTTCTCCTACCACCTCTCTGGGTGGGATGTTAGTGTGGGACCCACCCTGTTCTCCTACCACCTCTCTGGGTGCGATGTTAGTGTGGGACCCACCCTGTTCTCCTACCACCTCTCTGGGTGTGATGTTAGTGTGGGACCCACCCTGTTCTCCTACCACCTCTCTGGGTGTGATGTTAGTGTGGGACCCACCCTGTTCTCCCCTCTGGGTGGGATGTTAGTGTGGGACCCACCCTGTTCTCCTACCACCTCTCTGGGTGGGATGTCAGTGTGGGACCCACCCTGTTCTCCTACCACCTCTCTGGGTGTGATGTTAGTGTGGGACCCACCCTGTTCTCCTACTACCTCTCTGGGTGTGATGTTAGTGTGGGACCCACCCTGTTCTCCTCCCCTCTGGTTGTGATGTCAGTGTGGGACCCACCCTGTTCTCCTACCACCTCTCTGGGTGTGATGTTAGTGTGGGACCCACCCTGTTCTCCTCCCCTCTGGGTGTGATGTCAGTGTGGGACCCACCCTGTTTCCTACCACCTCTCTGGGTGTGATGTTAGTGTGGGACCCACCCTGTTCTCCTACCACCTCTCTGGGTGTGATGTTAGTGTGGGACCCACCCTGTTCTCCTACCACCTCTCTGGGTGTGATGTTAGTGTGGGACCCACCCTGTTCTCCTCCCCTCTGGGTGTGATGTTAGTGTAAGACCCACCCTGTTCTCCTACCACCTCTCTGGGTGTGATGTCAGTGTGGGACCCACCCTGTTCTCCTACCACCTCTCTGGGTGTGATGTTAGTGTGGGACCCACCCTGTTCTCCTACCACCTCTCTGGGTGTGATGTCAGTGTGGGACCCACCCTGTTCTCCTCCCCTCTGGGTGGGATGTCAGTGTGGGACCCATCCTGTTCTCCTACCACCTCTCTGGGTGTGATGTCAGTGTGGGACCCACCCTGTTCTCCTACCACCTCTCTTGGTGGGATGTTAGTGTGGGACCCACCCTGTTTCCTACCACCTCTCTGGGTGTGATGTTAGTGTGGGACCCACCCTGTTTCCTAACACTTCTCTGGGTGTTATGTCAGTGTAGATGACATACACCTGCATACTGTATTTGGTGAGGTTGCTTGCAGACAAAGACAAATAAAGGGAATCTAGCATGAAAGCTGAAAACTAGAGATTTAGCCCAAGTTTTGAGAATCAACGACATAATCATATGATAATAAATACATATAATTATATAGTAGTTAAACATGGCTGATGTGCGTGACTGATCGTTGTTATGTCTGTAAGGGCTCTTATTGGTGCCAACCCCCTCTCCATGGAAACGGCCAAGGGCCCTTTGGATGGGCTGCTCTGAGAGTTGGAGCTGTCAGCGTGCAGAGTGGGGGAAGCCAGGGCCTGCTTGGGACCCGGGGAGGGGACTCTTGGCCTGGGTATTGGTATCGTGGTCAAATATCCAGTGAACGTGGTTTCGACAAGTGTGTAATTGGACAACATAATATTATCATGTAGCCTAAAAGATCTAGGAGAATTCCTTTTTAATTAAAAGATCGGTCCCCATGGCCCCAGTCAGACTGTTGAGTGCACTCGCCACCGCTGCTACTTGCCCACGTTGACGGACCAACGGCCGATAGGTAGCGTGAAGGAAGTGAGATATTTTGTTGGCCAAACCACAAGTGCTGCCTTAAGCCGTTTTTGGGTGCGGCTCGCAGTTCGAAGCCCGCCTGCTGCTGCCAGTGGGCGATGTGGGGCGCGATAGGCAGTTATTGGGAAAACATGTCATTTATCACATTGAGCTAATTATCCTGGCAATTACACGGCATGGCCGGCCGCGATCAGAGGCGGCTAACTAGCAGCAGCGTCGGACTGCTCATTGCGGGACTCTCTGTATGGCCACAATCAATCAGACCCACCCGTTCCCGGCACCCGTACCCGCAGCCGCCCGCCCCAAATTGATACTCTTTACATTCCACTATGTTATGTCTGATCAAGGCCTTCATTTGCATTGCGCCTCAAATTCCTTTACCCGTGCTCACTTTTCGCGCAGATTTGTGGCCACGGTGTGAATTATGAGTCAGTTGTGATTTAATCTGGGATGTTGTGCAAGCTGGTGTTCCATTAATCAGGATCATTCTAAGCAACAGCATCCAGGAAAACCTACCTTGTTACCCGTCACAGCCAAAGAGGTGGTTAAAGAAGACATTCGCATCAAAATGACCCGCAGAAAGGTGGTAGGAGAAGACAGCAATTTCACACTAACATCACACCCAGAGAGGTGGTAGGAGAACAGGGTGGGTCCCACACTAACATCACACCCAGAGGGGAGGAGAACAGGGTGGGTCCCACACTAACATCACACCCAGAGAGGTGGTAGGAGAACAGGGTGGGTCCCACACTAACGTCGCACCCAGAGGGGAGGAGAACAGGGTGGGTCCCACACTAACATCACACCCAGAGAGGTGGTAGGAGAACAGGGTGGGTCCCACACTAACATCACACCCAATGAGGTGGTAGGAAACAGGGTGGGTCCCACACTAACATCACACCCAGAGAGGTGGTAGGAGAACAGGGTGGGTCCCACACTAACATCACACCCAGAGAGGTGGTAGGAGAACAGGGTGGGTCCCACACTAACATCCCACCCAGAGGGGAGGAGAACAGGGTGGGTCCCACACTGACATCACACCCAGAGAGGTGGTAGGAAACAGGGTGGGTCTCACACGAACATCGCACCCAGAGGGGAGGAGAACAGGATGGGTCTCACACTAACATCGCACCCAGAGGGGAGGTAGGAGAAGAGGGTGGGTCCCACACTAACATCACACCCAGAGAGGTGGTAGGAAACAGGGTGGGTCTCACACTAAAATCGCACCCAGAGGGGAGGAGAACAGGATGGGTCTCACACTAACATCGCACCCAAAGGGGAGGTAGGAGAAGAGGGTGGGTCCCACACTAACATCTCACCCAGAGAGGTGGTGGGAGAACAGGATGGATCTCACACTAACATCACACCCAGAGAGGTGGTAGGAAACAGGGTGGGTCCCACACTAACATCTCACCCAGAGAGGTGGTAGAACATGGTGGCCCCACACTAACATCACACCCAGAGAGGTGGAAGGAAACAGGGTGGGTCCCACACTAACATCACACCCAGAGAGGTGGTAGAACATGGTGGCCCCACACTAACATCGCATCCAGAGAGGTGGTAGGAAACAGGGTGGGTCCCACACTAACATCACACCCAGAGAGGTGGTAGGAGAACAGGATGGGTCCCACACTAACATCACACCCAGAGGGGAGGAGAACAGGATGGGTCTCACACTAACATCACACCCAGAGAGGTGGTAGGAAACAGGATGGGTCCCACACTAACATCGCACCCAGAGAGGTGGTAGGAAACAGGGTGGGTCCCACAGTAACATCACACCCAGAGAGGTGGTAGGAGAACAGGATGGGTCCCACACTAACATCACACCCAGAGAGGTGGTAGGAGAACAGGGTGGGTCCCACACTAACATCACACCCAGAGAGGTGGTAGAACATGGTGGCCCCACACTAACATCGCACCCAGAGAGGTGGTAGGAAACAGGGTGGGTCCCACACTAACATCACACCCAGAGAGGTGGTAGGAGAACAGGATGGGTCCCACACTAACATCACACCCAGAGAGGTGGTAGGAGAACAGGGTGGGTCTCACACTAACATCACACCCAGAGATGTGGTAGGAGAACAGGGTGGGTTCCACACTAACATCCCACCCAGAGAGGTGGTAGGAAACAGGGTGGGTCCCACACTAACATCGCACCCAGAGGGGAGGAGAACAGGATGTGTCTCACACTAACATCACACCCAGAGAGGTGGTAGGAGAACAGGGTGGGTCCCACACTAACATCCCACCCAGAGAGGTGGTAGGAGAACAGGGTGGGTCTTACACTAACATCACACCCAGAGGGGAGGAGAACAGGATGGGTCTCACACTAACATCACACCCAGAGAGGTGGTAGGAAACAGGATGGGTCCAACACTGACATCACACCCAGAGAGGTGGTAGGAAACAGGGTGGGTCCCACACTAACATCTCACCCAGAGAGGTGGTAGGAGAACAGGATGGGTCTCACACTAACATCACACCCAGAGAGGTGGTAGGGGAGGGTGGGTCCCACACTGACATCACACCCAGAGAGGTGGTAGGAAACAGGGTGGGTCCCACACTAACATCTCACCCAGAGAGGTGGTAGGAGAACAGGGTGGGTCTCACACTGACATCACACCCAGAGAGGTGGTAGGAAACAGGATGGGTCCCACACTAACATCACACCCAGAGAGGTGGTAGGAGAACAGGGTGGGTCCCACACTGACATCACACCCAGAGAGGTGGTAGGAAACAGGGTGGGTCCCACACTAACATCCCACCCAGAGAGGTGGTAGGAGAACAGGGTGGGTCCCACACTAACATCACACCCAGAGAGGTGGTAGGAGAACAGGGTGGGTCTCACACTAACATCGCACCCAGAGGGGAGGAGAACAGGATGGGTCCCACACTAACATCACACCCAGAGAGGTGGTAGGAAACAGGGTGGGTCTCACACTAACATCACACCCAGAGAGGTGGTAGGAAACAGGATGGGTCCCACACTGACATCACACCCAGAGAGGTGGTAGGAGAACAGGGTGGGTCCCACACTAACATCACACCCAGAGAGGTGGTAGGAAACAGGGTGGGTCCCACACTAACATCACACCCAGAGAGGTGGTAGGAGAACAGGGTGGGTCCCACACTAACATCTCACCCAGAGAGGTGGTAGGAGAACAGGGTGGGTCTCACACTAACATCACACCCAGAGAGGTGGTAGGAGAACAGGGTGGGTCCCACACTAACATCACACCCAGAGAGGTGGTAGGAAACAGGATGGGTCTCACACTAACATCACACCCAGAGAGGTGGTAGGAGAACAGGGTGGGTCCCACACTAACATCTCACCCAGAGAGGTGGTAGGAAACAGGATGGGTCTCACACTAACATCACACCCAGAGAAGTGGTAGGAGAACAGGGTGGATCCCACACTAACATCACACCCAGAGAGGTGGTAGGAGAACAGGGTGGGTCCCACACTGACATCCCACCCAGAGAGGTGGTAGGAGAACAGGTTGGGTCTTACACTAACATCACACCCAGAGGGGAGGAGAACAGGATGGGTCTCACACTAACATCACACCCAGAGAGGTGGTAGGAAACAGGATGGGTCCCACACTGACATCACACCCAGAGAGGTGGTAGGAAACAGGGTGGGTCCCACACTAACATCTCACCCAGAGAGGTGGTAGGAGAACAGGATGGGTCTCACACTAACATCACACCCAGAGAGGTGGTAGGGGAGGGTGGGTCCCACACTGACATCACACCCAGAGAGGTGGTAGGAAACAGGGTGGGTCCCACACTAACATCTCACCCAGAGAGGTGGTAGGAGAACAGGGTGGGTCTCACACTGACATCACACCCAGAGAGGTGGTAGGAAACAGGATGGGTCCCACACTAACATCACACCCAGAGAGGTGGTAGGAGAACAGGGTGGGTCCCACACTAACATCCCACCCAGAGAGGTGGTAGGAAACAGGGTGGGTCCCACACTAACATCACACCCAGAGAGGTGGTAGGAGAACAGGATGGGTCTCACACTAACATCACACCCAGAGAGGTGGTAGGAGAACAGGGTGGGTCCCATACTAACATCACACCCAGAGAGGTGGTAGGAGAACAGGGTGGGTCTCACACTAACATCGCACCCAGAGGGGAGGAGAACAGGATGGGTCCCACACTAACATCACACCCAGAGAGGTGGTAGGAAACAGGGTGGGTCTCACACTAACATCACACCTAGAGAGGTGGTAGGAGAACAGGGTGGGTCCCACACTAACATCTCACCCAGAGAGGTGGTAGGAGAACAGGGTGGGTCCCACACTAACATCACACCCAGAGAGGTGGTAGGAAACAGGGTGGGTCCCACACTAACATCACACCCAGAGAGGTGGTAGGAGAACAGGGTGGGTCCCACACTAACATCTCACCCAGAGAGGTGGTAGGAGAACAGGGTGGGTCTCACACTAACATCACACCCAGAGAGGTGGTAGGAGAACAGGGTGGGTCCCACACTAACATCACACCCAGAGAGGTGGTAGGAAACAGGATGGGTCTCACACTAACATCACACCCAGAGAGGTGGTAGGAGAACAGGGTGGGTCCCACACTAACATCTCACCCAGAGAGGTGGTAGGAAACAGGATGGGTCTCACACTAACATCACACCCAGAGAGGTGGTAGGAGAACAGGGTGGGTCCCACACTAACATCACACCCAGAGAGGTGGTAGGAGAACAGGGTGGGTCCCACACTAACATCGCACCCAGAGAGGTGGTAGGAAACAGGGTGGGTCTCACACTAACATCACACCCAGAGAGGTGGTAGGAGAACAGGGTGGGTCCCACACTAACATCGCACCCAGAGAGGTGGTAGGAGAACAGGGAACGCCTTACACTAACATATACCACACCTCAATATGCAGTAGGAGAAGAAAACATTAAATGAATCGAAGTGCTTTTGAATATTATGGTGTCTCGGGCAATTAGTCCGCGATAGGATGCCATTGGACGGTTTAGCGGGTAGCGCCTTTCACGGAGGGCCTGTAGACCCCTGTATACTGGTGGCCGGAGTGGGCCCGACACCGAGTTGTTTCCTGGGTAAACACGCCCCCCGCCCCCAGATGGCGCCCCACGCCGGGCCCCCGCCCCCGGCGCCAGCTGCCCCCTCCCCACCCACACCTGCACTGTTATGCCAGTAAATATCAATTTGGGCGCTATTAATGTTAGGGCTTGGAGCGGGAGATACGACGACCCGCGGAGGTCAGACGGGTCAGGGATAGGTCAGAGATAGGCGGGTAGGATGGATGGGCGGGCCACCAGCCGGCAACACGTCCACCATCCCTCATGGCGCCCAGTCTGCGACGGAGGTGACGTCATGGTATAGCTCACTTTTAAAAGTCAAATCTAACCGGGGATGTAGATTGGGGGTCCCTATGTTGCATGTCGAATTTAAGAAACGGACATGTCGCATATCACTATATTTTCATTTTTCATGTCGATATTAAGAACCTCCCATGTCACTTGTCGAACTTAAGAAGTCCCTATTGTCATGTCGGTTATTTTTCATGTCGAATTTAAGAAAAGACCATGTCACCCTTTCGTTTTTAAGGGTCTACACCCATCTAATTATGGTGTTTCATAACTCCAGCAACTACATCTTCGTGATTCTGTGAACCAACGGAGAAAAGTGTGTGACATTGTTACAATATTGTAAATTTGTTTAAATCATTTAGCCATATTTAGTACCATGATCAGTTGGTCAATTGACATTAAAGTGTAGACAGTAAATGGAAAAGTTATTATAATAATTATAACTCAAATACAATTCCAGTTAAACGTCTTAGTTCAGTTGGCATTATGGAATAAACAATGACATGCTTTGTTTATGGAAAAATCCCACGCTTTAAGTTTCTGAGTTCAGTCTATTGACAGCTGTAATGAAAATATAGTTTCAGTTCATGACCTATCAACAATTTTAAGTACCAGGGTTTTGAGTTCAATTCCCTTTAGTACACACACACACACACACACACATATATATATATATATATTCATATATATACTATTGTTAAGGATATACTTACAGAAACTGCATATTACATCACATATCTATAAGACTCGGTTGAATCACCAGCAAGTGAGTTATAGGTTTGAGGGAACCCCTGGCATTTGTCGCCATCGCCGGAGGAAAAGCTTGGCACCATTTGTCACCCTCTTCAGCATATGTGCCTATGGGGAAAAAAGCATTTTTGAATCGCGAATGTGGGAAAACTGGGCACATTATCGAAATAAAGCCTTGTCTGATATGTATGGGGTCAATTCAAAATTTGTCTAACTTACTGTATGAAGTTGCAGCAATATCACAAAGGTTATCTAGCGAAATAGCCATTTTCTCCCATAGGTTCCTATAATAAGGGCCAACCAACTTTCGATAGCGATTTACCCATAAAGCCGTTGTCCAGTTTATCTTTTCTATAAAATTGCCAGAGATTCATAGAGTTTTATTCTGCATTCTATGCAATTTTCCTATACCAGATATTTTACGAAGAACTAAAATCAAATGAGCATATTCAACTATTGGAAGTATAATTTGTTTGTATGGTTGAATCCTTATTTTCATCCTCAAAAACTTTTTTGATTTAATTAATTTAAAGAATATTTTGCTGAGAATTGTGTGCAAACTTCTGACAAGTTGTTATGTAAATGCATAGGATAAGTGACGTTGCAACTTTGCTGCAAAGTAGATTTAAGGCAGCATCCTACAGCAGTGATTCTGTTGCGCCATATGGTGCCCTATGGGGCCCCTTCAGGGTCGGTTTTAACCCTACTTAATCAGTGCGTCACATCACTATTCTGATCAGGTTCTTTCAGAACTTAACCAAAATATTATGCTCATTTATTTTTTATCCTTACACATTCTTTTGATACAATCTTTTGATAACATTGATTGAGCTTTTTAGGCTACATCAAAGGTACCAGAGGTAAAGAATGTATAGTTAAACCAGAAAACCGGACACCTGTGTTTGCATGTACATCTACTCAGGGCAAAGATAGTCCATTAAAGCCCCAGAAACAGGTACCTCCAGTGTGAGCCTCTCTGAATTTCAATGAAAACCACTCACAGGGCAGGCCCGCGGATGTTCTGCTGAGGAAAAGTCCCCTGGGTAGGTGTGGTCAGGGCCGGTGGTGTTCTGAGTACTGGTCACCTGGGTAGTTGTGAACAGGGCAGGTGGTGTTCTGGGTGCTGGGTCGCCTCGGTAGGTGTGGTCAGGGCAGGTGGTGTTCTGGGGTCCCCTTGGTAGGTGTGGTCAGGGCAGGTGGTGTTCTGGGGTCCCCTGGGTAGGTGTGGTCAGGGCAGGTGGTGTTCTGGGTGCTGCTGGTCCCCTGGGTAGGTGTGGTCAGGGCAGGTGGTGTTCTGGGTGCTGGTCATCTGGGTAGTTGTGATAAGGGCAGGTGGTGTTCTGGGTGCTGGGGGCCTGGGTAGGTGTGGTCAGGGCAGGTGGTGTTCTGACTACTGGTCACCTGGGTAATTGTGATCAGGGCATGTGGTGTTCTGGGTGCTGGTCCCCTCGGTAGGTGTGGTCAGGGCAGGTGGTGTTCTGGGGTCCCCTGGGTAGGTGTGATCAGGGCAGGTGGTGTTCTGGGTGCTGGTCACCTGGGTAGGTGTGATCAGGGCAGGTGGTGTTCTGAGTGCTGGGTCCCCCTGGGTAGGTGTGGTCAGGGCAGGTGGTGTTCTGGGTGCTGCTGGTCCCCTGGGTAGGCATGATCAGGGTAGGTGGTGTTCTGGGTGCTGGGTCACCTGGGTAGGTGTGATCAGGGCAGGTGGTGTTGTGGGTGCTGCTGGTCCCCTGGGTAGGCATGATCAGGGCAGGTGGTGTTCTGGGTGCTGGTCAGCTGGGTAGGTGTGATCAGGGCAGGTGTTGTTCTGGGTGCTGGTCCCCTCGGTAGGTGTGGTCAGGGCAGGTGGTGTTCTGGGGTCACCTGGGTAGGTGTGGTCAGGGCAGGTGGTGTTCTGGGTGCTGGTCCCCTGGGTAGGTGTGGTCAGGGCAGGTGGTGTTCTGGGTGCTGCTGGTCACCTGGGTAGGTGTGATCAGGGCAGGTGGTGTTCTGGGGTCCCCTGGGTAGGTGTGGTCAGGGCAGGTGGTGTTCTGGGTGCTGATCCCCTGGGTAGGTGTGATCAGGGCAGGTGATGTTCTGGGTGCTGGGTCACCTGGGTAGGTGTGGTCAGGGCAGGTGGTGTTCTGGGGTCCCCTTGGTAGGTGTGGTCAGGGCAGGTGGTGTTCTGGGTGCTGGGTCCCCTGGGTAGGTGTGATCAGGGCAGGTGGTGTTCTGAGTGCTGGGTCCCCCTGGGTAGGTGTGGTCAGGGCAGGTGGTGTTCTGGGTGCTGCTGGTCCCCTGGGTAGGCATGATCAGGGTAGGTGGTGTTCTGGGTGCTGGGTCAACTGGGTAGGTGTGATCAGGGCAGGTGGTGTTCTGGGTGCTGCTGGTCCCCTGGGTAGGCATGATCAGGGCAGGTGGTGTTCTGGGTGCTGGTCAGCTGGGTAGGTGTGATCAGGGCAGGTGGTGTTCTGGGTGCTGGTCCCCTGGGTAGGTGTGGTCAGGGCAGGTGGTGTTCTGGGGTCCCCTGGGTAGGTGTGGTCAGGGCAGGTGGTGTTCTGGGGTCCCCTGGGTAGGTGTGGTCAGGGCAGATGGTGTTCTGGGGTCCCCTGGGTAGGTGTGGTCAGGGCAGGTGGTGTTCTGGGTGCTGCTGATCCCCTGGGTAGGTGTGATCAGGGCAGGTGGTGTTCTGGGTGCTGGTCACCTGGGTAGGTGTGGTCAGGGCAGGTGGTGTTCTGGGTGCTGGTCCCCTCGGTAGGTGTGGTCAGGGCAGGTGGTGTTCTGGGGTCCCCTGGGTAGGTGTGGTCAGGGCAGGTGGTGTTCTGGGTGCTGCTGATCCCCTGGGTAGGTGTGATCAGGGCAGGTGGTGTTCTGGGTGCTGGTCACCTGGGTAGGTGTGGTCAGGGCAGGTGGTGTTCTGGGTGCTGGTCCCCTCGGTAGGTGTGGTCAGGGCAGGTGGTGTTCTGGGGTCCCTTGGGTAGGTGTGGTCAGGGCGGGTGGTGTTCTGGGTGCTGGGTCCCCTGGGTAGGTGTGGTCAGGGCAGGTGGTGTTCTGGGTGCTGCTGGTCCCCTGGGTAGGTGTGGTCAGGGCAGGTGGTGTTCTGGGTGCTGCTGGTCCCCTGGGTAGGCATGATCAGGGCAGGTGGTGTTCTGGGTGCTGATCCCCTGGGTAGGTGTGGTCAGGGCAGGTGGTGTTCTGGGGTCCCCTGGGTAGGTGTGGTCAGGGCAGGTGGTGTTCTGGGTGCTGGGTCCCCTCGGTAGGTGTGATCAGGGCAGGTGGTGTTCTGGGTGCTGCTGGTCCCCTGGGTAGGTGTGGTCAGGGCAGGTGGTGTTCTGGGTGCTGGTCACCTGGGTAGGTGTGGTCAGGGCAGGTGGTGTTCTGGGGTCACCTGGGTAGGTGTGGTCAGGGCAGGTGGTGTTCTGGGTGCTGATCCCCTGGGTAGGTGTGGTCAGGGCAGGTGGTGTTCTGGGGTCCCCTGGGTAGGTGTGGTCAGGGCAGGTGGTGTTCTGGGGTCACCTGGGTAGGTGTGGTCAGGGCAGGTGGTGTTCTGGGGTCACCTGGGTAGGTGTGGTCAGGGCAGGTGGTGTTCTGGGTGCTGATCCCCTGGGTAGGTGTGGTCAGGGCAAGTGGTGTTCTGGGTGCTGCTGGTCCCCTGGGTAGGTGTGGTCAGGGCAGGTGGTGTTCTGGGTGCTGGTCCCCTCGGTAGGTGTGGTCAGGGCAGGTGGTGTTCTGGGTGCTGCTGGTCCCCTGGGTAGGTGTGGTCAGGGCAGGTGGTGTTCTGGGTGCTGGTCCCCTGGGTAGGTGTGGTCAGGGCAGGTGGTGTTCTGGGTGCTGCTGATCCCCTGGGTAGGTGTGGTCAGGGCAGGTGGTGTATTGGGTGCTGGTCACCTGGGTAGGTGTGGTCAGGGCAGGTCGTGTTCTGGGTGCTGCTGATCCCCTGGGTAGGTGTGGTCAGGGCAGGTGGTGTATTGGGTGCTGGTCACCTCGGTAGGTGTGATCAGGGCAGGTGGTGTTCTGGGGTCACCTGGGTAGGTGTGGTCAGGGCAGGTGGTGTTCTGGGTGCTGCTGATCCCCTGGGTAGGTGTGGTCAGGGCAGGTGGTGTTCTGGGTGCTGGTCCCCTGGGTAGGTGTGATCAGGGCAGGTGGTGTTCTGGGGTCCCCTGGGTAGTTGTGATAAGGGCAGGTGGTGTTCTGGGTGCTGGGGGCCTGGGTAGGTGTGTTCAAGGCAGGTGGTGTTCTGACTACTGGTCACCTGGGTAATTGTGATCAGGGCATGTGGTGTTCTGGGTGCTGGTCCACTCGGTAGGTGTGGTCAGGGCAGGTGGTGTTCTGGGGTCCCCTGGGTAGGTGTGATCAGGGCAGGTGGTGTTCTGGGTGCTGGTCACCTGGGTAGGTGTGATCAGGGCAGGTGGTGTTCTGGGTGCTGGGTCCCCCTGGGTAGGTGTGGTCAGGGCAGGTGGTGTTCTGGGTGCTGCTGGTCCCCTGGGTAGGCATGATCAGGGTAGGTGGTGTTCTGGGTGCTGGGTCACCTGGGTAGGTGTGATCAGGGCAGGTGGTGTTCTGGGTGCTGCTGGTCCCCTGGGTAGATGTGGTCAGGGCAGGTGGTGTTCTGGGTGCTGGGTCCCCTTGGGTAGGTGTGATCAGGGCAGGTGGTGTTCTGAGTGCTGGGTCCCCTTGGGTAGGTGTGATCAGGGCAGGTGGTGTTCTGGGTACTGGTCCCCTGGGTAGGCATGATCAGGGCAGGTGGTGTTCTGGGTGCTGGGTGCCTGGATAGGTGTGATCAGGGCAGGTGGTGTTCTGGGTGCTGGGTCCCCTGGGTAGGTGTGATCAGGGCAGGTGGTGTTCTGGGGTCCCCTGGGTAGGTGTGATCAGGGCAGGTGGTGTTCTGGGTCCTGGGTCACCTGGGTAGGTGTGATCAGGGCAGGTGGTGTTCTGGGTGCTGCTGGTCCCCTGGGTAGGTGTGGTCAGGGCAGGTGGTGTTCTGGGTGTTGGGTGCCTGGGTAGGTGTGGTCAGGGCAGGTGGTGTTCTGGGGTCCCCTGGGTAGGTGTGATCAGGGCAGGTGGTGTTCTGGGGTTACCTGGGTAGGTGTGATCAGGGCAGGTGGTGTTCTGGGTGCTGCTGGTCCCCTGGGTAGGTGTGATCAAAGCAGGTGGTGTTCTGAGTGCTGCTGGGAACCAATCAGTGTCACACTAATGGTTCAACCATCTCATTCTGCCCACTTGGCAAAGTTAGAGCCTGTTAAATATGTTAGCATGATTTAGTTACACCAATCAAGAGCGATTGTGGAGTTTCTTAAGTCCTCATTGAAATCTCACTGCGGCAGAATTGGTGTGCATGAAACACTGCCTCATGAGCTGAGACAAAGCAGGTCTGACTGCGGGAAGAGGACAGAAGTCGGCTTGATTACAGCACGCCAACACAAAACCGTCCTGGAAGCAGAACTCCCTGGTCCTGGAGATGGGGGGCTAGAGAGAGAATGTTATTGTGACAGGCGTCACAAAACGATCTTAGTTCGCAAAATGAAAAACCTGTATCGATTTTGACATTAAATGCATACAACATTTAACATATGTATTTCCTTTTTTGCTATATTTCAATACCCTCAAATTCAAATATGGTATATTTTGGAAGTACTATTCTCTATCTTTAATGTAGTCCTCCTTAAGATAGCCAAGTGTACTTCAGTTGGTACCCATACCAATATTACAAGATCCTCCTACACATGCCATAGTATTGAACGAAGGTTGGCTCAGTGGTAGAGTAAATTTCTACTTGTCAAGAGTTCATGAGTTTGATCCTGGCTGACTTGTTCTCAGATTTTACATGTACATTTCATGAGTTCAATCCTAGAGTGGTCCACAATTTAAATGATGATGATTCTGTTCTCTCTATACACAATGATCAGACATTATTATCCTAATCTTAAAGAGAAGGGGACTATACTAGAAACAATATTCTATTGTCTACACAACAGGTGTTGTGATGCTAACCCAGGCAAATGTGGGGGACAAGGAGAAAGAGCTTAATATCATTTGCCTACTGATGCATATAAAGAACAACACAAACAAAATGCTATGTGAGGCACACTCACGCAGCATGTAATTTTCAATAGTCGGTGCAATTTCAATATAAACAATATTTAACAAGAGCTGACATTAGAAATTCGACAGATGCTCGCCTTGTTAAGCTCTTCGGCATGGAAATTACCACATCAGTGAGATACGTGATGCACTGCGTTACTATTGAATCAGATCGTTGCCACCCCACCAATCTCAATGTCCCGCATGTTGTTCTTGGGGGCTCTTGATGAGAGATCGCTATACCCTGAATTGAGAAAAAATGGAATTTTTCAGACTCAGGAGAAGAACCCCCCGCCTCCCCTGAATAGGGAAATGGAAAGTGAGCCCTCTAGAAAACGTGAAAAACGTTGTTGTGGCAGGCGCAGGCCCCACTGAACTTTCAATTTTGACTATTTGAACATTGCATTGAAGTAAAGTGCAGGTTATGTGAATTTTGCAGTGGATATAGATGTAATGTGTTGTAAGCTGTTGAACAATCATTGAACTCTGGATGGAATGCAGTCTAAGGAAATATTTGGAGTTGAGGTTCATAGAACACCGGTAGATTTAGAAAGCTATAATTATAGGTATTGTGACTTCATTGCTTTTTGATCTAATGAACGCAGCTAATGGAGTAGTAATCTCTGTTAGAACTAGGTATGAAATACCCCATCTATTGTCATCGCTTCCAATGCTAAGTTACATTAACTGATAACTATCTGTGAAAAGATTATATGTAGGAGATAAAGTGAAGTGCATGTGTATGTCTAGCCTGAAAGATTAATGTATGAATAAATATGACTTTACCTCTGTCAATGAGTGTTCTTTGTGTGGGTCTGAACTTCCATATAGAGATTCCTCTATCACTACGTAAGTAACACCAGTGGATAGTTTTGATAACAAACTTTTTTCAAATCTTATCATAAATAATATGAGTAAAAGAACAAAGACAAAATTAATTAATAACATCATAGATGAGCTAGTGACAACTCCCCACTTTATGTAAGTATAAACCACGGTGGGCAGTGAGAACAATAGAAGTAGGCCGTGAATATAACGCGTATTCCACCAGTGGAGCGGAACGCCTCCACATAATCTCACAGCGCCAGAGCGGTGCCGTGAGGTCTGCCGGCTCTGCAGCGGGTGGGGGTGGGGGTGGGGGTGGGGGGCTGTGGTGGGGGGGGGGGGGGAGGATGGGAATGGTACAGTGCAATCGAACATGAGAGTGAATTAATTAAGTAATGAGCCCTAAAAGTTTTACATGCATACGAGAAATGGTAATCAGATTTTGAAGTCTTTATAAATAACAAAGAATTTCTAATCTATTATAATGCATGTCTATATTTTTGTTTTAAACAACCCGTTCATCAAGTACACATTTATAAAATTCTGCACAAATCATTAATTCCAGTTATGGAGAAAGGGAAGCCTTTCTTAATAATAATACACAAAAGCTCTCCTTTAGCACATGCCCCCCCCCCCTCCCTATTTTGGGCTAATTTTTATTTTAATGTAGGTGAAAATTTTACAATAGCACGTCTCCCCTTTTTCAAAATCCTAAACAATTTTGGACCTTTTATGCATGAACCTTAAGGCTGTATTCCATGATGCGTTGTGGTCACTTGTGTCGTCAGCTTGCATTCAGGCACGCTGGCAACTCAAGTGAAACGTTACATGACGCATGCAATCAACGCAACTGGGGTGGAATGCAAGGTATATTCCATGATGCGTTGTGCTTGCGTTGTAGGTTGCGCTGTACTAGCATGTGTATTCACAAGCTAAAGGCTATATCCCACGATGCGTTCAGTGGCACTTGCATTCCATGTTATAATGAAACGCAAGTTTGCTTATGTTCAGATACCAACATGTTGGTATCTGGAACGCAAACTACATGCGTTTCCATAATTAAAGGAACGCAAGTACTCCCCCAACGCACCGTGGAATGTAGCCTTTAGTGGTTGCTGACCTTTAAGAAAAAAGGATTGATTAGATTCTTTAACAGTTGGAAGTGACCAACAATAAGACACTTAGTTTTTCTATATTTAGGGCAAGCGTATTATTATTTACTCGGAAAAGTCTATTAATTATGATTAGACAAAATTATTTCTTGACTAACATTAGGTTAGAAAGTTAGTCACTATGACGTAGAGGCTAAATATAATACTGTTGATGTGCATAAAGAGATGGGTTAATAAGTTAGACAACCGTTGACTAACCCACAAGTTCAGTGGTCAAAGCCAGATTTGACTAACTTTATAACTTATCACTTTTTTTCAAAGTATGTGGCCTGTTCTCCATGGGTGATGAAGCTAGCCTTTCTATCCCTAACATTACCCGCTGTGCCAACCTTGGGCTCTAATACAAAATAATCCAATATGATATTATTCATAAAAAATTGACGAGTCTTACCTAACACAAAAATTACCATCGTAGCATAGAATACAAGTAATTCTATATGATCAGACAACCATATTATTAGGAAAGGCCTTTCCACTTTATGCAGATCATAAGTTGCCTTTTTTCCTGGTTTGGGTCCTGTTCATGGTGGAATATTGTTCTATTTCCGCTTGTTTCGTGCCAGCCCCCCTTTCTGGCCTACGACTGTGTGTCTGTGATTGTGGGGCGGGTTTTAATGACGGCGGTGATTGCCGCCAACTCCCGCCGCCAGGGGACGTGCGCGGGGCGGCTTCCGGCAGGTGTGACCAAAAACATCTTTGGTAATGATGCTGAGCGGTCGTGTAACAGTTGCTAACTTTCAGTGAAATAAATTGAAACTTGTCAATGTTGTGCAATTTGCCTCCTCGTGAGGCCGTTTCCAACTGTTGTTTGATTTCCATCAGTATCTGAGGCTTCGACTGGTCCTTGTTGGCAAGGCCCTCTTATATCAGAGTAATACTTGTTGATCTGAAATCCGTTTGTTTGTTAGTTTGTTTTCTGATAACCGTCAAGATGGCATCGTCTATCCAACAGTGTCAGGTAGTGCAATACCAAGGATGGGCCTACATGTTCATCACTGACCAGAAGGCGAAACCACCTGAAATCACCGTTTGTTACTTATTCTAACTTATATCAGTAACTTAGAAATAAAATTAGAGTATCGGCGAAACATTAAAGACTCGATGTTTATGACTGTATGGTTCGTAACCTGGTATTATTTTATTCTATAAATTCATTCCTAACTTTATCGATTCATTTTCCTATCTATTTATTAGGTAAAATCTATTGACTAATGGTAAAATTTAACATTCTATTTAACATAAATAACTCCATCGCGTGGATAATTGTACTAGGGTATGAATAAGAGGGGTATCCTTTTATTCACATCTACAGATATGCCACGACAGGTTTTTTCTACAAAAAAAGAGTAACGATGAAAGAATACCTTAAAAATAAGCTGTCCCTCCTTTTTTCCGTTTGGAAAACGGTAGTAACAATTGTACTCGTCCTTTCCTTTTTATAATCTTCCTTAAATACCATCCCTGCCAATTTCATCAAATCATCCCATATTGAAAAAAAATGAATACAGCAAATAACATGCAAATGAGACCATCCTTTCAGCGCAGGTAGTGGGGTTGGGGAAGTGGGAGTCTAGGGGAATTTCATAATACCAGCTGTGCCACCCGGCCCCAAGGCCTAACCCCTGCTATGAAAAGAATGAGACTCATTTGCATGTTATTCTTGCTGGTCTCAATTGATTTATTCAATTTTTAATTTTCTGTGAGATAATCAGGTTTTGAAGAGAACAGAGATGTTGGCGAAAATGAAAGTGTACTTAGAAGGAAGAGTGAAATGTTCATACTAAAGTTTATGATTTTTAAGCAGGACATATCCGAATATTATTTGAGTGTATACTACTTGCATGCGTATATCGGACATTCATAACCAAACGCAAGGCATCCATGTAGTTCTGGGATGCTCTTTGACCATTTTGAGTTACCACTCGTGTCCTCTGTATAGGCCTATTACCTATAGTAGAGGAAACAATATAGTTAGTCATAAAACCATTGCTTCCTTTCCAATCAGAACGCAACCATGTAAAATCAGTTATTCATAAACTCATTGCTCTCTCTCGAATGGGAACGCAACTGAGCAGAGTTTACAAGATAAAAGCCTAATCTAATCCGACAGCCATTTCGCGCCAATGATACCCACGAGAGATTTGGCGAGTGCATGCCCAAACGTCTGGCATAATCTAATCTTGGCTATTGCCACAATAGTATCGGGAACCGTTGTGTTGCGTGTCTACAGTAAGTGTAGCCGTTAAACAATTACAATCAATTTGTGTGCTTAAATTTGATCTAAAACCCTTTCTGCACATTAAGACCATTCCTTGCCGAAAGCTGTGCGACCACTCCCTGCCTAAAGTGCTCGTTCCAGCTGGCGGTGAACGTACCCACGTATAAGGATGGCACGTCGACATCACCTGTCACCGCGGCAGGAGGCGCCGGTCTGTCTCATCCTTCACAATTTTAATATAATTTAGTCATGATGACAGCAGCAACGCAGAGACCTGTGACTTGGCTAAGGTATTATCATATCGTATCCTTATGGTAGCCCAAGTCGCATCGGCGGAACACAGCCTTTAGTTTAAGGGGTGTTTCTCACCTAGGCCTATATGATACGAGTGCTATATGAAGATTTCGCCAAGAATTTGGATTCATGAGAAATACCATTATGGGTTGCACATGTGTACAAGGATTTTATTCTTACCGAATGTGTTTACATACTCGAATGTCAAAATGAGTGACTTGATGACTTATCAGTTGATAATGTGCATTATTGAACCAGTATTGAAAGACCTAGGCATTATCTACAGTATTGAGAAACATAAGGACTTGGTGTTGAACTTGTAAGCTTATTTTGAAAATCATATATACCTATTTGGAAAAACACATGTATATGAAAGTGGTTAATAGATAAAGAAGAAAATGGACTGCCGAGATGTATCACTAGGGTTATGTCGCATAGGCGTGAAACCTCATTAATGGCTGAAAGTGGGAATGCATAGGTATACGGGCCCTGACCCACTTTGCTCGAGGGCGATACAGAGATACCATAGACATATTGATAACGACTTCTTCCATTGGACAAAGTCATGGGATATTGCGTGGTATAGTTACATAGCATGCATGTGTACTCATTCTGTTCAGCTTTAGCGTCATACAGATCATAACTCTTACGAATTGAAATAGGTATTGAATATAGATTTTATGGGAAACTCCTTTTATGATGTGACCTACAGCTTATATCAATTTTCTTTACAGAACCATGAATTTTCTACATATTGTTAGAAAATCCTTAACTCATTCAAGGCTAAAAAAGAATACCATAATGTGGCATCTTGAAACTTCTGAAAAGTGACTTGGAGAAAATGTAAAAGTAATGTGTAAAGAGAGATTATTACCATGTACACTAGGACATACTGTTTGTTTCAAAACCGGGGATGGAGGGCGCCGGTAAAGCTTGTTTAGACAAAATTTCAAGAGTTGTTTCGATATTTTGATTGTTACTGTAAAAATAGAAAAGAGTACAATATCCATGGCTCTCTTTAAAATAAGTAAGGTTCTGTTTTCACTGAATTTACCCGAAGGCATTTTCTATCAATGTATTTCCTGTATTATACATAATGACATTAAATTCATTGTTTCCATAGTAACCTCCTCTCTTCATTGCTAAAGTTTTAAACTATAAATACATTCAGATAACAATAATATAAAAAATGTTTTTTTAAGAATCGGATGAATCGTGGGTTAAGAAAAAAATTCTGTTCTAGAGCCTCCAAGCACAAGTTTCACCGGTTTCAGGATTAAGTATAAGTTTTTCAAGGAGATTCTTTTTTATATCCTTGAAAAGGAAATGTTTCAGACAATGTGATTCATATGGAAATATGGAGAAGTTTGAAACTATCAATGCTATTAACGTATTCCTAACTCTTTTCTCGACGGGAGCGTACCTCAAATATTTTATCTGGCACCAGGGTCTTGTCTTTTTATCTAATGTCTGAAACAGCCAGCACCATATTGTACATCCTTGAAACTTTGTTTCCACATTTTCATAAGACAAAAATCAGGACTTTTTTTTTTTAAATTGAAACAGGCCTGACCTTTGTGCGCACACTTTAGAAACTCTGACATCTTTTTCACTGGTTACTGAGATATCCCTTTTAAACAAATGCGAAATGTATTGTTTATTCTACTGCGAAACATCATGTGACCCAACAGGCAGAAAGGATGCTCCCAGGGTGTTATAGATCTATCTTAAGCTCTAAGGCTAATATTGAGGGAGATATGGGTAGATTTGTGAAAAATTGTATTCATGAATAAAAAAAAAATAAAATAAAAAATAATGCGCATCAACGCGCAACAAATCGCTTCAGTGCTCTTAC
This sequence comes from Lepidonotus clava, assembly GCA_936440205.1. Lineage (NCBI taxonomy): Eukaryota > Metazoa > Annelida > Polychaeta > Phyllodocida > Polynoidae > Lepidonotus > Lepidonotus clava. Next base: position 14,679,760 of record OW387147.1, read on the forward strand.
TGGGACCTGTCTGAATGGAAGAGCATTCTAGAATGCGCATTGAAGCGCATTAGAACAGCATTTTAGAATTCGCATGTGGAGCAGCACTGGAGAAAACGATTCGCTTGGCTGCTTTTGTCAACGTCTGTGTGAAAGGTACAGAAGCGAAGGCATTCTTAGTATAGAATCCGCGCTGTTATCATACGAATCCGTGCTGTTATCATACAAATCCTATGATGTATATTACTCATTCTAGATAGCAGTCTGAAAGGGCCGCATTCTACAGTGCACATCGTTTCAGTGTCTTTCACTTTGATTCGGCTTGGTTCGCTTTGCATAGCCTGTAGTCTTAAAGGGGTATAAGAACATGCTCTGTAATGCTTAGTTCCGCATGGATCATCCTTTCTGTGTGGTGGGACACATATTGTTTATTTTAGTGACCAGTATTTATGTGAATCATGAATCCATTTGCATTAATAAAAACCTCCCACATTAGCTTATTCATTATATAAAATGAACAGAAATAAAAAAGAAGTTATACCTAGTCACGCACTGAGACCCATGCGAAATACATGATAGATTGGCAGTAAGCTTGGATACTGTATGCCCCTCTACTCTCAGTAAATTCTGGATCTGTCCCTGTCGCAGAAAATGGTAGTTTTACTTTAGCTTTTCTCTGCAATATCTGCTGAGTGAAGACACGGACCTGCCGCCTGCTGGAAAGAAGAGGAGGTGCCCCGGACGTCGGAGAGCCGTCTGTTGGGTATAAGTGTCCATCTGACTAACTGTGCACGTCGCTTTTCAATTCCTAATCAAATATACATATATTCTTCCGTCGAATATATATTAGTACATATTTGATATTTAAACAGATCAAAATTTATATATTATTTTCAGGCACAAAACATACAGAATGTCCCACCGTGGGGCTGTTCTACATAACAACACCAAAGAATATACATTTTTTAGGCTTGAATCTAGCCCAAGTCATCAATATTATATATGGAAAATAGTATTGAATACTTTTCCATTGCATATGTACATATGTTTGATATTTTCCAAGTGGGTTTGAAAATTCATTCATTTCAGAAAGATATGTTGCAAATATATATATATGTAAATTTTCTATAGTATTTCCAGAGTTTTTGTCTACAGAATCAGTCAAAATTAAGGGAAAAATATTGGTTAACAGTGCCCCTTGCATAAAGCCATCACTGTTGCGATAACTTGCAACTTAAGGTAACTTCGCCGTCATGATAGGTATTGTTGTGTGAATTGAAGCTGCTCTACTGCTTTAATTTGAGTCCAAAAATGCAAGGTCTTGCAGTAGAATTATATAATAATGGCAATATAGTTGGTAAAAAAAAAACAATGCAAATATTAAAAGAGGTTAATCTCTTTTTTGAACGTTTAAGCAGATTTGGAAAGTGAGTTGCATCTGTTTGAAAAATCAGCAACCAAATGGTCTGGCTTGTAACAGCATATTTCACTGGTTCTTGGTATGGTCTGAAGTAAGTTCAGTGTGTAGACTGTTATATGTGAAAGGACATCATTTTAGAGGTAGGGTAATGTTTTTTTTAAAGAAAATGATTTGGAAAGTGAGTTGCATCAGTATTTTTTCTATGATTAAAAAAAGGGCTACATACCTCCCTTAATCTTACCTATTTCTAAGTCACAAGAGAAAGAATACCAGATTTTAGTGAGCATATATTTTATGCCACTGTTTCATATCCTCATCTTACGTCAAATTGTAACAGTTTATGATAGCTCAAATTTATTTTTATGTTGGCATGATTTACATTTTCATCAGGTTTACATTTTACGTCAATTCCATTTACGTTTTATGTTCATTTACATTTTGTGTCCAGAGGTGCTCTCCCGTTTCAATGGGGTAATTCCCATTTCTGTTGCCTTTTTAGGATTATCTCCCGATTTACCATTTTGAAACTGATTTCTACCGTCTTCCCTAATTTTGTCCGTGGTATATGATGTACGCATACAATGATGCTATTGAAACTTATATCACGTATGAACTTTCAAAGGATATTGTTCCTCAAAATATATATTTATAGATCCCTATTGGCATTGAAAATCCAACTTTACTTTCAGTTTTTCATTGGAATTTTTCAACCCCTTCTCATGCCTGGTCATGGAAACATGAACCCCTCCTCTCCTCCCCCCCCCCCCTGCTGTATGACGTCATCTTTGGACTGCCCAAAATATCTCAGTTTAGGTTATCCTTTTTTACCGCATATCACTATAATCTTTCAAATTTTATTGTCATTTGCATAACTCATGAACATCAAAGCCGTAGAATTGTTTTATTTGTAAAAAGGATAACTATCATAAGATGGATGTCATTGTAAGACAAAAATGACCAAAGTTTTCCTTTTTACAAAAGGTTACCGGGGAAATTAAGAATCTTAAAGATGTTTGTTGAGAAAAGAATCGGGACACATTAGTAGTATAGGTTTTGAGGGAGTTCACGTCATCGAGCATTTTTAGTGAGGGAGTTCACGTCATCGATAATTTTTAGGGGGATAGTTCACGTCAAACAATTGCAAATTGCAAATTTTAGAACTGGAAATAGAAATATTCTTGTGATTAATGTTGAAAATATTTTTATATGTTATTATTGATAATAAGCTTAAGAAAATGTCAGCTGAAAAATTGGTTATTGCTGATGAAGTATTGCAGTCTATTGCAGATTTGCTTTATTGTGATTGGGAAAGTTTGGCAATATATTTAGAATTAGAGAGCAAAGATTTGCATAGAATTCGAGGTAAAGATAAAAGTACTGTGTTACAGTCTAATATATTACAAATGTTAAATTTATGGTGGGATCGAGTGGATAAAAATGATTATTTGAACGAGTTAATTACAGCTTTATCAAGTTTGTATCGTTATGATTTGATTGAAATTGTTTTAAGTTTTATACCCAAAAATGATAAAAATATATCTGATAATATTATTCAAGTTTTATTTTTACAGTTGGCTGAGCGTTTAGTGATGGATTGGAGAAATTTAGGAATTTATTTGTCTATTTCTTTAACTGAAATAGATAATATTTTTTATGGTTTATATGAACCAAAAGTTCATCGTGCTTATGAAGTTTTAAAGGTTTTTCAATTACAATATGGTTATTTAAATTTAGATAAATTATTTAAAGTTTTGAGGCAAATGAGGAGATTAGATGTGATTGAATTTATTACTAGACATATTAGGCATTAACTTATTTGTTACATTTGGTTTCCCTCTGGTGGGAAGTTATTGTATATTGTGTCTCTCTCTAGTGGGAACGAATTGAACCTTGATGATTTATAGTGTTTGCAGACATGGTACATGACCTCCATATTGGATTGTCGTAACTTTTGAAAGTTTGTTTACATTTTTACTCCTATTTCTTAGATACTTTACGAGGCTATTGCTTGACGCCTAATTATGAAATAAACACAGGTTAAGAATTTTGCATTTTACAATTATTTAATTTGGTACGATATCGTGGTATGAAAACCGGTTGTGCGTATCTACATGCAGAATGCTGTCTTTTTGCAAGTTTGTTGTAAGAGTGTTGTGTTGCAGAGTGGTCGTTGAGCTAATCTTGAAATTTTTCGACTTTTGGAGAATGAACATAGTTTTTGAGATTAGCTTAGCGGTCATGACGTGGTTTTAGGTGATTCTAGTGTTAATGTACCCCGGTTAAAAGCCTCGGTATGGAGTAAACGCGCACTTCAGAGCAGACCCTTTTCGCGTTGTAACGGTGTGTGCGTATGCAACAGCACACTAATTTGGACATTTTGTCTATGTACGTAGGACGCTCTGGTAGAGAACGCCGAGCGGACACACTTTGTACCGGCTTACTTGATTTACAGCGACGCAGGGCGCTCCGGTAGATAACGCCGCGCTGTCTGCGAGGAATCTAGACCTCCGTGCCTGGTCTAACAATACTCGCTCTCCCGCGAGTGGGCTGGCTACCAGGCTAGTGTTAATGTAGTTTTGTGCGGAGTGACGCGAGGGTTGAGACGTACATTAACCTAGGTGATTCTAGTGTTAATGTAGCTTTGTGCGTTTATGAATATGAAATAATTTTTTTTTAAGTTACATTAAAGTATTTGTTTCAGTGTTTATTATAGCTTTAGCTTATTTTACTTTTGATTAGTGTGATATAGCTGTAAATCTAGTAATAGTGTTCTTTCACAAGTTTTATGAAATCAAGCTGTAAATCTAGTAATAAATCTAGTAATAGTGTTCTTTCACAAGTCTTATGAAATCAGTATGTTGGTCTAGGAAATTGATATTTATGGTTTGGGCACAGATCCAGGTAATCTTTTTTGTGTCAGTATGTGTATTGGTTAGAGTAATTTATATAATATTGGTGACGCAGTTGGGGCGTACGTATAGCTTGGAAGAATAAACATAATCGACTTGCTTGATTATATTGGTTTATTTGCAGAGAAGATAAGAAAGCGTTAAGATATATATATACAGTTTTGTAGCATATTAAAGCGCAAGTGTAATAATTGACAAGGTTTAATTTGGGCTATAGCACTTGTCAGTTATTATATTTGACTTTAGTGAAAACAACCACTTTATAATGCATTAATAATTGAAAGCATTTGGCTAAGAATTGTATAAACATATTAAGAATGGTTAGTACATGTACATTAAGGTTCATTTTTAAAGGTAAATAAACAGCAAACTTGAATAAATGTAAATACATTTTGCTTAAACAATAAAGTGTTGTGAACACATTAAAATTGTAGCTTTTATATAAATTGGTTAGCTGAATATTGTAAATACATTGAACTAAACAAAGTGATGCGAATATACTAAAATTGTAGCTTGGATATATAAATTTGGGTAGCTGATAAGCTGTGAACATACTAAAATTGTAGCTTGGATATATATATAAATTTGGGTAGCTGATAAGCTGTTGAGGTCTAATGGTAAGTCTAAATATGATAGTTAATTATTTCTTCTTGTGTGGTAACATACCTTCTTGGTAGAGGTACGAGGAGGGGTTTTGAGATATATATGTATGTATGTTTATTGATTTTTAAGAGTTTGCTAAGACATTTTTGAAATATTTTAAAATGAAAGTTTGTTTTATAATAAATATGCTTCAATGTTTAAAGTTTAAATGATTATATTAAATTAAGAGTGAGAGAAAGTTTATGTATTCCCTTTCAGTACCTTACATGGAAGGTTCTGGATGTTGTGTCTCGTTTCCATGTGGGTATTTTTGCTTTGTACGAGGAGGTACTGAAGGGATAAAAGTTTGAAACGACTTTATAAATTAGCAAATTATTAGATATTCAATTTTATATATTTTCGTTTTGTTTATATAAATGTAGTGAGAAAAGATAGTTTAAGTTAATGCGCGCGTTTTATAATATAAACGTATACTATTTTGGTTTATTATTAAAAATGAAAACCTATAAGCACCTTAAATACTTTCACAATCATAACATAATGTTATTGTCTTGTGATTGGCTGAGACTAATAAAGAGGGTATAAAAGCTTTGTGTTGATCTTTTGCGCGCATTTCTTTGGTGTGGTTAATTGTAGTGTGGTAAAGAGCGCCGTTGGGCCCGCGTTGGGCGCAAGTGCGTGCTTTGTTAGGCGTAAGTGCAAGTTTGTGGAGATTGATATTTTCGGAGGTGGTTGTGGAGATTGACGTTTCTAGAGGTGGTTGGAAATTGCTTTCTTGGTTTGGAGATTGACGTTTTTAGAGGTGGCTGGAAATTGCTTTCTTGGTTTGTGGAGATTGACGTTTTGATTTTAGCTAGCGTTAAGCGCTAGTTGAAATTATTTTTGGTCTGTTTTACTTAAGATAATTTTAGTTAGGTGATTGTTGGTTGTTGCTTTTGCTTTTGTTGAAATTTCAGCTTTATAGTTTTGCGACTTAGAGCTTCAAGATCAAGCTTGGCGTCATTCATCACAGGCACATTATAAACAGGTAAGTGTACTTATTTATTTATTTGTGAGAAATATTGAATTGTATTGTATTTAGTGTGGTACCGAACAGGTAAGTGTATTTTTAGAAATATGAAACAATACGTGTATTGTGATATAATATGTTCTGAAAGTTCAAATTTTAAAAATGTTTCTGAAAGTTCAAATTTTAAAAATGTTTCAGTTAATTCTCAATATTTAGCTTATTATGATTTTTTTGTCAGGTCTAAGTATTTTCAGGTGCAAAGTATAGAAAGGGATAATAATTTGAAACCTATTCGAGTTTGTATATGTATTTTTCAGAATAGTTTGAATAAGTCTGTGGTGTTAAAGGAGCATAATTAAGATGTCGCATGATAAGGTTTATGTTGTTAGGCTTTCTGAAAAGGCTAATCTTCCAAAGAGAAGTTCATTATTTTCAGCAGGATTAGATTTGTATAGTGCTTATGATTATATTTTACCAGCAGGAAAAAAACTTGAAATTAAAACAGATTTACAGTTTGAGTTTCCTGAAAAATGTTATGGAAGAATAGCATCTAGATCTAGTCTTTCTAAATATTATTCTATTGAAGTTGGAGCAGGAGTTATTGATGAAGATTATAGAGGAAATGTTAGTATTATTTTGTATAACTTTGGAAATTTAGATTTTCTTATTAAGGCTGGTGATAGGATTGCTCAAATTATTTTAGAGCGTTATTCAAATGCCAGTGTTTATGAAGTACAAGAGTTAAGCAAAACTGATCGTGGTTGTAAGGGGTTTGGTTCTAGTGGATATTGTTAAAGTGCTAAGGGTTTTATTTTACAAGTTAATAGGAGGTGAGGGAGTAGGAGAAGGTGAGGGAGGAGAAGGTGAGGGAGAAGAAAAAGTTTTAAAAGTAGTCATTTCAATTTCTTCTTGTACTACGCTAATAGATTCAAAGCTTTCAGAGTTTAGAGAATTGAAACTGCTAGTGTATTCAGAAGGTGCTTGTGCTTCATTAACATTAACATTAATATTAAATCGAGATCTCATATGAAGTGTGGTTCGCTGAATAGATCGAATTCTATATTGTTCAAATTTGTTTTGCCAAGTTTTTCTGAAAAGTTTATAAAGAATAAAAGATGTTAATATAATACCAAAAAGAACTAAGAAAGATAAGATTCCTGCTATAATATCAGCTACTGGTACGATATTTTTTGGAGTTGATTTGTCAATAGGTTTAGGTGTAGATGCGAAAGATGCGTTAGGTGTTTTTGGTTCATTTGAAAATGTTGTATTTATAGGTATAGTGACTTGTGGTTGGCTTGAACTGATAAATGTAGAGGTTTGCGCTAGACTTGTAGGATGCGGTTGGCTTGAAGTACTGATAGAGGTTTGCGACAGACTTAAAGTACTGATAGGTGTGGAGGTAGTAGAGGTTTGCGGTAGACTTGAAGTACTGATAGGTGTGGAGGTAGTAGAAGTTTGTAGCCGATTTGAAGTAATAGGTGTGGAGGCTTGCGATAGACTTGAAGTTTTGGGTGAGCTGAAAGTATAAAGTATTTTGCAAATAATAAATTACATACAGATTAATATTTTATAAAACTTTTGTTAGAAGTTAGGTTGGATATGATGCTAGATTTGTTGTTAAAGATATTAGTAGTTTTATAAATCTCTTGAAATTAGTGGACTTAGAGTTTGTTTGAGTTACTTGTGTTGTAGAAATGTTCTTCAGATGAATAAGTCTAATAGTTGACTAGTTTCAGAGCATTCATGAGACTTAGAGGACTTAGAAAATTTCTTAGTTTATAGATATTGCATTGAGATTACCAGACTTATAGATTGGTGACTGGTAAAGTTTCTGAGTTGGGTGACTTTTCACAGAATTCCTTTCTAGTATCTTTGACTTATTTTCTTGTGAGAAGGGCTCTAGAATTTTACTACAGAAAATATGAAAAGGTTTAACCATCCACGGTGGAATTAAATCTCTTAAGATTAGTGGACTTAGAGTTTGTTTTAGTTACTTGTGTTGTAGAAATGTTCTTTAGATGAATAAGTTTGATAGTTGAATAGTTTCAGAGCAATTGTGAGATTTGGACTTAGAAAATTTCTCAGTTTGTAGATATTGTATTGAGATTACCAGACTAATAGATTGGTGACTGGTATTAAATTGTGATAGGCTGAATAGGGATTATAAATATTAGTTTAGATAAAGCTATTAAAACATATGTTGCTAGATTTGTTGTTAAAGATATTAGTAGTTTTAAATTATGATAGGCTGAATAGGGATTATAAATTATATATTTACATGGACCAACTTGAAGTACGTGGCTGGCTTGAAGTAATAGGTGTAGAGGCTTGTGACAGACTTGTTGAAGTTTTGGGTGAGCTGAAAGTATAAAGTATTTTATAAATAATAAATTACATATAGATTAATATTTTTGTTAGAAGTTAGGATGGATATAATGCTAGATTTGTTGTTAAAGATATTAGTAGTTTTAAATGAAACTTAAGCAGTTAGCATGAGTGACTTTTACGTAACTATGATGTTTGTTGCTTTGTTTAATATTAAAAGGTTCAACTTAGTTTACCATATAGGAATGTTAGGAGGAAGCATGCTGTTTTATTTTTAGGTTTAGAGTGCATTTTAAGACCAATAACTTACATGGTATTTGGAAATGAAGATGCTGGTTTCATAGATGTAGTGGTTGTACTTAAATCATTAGTTTGAGTCTTTAATGCGTCAGTGAAATCGTGAGTTGTTTTTGTTTCAGTTAAATCAAATAGGGCATTAGTTGTCTTCAAGGCATCAGTTGTTTCAATTGCTGAACTAAATAAAAAAATTACGATTAGTTTGGTTAATATAGTTAGGACGGTGCAAAGTGAATATTGTTTAAGGTAGAAGTTAGATGTCGCCACTGCTTTTGCAGTTAGCATGTGACTTTCACAAAGACTATGATGTTTAATATTAAAAGGAGGTTTAACTTACGTTTGTCATATAGGAATGTTAGGAGGAAGCATGCAGTTTATTTTTTTAGGTTTAGAGTGCATTTAAGACTAATAACTTACATGGTATTTGGAAATGAAGATGCTGGTTTCATAGATGTAGTGGTTGAACTTAAATCATTAGTTTGAGTCGTCAATGCGTCAGTTGTAGTTAAATCAAATAGGGCAATAGTTGTCTTCAAGGCATCAGTTGGTTCAATTGCTGAGCTAAATAAAAATTACGATTAGTTAGGTTAATATGGTTAGGTTGGTGTAAAGTGAATATTGTTTAAGGTAGAAGTTAGACGACGTTACTGCTTTTACAGTTAGCATGAGTGACTTTTACGTAACTATGATGTTTAACTTAGTTTGTCATATAGGAATGTTAGGAGGAAGCATGCTGTTTTATTTTTAGGTTTAGAGTGCACTTAAGACTAATAACTTACATGGTATTTGGAAATGAAGATGTTGGTTTCATAGAAGTTGGTTTTTCTGTTGCTTTTAATCTGAATAAAAATTAATGTTTAGAATTTATTCTTAAATTCAAAAGATTAGAAAACTTTGGATATGAAAGGTATTTATATAATGTTTAGAATTTAAGAAACTTGTTAAGCTAAAATTTAAGAAACTTAGAAGGTATTATATTTGAATAATTTTATACTGTTAATATTAAGTGAGTTAAGCCTATACTTACATGCATTTTCCTGCTTCGCATTGAAATGTAATTCCACTTGTTTTGATAACTGCAAGGAATGGGAAGACATCTATGTCGTATTTGATGAATTGTTGCTGTGATGTGGCGGGGGAAATTAGAAAGATTTGCGTAGTTCTTAGCGTTATGTGTGTGAAAGTTGTCGGTAAACAGTAGCAGATAAGCGTGTCCAAGTTGTCGGTTAAGGAGCAGTCGTTTCTGACAGAACAACCTAGAGTTTTCGTCAAAATGGTTAGGAAGAGAAGCAGGAATACTAGTTTGGTCGACATGATGGTTCTGCGCATTTGATTTACTTTAGAGATGAAGTGAGTGTTGGTCGGCGTGTTCTAGATTTAGATTTATCAATAAGTTTAAGGGCATTAATGTAAGAAATAGTTTCCATTGATTACGGGCTGTAACTTAGTCCACACTTATCAAGTATTTTTATGTAGGCTTGGCTTGGAGTAGATAAACTTGTCTGAGGTTCACTTGGTACTAAATAATTTGTGTTGAGAGGTTCCCTCTGGTGGCTAGGCATCAACTATAGACATGTGCTGGAAGGTTCCCTCTGGTGGCTAAGCATTAACTGTAGACAGAATAGAGACTTAGCTTTTACGCTGATTAGCTTTTACGCTGGGCGTTATTTGATTAATGTTTTGACTAGATTTGAGACATACTAGGGTGGGGTCTTTTTTATGCTTGAATTTATAGATTTTTCATTAAGTACCTTCTCGCCTGTGTTTGGTGTTAACCAATTTAGATTATATTGGTTTTTTGCCTAAGTTTAGACAGATGTCTAAAGACGCTGTTAACACCTGTAGTAGAGATGAACAGTGTGACGTTAGGCCTTTAGGCTTAGTTTGGGTAATGTAGTGAGGGTTCCCCAGTGAATGACAACACTGTTCATGTCTTATTACAATAGGTAGCTAATGCCCTCTGGTGGATTGATGTTTAGACGCTTAGATAACGTATTGTCGTATCGCGTTATTTGTTTTCTGACCGCTTACGCACTTCATATATGTGACCGCAGGCGTCGCCACCTACGTTTTTATAGGCAATACGTTAGGTGGCGCAGCGGCGCTGTTTATCGGTGGATTTTAATGACAGGATCGGAAAGAAGAGATTTTGCCGCTTAGTCAAGCAATGCTTCTAAAAAGGGCAAGTTGCGCAAAATTACCTTATCTCAGCATAGCTACAGTGTTGTGGTGATGGAGCATTGTGCATCAATTGCACTGTGATAATTCTGGTACTTTAGAGAAACAGCCTTGGCAAAATGTGTCATAGATATGTTCAAGTAGTATATTGTGGTTAAGTTATGATATGGGTTAAATTTATATATTTGTGTTAATGTTTATTTTTAAGATATATAAGGCGTTTAAGGTAAGTTTATTTGAATATGCATGAAGCTTTGTGCTTAAATAAGCTTATGATTGTTATATTTGGTGTTTGCTTTTGCTTAGGAGGTAGGTGTACAGAGGATTAAAGATTGTTTTTAAGGCTTAAGGTTAGTTTACAAATGATTGTTATACATTTTGAGAAAAGTGTTTATGAGCCTTATTGTTCTTGTTACTTTTGTTTAGTTATAAATAAAGTATTAAAGGAAGGTGAAAATATAGGTAAGCTTATTGCTGCATGTCCTAATGGTACATTAATAGATTTTTCTAAAATAGAACAAATCACAGAATTAGTACAGGAATTGAATAGATTTCTTTTTAAATTAAGTTTAAAAAGATTAGTTTTGACATTTATTTTGAATAAATTTCCTAAATTAACACCAGAAGATGTAGATCAGTTAGAGATTCCTGGTATTTTGAAAAAAGATATTACTAATTTTGAGGAAGAGGAATCTAGGCAATTTGATGAAGTTGCAAATACAACAACGTTTGTTTTGTTGATTCGGCATCATGTTGGTTTTCGTGTTAAAATAGAACAAGTATTAGAAATTTTTGATTTTTGAACTTATATACATTGGTAGGTATGAGACGTGTGTTTTATTTTTATAGATATAGGTACGATACAATTAATAAGAAATTTTGTAAATTAGTTTGTTCATGTATAGATTGTCAGTTAATATTGGTTAATTTTCGATACAAGAAAGCATATAAACTGTTTTTTAATTTAAATCAAATTATTACAAGACATGAAATTCATAATTTAAGTGCTAAAATTTGCGAGTATTGCAAAGCTAAACCAGATTTTTATTTAACAATGTCTTCTGATTTTTTATTGGGTTATTCAGAATTTTTAATAAATATAGCTCAGATTTATCTTATTGTAATGAAACACGCCTCCTTTAGATTGGGTTACAAGTATCGATAGTATATATTAATGCAAGTAGATTATAGTGTAAACTTGGTTATTTTTGGTTTAAATTTTACTCCAAATATTCATTTTGATATTCCGTATATTTATAAAAGTATAAAGAATAGTTTTTTATATAGAGGATCATTAACTTGTAAAAATAAATTGTATACTTTGAAGATTACACGTAATGGATTTTGTTCAATTTATTTAAGAAGAAATTTTTCAAGTTTATTACCAAATATTAAGATAATAGCTTTAGAAGTTTATGAGTATATTAGGGACTTTTGTGAACAGGAAATAGTTAGTGTAAATATAACTCCAAAGAACATTCAAATTACCTTTCAACTTGTATTTAAAACAACACCGGATTTTAAGGTTTTTTGTATAAAAATTGCAGATTGTTTTGAAAAAGAATATGAATTTGAAATTAAAGAATCTAATTCTAGTGAATCTATATGGTTGCCTTATGTAAATAATAGTTCATATTTTTCAAGTTTACGTATCAAAATTAAAGGTAAAAGTAAATGTATTTTCACGTTTTTATATTCTTATAAAGGAAGTTGTTTAACTGATAATGTTTTAGATTTTAAAAGAGTTTGTGATAGTTTGAGATTGTGTTATTTAAATAATTTACATTTATGGCCGCCGGAGTGTTAGATAGGTTACTTTTGTTAATTATAGAATTTCTTTTAAGACATAATGAAGAAAATAAATTATTTTGGAATAAAGTTCGGACAGATAATTCACATTTTTTTAGTTTTTGTTTTCAACTTTTAACAGAATGTGAGAATGAAAGGAAAAAAATAAATATTCTTAAAGAAGAATTAAAGGTTGAACTTTTGTCTGCTTTAAGAAATCAAGATATAACGAGAAATTTAGCCTTTAGAATTTTATCTAGTGAAGATGAAACTATTAAGCTGGACTTGCGTTCTTCACAAAGTTCAATTATTCAGTGTCTTGTTGATATTCTTAGAATAAATATAACTGTTTATCGAAGTGATTCTCGATCATTTAATTTTACATGTTGTACAGAATTGTTTCGTATAGGTTCACCTTTTGTTATTCAATGGAGTAAAGTAGAAAATGCTTTTATAGAAGTAGCTTTAGATTATCATATGTCAAAATATAATTCATTAATTGAGTTTCCAAAACATAAAGTGAAAAGCAAAAAGCGTAAGCATGAATATAAAAGTGCTGAGTTTTTATCTTCTACTTCAGATTCAGATTCAGATTGTAAAAAACAAATACATGGTCAAAAAAGTACTTGTACGAAATCTTTAGGTTTTCATACTAAGAAAAAAGCAAGAGTTGAAAATTTTGAGAAAGCTGTAACTAAAGAAAAGGTTATTGATAGTGATTCATCTTTGGCTCGAGATTTGTCACTATCAGAAAGTGAAAATGATGATTATGATGATAAAGCTAAGAAATTGGAATCAGAATTAGAGCTTGAAAAAAGAGATGATTTTATGGGCGAACTAAACAAATTACAGCAATCTAATAATGATATGAAATTTCATAAGAAATCTCAGAAAAAAGATGTTATGGTAAATGTTTCAGAAACAGGAAAACATTTACAGGATTTTTCACCATATTCTGATTTGTATTCTGATAATTTTAATAAGATAGAATGTAATATAGATAAGTTTGTAGAAATAACTGAAAGGTTGAAAAAACACGCCTTAGTTCTTCAAAATAACTTACTGCCAGGAAATATTGAGAATTGCTTGTGTTGTCCTGTTCATTGTGCTCAAGCTTTAGTTAAGGCTACAAAAGATAAGCGAGGACCAAAAAAAAAAAATTAGAATGTTCATATTGTAAGAAAGAGTTTATATCTTTAAGTTTATTGCGTTTACATATTTTGGTTAAGCATTCTAATTATGATCCTAAGAATCATATATTTACACCAGTTCCTTTGAGATCTTCTTTAGTAATATTAAAAAAGTATCATCCTGATTAAATTTATTATATATTTATTTAGGAATTTCAAGTTGATAAAAGTAAGTATTTGAAATGGATACTGCTTGTTCAAAAAGTTTTGCTCGCTTGATGAAAAGGAGCTTGTATTTTTGTGCTTTAGTGTCATTTTATTTTGGTAAGTTAAATTTACCTTTGTTAATTGAAATTCCTAGCCAAGAATTTTTATCTGAAGATGAGTGTTTACAATTAATAGAAATATTAAGTGAAGAACTTACAGATGATGCATGTTTTTTAAAGTTGAAATATTTTTCTTGCGCGAGTCTTTTATTTTTTTCATCGTATTTTCAATGTGATATTGTTTTAGATTTTATTTATTTATCCATGTGGGAAAATGATAAAAAAATAATTGAAGTTTTAAGAAAGTCAATTTATTTTTATGGTTTAAAAGATTGTTTCACAAAGGTAGTTTTGGATTCAGTAGCATCGTATTTGTATATGTCAGTAGATGATGTGATTGATTTAGGACATTTATGGGAAATTAATAATAATAGTAGTCCTAATTGTTCAATGAGGTTGTTAGCTAAAAAGTTAAGAGATACTAGGCGGTGTCGTAGGTTACTTTTTTCTTTTTTTACATTACCTTGTGCTCAATGCCATTCACGAATTATTTTTAATTATAAAGGTTCAGATAATACAGTTTTTTTAAAGTGTTGTAAAAGACCTATTCATATTTCAAGATGTTATGAACATTTTATTTCTTCTAGTTTTGATTTGCAGGTTTATTGTCCCTGCTGTAGAACTCCTTGGCGAAATGCATTACCCCAAATAGAAACAGCTTCGAGGAAAAGGTGTTTAGAAGATTTTCTTATGCATATGAGAGATTATCCTAAACACATAAGAACATATTCTTCTTCAAAATTAATGCGAAATGTGAAAGTTCAAAAGGAAGACTGATGAGGCAAAGTGATTAAATTGTGATGTGATTAGGATTGATATTAGATTTTATAGATTTGTTTTAATAAATATTTAAAATGTTGCAGAACGAAGAACTAGAATCATTCAATTATACAGTAGTTTCAAATGTACCACATTCAGTAAGAGAAAATAAGACAAGTCATTTTTATACTGAAATACCAGCTACACGTGAATGTAAAGGTTACTGGGAAGTAGCCTTATTGGAGATTGATTTTTTGAAATCGTGGTATAATGTACCAGAGCATCCAGAGCAATCTAGAACTTATGTAATTGTGCGAGATATTTTTGATTTAAAAGACCAAACAGTAGAACAAATTAATTCATTAGATGAAGTTGTTCCTAATTCTATAAAAAAAGTAAATAAGGTATTTGCTTTAAAGTTTGGAAATTATGAAATTAAGGATATGATAAGTGAAATGAATGAAAAATTTGCTAAATTAAAAATGGAAGTAAATGAAGCTCAACCTACTTATAAAAATTATAAAAGATATACTAAACTTTATATTGATAATCAAAATTTAATTTGTACTTTATATGTAGGTACAGGAGATGTAGTTATTTTGTCTGAATATATTGCTACGGTTTTACGCTTAAATAATTGTGAAGGAATTAAAAAGTATACTTCAAGAGTTACTGTTAATGGTGAGAAAACATTTACAAATTTTATTGAGTTTAGAGGACCACCTTTATTGAAAAAGCCACCTTCTACTGAAAATGAATTAGATTCTGAAGGAAATCCAATAAGGGATGAAGAAATTTTAATAAAAGGTTTTAATGATGTAATATCTCTTAATAGGAAGGGACCATATAATGAGCTTTTTCAACCACAATATGGAAAAGATTATGTAGGAAATGGAGTTCCAGTTTTTCCAACAGACACTTCAAATATATACATTTATTCTAATATTGTTGATTATGAGTATGTAGGTAACATTCAAACAAAATTACTTAGAACTGTTAGGGCTAGTGGAGTATTTGGTGAACATATTAAGCACACTTATTCCCATCCATTGTATAAGAAATTAGCTTATGATAGGTTGCAGGATATAGAAATACAAATTAAAACTGATGATGGACAGCTTGTTAAATTTGAATATGGAATTGCTGAGTTAATTTTGCGTTTTAGAAGATTAAATAGATAAAAAAATAAAATGAATGAAATAAAGAAAAGAAAAGCTTTTGGTAAACTGTTAAGAAGTTATGATATAGTTCCTTTTCAGCGTGCTATAGATATAGAATTATTTTTTCAACGCAAGTTTAAAGTTTTACTAGAAAAAATTAAGAAAGGTTTATTGAGGCATGGTGGCATAAAATTTCAAATTAGTCTTAATGTTGTATTAGGTAAATATAAATTGGATACATCAAGGTATTATGAAATTAAACCTTGGTTTCAAAGCAATATGACTCAAGTTTTAACATTTTTATCTGTAAAAGAAAAAATGATACAAGCTATAAGAATACTTTTAGCATTTTTTGATGGGTTTATTCAGATGGGTTCAGGTTGGTTTTTAAAACAAATTAATGTTTTACGTTTATCAGTTTATAAATGTAATCCTTTTGGAGGGTGTGCATCTGTTTCATTACCAATTCCTAATAAACATTCTATTCTTAATATACGATGTTCTGATGACAAGTGCTTTTTGTATTCTGTGTTAGCTGCTTTTAAAAAGTGTGTAAATCCTAATAGATTTACATCTTATTTAGGTTTAGTAAGTTCTTTAAATTTAAAGGGTCTTTCTTTTCCAACTAAAATAAGTGAGATTCCAAATTTTGAGAAAAATAATAATTTAACGATAAATGTTTTTGGGTTATTTAGTCAAAATGAAATGGGATTTGTAAATAATAATAAATATTTACCGTATCCAATGTATATTTCAACAAGCTTTGATGATAAACATCGCAAACATATTAATTTACTTTTGTACAAAAATCATTATATGTTAATTCGAAATATTAATTCATTCATAACACCATTTTATTGGAAAAAAACAAGGTATTTTTGTAATAAATGTTTAATTTCATTTAGAGATAAAGTTGGTTTACAACTTCATAGTAAAGCAAATTGTACAAATAAAGTTT
Organism: Lepidonotus clava; assembly: GCA_936440205.1. Classification (NCBI taxonomy): domain Eukaryota; kingdom Metazoa; phylum Annelida; class Polychaeta; order Phyllodocida; family Polynoidae; genus Lepidonotus; species Lepidonotus clava. The sequence continues at coordinate 14,696,604 of OW387147.1, forward strand.
ATACTGGACAAACTTATAAGCTTCCTTTAATAGGTGAAAAAGAAATGTTTCGAAATCTTTCACGACAAATAAAAAATCATTTTATTATTTATGCTGATTTTGAAACATTAAATAAAAATGTAAATAAGTTAAAAGGTAAGTCTATTATGAAAACAAGACATGAATTAAATGCAGTAGGTATTTTATTTTTATCAAAGTATAGTAAGTATTCTAAACCACCTTTTCTTTATATTGGTCCTAATGTTCTTAAAAACTTTTTTGGATATATTTATCAAGTGCGTGCAGAGATATCTTGTATTTTTGAAAATGATAGAAAACCTTTAACTTTAAATTCACAGGATATTTTACATCTCGCTAAGCAAAAAGCTTGTTATCTTTGCGGAGTTTCTTTTGCTAATTTAGGAATTAAAAGAGTTGTAGATCATGAGCATTTAGGTAGGGAAGGAAAAGGTAGAGATGTTAATTATGCTTGTAATAGATGTAATTTAGTATGTAGTGCATTGAAATTTACAAATTTTAAAATTCCTATTGTTATGCATAATGCTATGAACTATGATTTACATTTTATTGTTAAAAATATGTACAAGTATTTAAAACAACTTAATGTTCAAGTTATTCCGCGTTCATCAGAAAAGTTTTTAGCTATGTTTTTAGATAATTTTGTTTTTATTGATTCTTTTCAGTTTCTTCCAAATTCATTATCTAATCTTGCTGAATTATTAGTTAAAAAAGATACATTAGATTTAAAAGAAACTAAAAAGCATTTTAAGGAAAAGATGTTACCATATGTTATAAGAAAGGGAGTTATGTGCTATGACTATATAGATTCGTGGGAAAGGCTGGATGAGAAGGAATTACCTTGTCGTGAGGCATTTTTTAATAGTTTAACTAATCAAAGTATTTCTTCTTTAGATTATGATCATGCAATTAAAATGTTTAAAATTTTAAAGTGTAAGAATATAAAAGATTATTTAAGACAATATTTAAAAATAGATGTATTACTATTAGCTGATGTTTTTGAATCATTTAGGGAAAAGTCATTAGATTTTTATGGATTAGATCCAGCTAAATATTTAACAGCTCCATCTTTGAGTTATGATGCTATGATGAAGTTTACAAAGGTTAAGTTTGATTTAATTAATGATATTGACATGTTTAATTTTTTTGAAGATGGTATTCGAGGAGGTATGACAAATGTAGTTCAAAGATTTGCAAAAGTGAGAAAAGAAACTGAGCATATAGTTTATTATGATTGTAATAATTTATATGGATTTGCTATGGTACAACCTTTACCTTACAAAAATTTTGCTTGGGTTGATCCGAGTAAATATGATAGTTTTGATGTAACTAAAGTTCTTGATGATGCTCCTATAGGATATATTTTAGAGGTAACTTTAGAGTATCCTGATTATTTACATGATTTTCATAATATGCTTCCTTTGGCTCCTGAAAAGCTTGCAGTGAATTTTTTTCAATTGTCACCATATGCTAAAAATATTTTGGAAGGTTTAGGTAAACGCTATACTAAAAGCTGTATGAAATTAATTTCAACTTTATGTCAAAAGGAAAAGTACATTATACATTATAGGAATTTAAAATTGTATTTAAGTTTAGGTTTAAAAATTTCTAAAATTTTTAGGATAGTATCCTTTTCTCAGTCATGTTGGATGAAACCATATATTGATTTTAATAACCAAAAGCGGAAAGAGGCTACTTCAGATTTTGATAGGGAATTTTTTAAACTTATGAATAACTCTACGTTTGGCAAATGTATGGAAAATGTAAAAAGAAGAATTAAAATGGTATTAACAACCAATCAAAAGTCATGTGCCTCTATGATTAAAAAGCCTCTTTTTCATTCTTTACATATTTTTAATTCAAATTTTGTTGGGATACAGTATAAGAAAAATATAGTAGAATTGAATAAACCTATTTATATTGGTTTTACAATATTAGATTTATCGAAAATGCATATGTTCAATTTTCATTATAATGTCATTTTAAAAACATTTGGTTTAAAATCTGTTCAGCTTCTTTATACTGATACTGATTCACTAATATATTATATAGATCATAAACATTTTTATAGATTACTTTATGATATTAGGGATTATTTTGATTTTTCAAATTTAGAAACAAATAATTTATTATATTCTTTAAAAAATAGAAAAGTGTTAGGTAAATTTAAAGATGAAACAGCTGGAGTAGAAATTAAGGAATTTGTTGGTTTAAGACCTAAAATGTATTCTTTTCTGTTAAATTCAGGAAAGAATATAAAAAGAGTTAAAGGAATTAGAAGGAGTTGTGTAGACAAGCTTTTACATTCAGAATTTAAACAAGTTTTAAAAGAAGCATCTGAATCTTTTGCTACCTTTCACTGTATACGCAGTTATAAGCACGATGTGTTTACTTTAAAAGAAACAAAGTTAGCTTTATCGCCTTTTGAAGATAAACGTTGGCTTTGTTCAGATGGAGTGCACTCTTTAGCATATGGAAATTATAAATTAAGGTCTAAAAAAAGAGTAAAAGAAGAGGAAGATAAAACAATATGTAAAGTTCAAAGGAAAGCATAGGAAATATTCCTGTGATTAGTGATTTTATAGTAGGTAAATAGTAATTTTATAGTAGTTATTAGTTTGTTTATTAAATATAGAATTAATTATGGCTTCAAAGGAGGAAACAATATCACGTTATGTTTTGTCTTTTGGAAGAAAGAAAAGACTAGATTTAACAATATTTAAAGCAGAAGTATATGTTCATTTCAGTGATTTGTTGAAAGATAATAAAAGTTTTACAGTAACTAAGGACGAGTTAGGTGAGTTGTTTGGGTTAAAGAGGAAAATAGCTATAAGACTAAAGAAATTAGATCATGAGGCAAGAAAGCAGAAGAAACAGAAAAAATTAAATGATTTTTCAACTGATGAGGACAGTGAAATAGAGGAAAAGAAGAAAAGTAAGAAACAAGCTAAAAAACAGAATACAGAGTTGGAAAAAATTGGAGTTTCTAGCGAAGAAGATATGCAAAGTATAAGTTTTTAAATGATTAGGTAGATATATATTAAGCTTAATAGAATAGTATTGCAGCAAAACTAGCTTGTGATTAGCTAAATTTTTGGGATTTAAGCAAGCCTAAAGGTGAGCATTAATGTAAGTTTACATTTTATAAATATTTAAACAGAAATTTTTAAGATGGAGGTGTGTTTTTATTGTGGTAGTGAGGAATCTTTGGTTCAGGGTAAGAAGTACTGTATTTCTTGTGAAGATAGTCTTTTTAAGGAGTGCATAAGATGTCATAAGCCTTATGACCATCCTAGATATTTTCAATTAGACTTAAATAGATGCAATTCGTGCCAAAAGAAATATATAAAGGAAAAGGAAAAAAATTTAATAAAACAGAGTGAAAAGAAGTCTTTAAATGAAGAAAGTGATCAAGAAAGTGATGCAACAGTGCAACTGTTTTCAAAGTTTGATGAAAGTGAAGAAGATATAACTAAGAAAGTTGATGAAGATATTCCAAAAAAGGCTAAGAGAAAGTTTAAGAAGAAGGAAATTCAAAATAATGAGGTTGATGAAGAAAGTGAAGAAGATATAACTAAGAAAGTTGAAGACATTTCAAAAAAAGCTAAGAGAAAGTATAAGAAAAAGGAAATTCAAAATCAAAATGAGGTAAATCAGGATGAGGAAACTGTAGCTAAGAATAATGAAAATGGAGAAACTGTAGCAAAGAAAAAGAAGGTTACAGGAGGTAGAGCTAAAAAAAATATTGAAAATGCTTCTAATATGAAGAATGAAGAAACTACATTTGTGAAGCAAAAAAATTTAAATGCTAAAAATCAACAAAATAAGGATGCAATGGTATATGGATTAATTCCATTAATGGTTATAAGAAATGACAAAAAAGGAAAGAATTTTTTTAATATAATTCAATAAGTAGTTATATTATATTATTATATTATATATTATAATGAATGCACATGAAATAAATGTTTCATGTTCGTTTTTTGTGGAGGTGTTTTGCTTCTTGGATAACCGAAGCAAAGTGTAAATATGTATAATACATGTCAATATTTATCTTTTTTTATGGCGTTTATTGTATTGCTTGTGCATATGTTTGGAGTCCCGACTTTGCACAGCTTAGAAGATAGACGTTGTAATTTAGGGTAAATGACAGTTGAATAGTATAAATTAGTTAAGCTTAATGAATAGTATAAATTAGTTTAGCTTGAAAATAAACAATGTAATATTATAAATAATTTTGCTTAAGATAAGATTAGAATGTAAAGGTAGATGTGTATTTAAAATGGCAATGAATCAAAGAGATAAGTTAAATGTACTTATATCTATTTATTTTAATTCTAGGCATCCTTCTTCATTTTCTTCTATTAATAAGTTATATAAAGCTGCAAAACGTGTTAATGAAAATATAACTTTAAATGATGTTAAAACTTTTTTACAAAATACAAGAACTTATACTTCTTTTAAACCAATTATAAAAAATTTTTTAAGAAGAAAAATAATAGTAAGAGGTAAAAATGATCAATGGCAATTAGATCTAATAGTTCTTCCAAAGTTGAAACAATACAATGATGGAAACATTTATATATTAGTTGCAATAGATTGTTTTTCGAGATTTGCTTATGTAGAACCAATGAAATTAAAGACTTCTAGCACAACTAAATTAGCATTTGAAAAAATATTAAAAAGAGCTAAAGTGAAACCTAGAATAGTTCAAACAGATTTAGGTTCTGAGTTTAAGGGAATTTTTAGTCGCTTTTTAAAGCAAAATAAAATACATCAATTTTCTACTTTTCAAGATCCCAAATGTGCCATAGTGGAAAGATTTATAAGAACTTATAAAAATAAATTATTTAGATTTTTAAAAGCAAATAAAACTAAAAGATATCTTAAGGCTTTACAACCTATTGTTTCAAGTTACAATTGTACAAAACATCGAACTTTAGGTATAAGTCCTATTGAAGTTAATAAAAATAATCAGCATGACTTATGGTTAAAACAATATAAAGATCATCTTTATTCTAAAAGAATAGATTTAAACTTAAAAATTGGAGATAAAGTAAGATTAAGTAAATATAGAAGGACTTTTAATAGAGGATTTTTATCAAATTGGAGAAAAGAAATATTTAAAATAGCTTTTATATTAAATACAAAACCTGTAACTTATGTTTTACAGGATAGAAATAATGAATTATTACAAGGAGGAGTATATAAAGAAGAAATGTCTAAAGTAAAAGGTTGAATATTAATTCGTGTAAGATTACAAGGAGGAGAGGAGTATATAAAGAAGAAATGTCTAAAGTAAAAGGTTGAATATTAATTCGTGTAAGATTAAGGAAATATTTACAAAATTTAATCCGTGTACAATGGCGTTTGAAGGTCAATTTACTATTTTTGATGCTAGATTAAAAACACCATTTTCATTAATAATAGCTGGACCAAGTAATTGTGGAAAAACTACTTTTGTTATTGATTTGTTAAAAAATGATTCAAGGATAGTTGATAATGAATTTGATTATATTCTATGGTTTTATGGAGAAACTTTTCCACGTGATCCATATTTACAATTAAGAAATGTTCAATTTTATAACGGATTACCGGAGTCTTTTAATAGTTTAATAGATTCTAATAAAAGAGGACTAGCAATTTTTGATGATTTAATGGCTGAATGTGGAAATAATAAGTTAGTTTCAGAATTTTTTACCAAGCGAACACATCATGAAAATGTAAGTGTTATTTTTATTTCGCAAAATTTATTTCATGATGGTAAGGAAAGAAAAAATTTAACTAAAAATGCTACCTATTTATGTATTTTCAATTCGCCATTAGACCAAACTATAGCTTATTCTCTTGCTAGAAAATTAATGCCTAAGAATCAACGCTGCTTTGTTAATATATTTACACATGCTGTTGATAGACCGCACGGCTATTTATTTATAGATGGCCATCAACAATCACCTAAAAATGCTATGTTTCGTACAAATATGTTTGGAGATGTTCAACATTGTTTTACTTTGAATAGAAGTTAAATAACAAATACCATTAAGATTATGTACTTGTTGAATAGAAGTTTAATAACAAATACCATTAAGATTATGTACTTGAAAGAAGACAAAAAAAGAAAGCAATTTTATTGTTTGTTTGACAAAGGTATAAAACAAAATTGAAATATTTATTTATTTGTATTATTATTATTAGTTTACATTGAGTCACGATTAATTTTACACACTAAAGAAATGTCTTTAAGATTATGTACATAATAAACTTAAATTATTTAAAGTAAAATGGGTAGGTTAAAAAAGACAAAGAAAGAAAGCTATGCTCATAAGCATAGACATTTTCTTGTTTTAGTATGTGAGGCACATAGCAAAAAGAAGAGAAATAGAATTCTTGATTCAGCTGATGCTGAAGATATTTATGCAATTTGTGATTGTGTCTATAATGTTTTGAAAGGAAATATACCTATAAAGAAGTCACATTATCATAAGTTAAAGAAATTTAAAAAAGTTTTAAGAGAAGTGGTAAAACAAAAAATGCCTTTTAAGAAACGTAAAGAAGTTTTAAAACAGAAAGGAGGATTTTTACCACTTTTACTTCCAATTATAGCTGCATCTGTTGCAGCAGGTATAAGTAATGCATAATATTGATTAATTTTTGTATGATTAACAAGAATTAACTTGAAATTAAAATTACCAAAATGGCTACTTTTAAAGAAAGTATAATAATTCCTTATGCAATGTTTAAAAGCTGTACCTTTAGTGAAGAAGTACCTAGTCATAATGAACTTTATACTTTAAAAAGACAAAAAGATTTAATGCAGGAGCGTATGTTTAATAAAAAGCCTTATTCTGTTCATACAACATATATACCACCTCCTGTAAAACCAGCTTTAACTAAGGATTTAAATTTAGAGGGAAGAAGAACTGAAGATGATAAAAATAATTTAAAGCCAAGTACTTTTAAAATATTAAAAGGAATTTCAGTGTCACAAAGACCAAATGCACAAAGTATTTTAGATAAAATTTTGGAAAATAATGGAACATGGAATGCTGAGGGAGAAATAAATTTACAGGGCAAAGTTATCAAAGGTTCAAATATTTTAAATATAATGAAATTTTTTTCAAAAACAAAACAATTCGAAAAGGAACCTCGAGGCGTTGATCAACTTTGGGAATTTTTACAAACAGTAAAAGTACCAAAATCTTGGTTTAAAAATAAACCTGAAAGTTTTCGAAAAAATAAAGATGATGAATTTCTTACTCCTGCTAAATATCCTCTTGAAGAAACTGAAAGAGAAAAAATTATGGAAACTATTAATAAATCTTTAAGTCAAGATGAAGAGGATAAATTAGATTTTGCTGGTCTTCCAGATCAAGATGATTTTTATACGCCTATTTCAAAAAACCGTGCTAACATTGATATTGGTGAAATAGAAGAAAAGTTACCTTCGCCTACATTTGATCAACCAGAGGTTGACATTTTTGATTCTTTAAAAAAGAAAAAGAAAAAGAAATCTATGAACAAACCATATCAAGACAGGATTTTTTCAGGCAGTAAGAAAACAAAAGATAGTGCTGAGGAAAGATCAAGGTTTGGAAGAAGAATTAAACATACTTCAAAATGGGATGCATGGAAACCAGCTGAAAAGTAAATTACTTTAAGATTAATCTTAAATCTTAAATGAATCAAATGTTAGCGTTTTTAATGTTTATAAAGTTAAAAGTATATAATAATTAAAATGCAAAAATATTGTGGAGAAAATCATGCTTGTGACTATAAGCATTTTTTTGATGAAAATAATTCTCGATTTTTACAAGAGGGTTATGGATATGGAGGATATTCTTTTATTCCTCCATTTATTGGAGTTCAGAATCAAAAAGGATATGGTATAGGAAGTATTTTTTCAGCAATAGCGAAGTCAGTTTTGCGTTTAGCTAAACCTGCAGCTAAATTAATTAAACCAGCTTTAAGAATGGCAAAGCCAGCTTTAAAGAATGTTGCCAAAACAGCTAAGCGTGAAATTATTAAGAGAGGGAAAAAAGCTGGAATGACTGCTGTTAAGAAAATTATTCAGGGTCAAAGTGCTAAAGAAGTTTTGAAAAAAGAGGCAAAGAAACAGTTGGAAGAATTAACAAAAGATTCTGTGGACTATATTTCTGACAAAATAAAGGAAAAAATATCAAATAAACAAAAAAGAAAAAATCAGTCTAGTTTTAAAGAAAATAAAAGAAAAAAGAGGAGAGTAACTTATGATTCTGAAGAAGAAGATATATTTAGCTAAATCTTCTTAAGATAAGATCTAAATCTTCTTAAGATAAGATCTAAAACTAGTTTGATAATTTAATGTATAATTTAAAAAATGGCTATGCATAAAGATTCTTGTCTGTGTGTTGATTCAAGTTATGATTATTTTAATATTCCACCAACAGATGCAACATCTAGAACAAGTTTTTATTCAAAATTATATTCAATTAGTAATGTAAGTCAAGGTGGCCCTTTAGAGTTTGCATTTAAATCAAATAAAGCTGATTTTATAGACTTGTCTCAAACATTTTTACATCTTACTTTAAAAATACTAAAACCAGATGGAACTGCACCTGCAAGACCTCCAGCACAAGGAGCTCATGCAGGTGAAATTCCAAATCCATCAAAAGTATTTCCTGTTAATTATTTGTCTGGAGCCTTATTTAAAGATGTGGAAATTTATATAAGTAATAAGTTAATAACTAGTAGTGATACTCATTATGCATACAAGGCTTATATAGAATATCTTTTAGGTTATAAACGTTCTGTTCTTGAATCTTTTGGAGAACTTTCTGGGTTTTTTTTAGATGATAAAGATTTTAATGAAGTTGAAGATTTTGATGATACTCATAATACTGGTGCAAAGAAAAGATTTCTTACAACACAATATGGTAAAAGTTTTCAACTTATTTGCAAAATTCATAATGATCTTTTTAATCAACCTAAAAAATTTCCAGGTGATTTAGATATGAAAATAAGATTGATTAGAAATGAGGAAAATTTTGCATTAATGGCACAAAGCGCTACAAGGCAATATAAAATAGAAATAGAAGATGCTGTTTTATTTGTTAAAAGAGTTACTTTAGATGATGTTTTTTTAAATGAATTAGATATGGCACGAGAAAAAAATAAACTTATGAAATTTCCATTTAGAAGAGTTGAGTTAAAGTATTCAACTCAAGGTCCAAATAGATCGATATTGCAAGAAAATAGAATGATTTCAAATGGTGAACTTCCTAAAAGAATAATTGTGGGATTAGTTGATTCACGTGCATGGGATGGGAGTTTAACTCACAATCCATTTAATTTTCAAAATTTTGGGGTTACAGATATTGTTTTGCAAAGGGGGAAAGATATTTCACCTTTTTGTGAAATGTCAAAATTAGATTTCGATGAAGATAATTTCCATGAAGCATACACAGCAATGATGTATGCAACAGGGAGATTATTTTCAAATAACCCTGTGAGTATAACGCCAGATGAATTTAAGAATGGTAATACTTTGTTTTGTTTTGATTTATCTAAAACCGCACCAAATGCAAATAGTTTTGAGTTGACTGAAAGTGGTACAATTAATGTAATTGCAACATTAAAAAATCCTGTTGCTCATGGAATAGTTATGATATTTTATAATGAATATGATAGCATGCTTGCTTTAGGTCCTGCAAATCAGCCTGAAGTAATTTCAAGTTTACTTTAATGTAAAAATGTACGGATATGAAATTGAAAATATTTTGAAAAGTAATTGTGTAACTTCCAGTATTTTTAAAGGTGTGTATTCATCAAATCGATTACCATGTTTAAAAGGTATCAAATATCCTGCAGCATATATTGTTAATACTGATGAAGATTATAAAGCTGGTGAACATTGGGTAGCATTTTTCTTAAAGTCACGCAAAGCCTTACCAGAATACTTTGATTCATATGGGTTAAAACCTTTAAAAAGATATTTTAGAATGTTTATTAAGCAAATAAATAAAACGTATAGGTATAATACACAGGCTTTGCAATCTATATTATCTAAGGTCTGTGGTGAATATACTGTATATTATGTTTTTCATAAAAGTAAGGGAAAAACTTTAAAAGAAATACTTAAAAAAATTTCTGATAATAGATTAAAAAATGATTTACTTGTAAAGCGTTTTGTAAAAAGGCTGCAAAGAAAAAAAGTAGAAGGAAAAAATCAATGTAAAGCTGGTTATTTATGTTCTAAACATATGCAGAAAGTGTTGAAAAAAATAGTAGTCTCATTATGAGGCAATACATAAGGTTGTAAATTTTATTAAGATTAATGATTTATTGCATTATATATATATATATATATGTATTGAAATGGAAGCTTTATCCAAAATGGATTTAAAACCTACTCCAACAAAGCTTGGTTTTGGAGGGTTAACTTTAACACTAGTAGTTAGTTTGATTGTTATAGGTTTAGAGTTAAAGAAACCAATATTGCAACCTGAATATGTATTTTTGGATTGTATGATGCTGTCACAAAAAATGAAGGGTAAAATAATTGAAAAATTATTTTTAAGGTGTGAAAATAAAAAACTTATTCAACCTCTATTAGATAAACCGACTGCAAGGAAATATATGTCAAACAAATTAGATACAAATATTTCTACCGTTTGAACATGTATGCAAATATTTTTATGTTTAAAAACTAGCTAAGGTTACAAGAATTTATATAAATTTGCTAAAGACAAGCTTTATATATTCAAATGTAAATAAAAGAAAGTTTACAGGTTAATATTAGTATTAGTAATTTATTTTGTTATAATAAAATAATAATTTGTTATAAGTATGCTCGGCTTGAATTTAAGAAATGTTTTTAATATTATTATTTGATTTAAGTTTTAAATTTTTATATTATTTAAAAATTGTTTGTCTTCAACCTTTTAAAATTTTAACATGTATTATAATTTTAAATTTGTGTAGTCAACCTGTGATAGTTGACTAAAGTGTAACCTAAACTGTGTGACTAATGAAGTTGTATGTAAAGGTTATCACGATGGAAAGAAGTCTTCCAGCGCGGTTGCCATAAGCTTACAACTGGACTGATCAGTAGATGAAAGAAGTAACCTTGACTGGTGGTACCTTGACTGGTGGTCCTGGGGTTGCTATGAGAAGTGACTGGACCTTGGCTCACCAGTAGATGAAAGAAGTAACCTTGACTGGTGGTCCTGGGGTTGCTACGAGAAGTGACTGGACCTTGGCTCGCCGTGAATGAAGTTCGCTTAAAGGTTATTACGATGGTTAGCAGAAGTGCCTTCCAGCGCGATTGCCTTGAGCTCAAGTTTTGGCGACTACAGATGTATGGTTACTTAAACTGAACTAATAAGGACTTAATTGTTTGAAGGATGAAGCCTTGAAACAAATGCCATTATAGTCTTTGGTTAAGTACATTTAAATCTACTGAGTATAAATAAGGTCACATTAAGTTTGGTTACTGATGTTGGAATATTAAATGATGAAATAAAAACTGCTAAGAGTGATTACTGATGTTAAAATATTAAAACTGTTAAGAGTGGTTCGTTACTGATGTTGATTTGTTATTGATGTTGAAATATTAAAATTGTTGAAATATTAAAACTGTTAGAATGTAAGTAGATTCAAGCCGAGTTACCTATAACATTTATAAACCTATAACATTTATAAAATAATTAAATTGAATAAATAAACCTGTAAAGTTTCTATAATTTACTTAAAGGTAGATGCGCTTTTTAATAAAAAAGGTTATTACAACAAAAAGGTTATGTTTGTAATACAAAAGAACTTACAACATGTATTGTACTTACAACATGTATTGTACTTATGAAATCCATGGAGATGTGATACTTGTGATGAAATCCAAGGAGATGCAATACTTGTGAAAATCCAACGAGATGTGAATGTACAAAAATGAAATTAAGTACTTATGAAATCCAAGGAGATGCAATCAATACTTGTGAAAATCCAAGGAGATGTAAACCAAGGAGATGTGAATGTACAAAAATGAATTAAATATGAACATAACCACAATTTATGATTTATGTTTTTTGTTATTATATAGAAACACCATTTTTAATATACGTTTAATTTCGATATTGAAATAAACTTATATGATATTTAGTAAATACAAGCAAATCTTAACGATTAGATATTTAGTAAATACAAGCAAATTTTAACGATTTAGTAAATACAAGCAAATCTTAACGAGATTAAGACTACACGAAAAGCGATGACGTTTTCTCGTCAACATGAGAGGCTATACAAGCAGGGTTAACAAATTTATTGATTTAGAAGATTTATAAATTAATATAGTATATTTCAATTTATTTTCGATATTGAAATAAACTTATATGATATTTAGTAAATAAGGCTATGCCCTAGATTAAAATAATTTTTCCTTAGCCGTGAGTAGTAAACCCCAAGGTCGAGTTCAACTCGTTGGCGCGAAATGCGCGCATAAATGAGCCCTAGCTAGAGCCGATAAACCCTGCGCATTTCGCGCCACGAGTTGAACTCGACCTTGGGGTTTACTACTCACATTTAAGGGAAATTAGAAATTCTTGGTCTGTAAATTCAGTTGTCTAAACTCAATGGTTTCTGAAAGTGGGCATTTACAGGGAACTAAAAGCAATATATGGTTACTCAAATAACAATATAGATACTTTCCATGAACTTTAATCAAAAGAAGACATAAAAACTGTTTTGTCAAGGACATGTCAGAGAAAAATAAGGGATAGGCAACAGGGTTTAATTTACTTTGGAGTCATTTAAAAAGAACACTAAGGCCACCTGGAGAGAGGCCCAGTAAACGGTTGCTTACCCTAGCCCCTGGAGGATGACCTGTTAACTGTAAAATTTCTACAGCGTATAGCTGTTGGGACTTTCGGCCAATAACACTGTACCCTGGGTTCACACCAGCAAAATCTACCCTGGGGCCACTTCAAAATCAGCCAATCAGAAGAGGCAATGGATAGGAGGCTTTGCCATGTATGTAGTAGGCTGTAGTAGACTCAGGGTACAGAAGATTGTAGTATAACATTAAGCCTGCTCACTGCGCCATCTACGGCCATTCTATGTACAACTTCAGTACTTCCACCTAGTATATATTAAACAGCTTAACTACAACAACATGGCCTTCTTGTATATACATTACCATATGGTGGCATGGTTTTAACCCAATAACTAGGGACTCAGTACTGTGGCATTCAAATCTCCTCGGCAGGGAAACCTCTAAATGCCGTATTACATTATGCGTTGGCTGTTTCATATTGGGGCTGTTTCATATGCCTTTTCGCCAACGTGAACAGCAAATGCGAATCTGGACAGCCAGCACCTAGTTTAATATATATTTAAAAAAACTAGACCCCAAAACGGGCCCCAAAAACACCTAGTATAATATACTTTGCGGTGGGTCCAATGCATAGTGTAATATTGCCTTAGTGCGTATCATTTGCATTGGGTGCCAGGACCTAACACAAACATAGACCTGACGCAGAGTGTAATATGGCCAAAAGGTATCAAAGACTAAGGTGTGACACTCAGGAGCAGCCCAAATCCCCTGGACTATTCACAGTGTGGACTCTCTAAACTCAGCCTTTAGGAGAACCAAGGACTAGCACCTCATGGCATCAAACCAGCAACTGGGCCATTTCCAGCTGTCTAACGTTGCCTTTATTGTGTCATATTGTTATACATTGACTATTGACTTTAATTTGTATTTTGTGTAAATAGCCTGTATTTGTCCAGGTCAACCGAAAAACATAAGGGGGGACCCCTGTTCATTTTCTCATGTAAGTAGTATATTGAAAAGAGGCATTCCCTAAGGCTACAAATACAGTCAAGGCTAACTACATAGAATACTATTACAAGTATATAGGATTTACAACATATTTTGCACAAATAAGGCAAAAATGGTTACCTACCAGATTCCACCACCATCACCCATGGTTCTGCATGGAGACTTCGCAGAAAATTGGAAGGACTTTGAAAGTGCATGGAACTATTATGTCATCACCACACAGCTGACTGGGAAATTAACAAAGGCTGATGGCACACCTAACCCACCTGGGGTACTACAGATGGCTGCCATGCTCTGCACACTCATGGGTTGAGACTGTCTGAAGGTCATGAAGAGTCTTCCCAGTCTGTCAGAGCAGGACAAAGTGAACCCAAAAAGCATCCTAGAGGAACTACACCAACATGTATTTTTCGAGCATTACAAGTTTTAACAGTGCCAGTCAGAAAAGTGGAAACGTGGGCGAATCTGTCGTTCACGACAGCCTGCTGAATCCTGTGAGTTTGGCACAATAAAAGAGCGTCTGGTTATCGGCACTACAAACAATATTAATGTCTGCTGAGATGACCTCCTCAGAGAACATCCCATCCCTGACCTCAACTGTTGCCGTGAGTGTCTGGACTGTAGATCTAATCGCCAAAAATTCTGGCAAAACAACTTGTAACATCACAATTCAGTCACAATTAAGGTTTCTTCGTTTAATATTTTGTAATAATTAATTCTAGGTTCACTTCATCAACAATATGTTGAGTTTATCTACTGGTTTGGCTGTGGATGTTTATGCGGAAACAGTATGCTCATAAATGGTTAAAAATAATTACATAACTATATCACTCAAAAAACAAGGAATTCTGTGCATTCTATGGGATTATGTGACATTTTCTTACTGGAGAAAATAGTAAAGGAATTTTTCACAAAAATAAAGGAAAATAAAGGAATTGTCCCATTTTCGCAAAAATAAAGGAACTCTAAATGAAATTCCTTTAAAATAAAGGAATCGAGAGATGCCTGGAAATTTGTTTGAAATAGTTCTGATTAAAGTAATATTTGTGTTTGAAAAGGTCAGTAGAATTGGTCTTTAGACCAAAGCTCTCAAACTGTGCCTCCAGGTGGCTCCAGTGACTTGGACAAATGATAGGGATCCCCAGATAGTTTCACAAGCACAGCTGTCAAGAAATTGTGTAATCTAATTAACGACAATTTATAAATCATTACTTGATATTTTCTCTAGTTGTAGAATATGCAAACTTAGTTAAGACTGAATCATTTAACAGCTTAAAAACCCTTTGCATGAGACTGACTAGGCCAACTGTTTTGCTTAGTTACCATGGCCCCTGAAAGTGAAACCCCCTCACTCTCATGTGCCTGCAGACAGGAGGGCTCTATGATACAGTTGTAACTGCCACTTCCCAATGCAAAGGAAGAAAATGACAAAAAAAATATGGATTTTTATCACTTCCGATAGGCTAAGCGAGGACCCAAGGTGTTTTAGTGAATATAGGCTATATCAATGTACCGAAAAAGAAATTTCAGTAAACTAGTTCAAAATGCAGTTTTAAAATACGTAAATGTTTGTCAGCATCAAGCAAAAAATAGAGAGAGTGTATAGAAGGTCGGCGGCCTGATAACCACCTCCCAATAATAACAGGTAAAACACACGTTTCCAGTCACATCTATTTAATGTAAATATTCCTTATACTCGACATGGTATACAGCTGTGAATACAGCGTATACTTGGTCTTTGGCACCAGTACTAGGAGGGCATCTGTCGGCACAATTGGCATATACCCTCTGCATAGCATCAAATCTCAACAAGTTACCATTTGCAGCCATCTTACACAGAAATCAATGATTGTGTACGGAGGAAACTCTTTTCAAATTAGGATGATATTCCAACTTGTTTGAACCTCCATATTCAATACTGCTTAATGTGATATCCTTAAGTTCAATTATATTAAAAAAATAATACCGTTTATTCATTATTGGTTGAGCTATAACAGGTAAAAACTTTTTTTCTATATTCATATATGATAAGAATATTCCCATTCCTGTTTGAGTACATTATTTTGTTATTCAGTAGAATCTTTCCTAAACAGAAAGTTATCACAGGAGTGTAAAATCAACAAAATAATGCGACACTAATAAGCAAATATATAAAACAAATTATGGATAATCACAAAATTATCTTAGCGACAAATGTATAACCTTCGATGATAACAGTTTGATTTATCTATTTACAATAGAATTCCCTAGTTCAATGATGTATTAATGACAATTAAATAAAAGGATGAGCGACAGTACCAACATAAAATGAATTTGACACAAAATTCAGCACAACTGTGGTCAATAAGACAGGGTACCTGTGGCTATACCTCGCTAAGCTACTTTTCAAGCACTACCTGTCTTTCTCACGCCCTTTGACATTTTGCTTGTGCCCCTATTGTGAAAACTAGGTGTCTGTATTAACCCAGATTGGAATGTCAAGACTTCCATATGCCAAATAACCGGTCTTAAATTTAGTGGTGCACCCTGTGATATTGACCTATCAAACTGTTAGGGTTAGGTTGGCCCCAGACATGGAAGTAACTCTGTTATTCCTACATTGTGTGCATGGAGAGGGAGTGATTGAGCCCCCGTCACTATTCTCCTGAGGTAGCTTTGTCCCTAGAGTAAATATGGACGATTATATAACTCTTAAAACTACTCTGATATGCACCAAGGAATAAGCTAATTCGCAATAGTCTGTGAGGCTAACAAATGTCTCCGATATGTACAGGAATGTTATTTGAGGTTTGCATGTCTTCTAACTTGCAGTACAAAATATACTGCCTTCGTTTTGTTGCATGGGAATGCAAGAAAAATAAGTATGTTCAGTAATCATTACTTATTGCTGCTCCACTGGTAAATATATAAACCAGTAACTGCCAGGTACTAACCACTATTCCTTTCTGTGTCGAGGCTTATAGTTATTCTGACAACCATCAGTAAACGTATCATTCTACCTTCCCTCTGGTTTCACCCATATAAAACGATCCACATCATGTCGCTTTTACTCCTGACCCATGCTTCACGAGGTTAAGGTGATACGTTAAGCTTCGCGAAACGTTCTAATAACGTTCTATGAGTCTTTTAATGATATGTCTGTCCACGACAAATAAAGACGTTAAGTGGACAACCTGTGATAAACCTTTTCAGCTCATCATACTTTACATTATGGCACAGCTCCTACAAAGCTTGAAGGCGGCTAGGTCTCCCCTACCTGGGTGAGGCAAGCCTCTACCTCTCTACATGGTGTAGATGTAATCACAGTGAGCTACAGTGAGCTACAGTGCCGGCCCGCTGGACGGGCCGGCACGGGCTGCGCAGCTTGGCAATGTGTGTAAGTCAGTTTGAAAAGAGTGGACGGTCTCCAACCAATCAGATCACAGAACGCATTGAGCAGTGTTTCCTCTTCATGAGAATCACAGGAATGTTACACTCAGGTTTAAATTCTAAACTCCCATTCGCCATGAGTGAAATAAATACTTCTCTCAATCTACTCTTTATCAGCTTACCACGGCATTCTAAAATAAACCTTGAAGACATGACTTCCTGCATATAAAATTGGTAAGTATAGTAACTTGATACAGAAAGTGGCAAGTTTAGGGAAGTCATTTGAGACTACAAATCTGCGCATGCAATTGGCACATGGGGCTCATTTGAGAACCAGGTAGTTTGTAAACGGACTAGAACAAGGCAGACTTGGTAGTGATAGAGTAGGCTGAGGCTTCGCTCAGCCCCCCTTCGTCCTCAGCCTCCCCCTCCTCCTTCACTTCGTCCAGCTCCCATGCCTGCTTGGCAGTCTTCTTCTTTTTAGGCTTCTTCTTCTTCTTACGCTTCCTGGCCTCCTGCAGTCTAAAGACGTGCATCTGGGCAGGGTTGGTGGGGAGTGAGGACAGGGCCCGCCCGCCCAGGTGGGGCCCGCTGGGGGCCGGGGCTGGCCGGCTCCGCGGGCCATTGACCGGGGGCAGGCGGAGTGCTAGTCAGCTGGTCGAGCCCTTGGTACCCCTCATGCTGGACGCTGAGGTGAAAGGGTCACTGCCAGCCCCGATTGACATGGTGCTGCTCGTGTGGCTCGAACCCCCGCTTAGGGAGTGTGCTGCACGTGGTTTGTCTGCTCGCTTCTTCAGTTTGGGAAGATTTGCATTTACACTGAAAAAGACGAACAAACAAGATTGAATTTATAATTTTATATATACTTATTGATTTTAAGTGGGTTTGACAAACAAAAACACAGGAATTTTTCCGTGTATTCTTATCAGAGATGCTACTCTATGAACATGAAAAATCCGGAAACTTGTGAAACACACTTTCCGGATTTTAAGCAGGAACATTTGAAAAGAAGAAAATTTTATAATATGTACATTCTGGCATTAAAAAACAACTCTGATATACTCTATCTATTCTCTGGTAACAAATATTTCTAATATTGCAATACTTTCTGCTCATAATAACTGACTTTGGAAAAATTATGGTACAACCAAAAATCCGGAAATCCGGAAAAAGAAGGAAAAATGGCATCTCTGTCTTATTCTGGAACCAGGTTATAGATTCGTTATTTCAATATTTAGAACTTTAGAAATTTAGAACGAAGAATTTTGCAGCATGAAGACACAGCAACATTGAGAGTGTTGATCCTATTATATTCAAAATATGTAAGTTTAGTAAGGACTATGACCACTGTTGTCAGAATGTGCATATCCTGAGAGTGTAGGACAATTATTGACAATAAATATGGTTATAGAATTTAGATTTCTAATGTATTATGTGATGTATAAGGAGCACAGAAACATTCTACTTCAGTTTTTCGCAGAGCTCAATCTTTCAGAAAATTTTCGAATCAGCTTTTTCGTCAAATGACAAAGCATACTTTAACCAAAGCTAAGACCATTTGCTTTCTTGATTAATGTAATGAAAAGGGTTTCTGAAATAACTTCCCATGATAACACATATCTTTGATAAAAGAAAAGAACGTTTTGCAAAATTTAGCTTTTCTATTTGGCTTTGATTAGCATATATTTTTGTAAGACATCCCAAGATGCCGCAACACCCTGTATGTGGTATTTTGTGGTTCTTACCCAATTTTCACCATACCCGAAGCGCTGGCCGAGGTGCGGGAGTCACGTGATGTCAGGGTGGCTGGCGGACCCCACTGGAATACGGTTGAACACTGATGGTTAGCACGGGACAAAGAGGGCCAGTTCAATGTGACTTTACAACAGTCCAACGGTCCTAATTTAAACCTTTCAGACCAATGTAGGCTGGATTTTTGAGTTATGTGAGGAAAGTTTCAAATCAAATAAATCTTGAGAAAAAATGTGAATAATCAAAAGGATAAGCTACTACTTGAAAAATTCCCTCGGTGACAAGACTCTGTATACAAGACTTTTAGAAATGCACTGCCTCATCAAATATAGGGCTCTATGGCTTAGGGATTTAAATCTAAGGAAAACGAAAACCTCATTTTACAGTGATATTCAAGATGCATTAATAAAAGCATTAGTAGACATTTCAATGTAAATTGTGACCACACATGCGCAGAGCTGACACTGAAACCCAAGGGAGAGGTGGATTTTTTACAGTGCATTTTATCCTCACGAATTTCAAAGTAACAATTCGTTTGACTCACCACGTGACTCCAAGAACGGAATCTCTACAAGATTAAACGATATATAAAAGATACTGAAAGTTGTAAGAAAAAGACCGAGTAAATGACAAACAATGAGTTTGATCAAGACAAGGACTGGCTGAGGTAGTAAAGTGGCGTGCTCCGTGCCTGGTCGTACCTGGTGGCGGGGGTCGTCCGTCTGGGTCTCCAGGTGAATGCCTTGCTCACAGTGCCGCTCCAGGAGCAGGATACCTGACAAGTGAAAGGCACAGTCAGTGGGGACTGAGGTCTACACTGTAGTTGTACACGATCAAAACAAGGCTGTCTTAATGTTACCAGTGTCCTGTCCCTGGGGCAAAACACCCGTGACTTTTCTGGACCAAAAGAAGATACATAAAGTTTGCTGGTTGTGAGTGTTTAAAATTCGAGACAAAAATTAATTATTTCTTTCATGCTAAAAAATCATAATAATTATTGATATTGTAGGTTATCAGACGAAGTGTTGAGAGTCTGGACTAACCTCTGGGCTCCATGCGGTGGTACCGGTTGATCCAGGCATCAAGCAGTAAGTTACAGTACCGCGGGGCTTCAAAGAATCGCAAATACTTGTGGGAGTGGCGGTTGGGGAAGGCACGAATGAAATTCCCCCTGCGGGTCTCCTCATCAATGGACTCGGTCAGAATCCGTATGTCATCTGGTGTAAGGACATCGAGCAACGTCTGCTGAACGGCCTGGTTAACGTAGAGGCAAGCGGTCAACACATATACGAGGCACTTCGAGCAACACTATCTGTACATACAGAGGCACAGAATTAGCAGCCAACACATTTACATGTTATCGTTGGTCATACTCCTTTATTATCGTTGGGTTTTTTAAAATCTTGCGACAGATAGCCTTAATAAAATTCACCTTGTTACGTTTTGCATCTTCTAGTTTAAGTCTTGATAAGATATGACGGTGGATTTTGGCCTTCAGCGTTTATTGCATTAACACCAGATAGAATATTTGTTTGTATAGTGGAGGGAAACATCACATGAAGCAGTGCACATCTTATATCAGTCTCAAAATACTGAGGAAAAGTTCTTCAAGAAGTATACTGGTCAAGACTTTCAGATATGCTACTCGGTAATACCCGGTACTCAAGACTTTTCCAGAAACTGGGAAAAACTAAAAATGCTATTATTAAAAGGTACAAATGTTCTTTAAAAACTAAGTAAACTTTTTCTTGGAACATGTTTTGGTGAAAGCTATTATAGTAAAAACGATTTTGCAAGCAATATCTGTTAGAAGGGTTTACTGGCTGGCCGTGACTTGGGTCTGACGCCTCACCTCATCATTGGCCCTCTGGCAGTAGTACGCATGCTTGGCCTTCTCGTCCGGGGACAGCTGGGTCGGGTACAGCCGGCGGTCCATGCAGATCTCTGGCGGCACGTGGAACTTACTTCTGTAACAAGTGGTGAGTAACAATACATGTAATAGGCTTGCAGTAATGAGAGAACAGAGTTAAGCAGAGTTTACCAAGAGGTTCCTTATGGAACAGTTTTTAAAATTGAAGTTTTCAATGGTTAGTTTTGGCAGGCTTACGAGTTCCATAAAAGGTAAACTACAACCGATTTCTTTTCTTTTTAGGGCCGACATTTGTATCACATTGATATTTTCTGCAATAGATATTTATAAGGTTATTTCGCCAACCAACAAATCACAGCAACTCACGCCTTGTTAGGGCGATTTAACTCGTCTTACTGCCAACAGTTACTGGGCTACGTGGGACCGGCTCACTCAGCTATGCGGTGGCCGTCCGCGCCAACCTACCCAGCTTCAGGCGGGGCCCCGGCCGCCGGCGTGACGTCGTTCTTGCCGGGAATCACGAAGCCGGCCAGGTTCATGAGGTCCTTGATCATGCCGCCCTTCACGTTGATGTCGAGCTGCGAGTTGGAGTGGAGACTGCAGACATAACAAACAGACAGTCAAAAAACATCCCACTGTGTAGAGATTTAATTCTCTTTACCGAGGATAACAGATCCCCCCTGGATTTCCTTAATGTAAACAACAGAGTAATTCCGTAACGTATAAAAATGTATATGCTTAAACCTTGTCAAGAAACCTGTTGACATATTTCCCAACACGCACCTTGATTTGGGCTAGTCTGTAGATGAAACACAAACTTAGTGTTCAGTGGTAGGGAAAATTAACTGCTGATATAAAATCAAATATTTTTCCTTTTCTTATTTTTTCTTGCATGTCTTTGGAATTGACTAAATAAATTGGAATTCAAAAACTTCCAGTGACTAGCTAGAGCCTCGATATTCGCTACATCCCTGATTCCCGATCTAACTGTTATTGGTGAAACACTGAAAACCGTCCGTATCACCGCCCTGTGTACCGGTCAAACAACTGGTCGTCCCTGGCCGTGGGCCTT
Source organism: Lepidonotus clava (assembly GCA_936440205.1). Classification (NCBI taxonomy): domain Eukaryota; kingdom Metazoa; phylum Annelida; class Polychaeta; order Phyllodocida; family Polynoidae; genus Lepidonotus; species Lepidonotus clava. The sequence goes on from OW387147.1 coordinate 14,718,495, forward strand.
GGCCAACGATCAGCACACAACCACTTTTGCGACCCCTGGGCTAAGGAAGACATATTGGCCAGTTTCAATCAGTAACTCTATGTGGAAGCTAACGCCCTCCTGGTGACCCACAGTGGCCTACCTCGGGGAGATGTTGACCTCGATGATCCACGGTTTGAGCATGTCGTCGAGCATGATGTCAAACCCGAACAGTTCGTGACACGAGTAGCGGCGGCGTACGTTGGCCTTGACGAGCGAGTTGACGGCCGACTCGGAGCTGATGATGGTCTTGACGATGAGGTCGAGCATGCTCTGCCACACCTGGTTGGTGTTGATGCCCTGTTTCTTCATGTACCCCCACAGCGCCTTCAGGGACCTGCGTCAGGAACAAGACAGGCCACACTGAACAACGCTATTTACTGGGATTTTCCCCTATCAGATTGCTTTAAGGAATAGTTCCCGAGTGGAAAAGGTTTAAAATATATAAGTCCCCCAATCGTATCATGTAACGCAAAGATAAGGAGAGGTCCGTGCCACGCCATGCCCCCCCCCCCCCCCCCCCCCCGAGGAGCAATGATGAAAAGACAAAAATCTATCCGTGACTCACAATTTAGAGAACAAATTCAAAACATACCAAATATACATCATTATTTCTAATGTGCGATTGAAGCTACAAACTAGACAGAGGAGGTTTGTTTTTATCGGTAACAAATTACTGTTTCACGGAAGGACGTTTAGTTTGATTCCCAAATACAACTGGAACAAAGCAGTAACTTTAAGGGGCATCTCATCTAAAACAACCCTGCTCTCCTATCTTTGACAAATACCGTGCCCGGCATATGACTGGATCGCCTACTCACCACTTGTGGCCCTGACAGACGTTGTCGTCCGAGTTGGACTGGTACTCGTTGTTCTTCTTGTTGATACTGTAGTTTGTGAGGTGCATGTACTTGTTACTCAGATTCTTCATCGCTTGGGAGTATCTGAAAAAAGTAGTAATATTCATGGTATTTTACCAAACCTTTATCAATGTTCACTGACCATCGATGTTGTTATACTGAATTGTCCTCTATAACTATTTCTTAAAAACGCACTCCTTAGTTACCTAATATTGACGTGTTATTCTTTAGTGTGACGTTAATTGTCATGTATCCTCGGTTAATGGGCCCAGGATGTTTGGCGGGTCCACAAGATGATCATTAACAAAAACAACACTAGAATTCTTTAGAGGGAATTCCAAGTATTAGTTTATATACTAAAGGATCTGTTATATCGTTCCCGGTTTTCATAAGTCAAAGATTTTGTTCATACCCACGATCAGATTACCAGGTTATTTGGTTAGTGAAGGCAATTGTTTATATTTATTGCGAGACCAAAAAAAAAGAACATTGAAAAATTATTGTTCCTCACAAATCGACATCTTCTTTACTATGTAAATCATCAGCTGCTAATGTCTTAAATGGAAAAATAATCTCATTTATCCGCCGGCGCACCCACCGGTGCCCAGCCCGGCCACTCACTTGCAGGAGGCGAACCTGACGAGGCCGTCGTCGTACACGTACACCCGCAGCGGGTCGTAACTCGTCACGTACACGTAGATGCGCAGGTCGAACTTACTGTCGTTGATCAGGTAGGGCCTAGACAGGTACCTAATAATGAAAGCAGACCGCACACATTAAACATAGCCTCCCGTGTACCAGTTGATACTATCAACCTGGCACAGTGTCATTTGGGCCCTTGGTCTGCCGCTCTGAGTGAACACACATCCTCAGGGAACTTAGTTTAGCACCAAAACAGGGCTCCACAATGAATAGATATGGGCTGGCATTATATTACTTACATCAATGATAACAATACATCTAGCAGAGTTATATATGGAATCTGAGGATCTGGACAGAAACAATTCCCCAGTACTCACCGTTGTACAATGACCGAGCGTTTACGTGGGATCTGGTTCCACTTGTGGATGACCCGAATGCCTATACCTCGGGCTGACGCAGGCTGTCAATGAGATTTATTTTTCATTAGCGTGATCTCTTATAGGCATACATTTAAACTACCGATTTTATGTAGAAGTCCAAGAGTCACACATTTCTGGCACTACTGTTAGATAATGGTACGATTAGTACTAGTTCAAAAACCTCTTTGGCTAGGTCGTTTTGACCTATCTTGTATTCCATATCAAATACATGAAATACTTCGTGTTGATAGAAGAACAGTTGTCAAGCTCTACCCCTGAGCTTCACCTTTTAATATACGAACACTTCTTAGAGGGCATACCACCGAAATCAGTTCCTAATCAAAGGAATATTACACTTTGATAGAGTTTGATTCTTTAACAATCTTTTAAATGTCTTTCTTATTTTTATGAAAATATAAATTGATTTTTTTTTAACCAATGACTTAGGAAAGCAATATTTATCTACCAAAAAAACTTTTGGTTCATCTTTTTTCTTTTTGGTTCATGTCTCTTACTACGCCCTTAACAGTCGGCTCGTTCAGCAGGGAAACCCGTGTCCTGGGGTACAGTTCTACCGTCTACTGTAGAGACGAGGGACCAGACTAAAGTCTTACTGGTTTGATGATCCACTTCTGTTTGTTGCCGCCCTCTTCCCAAGCCCGCTTCAGCTGCTTGAGGTCAGGCGGCAGGACGAAGGTTTGGGGGAAGAAGCCGAACTCCTTCTTCCCATAATGCACCTGCAGCCGGGACAGGTTCCGCCACAGTCGGTCCTTGCGCCCGATCTGGAAGGATCCTGGGAAGTGGTTCACCTGCAAAGGCAAAAACTGACGATGATCAAGGATTCTGCCCGAGAATACAAACAAACCAAAAGAGTATGTCCCCCCTCTGGTCGCCCTGTGATTTTTCAGATAGATTCTGCAACTGCCACTCTTGAAAACTCCGCTTATTTTCCATAAGATGTCATTTTCCTGGTTTTTTTTTTAATCCCCTGGGAAAAGGTTTATATATAACAAGCGATTATGAAGTCATAAATTTGTAACTTTTTACTTGGAACAACGTATTACTTTGCAGATATGGAGCATGCTTACTTGTCATCTAAATTACATACAGTCTAAGGCCATACAACAGACTTGATGTACCAGAGTGGGCATTACAATGTCTTACCTTCTGGTATTCTCTGACAGCCTTGAAGCCCTGGGCCTTCATGTGTTTGCCCCAGTACCCTAACCAATCGTGATTTTCTGAAAAGAGACAATATAATGGCTTCAGACTGTATCAATCATTTGTTCCACTATTCCATCGATCGCCATCTAATGAGGGACAATTTTTCCAAACAAAACAAACAAAATTTAAGGCTTCTCGTTCATCATTAAGGAAATAATGAACAATGTTTCATGTGAGGTTGCTGAGATGTATCACTAGCTCCTTACTGTACTTACTTTTGCTGGGCTTGAACCCGGAACGCTGGATGCAGTTTTTGACTACGTTGGGTGTGATGGGACTCATGCGCCACTTGAACTGCTTGCGTATCTCAAAGGGCAGCTGCTCCACTACAAAAGAGAAGCACAGGTTAGCAAGGCCACGGGCCACGGGGAAAGCGAGGGGTCCTAAATTTGGACTGAACCCTAGATGGGACCCATGTTTACATATTTAATCTACGGATATGATCCCGATTGACGAGGAATGCAGACTCGCTCACATTAGTGTTTGTTACAATGACAATGCTGATACTATGATTTTGTTTACTACTAAAGTAACTGAATAAGCATCCATGGGTAAGTTAGCAAATACACTGACTCAAAACTTGTTACTTTAACATCTCGTTGTTTGAGTTATTGTTAGACTTTGACCACTTTTTCTAAAGTTAATAAGCAAGACTTCGGCTACAGCTTAATGTCCGAGAAACTGCTAGACCTCCAACAATGCTCAATTCACTTTGACCGTATGAATAAACTGATCTGTTACATAGTCATACGTAAACTTGAATCGTTACATTGTGCGTTACAATTGTGTTAACGGTAATGTCACACACCCACAGTGGACCACTGTAAAGCTTTCTTAAAATTTACAAGCAATCTCATCTGAATATCGAGCAGGGCTCGACAAATCTAGTGCCCGAACGCCCAGGAAAACTGTAAAGTATTGCAGGCTAACCATAACATCATTTCTGCTAGTTGGCCGACGGATAATCACGGACATTCCGCTCACTTTTGGTATCTTGTGACAAAAGTTATCGAATATGGCCGAAAAAAAATCAAGCTTTAACATGTTTTTGTGCCCGCAATTTCTAAAAAGTATTAGGCAAGAGAGTTAAGTACTGGACAAGCTGATTGTGCTCGTTTCCCTGATGGGCATGCGACTACGTTTGTGGGGGAATTGTAGAGCCCTTATCGAGTGTGAGGTTGATACGTTTTCTGACGTTCGGGTCTTGAGGCAGGCCTATGACAATGTAATTCGTATAGTAGGACTGGTGATATAGCATGTGCCATTCGCGCTTTGATCAAACTATACTGTGTTGATCGCATCTTCGGCGCAATTCAAGCATTTATCTAACGAGAACAACAATTGTATTTGAAACAAACTGATTAACTGCTGAGATGGGAAACGGGTGCTTTTATCATAGAAACAGCCATCCATGGACCAGTCCATCAACGTAATATGCACCAATTACTCTAACAGTAAATAACGAAATAGTCCTTTAAAAAAGTGTTCAGATATGTTGAAAATAGAATCACTTTATTACCGCGAGAGAGTGCTGTGACTATTTGTGAAAATCAAGTTCTATAAAACATGCACCCGCACTAGCAGATGTGTTTAGTGTACATGTTGAACCCAATTGGTTCAAGCAAACATAAAAAAAAGTGGTTATTTAAAGACGACTTGAGTGATGGGGGTGATTGGCCACCAAACAACATCTGACTACCTGCCACGCCGGCCACCCGGGGCTAAGTCCGCCGACAACTGGGAATACAACAAACACCACGTTAATCACAAGGGTCGTCGTCGGCCTTCTCCTCACCATGTGGCGTATTTATAATCATACATACTACACGCATTAGTTTTATAGCCCGGACTTGATGTATATCTATTACATGTAACCACAAAGATTATATATTTCTTTTTTCTACAGATGATGATGAGATCAAGTAAAGCCAAAATATTCATCTGCATAAAACTCTGCTACCATTGGAGCTTATTCGTGATTGACCCATCTTACAGTAAATTACAGCAACTTACAGTACATCAGAGGTACAGATGTGCAGCTCATAACAACCCCTCCCCAACGTAGAGACTTGGCGACAACCGCCCCCTACGCCACTTGTCGTCCCTGCCTGCTGCATCCCGTACTCACAAAGGGTGGGGTAATTACCTTTTTCCCCGACGGGGACGAAGTTGATGGTGGGTGGTATGTTGGGGAAGAGGGACGGTGTGAGGGCTGGGTGGAGGTCGCTGTCGGAGGACAGGGTGGACACGGCTGATACAGGCCTGGTGCGGGCCGTGGAGGGGCGCGAGGTGCCCTTGGCCGGGCGCCGGCCGTGCAGGCTGAGGCCCAGCAGGCGCTTGGTGGCCGACCGGATGCGCAGCGTGGTCCGGCTGCGTGCACTGCCTGCGCGGGATACGTCCAGACTGTCTTCTGTATGACAACAATCAAGAAATTATTAAAGGTGGTTGTTAATATGAAAGCATGTCATAGAGGGGTTACTCTTTTAGCTACAGTATTCTCAATACTATTATAGTTTTCACGTATATCATAGACAGAAGACAGTGGTTTATATGATGAATCGGCCCACAGGTACCGGATAGTCCTGTGACCTCAGACACGTCTGGGGGTGTCGGCTTCTCAACAAGGCTCACTGCTGCTCACATTTATGAAGAAAATAACAAATATTACAACTCACACGATCTCCTATTTGCTAACACGTTTTGATTAATATCTGAGTTTTTTTGTATAACCTCCCTCCCATACTGTTTCCCCGCCTCTCACTCAGTCACTGATAACCTATGTCATGTAACTGTCTCCTAACTTTCAGCCCGTTCTAGATTCTACACATCTTTCTCTAGTGTATCTCATTTCTGTGAGCCCTACCGTCCGATTCCTCGTCCATATCGTCTTCCAGGCCGTCAATGCCATCGTCCTCAAACCCCACGTCCTCGTCGTCCCCGTCCGTGTCTTGGCTGTCGTCGTCTTCAGCGCCACTCGCCACGTCCTCACCGTCACCGGGGAACCGCTCCCTGAAAGACACCTTACAGTCTCACTACAACGATCTCCTCTGTTATCACTGAACAAACACAAAAATAATCGTCGTTTTTTTTTTTTTTTTTTTTTTTAGAAACAAATGCAACGATATGTGGGTCGTATCTGGTGGTCAGGTACAGTCCCCTGAATAGGAGTAGAGTGGTGGCTGCTACGGACATCAGGAGCTACAACAGTGGAGTCAGTTTGGGTTAGTTAGGGGGGCGGGGCCTTTAGATAGGGACACATATATTTAGTTAGACACTATACACAAGAGACACCCACAGTAAGGTTGGTAAGATATTGGTGTGTTATGCTGCATATATTCAGTCAGAGACAGCACGGTTTACAGACATGAAGGATCATAGGTGGATGTACCTGGGACTGACTACCGAGTTGGTGGTGGAGACGGGCGGCAGGCGGCTGGGGGGCGGGGGCCGCAGGGGCAGGGCCCGGGCCGACACCCCCGCCAGGTGGGCGGGGGGCACGGGCACCACCTTGGGCAGGTGGAGGAAGGCATGCTCGCGGACAAGGACACCCCCACGACCAGCCCCTCGGCCACCGGCCAGCATCCTCACAGCGCCCTAGTGAATCGCACAGCAAGTCCAACTCTCGTATCCATAATTATGTGCCATGGATTCTGCTAGTTGCTTTATAGAGTAACATCTGTATAGCAGTTTTGCATCACATTATGCTCAATCTATGCTGCAACAGCATGATCTTTTGTCTTGTACTATAACAGCCTGTTCTCTATGTTCTGTCCTGAAATAACCTGATCTTCCTTCTTTGTATTGTAACAGCCTGATCTACCTGTTCTGTGCTGTAACAGTCTGATCTCCCTGTTCTGTGCTGTAATAACCTGATCTCCCCTTCCTGTGCTGTAATGACCTGATCTCCCTATCCTGTGCTGTAATAACATGAATCCAGTTCCATGTGTTATCACGTCACTAGGGCCAAATAGACATCTAAGTCATCACTTCCTGTAGTTCCATTCGCTTGTTCTAGGCGTGTGGACTCGCCTCCCTTCTCCAATAGGCTGGAGGTAGACCTTCGGGGAGGTATCTCCATTTATTATTATGGTTTTAACGAACGTGCACCGCCCCTACATGTGTGTTAAAAAGGGGTTAGTGAGAAGGGCCTGTTCTCTGCTGTCCTGCTGTAGCCGTACCTCAGTGTGCCGGTAGGCGGGTCTCAGTACTGACCAACAGTAAGGTGACCCTACTCAAGGTACCTGCATTCCGGCAGCGCGGCCTTGTCGCCACAGCAGAGCTCTAATCACCCAGATTAACCTGTTAATCTCTTCTGTCTGCACTCAGGCCACTCGCCGCAGTACGGGCCACACGCACGGAGACCCGCTTCCTACCATAACGCTGATAGCATTATTAACGGTCCTCGGCCAACCTCCACTATCGACGAGTTTCTCTACAGTATGTCCACTCCGATCAACTTGCAGTGTCCGATTCTCTGTATCCCCTCACCATGCACACCAGTGAGACGCCGCCTCTATTAATGGTGACTCACGCGCTAGCACTGACTGAGGCAACTTTCTGGCTTTGGCATGAAGGAAAATAGCGGAGAAATGCTGGTGGTGGCAAGGCCAGTGTTTGCGTGCCCGTTATAGCTAAGCAAACAGCGTGTAAGGGATCCCCCGCTCGCCGCTGACCGGCCAGCCCCTCGGGTCTCAAAGGCTGCTTTCTTTGGCAGGGTTCTGGCGGCAGCCAGGTAGCCTGGTTATAATATTGACAACAACTCAGGGCACGGGGCAAGGACAGAGACGGTTTTCCGATCATAACTGGCCATTATCAAAATCCGATTTCTCTCAATTGCACCTTTTCTTCCTACTCCGCCTCAAGAAATACACTATGTAGGTTATAAATGGAACTGAAAATCGTGTTCCTAGAATGTTAGGACGTTTTCGGCGACGTGGTGTGTCAAAGCCTCATAGAAAGGCACTGTAACGGCAATTCGCTTATATGGAAAACATGGATTCTAACTCCTTTCAACATACTCGTTAGTAGCAGACCTCCAAATCAAATCAAAATACTGCCAGCAACAGGCTTAAGGATAGACACCAGTGGTCAACGGCCTTTTCAAGAAATCATCAATGAATTCTTTAATAATGCCCTGATCCTAACAACCTTTACACCATTTAAAAGCTCATATTTTTCTCTATCTATTGATCCCAAAAGAATGATTAAGTAATTGAAAACTGAGATTTTATCAATTTTAAACTGATTTTTTCACTTTTATTTTTTGAACAGGAATATCTCGGTTAATACTTAACCTAAGGGGTTAAGATTTCACATACACCTTCATAACAATCATATGCAGGGAAGCGTGTCTCAGATTTTTTATTTAGGTCCTAGTTCTGATTTTATTACCAAAAACGGCCAAAAACGGGAAACTTTTCTAAATTTTTATGCATTTCCATTTTCTACATTTTATAAAATCATAACTAAGAACTATATCAAAATTATGAGACACGCTTCCCTCCCTTTATATGTCAAGAAGATCTACCAAAAATTTCAAAGCTCTAGGTTAAATATTAAGTGAGATATCAATGTTCAAAAAATAGATTTGAAAATTATGATTTTCAAGTTTGCTTTCATACCCTACAAACATTGTTTTGCCTATTTTCATATAAGTTATATCAATAGATATGGTTGTTTATTGGCTATTAAATGATGTTGTCTATCAAGTAATACTATTTGGCACAGATCTTGCAATTTTGATCAAAGAGAGTTGCGCCATTGACACCTGAACCACTGGTGTCTATCCTTAACTACTGGTTTATATATGTATTGACAGGTACACCCTAGATGGCGCCACTTCCCACCACTTTCCATACAGGTGGACAGCGGTCAGTCTACCACTTTCTACCCAACCTTTCCGGTGTACAGTGGTGCTGGTGTACACACATATCATTCATACATATTACACCTTTACTTGCCCCCACCCCCCAGCACTGGCTCTGGATCCGCCCCTGTAAAGGCCCGGTCACATATAGAGACTGAACTCAACTCGACAGTCTTAAGGGTTTGAGACTGGTATAGAGACTGGATAGTCTTCAGTCTTCTTGCCTCTGTCTATACACACAATGACATACAGGCAAAAGAGTTGTGTATTTGCTTTATCTGATTGGATAATGGACTCCAGACAGTTGAGTTCAGTCTTAATCTATGTCACATATTAAGACTGGGCCTTAAAACTGCCTGAGACTGAAGACTATCCAGTCTTAAGGCCGGTCACATATTGAGACTGGGTCTTAAGACTGCCAAAGACTCAAGACTATCCAGTTTTAAATATTCAACATCTCGAGATTAGAGACCAGACTGATCAGTCTTGAGAAAACCTAAAACACAGTTTTAACCCCATGTCACATATCAAGACTGTCAGAGACCCAACTCAACTCAACTGTTGAGTTGAGTTAAGGTTTCTATGTGTGACCGGGCCTTTAAAGACACAGTCTTGTCATTGCAGCAGGGCCAGCCCTCAGCAGAGCGTGCGTGCTATTTGAGGTAGCAACTCCAGCATGCATTAAGTAAGAACTATGGTGTTTTCATTACCTTGGGCTGAGACTATAGTATTATTGGATGGTGTGTGAGGGGAACATCTCCATGTGAAGTAAGTGTAATGTTAAACATCTTGTTTCGACTGATGGAATGGTATTGTGACGACCTGATATTGGAATTAATAAACAACAATCCTGTCATGAGAGTGTTGCCATCCTACTTTATGATTGAGATACCTAATGGTACAAAACAGAAAGTGCAGCTTCTCTCCATCTATTCTTGGTTTTGTGCTTGCCTCTGAAATGACCACTGGCATCAGAGGAGACAAGGCGATAGACCAAGGATACTGATATCTATAGACCTTTATCAAAGGCCAACTATAACTGGTCTTCAAACGAGCAGCAAGGCGCGGGTGCGTGGTCGTGAATCAGGCCTCATAAACACTACGTGCTTAAGGACAACATTAATCGAATATAGTTCGCTAAGACGGATTACTACGAGATCGGTATCATGGCAGGTGTGCCGATGGTTATTATTATACAGGCCGGATTTTGTATAAGTAATCCAACGGGATCAAGCAGTAAGATGTCCCCTGTGCCCGCTGACGGGAGGTGTGATTGACCTGTGGTCAGCGCCTAATACATCACACAAGGTTGGCACCAGGCTAAGCTTAAGGCCGGCTACACTATACGACTCGACCCAACGCAACTGTCGCAGGGGGTACGGGCCTCGGGTTTCTTCTAGCCTTTGTGAACACTTAGTATAGAAATATCTAAGACCGAAGTCGTCGGGCCTGGTTACACTATGATGAGACCCACCTGGTCTTATAAGGGATAGTGCAGCCGGACAAGTAGGACGGGGACCGGCAGTGAGGGGCAGATTAACAAACGGAAAACAAATTAACTGACTATAGATCTAAATACGATTTCCAGAAGAACGTATTTAAAAAAAAACACATGTAGCTACGATTAATAAGTTTTCTGTACATTTATTCCCTCTGGCTAATGTAATTACTAATTTCCTATATCCCACCAAAAATAAAACTATGCTGTGGCCACCTAAAGGGCTAGGAATACCTGAGTGTCCGTATCGGGGATGCCAATCCAAACTAATGAAGTAGGAAAGTACTTTTCATACTTCTACAGTTCTAGTAAAGAAAGTAATACGGATACTGAAGTCATGTAGAAAAATCCGTGTTGTGCAATTTGAAATCAAAGATAACCATGGAGTGTACATCTTATTTGGCGTCATTTAAAGTGTGGCCATTACATCAAATATTTTTCTTTGCTCTTCTTTTGATGAATTTAGTACCACAATGCTCAGAATTGTTCACAAATCGTTGGCATAGTGTGCATCGGGAGAAGGTCACAGCATTTATTTCACCATTTTTAATCATGTTCCTGGCAATTCTTATCTAATGTTTAGTCTCTGATGGCCTTTAGCGACTGTTTAGCTGCAATTGAAACTGAAAACTTACAATTTACATCCCTCCCTTGTTAGTGCTCATACATTGTATACAAATCTTGCAAAGATCCTTTTCAGTTTAGTAGGTCCGATGCCATTGATTCCCATGAAGGGTTTCACTAAATGTCAAATAGGAATGTGGATGGGAATATGAAAATTATTTCAAATAGATTTATAACTCATTAACAAAATAAGATCTTTCACTTCTGAGATATTTTGTAGGTTTATCAAGCTCCCGTCTATAACTTGGACGTTTACGATATCACAACTGCATGATCTGAAAGTCACTCCCTGGGCCATGCTAAGGGTCAAGCTTTAGGCACCACTTACAATGTCCAGGTAAGTCAGAGAAAAAGTAAATCTGAAACTAAAGAATGGAAATTGGAAATTGCTTTGAAATGCTATCAATTTCTTTTAATGCTATTAAACGTGGCGAAAACTTTTTTTTTTTTTTTTAAAGTTTTCTATTAGAGGTAATGACGTGTCAGAGCAAAATATGAACACAGACAAAAAAAACGGAAAAATTAAATCCCTGAATGTCGTACCCTGGATTCCCTTGTAATCTCAACGTTTTGATTAGCAGCTGACAAAGTACTTAATCTGATCGATTGAAATTCTAACGTCAACATGTTTTTATAGTACTTAAGAAGCAAAAATAACATCTTTTGCCTATTCAAACTACTTCATAGTGACACGCACTACGCCTATTGTGTCCAACCTCAAGTAGGAGGAGTTCATCGGAATATGTTAGTAGTCAAACCACAATGTAACAGGTAACAACTCCAATCTCTATAACAATTATACTGATATTCAGATTAAGAGTCAATTTGAACTTGGCTTAAGCTGCTGGTGGCAGTGCTGGCAGTCACTAAAAAAAACATTATTCAATCTTCACGTAGTGGGTTTGCAAAAGAAAAAAACTTATTAAATATAACCAGATGTTAAATTTTTGCAATTGATGCAGTTGAAACAAGCCAGGAATAAAACTTTCCGAGCTTACACTTTTCTGACCGGATTAGAGCTAGCTTGTTTAAATACTATTAACGTGGGTTAGGCCTGCGGGCTAGGTGGTGGGGGAGCTGCGGGTCAGACGTGCCGCTGGTCTATGAGATTTGGTGACTAAGCCAGGGATTTTAGAGGCCTCCCACATGTGTGTTTCTGAACATCATTACCATAATGTGTTTTGATTATTCCTGCACAAAGCAGTGGTCCCGCCGTCAATACTGGTCAGTCGTGACTAAGCCTTTCCTCGATGTAAGGAATTACCTCAAACCTAGCACACATACACGACTCTCAGGCTAAAGGAACGAACAGAAGTATTCAGGTATAAATGAACAAAAACACGGGGTAGATAGATCCGATTCTAATTTTTAAAATCAATTTTGGACCGAGGTAGCATTGAATACACTATTACAAATTTTGCCTACACGATTTCTGCAACAGCAACTTGGTTTACTAACTAAGTATAGATGTCATTTTCCGCCTATTGTTTACACATAACAAGTTTCCTTGCCTCTATACAATATTACTAAACCCTAAATTTTCAAAAGAAGCTTGTTTATGCTCCTTATTATAATAATTTGGCAAAGTAAAGATGACGACATTACCAGAAATAAGGATTCTGAAACATAGGTTACCAAAAAAATAGTTGTTTCTGAAATTTTCCTAGGCTAAAAACTGTTATTTCTTTCCTAAAAAGCATATACATGGCTTCAAAAATCAAATTGAAATCTAGTTGCCCAACTGGGCAACTGAGTTCCTGAATGTGGTTGCCCTGCTACAAAATGTGGTTTCCCTGTACTGGATGTTGAAAAAGAAAAACATAGACAGGGCTCACAAAATCCAGCGTCCTGGGTGTCCTGTCCATCCCCTAAAGCCCCAGGACACCCAGGCAGGACCCTCTGGGTGTCCACATGGACACCCTAGAATTCAATTCCCCATATTAAGGCCTAGTCTATCGGACCCCCTAGTTTATGTGCCGGACACCTGTATGTCGCAGTTTGGGTGTCCTGTGGACACCCAGTGATTTTAAAATTCCGTGAGCCCTGATAGATGGCAAATAACTTCAAATTCATTATTTCCAAGCCTTAATTTTGGACTGTGACTTGCTTTGACTCTGGTTGTCCACTGGGCAACTCAAACACCCATTTCAGTGGCCTAGTAGGACATTTTGGTGGTCCTGGTACTGGTACTGGATACCCAATTTATCAAGCCCTGCTGAGTGTATATCACTATATGTACAGTAAATAAAGAGATTGGTCGGTTTTTTGTCACCTACTTCACCGGAAACGATAGTTTTAAGAATGGAAAGTTATTTTGACGTTGTATAAATCGATAATTATGATGTAATCATTAGAAACTGGAGATATTGAAATGGAAAACATAATTTTGAGGGTAGGGATTGATTTAGTCTTTTGATTTTGCCTTGGCTGTTAAACGGGCAAAAAGGGCCTTGCATTACTACTATTATAGCATAGTTCAATCTGGTATGAAATTATTGGCGTGTAGATCTGTGTATAGCTTAGACTCCGAGTGATGGCTAAAGAGAATACTTAAAGATGAAAACCCCAGATTTGGACCGCTGAGTGCTTACCCTCGCGTACAGCTGCTGCCGTCCTCCGCCTCATCCTCCCACTCGTCGTCCTCCAGGCCCTCACTGCCCGTCTCAGCTTTACGCCCCTCTGCCCCCCGGTCCGTGTGCCGGGCAGTCGTTGAGGCCCCCTCTGCCCGAGGTCTGGGCAGGGGTGGCCGGTGTAGCACCACCTCCGTCTTGGACGTCTTGTGGTAGTAGAGGGTCCGGGAAGAAGGGCGCTGTTTGCTGGCGCTGTCCGTGTCGGGGCAGGCCGGGTGGTCAGGGGACGTCTCGGGGGTGGGGGTGGGCTTCTCCTGTGGGTGACCAGGGCGCGGGTCGCTGGCCGCTGTCCTCAGGGATTCTGTGCTGCCAGTCCTATTGTTGTTGACCTCGTGATAAGGCTTGGTCGGGGTGTAGTTCAAGTTTCTGATTTCACAGGGGCTGTCCTCTTTACGGCTAGTGGACGATCCAGGCCTTGACCGGGCCGCTGTGCCTGGCCGCGGGATGCTCGACTTGGGGATCATGTTGTTCATTAGTTTATTACTCGAGGCTGCCGAGTCTTTACACCTTCGTGCCTCTTCAGCCTTCGGACTCTCCTTGGAACTGGGGGCACTCTTTGCTGTACCTTTTGGCCCCGGGTGGTTGGGTATGTTAGTAACAAAGCCGTAGGCCTCTGGCTTGACGACCTGGGACTGGGCCCTGGTGAGGACGGGGGTGACTGCACTGTGGGACTGGGTCCTCGTCACCGGGGTGGGCGTGGCACTGGTCGAAGAGACACTGCTGCGCCGGCTGCCACTGGGCGGGCGGGGCACGGTCACAATGATGCTGCTACTGTTGGACTTGATCACCGCGTTGACCGTCACGTGGGAAGGTTTGGTGTAAGGCTTACTCCCACTGACTGAGATGGCGCCGTCCTGAGCCACTCCTGAGTCGGTGGGCATGCCGGGATGAGTCCTGTCCCCTTCGTCGCTGTCCCTTTCAGGCAGCACGCCCACCGTGGACGTCTCTGGCGGGGTCATGCAGCTGGGTTTGTAAATGACGCTCCCTAACTTGGTTTCCTTGACGTTGATTGTGCTGTGGGTGGAGCGTTTCTCTGATTTATACGTGGAACCATTGGAGAGGTGGGTGGCCTGAGGCTTCATGAAGACGTTAGTCTGCACCCCAGCAGCGCTGGGGGCGGGGCTGGCGGCCGGGCCCAGCCCCGGGTTGGCCACACTGGGCGTGGTGGTGGTGGACAGCACGGGGCTGGGCACCCCGGCCAGGCTGCTGCTGGAGGAGGAGGACGACGAGGGCATGAGCCGGCTGCCCAGAGTGTTGAGGCCGTCAGGAGGCTGGATCTCCTGGGCACTGATGGGCCGGGCGTACGGGTTGCGGGGGACGAGGGGCGGGTAGGGCTGGGGGGGCGGGGCCTGCACGTTGACGTTCAGGTTGGACACGGGCCCGCTGGTGATGGTGTACATGGAGCCGGGCGCCGGCTGCTGGGCCTTGTTGACGAAGGAGGTGAAGAGCACGTTGTTGAGCACGGCGGTGGGCGGCGTGCTGTACTGCTGCACCTGCTGCCGGAGGTACTGGATGTCGGACTGACTGAACAGCGGCACGGCGGGCGGCCGGCTGTGGCTCGTCAGCATCAAGGGGGCGCCCGTGTGGCCGCTGGTGATGATCCCATTGTATCGCAGAGTTGGCTTGTCGGTTTGCTGTCGGAGGGGAAGCGGTTTACGAATGGCATTGGACAGGTCTTCCAGGTTGGAGCTGTACGTTCCCGTTGGCCTGTTTGGTGTACCTGGATTGGTTGGCCCTCCTTGGTTTGCTCCACCTCCAGCTGTGAAACTGTACTGGCCCAAGCCAGACATTTTGGACAGATGAGGGGGAGAGGTTCCACTGTTATCTCATGATGTCTGGTCAAGACTACCTATATGAATGTAAAGAAAACATGAAGATCAGAAAATGTGTGTCAAACATAACTAAACCTAGTATTTATGACATTTTAAGGATCGTTTGTAAACATAATAAACATCAAAATAGCCAAATTCCATCCATGCATGAACGATGGTCATTCCTCAATATACTGAAACTGAAAGGAGTATTGAAACAAAAAAGTAGCATATCAGTAGTAGTAAACAGCACGAGTCTTTGTCTGGACAGGACATATCCCATGTGTCTCCAGTGTCCGAGACTAACTTTTTTGGATGTCGGCCATCAGGGCCAATAGTATGAAAAATCTGTCGGCCCTGATCGCTTTCAACCGGCCCTGCACTGAAGAAGGTTATCTAAACATAAGTCATATAGAAAATGTTCTTTTTAATGCACAAATACTCGGGCTGTCCTGAAAAAAAGTCTGTTTCCAGTTGACCAGCCGGTTGGGTATTTAACTATTTTATAGTCAGTTTTTTTTTTCATTTTTCCAAAAAAAAGGGAAAAAAATGTCTTCGAAATTTGTGTTATATTTCTAACAACAAAAAATTATACAAAAAACAAAAAAATCGCAGCCGCCCAGCTTGCATTTACACCACCTGCTGGACCAAAAACAGATTTTCTTAAAAAAAAGAAAGCCTCATGGGTCGTCTATTAAAGGAAACCTTGCACATAATAAAGAGATAGATATTTGTCAATGAAATTTGGTGTGCATGACACATGCAGCAAGAACTAATATTGCTAGAAATATTTTTAGGATATTCCAGATGTAGCCACTGTTGTGGTACTTTGATATTTGGTCTATTTTAATGTTTTTTAGGGGAAATCCCCTAATTTGTGACGTAGCAAGGACTGCAACTGGGATTCCCCAGCTTTCAAAAAAGGGAATCCCCAACCCTCAATAGTGTATAGAAAGGAATTTTAACTGTAGTATCAAATATTTATATTAGGCCATGTGCTGGCTATAAATATCTGTATCCTTTACTCACATATATTCATTCAATTGCCTTAGATTCCCAAGCTACTTTGAAAGGGGTTCCCCTTCTTAATGACATAGCAAGGACAGAACTGTAACCCCAGAAATTAGGGAATTCCCAAATTTTATTTTGTTTTCCTTATAATTCCATATTAATTCAACATTTCCCCATTTTTTCTATTGACATATCTTAAGAATGCCAGAGAGAAGTTACTTAAATGAAAAATTAGCGTCTGAAAATTTATGTGCAAGGAAACATACGCATCAAGGGGGGGACGTCTTTGTACTGCCCGCTGCAGCAACCTGTTTGCGACGTCTTTCTCATAATCTGCAGCTACCGTTTCAATATAAATTCACAAACAGGTCGCTGCAGCGACGTCTTTGAGTCTCAAGCGACGTCTTTAGAGGTGCCAGCGACGTCTTTGGGGTATCTTAAAGATGTTGTCGGGAGCTCCAAAGACGTCGCTGTAAGATACCACTATTCTATCAGTTTGGGGGAACCTTAAGCCCCATACCCACTAAGCAACTTTTACACAGTTGGGCAACAGATCGGCCCTAAAATCAGCCAATTGTTGAATTCAATCCCTAGAATTGGTTGATTTTAGGGCCGATTCAGATCAAACATACACATTTCAATATACTATACTAACAGGATATCATAAGAATCGGCGGATTTTGATACCAATCTGTTTCCCAACTCTGTCAAAGTTGCTTAGTGGATATGGAGAAGGTACATCCCTGTTAAAACAGCATATCATATTTATTCATCTTACTTTCTATCTGGATATAAATATATAAGATCAAAGCTTATGTTTTTGAGAATAACTTTCTATGTATCTTAGATCATAACTCCTAATATTGATTATGCTTTAACAATTGAAACACAAATTTCTGTAGTAGTCGCTGGGCCCCACATACACCTCCCTACCAGTCTCTGCCTGGCGACCACTACATTCCTACTACAGTAGGAAAATCCCTGTAAAAGGCGTCGGCCATCCGTGCCGATATACCCCTCTTTTTCCCGTTTTTTATCGGCCCTGAATAAAAATCATCGGCCATTGGCCGATGGGCAGGCGTTAGTCTCGAACACTGTCTCTAGCTGAGTGGTTATACCAAGTGCAGACAGACACAAGTGTTGTATCTAACTCGTCCATGTTTGAAGCCTCTGAGTTTCGGCAAGCTCTTCTCTTGTGACCATCAGAATATCAGAAAACAAAAGACTGGCCCCGTAGGACTATGTTTCCCTTGTTTTTACACTTTTGCACATAAGTTACATGTAGATCTACCTTTTATAATGTTCATCGAAACTAAACTATCAACGACGGGATTTCATGAGAGTTGCCCTTTTGGGATTCAGTGGGGATCTAAAGGCATATTTCTGATCATAACATGAAAATCAGAAAAACATATTTGGCCAAAATTATCCTGAAGGTCAATCAATGGAACTTATCGAAATATCATTTCAGCAGGGCCAGTGGGCATAACTGGTTGTATTGAAGTCATCTTGACGTTGAAATCTTAGGTTGCTTTAACGTTGTGATGTTGATTTGAGGTTGAAATAATGTTGGATTTGCAAAGATCCTCTGATTTGAATCACAGACTGTAGAACATTTTTATGTTACCTTTATGATTTTTTATTTCAAATATTAGAAATAAAACCGTTTTCTAGTTACTGGACCTTATGCCTTATTTTGCATAAATGTCATAATTTTCAACGTTGAACCAACTTCAGTATTACAACCAGAATACGACCATGGTTGAATTGTATTTTTGTTGTCTGACGTCATAACCAATATCAACGTAATATCAATCATGGAACAACGTTGAAATTGTCTCACTTCTTCTTTACTTTTCCTTGCGGATGCCCGGGCCAAGGCCATTTACAACATAACTTAGTCATAGGGTGCTGATAAATATATGACAGATCAAATAACAGATAACGTTACCCCATGTTCCACGTTACTCGTTAGCCTGCGCCGCATCCCCTCCCTGCTCCCGATGTCCGCGACGGAGGAAATATATATAACCAACCAAGAAGGGAGTACGAGGTTGGTTATCACCCCGAGCCAGGACCCTGATATCAGCCCGAGGCCAGGGCCCAAAGGGCCGGCCGAGGGCTGATATCGGGGTCTTGGCTCGGGGTGATAACTGCCCGAGTACTCCCTTCGCGGTTGGTTATGGATTTATTATACCTTTTCTGTTAGATCTGAGCTCCCAAGGAAGGATGCACAGCAATAAGTGATGGTGGGACTGTGATGCTGCACATTATTTTATGTTTTTTCATATAACTCTTTTGATATCCATCAAATCCACAAACAGTAAGCAGTAAAATGTAGCTAGGAACATTGTGCAGATAATGCATATGAAAGATCTTTTATTTCTTAATGAATTCATTTTTTCATAAATTTTAGAAAAATAAAATGTTTCTGTATCACACTGCAGTGTGATACAAGGATGGTTATCACCCAGGTTTGTATCACCCTGTCTTAAACTCTTAACTACTAAACTTGTATCACCCTAAGGTATAATAATGGGAATATCCAGAGGCGAATACTTTGTCTAGTTCCACGTATGATAGTCCGAGAGGCCCTTACCCTAGGTTACACTCAGTCAGGACAGTCAGGGCCTCATGGACTAGACTATCATAATTATGTTGAACATGGGGTAACGTTATCTGATTCAGTTATCTCAGATCTTAATTCTTATTCTTACTTAGTTAGTCCTACCCTACTAGTCTTAAAATAGGCCTAGTTAGCCTGCGGCTTCGGATGGAAGTCAATCCTAATAATTCCCATCGTGGAGAAACAGTGTGAATGAACCGAATTCAACCCTATGACGCCTAAACATCCATTCAGACTTTCAGTGTAGACTACGTTTTGGTTTCAGTTTGTCCGCCTCACGTATTTCCTCTAACATCGCTCATGTTATGGTGATGCACCACCTAAACAGCAGACATCGTTTCACTACTAGCCATTCTAAAGATGAACTGCTGCAGATATATATCGGGAAATATGCACTTACTATTTTGCTATTCGTAAATACCCGGGAAATGGTGTTGTTGTTGACGTTTAAACTACAAATGTAAACATTACAACCATGTCGTCCGGTCAAGGGCTGTCAATCCAAGCCTTGGATACTGGCACGTGCCCGCGTTCAGCCAATAGAGAGAGAGCTTACAAACCATAGCGCCACTCTGCATACCCCAAAGTACATACTGCCAATTCGAGATATGGGATGCGCGGCGTAGAATGATTGAACGCCATGTTCGTAAGGTCGCGCAACATCAATTATTTTTCACCCGTCGACTTTTCAAAGAGTTACATTTAGATCCATTTAGGCCCGTCTGTTTGTTTTTTTCTCGCATTTTAGAATGTTTAGCCCACCGATAACCTCCATACTCTTGTTGGATCTGAGATCAAGAATTCGCCTAGTAGAGGTAGCCGAGTAAATAATGCCCTTTGCATAAGGGGTTCTAAGTTCTATTTACTATCTACTGCATAGAAAAATCTGAAAAAAATCTGATATGTTCCATTTTCTGCTGCCTGACCGTGAGAAACATACATTTTACCCCAGTTTTCGCGCAATAAGGACCCCACAACGGAATTTCTTACCATATTTCTGTAAAAAAAAAAAAAAAACGCATTTCTAATAATCATTTTTCATTACCTGTTGAAAAATATGTTGGGTTTTCGTATTTGACCCACAAAAAAAATTAGAAAAAAATTGTATATTGGAAATTTCGTCAAATCTTTTTCCTCTATCAATTCTTCAGCTTTCACGCACCTGCTGGAGCCTATTTTCCCGCATTTTGGTGTTAGTTTTCGTGCATTTTAGTTACGATATTTTGGTATAAAATGATTAGAATATACAATAACTTGAAAAAGCAGAAACCATCAATAATGGATCATCAGAAAAAGCTATCTATTCATATCGTATTGGTATAGGCCTACGTTTTGTAAAATAATTCTGGGCTTAGACTTTATTCATAAAATACGTAGAAAGATTGCTAGGTTTCATGCCAAAAGCCTAAAAGGTAAAACCATATGATTATTCATTAAAATGCGCATATTTGTGCATTTTCATAAATTGACAAAAGCGGCAATTCCTTTGAATAAAATACAAAAACTAGAGTGTGTTACCTCTTTGGTCAAGATAATTAAAGGAAAGAGTTTTCACAATATATATATGGTAGCTTGTCTTGAACAATATTGCAAATATGACCCCTAAAAATGTCGGAAAATTCGGAAAATTTCGGAAAAATACGTACAAAATATGCGCGAAATCTGGCAACAACCTTATTTTTTGTCATTAGCTTTCACGTAGGGTTCTAATTTCTAGAATAAAAATGAAATATTTGGTTTGTGATATTGAAATAGTCGTATAGGCCTATATATCATGCAATTCAAACTTTTATCGATGATATTTTTGGTACGTAGATAATATTTTGTCTTTAGAATATAGTCTTGTGGTAATTATTTGAGTAAATTATGAAAATTATAAGGGTCCCGCCATGTTCCTAAATAATATGAACTTAGCGTATTTTGGGCTCAAGAATACCTAAGTATATGCATTAAACATAAGAATTTCAAATTTATTCCATCTCAACGTTCTTTTGGGTCTGGAAGTGAAAAGAAACATATGCGATAGCTATAGAAAAAATGCATTCGTAAAAATGCGTAAAATGTGCGAAAACTAGTGATGCGCGAAAAATGGCAACTCTACTTATAAAGTTATGAACAAATATTAGCATGGCTTATCATAGATTTTATGGCAATGAGTCAGAGAAAACAGAAACAGGCCTATAGGCCTAAACGTTCATAAATACGGATTAGACTATATAGATCTAAACTGATAACCTGGTAGATCATGTGACGTATTTAAGGAAAGATAGGCAATTTTCAACCTAAAAAGCATTAAAACGGTTACAACTCCCAGAAATATTGTTTCTTGAGACAAACTTACCAGTTAGTGTTGTACAATTGTTTTCTACGGTATTCTGCACATTTTTATAGCAAAATGTTAATAATGGAAATATTGGTCTTATTTTAAAGAAAGCATATTAAAACGTGAAAATTGAGGACAATTTGAGAGATTTTTGCATGATACTGCTGAAAATTAATAAGCATTTTCACATAAATTTATATTGAATCAGTATTGAATAATATTACTAAAAACATATCTCTCGGCTATGCCTAGGATATACATATTAGCAACGTGTTTCAAACAGTCATATGTAATTCCTGAACCAATAGGCCTATTGTAATTAGTAGCACTTCTATGAGTAAGTGTTTCACAATTTATAGAGTGTATTTGCCTAATTTCTCGCCATTTTTTTTTTTTTTTCTAAATTCCATATCATAAATGTATCATACTACTTTTATGCAATATCCTTAGAAAATCATGTTATTGATTCATTGGTCCCCAATCCCCTAGAGAATGTTTTTCATGGTCAAATAATGTTAAAGCCAATGTATCGTCCGTGAGACGGACGTAATTTGAAAAACATGTCGCCAGCCGCGGCGTCGTTAGGCTTAGGGGTGGAGACCTTAATGTTAGAAACGCACGCACGATACCCTGGCTTTAATTAGCAAAAATATCATGAATGGTGAATAATAATTATATTGATATTCTCTAACATTATTGAGTATTTATTGTTAGTTTAAAGTATAATGTGCCCTTTTAGTATTCTTGGTAATTTGAATTTTCCTCATTTTATTAATGTTTAGGAAATGATAAATGAAAAAAGCGACAAAAATTGAATACCTGGTCTGTATCTGATCATTTACTTTAATGACTTTGTTGTAGAGTCAGTGGATATGTATTTAATAGAGAAGGTCCAGAAATTAGAAGAAAGGCACAATAAATATTGTCGGCAAGGAAAGATATTAGAATATTAAGGACAATCGCGCCATTAAAGAACTAGCATTGAGATTTGTTAAAAATTTTACACAGTAAAAGTTACATCTATATAGGTGCCAAAAATGCAAAAATAATGAGAGGTCCCCGTGGAAACTTTTCAGCTACAGCATTTTGTTTATATGATAATTATTTAAAAAAATGCTTCAGAAAATGAATTTTGAAATTATATTTAATTTGCTTATTATTTTAATAGAATTGATATGACAATCAGTCTAATGTTTTTATTAAATATGTTCATGAGTATTGAAGTGAGAAAGAAAGACTTTTGTAAAATTTGATTATGTAATATATAGTTTTAACTGGAAAATATGCAAAATATACTATTCCAAAAACAGAGAAATTTTAAAATAAATTGTCATACGAAAAACTTGAACATTGAAAAATGCTCTTAAATCTTACATCACATGCCTATGGATGTAGGCTATCATATTGAGCTAGACTGATGTTATTTTATCTTTAGTTAATTCCAAGGATGTTTCGTTGTTGATGTTCATATTTATTAGTATCCCATACAAGTATGTAGAATCGTTGTTAGACTGCGTGATGTTTTATCCCCTATCATTTACATTTTACTTACCAGAAGATATCAATAAATGTTCGTTATTTGAAGTAAAAGGGAGTTCTTCATTATTAATCATCGAATTAGCTAGCTTAGTCCAGGCAGATCTTAATTCTCGGTTAATAGTTCGTTCTTCAGTGGTAGAGATTCTAAGTAAAGGGGCTCAGACCTATACAAAGAACATGCACTTGGCAAGAGGTAATTTTATTATATCCATGTAGACATTCTGAAGATACAAGTATATAGTTCTTCCATCCATATAATACATGCCATCCATCTCACAATGCTAACAACATCAGTAACGTCCCAACCAGGTAGAGCTATGGTTAAGCTTCCCCAATCTTAAGGTATATACACTCCGCAACTGTTGAGAGAATCACCTCCCGTCTACCAGTGTCGGAGACCATCGGTAGGATCTCCGTTACGTCCAGTACTCCATCCGTAAGGCTAAGCCTAAGCTGTCCCAATCCTTACTATCACCTAATCATAGTGGTGACTACCATCTCAGCACTACCCGTCTTGATCCGTATGTTAGACTATTGCTCCCATGTGTTCTGATCGAACTCTATCTTGGTCTGCTCGTCTATCTCAAGTCTCATACCGCTTATATAGCGACAGCCAAAGGCTTGGCGCTATACACATATACTCTAACACCTATAACAGTGCTCCCTCTATCTTTCATACTTCCCATTCTTACTTACATCGACTAATTCTATTTCTAACTATGTACAAGCTATCGTAGATGACAAGGCCCGTTACCCACAGTGTTCTTTAACTGGGTATTTCGTGTACCAAACTCATAACGCTCCCCAACAGGTTTTGCATAGCGCAAGTGTCCCTTTTCGTACCTGTACGTACCTGCAGAAGGGTGAACCAACTAAGTTACAGCCTTTTACGCCTGAGGGCATCATCATTCACGACACCTCCCATACATTCTACCTGAGCCACGGGACAGTGGCGCCGCTCGGCGTCCAGCACACGTATCAGCATCAACATGTTTCACTATGAACCCTTGCCAGTACCGACGAGCTTACAATACATACTATTAATTTCTAAAGTCTATAATAATTCTTTTGCACTGGACTTCAGTGCAATATCCAATAAAAAAAATTGGGGGATCACCATACTAATTTGGTCAGCATAGCTGAATATTCATTTTAAAAGCCAAAAATGGCTAAATATGCATATTTATTTGTTTTCCCATAAATTCACTAAATTGTTTAATCTAAAATTATTTTGAATATTCTATATTTTCCTGAGATCGTGACAATAATTTAGATGTATAATATACTTTTATACAACCTCTATCAAAAGAGAAACATGAGAAAATGTAGTTTTCTTCTCTTAAAATCGTTTTTCAGCCTTAGTAAAATTTCTCCAAAATGAGCCCTATTTGACCATTTCTATGTCGAGAAATTTTCCTCTGTGTAAATTTCCATTTTGAATTTTGTGTCAGGCATATATTCATGAAATGATTTGCAAAATATGAGGAAGATTGACAAGTTTTCAATTTTGGGATATTGAATGCTAATGTGTCGTTTAGGGTTAACTATAATTATAGTGCATTGTCCGAGATAATTACTGTTGTTAATATTGTCTCTGATGGGTGCTAGTCGAGTGGTGAGTAAGTCCACAAGATGGGCGCTCAATCCATAACATGAACAACGCTTGGCAGTACGGTAAGTTTATTGATGGATATAGTGATGCGTACAGTTGCTCGTGATGGTAATCAGTTCCAAGGTATAACAGTTCCAGTTTAGGGTAAAGTAAGCTTCCTCCTTACAGTCCGCCTAGTCTCACCTCCAGTCGACGTGCAGTAGTACCGTGTAAGTCACCAGATGTCCCTGTGATTGTATAGCTATCTAAAACCCCTTCGAATCTCCCGATCCCTATGATCCAAACGCTAATGGTCTCTCCCTCTCTCTTACACTGCGCTCTTGCTTATAAAGCAGTCTGATATTGATTTTACCCCAGGCGTTGGTGCTTGCGGGGAGGTGTGCCCCGGTGAGCATTGTCGTCAGGTATATTTACACCTACCAGCGGCACCTGCCATTACTAGATATTTTAATAAACTAAGTAATTTAGAGGAATTCTTATTATTTTGTATTCAACTGGTGACCTTTACACTAATTCAATGATCATGCACAAAGTAACTGATTTAATCTCTACCTTTGTGCAATATTTGGAAAATGGCGCCATTGTCCTTAAGTAAGAAGTATAACAACAAATCAATTAGGGTTCGGAGGAAAAGGTCTCTATTGAAACATATACATAGGTACAGTCAGAAAACTGAACATTTGGATAACTTTCAGCAAAGTATAAATTTGAGAAGTTAAAATAGGGTATAATTAAAACCAAAATTCATGGTACAATCAAAAGTACAAAAATCCCCCTATCATAGAGGGATTTGTTTATGGGATGATCTTGTTGAAAGTCTACAAAAGGAAACGAATATTGTCAAGTTTGTGCAAAAGGTAAAGGAATTATTCTAATTTGAAACATGTTAGTACAGACTAATTGTGAATTGGTGTATATTTTAAATAGAAATTGATGTACAGACTGATGTAGACTGCTAAAATGATATTTTTGTATATAACTAAATACTGTGTTGATAAGACATGTGAAATGTATTTGATGGGAATATTGATTTTGGTGGTGAAAAGCTGAAAAGTACATGAAGTACATGTACTAAAAAAAATAGTAAAAAACAAATGTTGATATCCTATGCGTCAATTTTTTTTTTTTTGTATGGAACTTTATTGTATTTTTGTATTTTTTAAGTATTCTATTTTGCATATTTTCGAGTTTAAAATATATGTTACACTATCAGATTTTACAAAAGTCTTTGTTACTCGTTTGATTTAACCTGGACACTATAATTAAAAGCATTAGGTTTGTTGTCATGTTTATGCTATCAAAATGATTAGCAAATAAAATCAAATTTCCATATTTTTTTAAGTACATTTTTGAATAATCAATACATACATAGAGTCTTTTAGCAAAAAAATTTCCACGGTGACCTATGATTTTTGTTTTTGCATTTTTGTACCTGTATAAATTGTGTGAAGTTTTAAACAAATCTTAATGCTGCTTCTATAATGGCGCCATTGTCCTTAAGCACACTGGCTGTAAATTCAATAGAAATGATTAATATTATTATGGAGAAAATAAGTTTTTGCATTTCCAAACCTATATTACCCCCACAGAGAAATATGGTCACCCCCTATTTTAAGGTTACTTGGGCACACCTGTCCATTTTAAATTGTTATAATAGAGTTACAATTGGAGGAGGCTAATCTAAATAATCTGCTGAGACTTATAGAAATTGTGAATTTTTAATGGATTATTTAGATGTATACACCATCATGTAGAGAAAAAGTAAACCTTTCTAACTATGTATAATATGAATTTATCGGTACATGTACAATTAATATGTAAGTGCCTGAATACAGCGCTGCACTCTGAGACCCCTTATCAACAGTAATGAGAATAAACGCCAGGTGGCGCCACGGGCCAATGCAGCATTCTCCCATGCCTATTTAATATTATACATTAGTGTAATCGTTCAACAATTCACAATTTAACAGTTATAATAGAACATGTCATAAAATGCCTTTTGAATCGGACAGAATTATAAGAAAGAAATAAAGATAGCATACTAGACTAGATCAAATTGACCGGTGCAGGATTTTATTACATCCAATAATTCTATCCGAAACCAAGAGACATTCATTTTGGATTCTACAAGTGGCAATGCATAGATCATAATAATAATTATTATACTGCAAGCAAATTATCTTTTGCTTTACTTGCAATCCCCTTGAGATGGAGTTCTGGGTGTCTTTCGGTCTTTAGACCGCGTAGGAAAAATCTAAAATCCGTTTCTTTTGTATTGACATATTAAAATTATACTAGATTATAGATTTTAGGGTTGGTAGAAAGTTTAAAAAAACTGCAGTACAGTAGCTGAATACCAGTGCCTCACTGGTCTGCCTGGTTTCTTCCTGCACGATGACGGGATCTACCCCCTTGTCCACGAATCACAGTTATAGATTCTGACTTGTACATGGACTTTTCTTATATGACATTTGGACAGAAACATCACATGCCCCCCCCCCCCTTCCCTGTTAGATCATGTTTGTGGGGGAAGGGGGGCCCCTCCCCCATACATTCATGTTATTGCCCCCCGCCCCTATAAATTTCTTGATCCACCCCTGACATGTGATAGAAACACTTTATATGAATCATATGTAGAGCATCCCGTTAGATAGCATTGTACGATGTTGTGCTGTAAACAAGGAAAATAACAGAACTGGTACATTGCAATTGCTCTACAACAGAGGAGTATTTTTTAATTAATCTGTCCGTGGTTCAGTAGTAGGCATTTCAACAAGGGCTTTAGTTGTCACTGACTCGATAAGAATGGACTGTACAGGTTCTGTTTTTGTTATCTTGCGTTGGACGCGGCGATCTCCATGCCATCAGTGACAGCTCAGATAGGCTCACAGGGAGCCCGGACTTGTGCTGCTTCATGAATTATTGTCAGAAATATTATGTACATATATACACCAGCCAAAAGGACCACTTACCCAAACCCTACCTCAGCCTGGCTATGCCTGCATGGTTATGTCTCTGATTCTATGATGCTGGTCATACGTATACTATAGGTGAAGTCACACACACACACACACACACACCCACACACACACACACACACGCACACACGCACACACACAGTTTTCTATCTGTGAGCGGGGTATTGCTACCAGTTGGCATTTCCAGTACAGTATTGTAAGAATAGTCTTGGCAAAATCAAAGCCTGGGAATCCATTACCGCTGACCAACTGGCCACCAATAGTTATGCTAGATTTACTCTGAAACCTTCCTGAGAAGATTGTCTATAAACAATTATTGGACAATACAAACATTAACAAGTACAAATATGTATCATTAACACATTTTTATCGATAACTCATTTGATAATGGGTTTTTATTATACCTTAGGGCAATACAAGTTTAGTATTAAGAGTCTAACGCACGCCGTATTAAATTTTAACTCGGATTATAAACAACAGTTACTGATAACCAGCTGTTTATCACCCTGTGTCCTCCCTCCTACAGTATGCTATGGATGAATGTATCGGTTGGGGGCACAATTAGAACCTATTCTACAATTTTGTCGTCTGGAAGATCATATAGCTAAAGATGGACAAACACACAAAAATTATCCAAAAGAAAAGAAAAGTTGGCTTCATATGATGTCCGTGCCAAATCAGGTCCGCGATACTGCCATACAGCCCGTTTTTAATAGGGAAGTGGGTCATTCTGCTGCCCTGAACTCACTAACGACCAGGGCATGTCCACGTCATGACGGCACCAATTACCTTGCCTTTTATATATATATATACATACATACATACATACATACATACATACATACATACATACATACATACATACATACATACATACAAATCTAAGTAAGTCTGGCTTCCTGGAACATCACAAAATAGTTTTTTATGTCTAGAAAACAATGTGAAAAACTATCCTGATAATACTATCTTGCAATCTATCCCAAGTCCCTGTGTTACAAACCAAAATACTTATGATTGGGGAGCAACTGAATCCACCTGGTATAAGGTAATCCAAAAACAATAATTATCAAGGATATTTTTCTGCAAACCAACAAATCTACTGGAAGGTTGGTTTTGTATTTTACAGTGCTTGGTTCTGTGTGCGCTTTCTCTAGATTTGCAGTACTTTTCTTCATAGTAGGCAAATCAAATGGGATATTGGAAGGACATTTTTTTTATAAGAAGCAGCCTACATAGTGAACTTTCCTTATAGTGTATTTCACAAAGAAAACTATATGTTTGGGTTATATGTGATTTGAATAATGCTCAGTTCTGTATGTTACATATTTGCTTTAGATAAGTGATAAAAATATGTTTGCCTTACAAAGAGCAAGACCATACATTTTTCGAATTGTCAATGCTTATATCAGGTAATATACAGACTGCATAAGGATGAAAAGTGACTTACAGGGGCCTATGACTTTAATGTATAGTGTTTTCATCAACCGAGGAGCTAGATTTCCCGAGGAGGTGGCCATAACGACAGAAGGTCCCCTCCACCAGCCCAGGCCCGAGGGCATCTTGATATAACTCCAGTTTCTGCTACAGACGCTTTTTTGGAAGAACATAATGTTCTCTGCTGTTGACGTCAACTGTGTACGGTATGACTGAGCAAGTCCAAATAAGAACTCCGTGTATAGAAGTCCCATATGTAGTAGTGACCCTAATGTTCAGGAATGTACCTTCGGAAGAGTTATTTCAATCCTTTGAGCTAACAAGGGAGCAAAATGTTTTAAATACAAAATCAATGGTAAAGTAACTGACTTATATTAAGGGAGGGGGGGTTATTTCAAATACGCATAATGTCACTGGTTGTTCAAGTAAAGTTGTGTAAAAGATTACTTGCAAATAGATCACCGATCGTTATCAACGTAGTGATATACATCCAACCAGGAATCAACTACCTTATGTATATTTTATGTATTTCATCGTAGTAAATGTATATTCTCGGAGATGTTGTGGTAAATACACACACAGAAAGAAAAAAAACAAGAGAGTCATTTGACTATAATATAAAAAGGCAGCACTTGTCACCAGAATAGCACCCTTTTGAGAGTCATTTTGACTCTCTTTCAAAAAGGATTCATCTTGACTCTCATAGAAAAAGAGTAAGATTATTCTGGCTCTGTTCTCAAGAGAGTCAAATGTAAAATTGGCTCTGATTGTAAGGCTGCCATGCACTAGTCAACCTAACACAACACCAAGGCATGCGCGGATCCAGGGGGGGGGGGGGCAGACGGGCCTTGCCCCCCCCCCCCTCCCATGTTAAATCATGTTTAGGGGGCCCACCTCCCCCTGTACATTCATGTTTGTGGGGCCCCCCTCTAAGAAGTTCTGGATCCGCCCCTGCCAAGGGATTAAGGGCACGTGGCAGTGTCGGTCAATGTATATACAAGAATTACAAGTTAAACTTTCAGACATGAATTTTGATTTGATTATCAAGATTTGTTGGATATTTTGTTAGAAAAATTGGTTAGAAATCGGGGTCTGTGCCCCCAAACCCCTCTTTTTCTTTTCTTTTTTCTTTTTTTCAATTTTCTTATCAATTGCCCCATAAACAATAACAGACTTAGGCTGTCACCAGCCGACCTAAGACAAACAACCGGGGATTATCTTCTACTAACACCTTGACTACTGAGGTGATCCCGATTTTAATAGAGTCATTAATTTTGCATGTTGGCTCCAATATGAAAGAAAGTACAATCAATTGACTCAAAGATGATGTTTCTGATGACAAATGCTGGACTCCCAATGGCTAGGATTGGTGGGCAGCCTTCCTCACCCATGATAAATTCTACACATTGTCTACCATCTAAATATGATATTTTCTCTGAAAAGTTAGAATAGGAAACGTGTCAGTTATATGTGAGTATGCACTATCTATCAGAAGTTGAAAATAACAAGAAAATCCATCAGAACTCATAAACTGAAGTTAAGGAAAACAGGGAAATCATTATACCATATGGTCGGTATAGATACTCGCCACATATCTTTGAGCAAGATATGCCCCTCTAAGTTCTAGGTTCACAAACTAATAGACAGTAGCAATCCTAATTTTACCTCTGATGATGTTTGGCCCCTCGTCATACCTAATAACCTGTACATATATGTGTATATCCTAATGCATGAGTGTGTATATACATAATTATAACCAACCAAGAAGGGAGTATGAGGGCAGTTATCACCCCGAGCTGGGACCCCGATATCAGCCCAAGGCCAGGGCCCGAAGGGCCAGCCGAGGGCTGATATTGGGGTCCCGGCGAGGGGTGATAACCACCCGAGTACTCCCTTCGAGGTTGGTTATGGATTTAATATACCTTTTCTATTAGATCTCAGCTCAGAAGGAAGGATGTTCAGCAATCAGTGATGGTGGGGCTGTGATGCTGCACATATTTTTAATGTTTTTTCATATAACTCTTACGATATTCATCAAATCCACAAACAGTAAGCAAGTAAAATGTAGCTAGGAACATTGTGCAGATAATGCACATGTTGTATCGCCCTGTGTTAAACTCTTAACTACTAAACTTGTATCACCCTAGGGTATAATAAAGCTCTGCTGCTATTCTTTCTGTATTCAAACAAAGACAAAAGATATGACAGCAAGTGACCAGTACATTCAAAAAGTGGTCATGTGACCTCTGCAGCTTTGACTCTCTTTCAGAATCAAATGTCCAATTTGAATCTGATTTAAGAGTCGTACGTGAAGCTAAAAGTACACCCAATCAGAGTCAATACGCAGAGTCAATATGACTCTGATGCAGGATCACTCACTGGTCTAAGGGAGTCATGGAAAAGGAGTCAATAATTTTGATCCTTTTAGAAGGGTTTTGACTCTGGTTTTGGTTAATTTGACCATTTAAGTTTTCTCTGCGCACTCATAAGGTGGAATTCGAACGTGAAGCCAAATTAAAAGAAGTATGTAAGACAACAACTTAAATTATGCATTTTCAAAGTAAGGATCTATCAGGAAAATGGATATGGATAGGTGAGACAAGGTCTAGCTGGGTGTGCAGCTTACACTCATTAGGAAGAACAATGACACTATGGCATAATACTATCCTGTTGTTTCAGCTCTCTATGGGTTGCATGGGGGCCCAGTAGTCACTATCAAAACATTAGGATCACTATCAAAAAATTAATGTTACATTTTTTTTTATTATGTTCCGATTATCCAGGGCTAATGATTAAAACTTATTTCAGAGGTATGTAATAGATTTTCATTTTAGAGTAAGCAGTCAGTAATCCCTTTAAATATATATATATATATATATATATATATATATATCCCTCTCTTCTGATAGATCACTAGGAGGTATTTTCAAATAATTGAAGCATCCCTATTCCACAGTTTGTAATGGGAAAGAAACTGAATATAATTATATCTCTCTCCTATGCAAAGTTTATTCAATGGGAAGAATCTCCTAATTCAAGATAAACAAGGAGTTGTGCAATAAGGGGATTAGGACGGGTGGCTGCTGGTCCCTGCCTTGTGTACACCTGTTAAGTACAGTCTGTCTTCCAAACTGTTTTAAGTGTTTGAATAGTTATTACATTGGAGAGTAAAGAATTGTCTTTGTTTGGATGTGAGGTTTGGAGGTTAATACGTTTGGTTTGTAGCTAACCTACAGGGTAGATGAGTGTTAAGGGTGAACTTGAGGCTGGAAGTTTTTAATTCTGTGGTTACTACTGGGGAACAAATGCTTCTATATTCCATATCTATGAACTATATTCCATATTTATGAAGTCAATGTACCACCACAAAGGTGTACACATAGGTAAATAACTGCTGTACCTTTCAATGATGGCATTTGTAACAATAATAATATATCATTATGATATACTAGATTACTTTTCCTTTGACTGGGCATCGCACTACTGGAAATGGTGTACATCAACTTTAAGCCTAATAGAATTGAACTGTTGAATAATCATCTGAAAAAGGTTCGAGGCCGAAAGACTAAAACCATTTATCACTTTTTGACATTAACCCCTCTCGGTGGTAATTGCAATACAAGGAAACTATACTATAGAAAAACAAAATGACTTTAATTTGTACTTCCATGACCATAGTGCCAATGAACTTTTATCCACTGTTTATGATTAATCACCACTGGACGCTGTTAATGTACTGTAATAGTTGCTGCAGATCTACATTGACTTTTTACAGTGTGTATGAATAAAATCCAGAAAACATGAAACAGTTTACAATATTTGAAATCCCATTTGAAATTTAGTTGCTTATAAATCAATTTCTAAAGTAAAACAAAGAGACAGACACTTATCTATTAGGAAGGAAAAAAAGCTTAAATTGCTTTATTAAAACATCAGCATATATATATTTTATATAACGTCATTCTGAGATATTTCAAGCCTATCTCGGCCTATGTTTAACATTCGCACTAAGGCCTATGGTAATACGGTAGGCTTTTTAACGCATTATAAGGTTTATATGGAACACGTCTGGCCTAGCATTAAGGGTTTCACGGCTTCAGGTAATACAATCCCTCGACTCTGAGGATCTAGAGGTTGTGAACTACTCTAGACAATAACGTGTAGGGGCCGGGTGTCCTGATCCTGGTCCGAATCGTAATCTCTCATGTCATCGTCGCCCGATAGCACACTGGGCCGCGCGGTGTTCAGGCGCGAGTCGTACTCACTGTCGTCTCTAGAATGACCTTGCTGCTCGGCAGAGGGCTTTTCACTGTAGTCCGTGCCTGCGTTGTGCGCATGCTCGCTGTGTGTGCGCGCGGCGGGCGGCGTGCCGTCGTCGTGCCGACAGGTGAGAGACGCGCGGTAGGGGGGCGGCGGGCCCGACTCGTCCAGCTCACTCACCACCGTCAGCAGGTGCTCGTGCTCCACGTTCTCGTCGTGGGCGTCGCCCCGCAGCCCCCCGCCACCCACCTCCTGCGACACGAGCAGGCGGCTGCCGTCCGGCGACGACTGGGTGGTCATGGGGCGGGCCGGCGCGTCCTCCTCCTTGTTGGACCAGATACAGAAGCGGGACAGCCAGTTGAGGTGCTGCTCCTGGATGGTGGCCTTGGAGCGGTGCAGGAGGAAGTAGTAGACGGCCATGAAGCAGAGGCCGACGGCCGACCCGAGCAGCACGCACACGGTGATCACGTAGTAGTACTTGGACCCCGGCAGGTGCACGCGGGGCCGGGTCTGCGTCGTCTTGAGGGCGTAGGGCACCGACACCATGACGATGTTCTCCAGGATGAAGAGCGTGTAGTACATGAGGATCTCGCCCTCGGGGCGGTAGTCGTTGTGGATGGGGAAGTAGGCGAGCACGCAGTACAAGGTGTGCATGACGATCTTGTAGTAGCGCACCTTCCACACGGCGCGGTACACGTAGGCGAAGAAGACGAAGACGACGAGTGAGTGGGGCAAGAGGATGGCGGCGAGCAGCTCGTGGTAGAAGTACAGGAAGTTCACCAGCGCCAGCACGCGCGCCCCTAACATGAGCGTCTTGTAGATGAGGATACAGGTGATCTGCGTCACCCCGACCTGCACGTTACGCACCCGCTCCTTGCGCACCTTCTCGTGGTTGACGGCGCCCGTGACGAGGGACACAAAGGACAGGCCTGCCGACACGTACTGCACGTCGGCCACCCCGGGCCCGTCCCAGGCCTCCAGCATGGCGTACACGTTGATGACCAGCATGGGCGCCGACTGGAAGATGCTCTGCGCCAGCTTCAGCTTGGCGAAGGTCCACTCCCTGGTGTTGCGCTGGTCGACCAGGGTGCAGCAGTGGCGTGTCCGGAGGGCGGAGACCTTGAGGCGGTGGCCGATGACCCCCAGCTGGAGGGGCACGTTGAGCAGCAGACACCCGGGCAGCTGGTAGAAGGGCGCCTCGCCCCCGGCGCCCCCCGGCCCGTCGTACTTGATCTGCACGGCGTACATGAAGGCGCAGATGAGGCTGGTGACGACGAGCACGCAGAGACAGACCCCGGCCAGCACCATGTGGCCCCGCAGGCCGAAGACCACGGTCACCCAGACGTCCGTCACCAGGTCCGCCGCCAGCACCAGCGTCATCACCAGGAATACACCGTTACCCACGCAGGCGCGCACCGGCTCCGAGCACCGGAAGTCCTGCCAGGGCTCGAGTTCCGGTCGCTGGGCATGCTGGGCCTCGGTGGGCGTGGCGGCGGCCGACCCGGGCATGGCGCGGAGTGAAGATGACCGCCCTCACCGGAAGTGGATGCGATGGACGCCGACGGGCAGGGTCATAGCCTGAAAAAGGCAATACATCACGTGATCAAAAACAGCCAATGGCAAGTACAAGAGATTTACCTATGCAGGTCAAATGTCGTTTAAACATGGATCTAGCCCAAACCATATCCGAACGGCTATATACACAATGGGTGCGTCCATAGATACTAACATTAACAATGACTTTTATCAAATCTAACATTTCATGCTATTCTGTTTTTCTTTTTTTTTTTGCAACATTCTCAGAAGAGCACTATTTCTGAAGCTTGAAACAATAATTATTTTTCCTTTATGTAGTTCAGTTGTCTTTACATAGAAAAAAAATCCAGCTTTACAAGGCCTACTCTGTTTTAATGTTTATAGCATAGGGCCGAATTGTAGTGCTAAATTTCGGGCAATATTGCAAACAAGGAAAGCAACGAATCTTTGTTTAAATTTTTACTGTAACAATCTTTCAATGTTAGAAATAATAATGATGATATAGGCCTATATATTTAGACGAATAGACGTACTTTGGTGAATTCATAGTTCGTGCTAAGCCATAGCAGCTTTAACTTCATGTAGTTTTCATTCTACACATGGTTTTCCAAGAGTACAATGGTATCAATCACAATCATAAAAGCATGAGTAAAGTCACTATGATGATGTAATGGATATAATATATTTTAGTCTTAAAAGTGCTTTTTATGTATATACAATTATAGATATGGCTCATAACGTTGGCCTAAATAATAACGACAAAAAACGCATTTGACGCATGAGCCTGTTCAACTAACCTTCCTGTTCGGTATGCTTCCCTACCGTGGGGAATACCGGCTATACTGCCGTACATTAAGGTTTTTAGCCGCTCTTATCTAAGCGCCCGCAGAATTGGATCTATGGAATTACAACAGGACTTAAAGCGATCGGGTCGACCCTTCTGCTATCAAGCATTTATCAAGTTGTGTAGGTAATAAAATTAAGGCATCATTGCTATCTGAATATTCATGTATTGAAAGAAGGGGCGATAAAATGTGGGCGACCGGCCTCCCGCTTTATGGTGTCTGCGGCAGAAGCACCGCCGGGGGCCCGGCCCCAGTTAGCCGACATTGTCTCCCCGCCATCAAATACCATTGCCGGGCGGGCATGATGTATTCAGCACAAACATGACAGTCCCCGTTGATCTTCATTACCGCCTGTTTTCCCCACTCATACACTTAAGGTCGGATTATGATGACATTGATACGACCGAAGGACGTCCCGCGGTTCTGCTGCTTCCCCCCACAGGGGCACCCCGCATGCGGCAGTGCACATAGACACAGGGTACAATCTGCTCATATTAACTGAAGGTCGCTAGCAAGGTACCGACATACAAACACCCATTCGGCAAAGCAGGTGAAAATAAACTGAAAATAATATTATATTACCTACGACGGGAACTAGACAAGGAGGCATACTTTTATATGGTATTATGTGACTGTGTGATAAGAGAATTAGATGGTTTGGGACTATGGTCAAGCCTTGGTATAATGTATATGAATAAATCTGAAATCTAAACCCCGAGCTATTCAGATATGCACTTTAGTCCAAATGAGTATTCTGATATGGAACCTCGGAGCAGTTTGCTGCGAGCCTCAGATTTCTGCAGGGCGGTGACAGGCCCGCCCCGAATGAGGCCTCGCGCATAATTCATCCATATTGTTCTTTGACGCGGCTCCCCGCGGGACACGAGTCATCCGCGAGCACCGTGCATATAAACGACCGGAGGACGACCCGTTGGCACTTGATTGAGACACCCAGTTCTGATGACAAGCTGGTAACTTATGATGGATACATCTAATCCTGATGACGACCTATTGGTGTATGATCGAGGCACTGTGTGCTTATGACAACCCATTGGTGTATGATTGAGGCACCCTGTCCCAATGACGACCCATTGGTGTATAATTGAGGCACCCCGTCCCAATGACGACCTATTGGTGTATGATTGAGGCACCTCGTCCCAATGACGACCTATTGGTGTATGATTGAGGCACCCCGTCCCAATGACGACCCATTGGTATATGATTGAGGCACCCTGTCCCAATGACGACCCATTGGTATATGATTGAGGCACCCTGTCCCAATGACGACCCATTGGTATATGATTGAGTCACCCTGTCCCAATGACGATCTGTTGGTGTATAATTGAGGCACCCCGTCCCAATGACGACCTGTTGGTGTATAATTGAGGCACCCTGTCCTGATGATGACCCATTGGTTTATGATTGAGGCACCCTGTCCCAATGACGACCTGTTGGTGTATGATTGAGGCACCCTGTCCCAATGACGACCTGTTGGTGTATAATTGAGGCACCCTGTCCTGATGATGACCCATTGGTTTATGATTGAGGCACCCTGTCCCAATGACGACCTATTGGTGTATGATTGAGGCACCCTGTCTCAATGACGACCCATTGGTGTATGATTGAGACACCCTGTTCCAATGACGACCTGTTGGTGTATAATTGAGGCACCCCGTCCCAATGACGACCCATTGGTTTATGATTGAGGCACCCTGTCCTGATGACGACCTATTGGTGTATGATTGAGGCACCCTCATATACATGGTAACATGCATCCTATACAGCAGCCAATAGGACCCCTCCCAAGGTGCCAAGGTGCTGCTGCCCACAGTTTCTCCCATCTAAAATACTTCCCCTGCAACTTTCACCAGCGCCGGGGCTCAGCGGGCCAAAAAGCTTAGATGACACATGGGCTTCGCCTGCCCCATTGATCAAAATCCCTGGTCATGCGTAATGGATAAATAGGAGTTTAAGGAAGATAAATAGGTTATGATCGGCCATGGCTTAGTTTGTCGGCATATCGGTCTTACGGCGTTGTAAGTCCGCGGTAATTTGTGACTGCCTGATGATCTGTCTCTGCACTGTAGGCGCCGATCTATACATCAACACATCGAAGGTCAATTATGACCATTATGTCCACAAGTACCTCTTTATTCTGACCGCATCTTCTTGTCTTTAGTAGCAAATAGTTAACCCACAGACCATACACGATGGTTGCCTTTTAGTGTATGTAAAAAAAACAATAGGTGGAACAAAAATTCTAATTCTTCTTTAAAACAAAAGGGATACTTCTAAAATTGAAATATACTGCCCTTAGATTGAATCAAAAGATTATGACCTTAAACCTCTCCATACTGATAATTGCAATCAAAATCAATTTATTTAGATTTTTCAAAGATGGCTGCTAATTTCATTAGTAACTCAAAAAGAAATTTAGACGCCATCTATATTCTTATAGTACTAGTTACAAGTTTTCCAATTCTGTTCTCAAATCAACTTTACCCCTCAAAAAGACCTAAGCCCTTTTTTCACACAAGGCACACCACTAATATGCGACATTGCCGATTCTTAAAAACGACATGGGAATTGAAGTTTGAATGAAACCTATTGAATTTGAAAGCAAAGAAACTTTGAAAGGTGACCCCTTCTTACAGCCACTCTAAAAATCCCAGACCGCTGGCGTTTTCTCTTTACCTCAGGCCCTATGGCGGGGGTTGATACCTAAACTCGACAAGGCCACACGGTCGTTAGTGTTCTTATATTCGACATGGGACATAAGGCCTAGCGACATGCGACAGAAGGTTTAAAAAGCTACAGAGGACATGTCTCTGTCTCAAATTCGACATGGGACAGGAGCAATATAATATGAGAACGACATGCGACATGGCCATTTAAAAAATTCGACACGGGACATTGGAGCCCCCATGCATTTATACCCTCCATATGCCATATTATTAAATTAGGCTGGTCCACACTGCGGAAAATTAAATAATTGACAAAACGTGGCAGGGGTGGATCTAGGAATTCTAGAAAGGGGAGGCGCCTATATTAAAGGGCAGGCGCGCGCCCCATGCGCCCCCCTCTAAATTCGTCCCTGCGTGGCATGGCATTTCTTGAATTAGACATGTGCTAGCCTCTTCAATTTCCATGACGCCAAAAGACATGGGACATAACGTGACAGGTGACATGTTCTGTTTTTCCGTCGGACATGCAGAGGTCACATGACGCCGTACGCGTGGAGGGCCCGTACTGCCCGGCGGTCGGCCCATTGAGTAAGGACCTCAGCCATGAGAAGGCAGCATTGGTCTTCTCCAAGTCGTTATTTCACATGGCCTAAGCCCCGATCGACGGGAATGTTTCTATTATATAATAAATCAGCGCCCATTAAGCCGCGGGCGGGCGGGCGGGGCTCCCCTGCGGTTAATGGGTGCGCGGCGGGCGGCAGGGGCCGTTCTCACACGGGCCGAGATGTCCGGACAAAGCCCACGTGATCGGTGTGATGGACGCGCGGGGCTCACCACGCCCAGGGCCCGCGGGCTGCTTACAGTACCCCACGGGCAGGTTACGAGAAGACGTCAGCACGGAGGGTCGTTTTGTACTCTATAGTCATCTAGGCGTCTTGCTAGAGCCACACCAAGAGTGTTTCCTGCACTCCCCTTGTCTTACTTAAAAGTTCATTTATAATTCACAACACCTGGTGTGCACCGCTCCGACTCAACATAGCCTGCCGGTATGCGACATAGATAAATTCGGAGATTAGAGCATCTATAGTGAGCAACGCGATATTATATTATCCTGTTTTTCCTGCAAGCTGTGGGTGATTCGTCTCCACGTCCCCTCTAAATATGAACTGATTTGGCTGGCTGGCCACACTGGTTGCTCGGAGTAGAAGGTTTTGCCGGTCCACTCGCCGCCCGTTCGTGTAGGGTACCCCCGGCCCGCCGTCACCCCCTACCAGCCTCTCGGCTCATTTCCCCGGGGCCCTCAGCCGTGCGGACCTTGTTGCTGGGTGATCAAACTCCACTCCGTGCAGAGCTTGAGCACGTTTCCCAGTTTAATGCTTTAATTCGCTATACAAACTGATTATTCGCATGCTGCACCCAGTCAAAGAACAGCCCCAGCGGGCCGCCACCTTCATTAGTGGTCCAGCGAGGCATACATACATGTACACAGACGTAGAGTGTCGTGACATATTAGTCTGGGACAGAGTTTAGGCTACTAACTTAATTACTGTATACAAGTACATATATTAGGTTCCTGTTTCCTATGTCGGCATGGCAAATATGACACATTTCATATGTATATATAACTATATATATTATATATAGGCCTATATATATATATATATATATATATGTATATATATGTACACACACACACACACACACACACACACACACACACACACATGGCATAGGATGATGTGAAGAAACCTTCACCATGTAATCCAAGGGCAGAGTAGCAATCTTCCTATCACTCATTGCCATATCGTTATTTGATTATGCCTAGTGTAAACCTGTATGAGAAAAAGGCAGCAAATAAATGCCCATTGCCTCAGAGGCTTGACATCCTTGAAACTGATTGACTTTCCTCCTAGCTAAACGTGTACATATTAATATTTTGGCAACATAAAGTCAATTCATGCAGATATGCTAGCCAGATAATTTATAATTTTTTTTAAAACAGATCTATTTTCCCCTGGACGGTTATCAGATTAAGTATATGATTTCCTGCACTTCCCACCATACTTGCTTTACATGGAAAGTGGCG
Organism: Lepidonotus clava; assembly: GCA_936440205.1. Classification (NCBI taxonomy): domain Eukaryota; kingdom Metazoa; phylum Annelida; class Polychaeta; order Phyllodocida; family Polynoidae; genus Lepidonotus; species Lepidonotus clava. Next base: position 14,759,021 of record OW387147.1, read on the forward strand.
GATGCAGGATGAAAAGGCAAGCATTTACACAAAGACAATGAGAGTAAATGAAAATGAGATGAGCAGGTATACAGTCTGTTATAATATTATCAACGTAAGAAGCATTAACCTGAATTCGATTTTTTCTTAATATGTTACAAATTATGTAGTATATGAAAAATGTAAAATAACCTGAATCAGAACTTCGCTGGCTCCCGCCAGTTATTGAGTACAAAGACATATAAAATGTTTGGCTGACATGCCTGCATGAGTTGAGTAATACGACTCCTGCCTCATGTTTATGGCTGTCTGTATGATACCTGAGCTTCAGAGTAAGCTTTATGATCCTACGCCCCCGTTAATCTGTGTGGGACCTGAGGTAGGACACTGTGCCCCCTCAGTCTGTGGTGCCTGAGGTGGAGGTAGGACATTGTACCTCCCTCGGTCTGTGGTACCTGAAGTGGGGGTAGGACACTGTACCTCCCTCAGTCTGTGGTACCTGAGGTGGGGGTAGGACACTGTGCCTCCCTCAGTCTGTGGTACATGAGGTGGGGGTAGGACACTGTGCCTCCCTCAGTCTGTGATGCCTGAGGTGGGGGTAGGACACTGTGCCTCCCTCAGTCTGTGGTGCCTGAGGTAGAGGTAGGACATTGTACCTCCCTCGGTCTGTGGTACCTGAGGTGGGGGTAGGACACTATACCTCCCTCAGTCTGTAGTACCTGAGGTGGGGGTAGGACACTGTGCCTCCCTCAGTCTGTGGTGCCTGAGGTAGAGGTAGGACATTGTACCTCCCTCGGTCTGTGGTACCTGAGGTGGGGGTAGGACACTGTACCTCCCTCAGTCTGTGGTACCTGAGGTGGGGGTAGGACACTGTACCTCCCTCAGTCTGTGGTACCTGAGGTGGGGGTAGGACACTGTGCCTCCCTCACACTGTGGTACCTGAGTTGGGGGTAGGATACTGTGCCTCCCTCAGTCTGTGGTACCTGAGGTGGGGGTAGGACACTATGCCTCCCTCAGTCTGTGATGCCTGAGGTGGGGGTAGGACACGATGCCTCCCTCGGTCTGTGGTACATGAGGTTGGGGTAGGACACTGTGCCTCCCTCAGTCTGTGGTACCTGAGGTGGGGGTAGGACACTGTGCCTCCCTCAGTCTGTGATGCCTGAGTTGGGGGTAGGACACTGTGCCTCCCTCGGTCTGTGGTACATGAGGTTGGGGGAGGACACTGTGCCTCCCTCGGTCTGTGGTACCTGAGGTGGGGATAGGACACTGTGCCTCCCTCAGTCTGTGGTACCTGAAGTGGGGGTAGGACACTGTGCCTCCCTCAGTCTGTGATGCCTGAGGTGGGGGTAGGACACTGTGCCTCCCTCAGTCTGTGGTACCTGAGGTGGGGATAGGACACTGTGCCTCCCTCAGTCTGTGGTACCTGAGGTGGGGATAGGACACTGTGCCTCCCTCAGTCTGTGGTACCTGAAGTGGGGGTAGGACACTGTGCCTCCCTCAGTCTGTGGTACCTGAGGTGGGGGTAGGACACTGTGCCTCCCTCAGTCTGTGTGAGGGGTTATAATGCAGTTACCATTTTTCAACAGAAGACGACCGTTTATTGAATTAAGCAATTCTTTATGTTGCCCCATCAGCATTAGGTATCTTATTGGCTGATGTGCAAATTCTTTGTTCCAACTCCTGGACAATACCATAGAGAGCGCTGCTTTCTTGCAAGATACACTATATCGGTGAGGTTACAAAGTTTTAAAGTTCTTAAAATACTAGCTTTTATTTCAAACAAAACTAGAAAAGACCAAATTATATATATTGGATCAATTTACATTCATATGGCAGGTTTTGGCGTTGTAAAATGAATAAAATTTGGACGTATCTTAAAGGAAAGCTTGCACATAATTGCAGGATGAATATTTTCCAATGAAATTCTCTGAGCAGACCCTTTGCACCAAGAGCTAATTAACAGAACAGGCTCGACAAGAATTGGCACATAAAAACATTTAATAAGACGGGACACACAGAGGACATAAAAAAACGATTCTGAGTTGATTAAAGTCTGTGAAAACAGTGGTCACTGTCAGATAAGAACATAATGTCTTTGTAACGAGGTTTAGAAGCCTGTAACAGAGATGTATGTGACAGGGAGTGGAGGGTGGGAAAACGCTGCTCCCTGAGATAGGTCTGGTGCTGGGGACCTCTGGGCTCTGACTGACCAGGTGTGGCCGGCAGCAGGGCCTTGTCCAGGTATAATTAGACAGGTAGTTGAGTGGGCTGAGGGCACTTGCCTCGCTTCAGTAAATTATAGCCAATCTGCCAATTAAGAAGATTTCTTAAGAATATTCTAAGTCTTGACTGGGTGATGAGAGTTTAAGATTTTGTCTTTTTCATGTGTTTTTGAGGGGAATCCCCCAATTTATGACGTAGCAAGGGGAGTTCTTGGGGAATCCCATCTGCCCTTAGAAGGGATTCCCCATCCTCTTTTTTTTTTTTTTTTATTCAAAGACATCATCAGGTTTCCCTTATCTTCCAGACGTACATATTTATAAATTTATAATACAGTGTAACAAAGAAACATATTGTATCAATACATTGCATATACCAAAAAGTTGAACATCCAGCATTCCATATCATATAATATCACACAGACATTATCAATCATAATATATTGACATAGTGCTTATTTTCACCTTTGACATGTTTTCTGACAATTCCTATATCATCACAGTATTGTATTTTTGCTGACAATTTATCCCATAGTCCCACACCTACATAAAATGGACTCTTCTTATATAATGTACCTACTTTCTTTTCAACCCTAAAAATAAATTTATTAGCTGTCCTCGTCGTACGTGAAGGAACTTTTTGAACAACCTTTTGTTACTGTGAGTGTACATTAATCCAATTAACTGTATATGTCTCCTTTGCTCCAGGCTTATTAATTTACTCATACCGTGTAAATCTTCTATAGTTACATGATCTCGTAAGTAGGCATTGTTGCAGATTCTCAGTGCATTGTTTTGTATTGTCTGAAGTTCCTGCCTGTCACATTTATTATAAGAGACTAGTAAAAAACCAGCATACTCGAATAAAGGAAGTATCATTTGTTTATATACACTTATGGCTGCTTCCTGTGTCAAATAACGTCGCAATTTTCTCAGAGAAAAGATTCTACCATTAACTTGTTTTTTAACATTATTCAAAAATGGTCGTAGTGTCATCTCGCTATCCAAGGATACCCCTAAATACATATACGATTTCACAAATGATATCTCTTGCTGTCCAATACAAAACGCTACAGGAGTTATTAGATGCTTCAACCTTGCATGTGTACTAACAATCATTGCTTTTGTTTTAGAACCCCATTTAACCCCATTTAACAAAATTGTCTAAATCCGATTGGATCTTGTATTGTATGTTATCCTTGTAGAATTTGTAATAAGAGTTATGCTCTCTAACCCAAAGTATATATATTTGACCTAATGCAACTCATAATGAATTAAATGTTAATTCCATCTACAAAAATTTATTAATCAGGGAATCCCAAAATAACTTTAGAAGGAATTCCCATGGCTGTGACGTAGCAAGGGGAGTACTGAGCAGCCCAGCATCCAGGGAATTCCCTTAATTACATAACTTTATTGAATAATTCCCCAAGATCTCGACATTTTTGAGTTTTCAGAATTTTTAGAATACCTCAGTCAAGTTAATTTCACAAAAAATAGCAATTTGTGAATTTATGTGCAAGCTTTCCTAATGACGATGTAAACAAACCTTGAAAATATACAAAAACAGTAGCTCCACCAAGATGGCGGACTGATGTATTTACAGTTATGTTACATCACATGACCGGAAGGCTGTCAAAGAACCAATTACAAGTTGTTTGATGCTGTTCAACTGGGGGTCCCTGGCGGCCTGATATCATACATTTAAATTGGTATAGTAGAGCCACGATCATATTACTAAAATTCTAAATTGAAGTCAAAACTCAAGTGCTGAAGGTACTTGAATATCAATATACATGTACAGTCAAAAATAAGAGCAGAGAAAAGAATACCCCTCTAACGGATGGCAGACGGGTAATAACAGTTAAAGTTCAATGTCAAAATACCAGGATCACAACCTTAAACTAACTTAAAGCCAAACGGCCTGGCATCGACCAAATATTAATGGTACGTGATACAGTCTATAGGTATCTAAATCTAGGTACTAAATGCGGTAGGATAGTTTGCATGGTTATAACATTTCACCTTTGTGGCACTGGACACAGTTCAGACTCGTCCAAGGCCAATTGGGAGTAGAAAAAAAAAGGGGGGGGGGGGGTGATGTGGGGTATGGGTCACCCCCACAACCTTGGCCAGGTCAACTTTTTGTAAAACCAATATTTTAGTTTTCCCTCCTCCCCTCTTATCTCATCCCTCTGCTACCCCTGTAACACCTCTTAACCCTGCTATCCCTCTGCTATCCCTCTGATGAGTATGCCAGATTCACGGTGTAACCAATAGTGTTGCTGGATTACGTTCAAACATTGCAAAATACGTCGCTTTAGATCTGGTCAGCAAGAAACAGCTCATTTTGTGTTCCTTTCATCGGACATAGCGAGGGTTAAGAGTTCTTGCTAGTCATGATTAATGGTATTGCCAATGAAGTGTTACATTAACAAGACACATATTGTCATTACACTTTGCATGCACCATGAGAGTTGCATTTTGGTCAATTTACATATAGGAAGATAGGTAAAGACAAGCTAACAGGACGTGACAGAAAATGCGCAGGTTTTTGAGTTGTTTCTTGTGTCCCAGATCTATAGCTAACAGTTCACTACACTAAGTGCACAATGGAGAATACCCTGGCTTTAAGCTATTTTACCTCTAGAAAGTTCACTTTTTGGAAATGGCCACCCCCCCCATCCCATGAAAAGTTCTGCATACGGGCCTGGTAGACATAGGACCATCATCAGAGTTATACTGCATGACACTCTACTTACGCACAATGATGTAAAAGTACCGCGTCGATCTGTCTGCATGAAGAAGGTAATGCCACACCAACGGCATGTTTATTGTCTGGCATATATGACACCCCCTCCGGGCCTCTGACTACGACGAGGAAGGTATACATAGCACAGGAGCCATTGTCAGCCTCCAGTAAATCGCTTCTCTTGTATCGCGGTGTAATTGACAATAAGCTGAGGTTTTCACCCGGCCTTCCCCAATACCTTTGCATCAGATTCAATTTGTCTTGTAATTCTTAAGAAAAAATTCTTGTTAGTTTTTGCAAGGTTTCTGTGGTTGTTTTTGTTCCCCTGGCATCCAGGTGCTTTCATTCGCAAGGAACATTTGGCCTGTCATGGCTGGCGGGCTGCATGCCAATGTTTAGTGCCTTCCTCGCTCGTCCCTTGTATGGGTGAGGCATGAGCGGCATCCTGAGCAGGGCCGGCAGGGGCGTGAGGGATGAGCGGGGCACCACCCTATTGTGGGGGCTGAAAATGGGCGGGCGACGAATGGCACCAGGGAAGCCGGGTTGACACCAACATCCCACGTCTTCCCGACCTATTCTTACCATTTTATCAATAGTTCTTTGACAACAGTGCCACATAACAGTTACCTTATTTATTTAGATGACATCAACATCATTGTAATTTCATGAATTATAAATAGGTGAGATTGAGACCAAACCTAAACAACACGTCACAGAGTCATTCCACTTAACAATACCACGAGTGTCATCACTAACCATACCGCGAGAACATCACTCTGGAACGGCGCCTGGTCTCTGCGGCGTTATTGGAGCCACCTTGCATGCCCCTGTGGGCTAATACAACAGCTTTCACCAATGGAACATCCATTGGCGGATGAGTCAATCTAGCTTTTATTTCTAAAAGAAGGTTGTCAAGGTACACTCTTAAAGGAAGTCTTAATCATTAGTATTTATTTCAATAATTGGTTTGCTGGAAAAATCCCCAAGCTTGGAGGCGTTGTGGTGGCCTTGGAGCACGTCCTCCTGCAGTGGGGTTGGGGGAGGGGGTGGCACATGGCCTTGTTGGTAGGATCCATATCGGGGTGTGATAGGTTTATCAGGCACACACACGGACGTGCTGCCCGGCCCTCCCTACGGTGGACCCAGCCTCCCGCGCCTACTGCTCCGTCTATAGGTCCACCCCCGCCCCCCGCACACAAACACTCATTATATGTCCCGCCCCTGCCGTTCACTTACCCGTTGAAGCACCTTGCAAACATTTAGAGAGGCACAATCACTTGGGGGTATGACTTTGACCCGCAAATCCCATAGAAATAATGACAATACGCATTGGTTAGCAAAAATAACTTTGCTATTTCTTCCACGTGTAATAACCCTGTCCCAGTTTAAATCAATATTAATACTTTATCATGAAATATCATTAAATTCACCTCCTGGCTCATTCCTCAAAGACAGCTGCATAATACAAAATTGAGCATAACAATTTGGTTGACAGATTAGTCTTAAAATTAGTGAAATACAGCCTCATAAAATAGCCTTTTCCATACAGGAACCAATGATAAAAGCCTGTCAGCCCAACCTATAATGTCTAAACCCTAAATTGCCCTCAAATACAGCATTGTCATTCGATCGCAAAACTGTAAATTTGTAAATTGATCAGATTTATGAAAACATTGATTTAGTAATACTTGGGGATATAGAAAACCATAAATCTTGTTTATTTCAGTGATCCAACTTGTGGAGACTCAGATGTCATAATTGATGTTATTTTCCCAACCCCTGCCAAACCCAAGGACATGCAGCATGTGGAATAGGCTTCTTGACAATTAGATTCAAACCTTCGCATCTGCCTTGGAAGTTAGGCAAAACATCGTATGTACAGATGTACGCTGCCACATTCTAGAATGCTTTTTTAAATCTAATAATAATCAAAATTGATGAACTATGATGAGATAGTTCTGTTTAAGAACACTTTGAATAGATATTTGCATGGAATAATATTACGTCTTGGCTATCCCATGCTCAAACCTGATCGTCCCAGAAGGCTCGTAAATTTTCGTAACGAGTTTTATCTAGAATTATCATCAGTATTTCCCTTGGTCTTCACAGTAATGTGTAATACATGACTATTAATATTAACAATAATTATCGTGATATTTTCACAAACAATTATTAATGAAATATTAATGACCGTAGCTCTGTAGAAACACTTTGATACATACTTTCAATTGCCACCAAAATGTTTAAATGCTCCAAAAGTCATTGTGTAACAAGTCTAATTATTAGTTATGTAATAATTCCACTTAACTTTTGAAAAACAATACTGTTTCACAATGTTGAAAATCTGAAGTGTTCTTCAAGAATTATTTTAAAATATGTTCCACTATACCTGCCAAACCTGGTATACCTCTTCCCCTTGCCCCCTTCCCCTAAAAGTTCCCTGTATCATTTCTGCAATCCCTGGACTCCCTGGACCCTGTCCTCCTCCACGGTCCCCCCCCCCCCCCCCCATTCACAGTGCAATGTATCATCCCCGACCCCACATGTCTAATACGGTTCCCACCCACCCCCCTACACACACACACACACACACACACACACACACACACACACACACACACACACAGCCATGTATTTTCTCTGACTCCCATGTGTCTGATATCCTGCTACCCCTGTTCCCCTCCCCCTCCCACCCACAGTGCCATGTATCATCGCTGAGCCCCATGTGTCTAATAACCTGCTACCCCTGTTCCCCTCCTCTCCGCCCACACTGCCATGTATCATACCCGACCCCACATGTCTAATATCCTGCTACCCCTGTTCCCCTCCCCTTCCCGCCCACACTGCCATGTATCATACCCGACCCCACATGTCTAATATCCTGCTACCCCTGTTCCCCTCCCCTTCCCACCCACACTGCCATGTATCATACCCAACCCCACATGTCTAATATCCTGCTGTCCCTGTTCCCCTCCCCTTCCCGCCCACACTGCCATGTATCATACCCAACCCCACATGTCTAATATCCTGCTGTCCCTGTTCCCCTCCCCTTCTCGCCCACACTGCCATGTATCATACCCAACCCCACATGTCTAATATCCTGCTGTCCCTGTTCCCCTCCCCTTCCCACCCACACTGCCATGTATCATACCCGACCCCACATGTCTAATATCCTGCTACCCCTGTTCCCCTCCCCTTCTCGTCCACACTGCCATGTATCATCACTGACCCCCATGTGTCTAATAACCTGCTGTCCCTGTTCCCCTCCCCTTCCCGCCCACACTGCCATGTATCATACCCGACCCCACATGTCTAATATCCTGCTACCCCTGTTCCCCTCCCCTTCCCGCCCACACTGCCATGTATCATACCCGACCTCCACATGTCTAATATCCTGCTGTCCCTGGACCCTGCACCTCACCTCCCCCTGTCCCCCTGTCACGTCCATCCTGGCGTTAGGCGGGCCGCAGTAGGCGGGAGGCGGCGGGAGGAGTGCCTACCTTTAACAACCTGCCACCTTCTACCTGGTCACACCACATGCTACCCTCAGCCTGCACACCACAGCCCCCAGACCTCAACCACCGGCCAAGCCTGGTTTAGACTGTACGATTGGTACCTTTGCATCATTGATTATGGTAATGTAAGTATTGAGTAGGATTTTAGAAAGATAATGCTAACCCAGTATTATAAGGTATACTATTTTGTTGGGGGCTCTCATGAGGATTTCAGGCACCTTAGAAGAATTGTCCGGACTATACTTAAAGGTGGCATTTAGATAAAGATTGAGTAGAAATTTGGAGAAGGGAAGCATGGACATAGCACGTGACTTAACTCATCATACTCAAAATGCTCGGTATTCAAAAATTGTTAATCAGACATAATGTATACTTTCACACACAAATGTCACAAATTTATATCCTACTCTGTAAATCTAACTTGATTCTTTAAGCAGTAGTTTCAGGTTTTTTTTCTAATATTAAAGTAAGACGCACTTTCACGGAACAGTAAGGCCTACTTCCTCCCTGACGTCACGGGACTGCTGTTTAAGTTGACTGACATAAAGCTTACCCATAAGCGACTCGACCTTACTGTCCGTTGTTTGCCAAATTTGCCCATTGCTACTCAACTTGACCTAAATCAACTAGAGTTTGGTTCTTCAGTCTTTCAGTAGGTGTGGCTAGAGCATCATACCCCTCACCAAGTAGGACAACTATCAGTCAGCTAAAAGATTTTGACAAGGTGGTCGTCTGGGTGAAAAAGAGAAATGGATGACAATCGTCCTAGTGAATATATGGGGCTTTAAGGGGCGGCCACATAATTTATAGCCCCAGCCACACCGACAGACTGCCCAAATCAACTCAACAAAACTTAACAGTCGATTTGAATTGAGTTGGGGTCAGTTTATAGTATGGCATGTTCCTACGATTTTAGTCTCAAGGTTTAGTCTCAAGGTTTTCCACACAGATGAGTTGATTCGTAAATCTTGAAATGTTAAAGATGCACGACTTGACCATTGGTTGTTAGGGGTATGTGCAGTAGATATGTCTATAAGCTATACAACCCCCATACGACGACCATCAGATTGTACCCTATAGCAAGGTGAGTTTTTTTGGCCTTGACAGTCGTAGGCCTTGGTACCTTTCCGGGCTAGGATAGTCTAGTTGAGTTGAGTTTGGCAGTGTACAACTCAACTGTTATGCCATAGCCCTACAACTTTTTGTTCATAGTCAAGAATCACTGCAATGTGATATAGATAATTAGGTTTTTTTTTTATAATTCCGCATACCTCTTAGACCCGACGATCCAGTTTTACATATTTCACAGTTCAAAGTACAAGAATGGACAATCCAGTTGTAGAAAAATGCCCCTGTATTAACCCCATCTCCACTGTAGGACTGAACCCAACAAAACTGAAGTCACCACGACTCTCAGGTAGTTAAGCCAGCCCTCAAGAATAGTCACAGACGTATGCCACACTCTGAGACTAATCCAATGAACATACTCAAAACAATTCAACTCGGCGGTGAAGTTTAGTCTGTTAGTCTGTGAGTGTAGCCAGGGATTTAGGCTAATGGTCAATATACCCGGATGTACCCGGCCATACCCCATGACTAATCTCAACTAAACTTTTGCGGTTATTGATGGCACAACCAGCACCAAAACCATATATACATGTGAAGTTGAGTTGAGTTGATCGGTGTGGCAAGGCCTTCGGTTCATTAGCAGTTGGAATACTTACATACACGTATAATTGCATCAGGGTACACTGTGTCATGTCGGATTTTGTAAAGTGAGACCTCACGGCGTGATAAAAAGATTCATCGCAACGATGCTCCACGTGGTCTCTATTTCCGGCATCTATAATGAAAGTTAGACCCCACTTCATGACACACTGTGTCTGCATTAGTTTCCCCTATTGCATACACGACATTACGGTGTATCTTTTTCTACTCAAGATATACATGTATTCCATATTACAATCTGGGACTTTTGTTCTCGCCTCTCACCTTCAGCCATTCTTCCTACATAACTACTGTACTACACTGTTCTTTGAGTGGCAGCTACTTTCTACTAATGTGTGGTCCCTCCTCTGTACATGTTGTACCTGAGCTGCGACCTGTACTTACATCAGAGGGTTACTTACAGTGTCCCACGTGTGTTGGTCCATGGCCACACCCCTTGGGCCGCCCCATCGTTGAGAACAGGAAGGACATGGTGGGCCGCCGCCTGGTGAGGCTGGTGCAGGTATGGTGGACAGCCCCTGGTGGGGCTGGGGCAGGTATGGTGGGCCGCCCCCTGGTGAGGCTGGGGCAGGTATGGTGGGCCACCCCCTGGTGAGGCTGGGGCAGGTATGGTGGGCTGCCCCCTGGTGAGGATGGGGCAGGTATGGTGGACAGCCCCTGGTGAGGATGGGGCAGGTATGGTGGGCAGCCCCTGGTGAGGCTGGGGCAGGTATGGTGGGCCGCCCCCTGGTGAGGCTGGGGCAGGTATGGTGGGCCGCCCCCTGGTGAGGATGGGGCAGTTATGGTGGACAGCCCCTGGTGAGGCTGGGGCAGGTATTGTGGGCCGCCCCCTGGTGAGGCTGGGGCAGGTATGGTGGGCCGCCCCCTGGTGAGGATGGGGCAGGTATGGTGGGCCGCCCCCTGGTGAGGATGGGGCAGGTATGGTGGGCCGCCCCCTGGTGAGGCTGGGGCAGGTAAGGTGGGCCCCCCCCCCGGTGAGGAAGGGGCAGGTTTGGTGGGCCGCCCCCCGGTGAGGATGGGGCAGGTATGGTGGGCCGCCCCCCGGTGAGGATGGGGCAGGTATGGTGGGCCTCCCCCCGGTGAGGCTGGGGCAGGTATGGTGGGCTGCCCCCTGGTGAGGATGGGGCAGGTATGGTGGGCCGCCCCCCGGTGAGGATGGGGCAGGTATGGTGGGCTGCCCCTGGTGAGGATGGGGCAGGTATGGTGGGCCGCCCCCTGGTGAGGCTGGGGCAGGTACGGTGGGCCGCCCCCTGGTGAGGCCGGGACGGGTGTGGTGAGTAGGGAAACAGATATCTTCTCAACATAACGGGTGTGCTTTATCCTAGTTTTATTCGTTCCTCTTATAAATGCCACCCCATTTATTACACTCTGTACTATCATAGTACGTAATACTCAGCAAAGTATCTACATTTACATTGGATTAGGAATCACCTGTGTCCATCCGAAGCATAAAAAGACATCTACTAACGTAGAATTGCACGCTTCTATCAAGAATGTGCCTAATCAAAGGGAAGATAACGTCTTTCCGTGAGGGCGTTTTCTCGTGCGTACTTGCCCCAGCTGCCGTCGACGTGTAAGACCCATCAATACGGCTGTTTTCTCGTCCCCCGCGCGGCAGACTGGGCGGCGGCGCCCGGGGCAGTGAAACATTCAACGATTAATGTGGCCATTGATATCCAATAAGGCCTCGATCGAGTATAAAATGTCGTATTCATGTTACAAATGCCATTTTTAAAACGCGTCATTGTCACGCAACGTGCTCGTAGTTAACAGTCACGAACTCCATGGATTTCCGCTAGAAGCGCTTTGTATTGAAACTGAATAGCGGTCATCGATCCAGTCCGGACGGTGTTGGGTTGGGGGGGGGGGGCAGTGGAGTATGGGGTGGGTGTTGTCTGTGCCGGGCGTCCTCCTGTATGAGAGCCGTATGGGGCACCGGGGGAAGGTCCACAGGGACGGGCAGACGGGCCGAGGGGTGGGGGATGAGCCTTGAGGTTAGCTGGACCAGACGTCGGGGTCTGGGGGCCGCCTGCCAAGTCAAGGATGCCAGCACTGCGTCTTTCACCGACTGCCCATCCCCCTCACCTCCCTCCCGCCTCCCGCCTGTCTCTCTCCTCCCCCGCTTACAGCCTGTCCCCCAGCCTGTGTCCACTGATCCCCACCTTACCCGTACACACGTGTACTGCGTGTACTCTCCGCCTCGAGTATCGCCCTCTCCTGTTCGTGCCCTTCCTCTCCCCCTCTCCCTCCCCATCACGAAGCTCGCCTAGACCGCCTTTTCTAACGGGCCCATTCCTCGTCATAACCCACATGCTCTCGTTGCCGCTCTTTAACATTGCCTGGGGCTACGCTGTCAATTCCCATCCCAGTAGGCTATAGCTTTTACTACATCTTAAACCAACGAACGACTGTCGACAAGGCCTCTATTAGATTGTTACTCCAGGACCAGCAGCTTCTATATCACCTTGACGTCAGACGCCCTGTGTCGCGTAGATCACTATTTACTCATTGAAACAAAGAAGACATTTCTCACATGGCCATTGATGTCAAGGGGCATGGAACAGAATGTAGTTTCTTTAAGCCCTTTGAAGACGGTTACACACAAATCCCTCTCCCCTTTTTATCATTCACCTAGAGGATACCCGGCGCTCGGTCTGAAGTGGGCCCCTCCGGGCACGGCTGGGGGTGTAGGGAGGGGGCAGTACCGGGAGGGAAGTCCTAGAGATTTCCGAGTCTGGTCCCAACCTCCCCAAGGTCGTTTATCAATGCCTCCTGGCCTCGATCCGCCTATACACCATTCCCCGCCCTTCTCTTCTGCCCACCCCTCGTTCCTAGCTAAGGACCCCCCTATGCCCTCCCCTCCTCCCCACCTCTCCCCTGCATACCCTCAGTCCCCCTATACTCAGCTCCCTGCCCTCCAGTCTTGCCCGCCTCCCCCCAGCATACCCTCAGTCCCCCTATACTCAGCTCCCTGCCCTCCCGTCTTGCCTGTCTCTCCCCAGCATACCCTCAGTCCCCCTATACTCAGCTCCCTGCCCTCCCGTCTTGCCCATCTCTCCCCAGCATACCCTCAGTCCCCCTATACTCAGCTCCCTGCCCTGCCCTCCTACCCACATCTCCCCTGCATACCCTTAGTCCCCTATACTCAGCTCTGTGCCCTCCCGTCTTGCCCGCCTCCCCCCAGCATACCCTCAGTCCCCTATACTCAGCTCCCTGCCCTCCCGTCTTGCCCGCCTCCCCCCTGCATACCCTTAGTCCCTATACTCCCCCCTGCATACCCTTAGTCCCTATACTCAGCTCCCTGCCCTCCCCTCTTACCCGCCTCCCCCCAGCATACCCTCAGTCCCCCTATACTCAGCTCCCTGCCCTCCCGTCTTGCCCGCCTTCCCCTGCATACCCTTAGTCCCCTATACTCAGCTCCCTGCCCTCTCGTCTTACCCGCCTCCCCCCAGCATACCCTCAGTCCCCCTATACTCAGCTCCCTGCCCTCCCGTCTTACCCGCCCTTCCCCAGTCCCCTGCAGGATATCCCCCAGCAGCCACCCGCGGTATCATCACAATGTCAGTATCGATCCGGCGTGCCAGTTATCACGCCTCCCTCCATGGGACGCGTAGACTCCCAAATTGCTAGACCAGGCTTTTTCTCCGCTTTCCGAGGTCCGAGGGCCAGTGGAGGAGGAGAAGGAAGAAACCCCGCGGCCCTGACTGATAGAGTTAGAGCCGGCAGTGTCTAGCCTCAGTGGCCGCATCAGGGGGAGACTGCTAGGTCTGCTTCCGCCACAAGGAGAAGAATATCAGCCGCCTATAATATAGATCAGCCAAGTCTCAGAGGGAGGGTGAAGGCAGTGAGCTATAAGCCTCATAGTCGAGGCAACGAGTACCTTTGGAATCCCTCTTTTTGTTTGCATGTCCTCTGAGAAAATCAATCTGCTTCTGTTCCTGTGGAATGTTCGATTCTAGGAGCTGTTTTATGACAATACAAAGTATCCTGATTTCGCCTGCTTCCGCACTTGTTTCAGCCCGCAGCCGACAAATGCAATCTCACTCGCCGCAGACTTCGTAATTGATTTTCTCCTGCCGGCAAAACACAAGCAAGAGCAAATAAATGTCTCTTTCAATCGTAATGCTCGTCGTTCTAAGCCTCTCGAATGTCCATTCGCGCTACATAACCACGTTCCCCTGTTATTACAAAACAAACTAATACAAATGCCGGCCCCAACTTAGAGCACGCAAGCTTCTGTGTCATACACTTTGACTAAGCTGCCAATGATTCGATCCTTGGGAATACTGTCTTGAACGTTCTGGCCAGCAGGAGTTTCTTAAAGCAGGTAAGTCCAGAGGATGAAGGCGCTACATTTTTTTTTATTATTTACTTAAACGGGAGTTGGGCACTGGTCTGACGCAGGTGCAGGATCAGTGCGGGAGTAAACCCGATTAAGGCCAGGCGGGGATGAGTCGGGCAGGGCGGGCAGGGGGCGCAGGGAGGCAGGGCAGGGGGGGGGGCAGGGAGGCAGGGAGGTAGGACGGGCCGACACACCAGGCAAATGGCCGAGTAGACCGGGCGCAGGGAAAGCGCGGCAGTCAGCGAGCCACAGAATGACCTTGGCAGAAGGGACCAGCTGTTCACCATACACGTGACCCCGGGATCAACCAAACAGGGCGATCCCATACGACCACTGACCAGGGGTGAGGCACGGATTGCTGCGGCAAGATTATTACAACTGTGAGTAGTATAGTAGGGGGCCTTTGTTACAGGCTGAACCCAGGCTGGTGAGGGGCATCGAAGGTATTCCTAGATAGCACCGAGCGTAGCCTCCAGGAACATTGTGTTGACAAATCCACGGTTGATGGAAGGCAATGGAACAGATTTCTTCTCAAATATCATGTAATTTCTTTATCTAACGCTATATTTGTGGGAATCCGGACATCAGCCTATGAGGTTTTTACTCTAAGAACTATACCGAAAAGACCAATGAAAGCCTAACGAATGGTGCACGGTGCATCACTCCAGATATCATCTGAGGAGGAGGAGGGAGTGGGCACACACAGATCAATGTGTGCCTAGGTTTTAGTGGACAGATGTCAAGGTGAAACTTGTGGCAGATTCATGTCAATGTAGGAAGAAGTGTAAAGCTGAGGCAGTTGACAGTGGGCACATGGAAGTCAAGGAAGGAGGGAGCGGGCAGACAGAAGTTTAGGATAAGATCATTTAAGATAATCATAAAGAAAATAATCAGTATGAACAAAGGAATCTAGCGCCCTTTGTTTAGGGGACCCAAAAGCCTAAGTGTTTAATATACCAGCTGTACCTTCTTTACCTTTTTAATTGCTAATCCGCTACTGATTTACTGTGTCTGTTCCTCTCCAAGGCAAGACATGATATTTGGTCAGCTTGGTCTACTCCGTCAGTAAACCTTTAGAACTATAAATTCACGGATCTTCCGATGTATGATTGTTGAATCACAAAGAAATCCACGGTAAGGCTACAGAGAAACCTTCAGTTATGGACGATTAGAACACTTCTGATTGCTAAACTAAGAAGACAAATGAGGGAGTAGGGCACGATATAAAGCTGACATCAAGTAACACTGATCATGGGGGACCCACTCTTACAGATATTTCACTACACAAAGCGGTGATGAGGTTTCTGGTTTTCTGGTTTGTCCCGAGGGCACCTTTAATACAACCCCCTAGGCACTCCTTTGGTATTGCTTCGTGGCCAGAAAGAAAAAAACTGACTGACACACAAGAAAGGCTCTTGTCAGGACCAGTTGTTTGATGAGTCACCCTCTTAGTTTATTCATACACATGGCAGTTTGATAATTCTTTTAGATAAATAGTGCAACTGCTAAAATATGCCAATTGTACGTCTCGTTGGGTTGAATACACCTCATTAAAAGCAACACTAATCCACTTCATTAAAAACTGCAATTAGCGTCGGAACGTAATTTCCCGAAGATACTGTTACGGGCGGTATACTGATTACAGTGGGTATTAGTATTCCGGTATTAGCCTGTTGTCGAGTCCGGCCTTCTATATGACGCTGATGACAATGGTTATTGTATCGTGTAAATAGGAAAGCCACATATTGGAGGCGGCTGTTCAAATAGACCGTTTACCTCTTTATTCTCACTAGAAATAACAGCCGTAACCACAGGTTGTTTGTTTTAATTCAGGCAATATCTATAAAGGATGTAAAGACCTCTCATTGAAAACACAAGGTTCTCGAATACCAGTTTATATACCAGAATACATCCCATTGTAATGATCTACCAGTTTGAAGTTGTGCTGTAGGTTCATTACATGAAATCAGAATATTACAACATTCCAGTAGTTTAATCTAGTCTAAACCAAAACTGAGTAGAGAATTGAATGATAAGATGAAAAATAATAGAGAAAAGGAGGAGGTGTAACTATCTGCATCTAACTCCTGTGAGTAGGCCATCAACAACGTGATTCTTGACCATTCTTCAGAATTATAAGATCATTGTTGAGGTTCGTCATTGAACTGGCTTTATATGCGACGTCGTGTAAATGACGTTGGCTTTCTTAGCGAGAGTGTACACATGACGTCTGCAGCTCTATAAGGAAAACTGTAAAAGGGATTATCTAGGTGGCTCATATTTCAAATTCCCATTGTTATATGCTACACTTACACAAGTATAGATTATTGTTTATAGGATTAAGTCAATTTACACGGTATTGTCACATAAATAGTGAAGTCTGCCAAAGCGCAGCCCAGGCAAGAATGCGACGTTATAATAACGTTATTATGACGTCATTTTTTGGTTCTTGTTACGTCGCATTTCGACGTTCTATAGACATAGATTTGATGGCTCCCAATCACGTCTCTGAGACTTCCAATGCGACGTCGCAAAATGACATTCTTATCACGTGTTTCTGCGACTTCACAAAATGACGTTCTTGGTACGTGTTTCTGCGACGTCACATTGCAACTTTCAAAGAATGATTATGTGGATTAGAAACTACTGCTGCGACGTTGCACCATAACATACTGGCGACATAATTATAAAATCATATTGTAACCCAAATTATATTCCAATAAGGTTATTTTGTGACAGGTTCTGTTAAAGTTATTTTGTGACCCACCTATGACCAAACATTACACCATACATCATACTGTAACTTTCCCAAGACAAGAAATCTTGGTTTCCAGCTTTGGTCACAGTGACTTGGGGCCTTTTAAGTAAGTACTTGTGTACCCACAGGCCCTTTCTATAGCTGGCAAATGTCAGATATCAGGCCAGGGGACAGACCCACTCAGTATCCCATTGTGAAAGATTGAAAAAGGTGTTTTCATGGTACTGGTTTTTTATTTCAGCCATAAAAATTAAACTAAACCATAAACATGTTTCTAGAAGATAGTTTGATATTTCATAAAGAATAGTGTTTCAGCAGCATTTAAACATATTTGAAAAATAGTGATATAAACCACAAAACCTTGAACTTTAGCCTTTTCTCAACTTAAATGGTATTGCACTGTCTCCTGGTATTGAAAAACAGTACTATCAATGGTTATGGCTAGACTAGGAAACAAGGTACTTGTGACGTTCTGATTTAGTTAAGTTGTGACTTAACCTAACCAGAACGTCACTGAGACATGGTGATTAGGTGAGGTCAAGACTGAACCTAAGCACAACGTCACTGTGATGTCACAATTAGGTAGGGTTGAAACCTTACTTTAAAAGAACGTCACTGTGACATCATCATTAGGTATGGTACAGACCAACCTAAACACAATGTTCTTTTGACGTACTGTTTAGGTGTAGTTAAGACCTAACCTAATTAGAATGTCACAAAGACATCATAATTTTGGTCGCAGCGACGTTTCTGGGAGCCATCAAATAGACGTCGCTACAACGTCGAAATCTCACGTAACAAGAACGTCTCTTTAGGTTTGGTTTCAACTTCACTCAGTCAGTACGTATCAGTTATGTACTTTATCAGTTAGGTCTCTATGTCACCTACTCAACACGTCATAACTACATTCTTTTTAGGTTTGGTCATAACCATACATAATTAGTTTGTATCAGTTACGTTCTGTTTGAGTTATGTCTCAAACAGACCTGATTGGCACGTCACTGTGATGTTACATTGTAAGGGGGTTCTAACCTGATGTTCATAGAACGTTATTATAACGTTCTTTTTATGGGATGTCATAACATCCCCCTAAAATCACGTAACTGTTACGTAGTTTTAGGTGGGTTATAAACTGACCAAAATGGTATGGTCGCAGAACAGTTCTGTTACGTCGCTTCTTGCCTGGGAGGCGCCCTCGTGCATATAGGTATCTCATCCCTGACGACTACTATGAATGTAATCATAATTTTTGTGCATACAAGGGATTAAATGAAAACGATGCGACCTTCTATAAATTCCAGTTTCCATAATTATACTACTAACATTATAGTCCAGGAGCCAAATCTGAAAATCCTGATTTACCCTCCGCGGTGAGCCCCCTGGATTTTCTTGATTTTTTTCATCTTATAGCATCCTAGGGACCATGAATCAAGATGGTTCCGAAGAATTTAGGTATGCGAACACTGTCTAATTACGCGATTTGTGCTTAATTAGCAAAAAATGAAAAACGCGTTATTTCTAAATTTCTCTGGAACTATGTAAGATATGATAACATGCTATATGTCATCTGAAAGGTAATTTTTTTCCTGATTTTTTGATATATTGTTTGCTATTGTCATTAATCATGGCAATGAGTTATTAAAGAAAAACTGTTGTTTCAGTCAAAATCATTAGAACTGAAGGATCCAAAGTCAAACTCTGGAATTGATAAACCAAGTCCTAGGTATACTTAAAGGGGATCTTTAGGCAGTTTTTAAAGAAGGTTGCATCTGATTTCATTGGAAATATAATGTAGAAGTCATTTTTTGCTGATTAAATTCTAACCGACTACGGGCTCATTTTGCACTTATATTTCAAAAGGAGAGATGATATCATGAAAATAAAATAATATATACTAAAGAGATGGGGAAATGGTAATCACTATCTCCCTAGGCTTGTATTTCAGTACTTTCACAGCCATTTGAGCATATGTATATAATATGGTAGCTGTTTGGAGAGCATTTTGGATTACAGTGAAAGATGTGTCACAATAAAACTATGGTTTGAGTAAGATTTCTTTCCTCAGCATAATACTATGGTAATGTTTCAGTTTGATTAAAAACAATCTTATTAGGGCCCTTACATTAAGTTTGTATGCATCAAGGGGGGGAGGTATGAAATCCTTGAAAATGTGTGCACTTTCTAGTACAAATCCAATGCATATTTATGACCAAAGGGGGTGGGGATCTGAGATTTTTGAAAATGTGTGTACTTATTAAATGGAAGGCCCCTTATAGTTCCCTCTACTTCTTGTTTACATAAAGAAAAGAATAGCTTGTAGCAGACCCTCACCCATTACCTGACCCCAATCCAGGTTTCTGAGGGTATACTACTTTAGAGAAGAGATGAATCCCAAAAAGTATGCTGTCGTACATAAAAAGGTTCTGAATTTAGAAAAGAGTCCTTGTATCAATATGCCAACTGCAAAAAGACCAAGTATGCTATTTCTTAAACTTTTAAACTTGATAGGTGTGCTACCTCTGCCAAATTGTTGGTTTTAATGAATTACTAGATTGCACTCTTGGATTCTAGACCCATGTGCTTATATAAATGAGTAACTTAGCTTGACCATACACAACATGGATATGTTATATTTTATTCTATATATGGGTTATTAGTATTAGTAATTTGATATTAAATTATGATCATGGTCACAGTTCATTTCTAAGAGCCAAACTTCCAATCCTCCCAAATTACCAATACAAGTTATGACCAGCCTTTGGTCATGCTTCACTGAGATTCATCCTATCAACTGACAGGATTTTGCCATATATCCAATTTTATTAGGCAGTGTACCAGAGGAACTGAGACCTCTGTGTGTGTACATACATATCAATATCATTTGCAAGACCTCAAACAAATATCAAAACCTGAAACAATACAGAAATTCCTGATGTATTTTTCTATTTCAAAATTACAAATTTTTGGTATAGCCATTACTGGTTTCCCAATACTATCTAGTAGCATTACCACATTGAGTAGCATGTGCACAGCACCCTTGCTGTGGGACCATAACTAAGGCAGTACGGTATTAGGAGAATGTACAAGAGCAACAAATTGCTGTGATTCTGGTTGTAACCTCAAACTTTCGTTTATATAAACCTCAGAAACAACATTATTCCCTTATCAAAATATAACTGACCATTTTCATTTCTCAACTGCTATGAACAAGGATCCAATTTCCCTAACCAACAGCAAGAGACATCTTATAGTTAGATACTAAGGGAAAGGTCAATATGGTAAATACTCAGAGACCCAAAACTAAGGGAGTCATTATTCAAATATATGAATAATCCTCTAGTCTATGATCAGTTCTTATAATACAACACTGAATACTTAGTCTATAATACAAAAAGGTATAAAGCTAAGTGAGCAATGAACCCATACAGCCTGGAACTGTAAACCCTCTAGTAGCAAAAGGGTAACAAAGTTTAATTTGGCAGATTGGTGGTAGGATGTTAACAAAAGTACAGAAGGTGGTCAGCAATCCCACAGTTTGTGGCACACTATATATAGGCCTGCAGTGTGTTGCACCATGGGATGCTGCCCTTATCCCCCTGTTCAGGTCGCTCAGGGGAAAGGCTAGACCTCTCCACCACTGATAAGGTTCTGAAGATCCACTACCTTCATTTTACTGCTGGAAGGCAACATTGTCTAAACAGTTAACTTTATCATTTTATCTAACCAGCTGCAGTCATGAACCCCATGCTCCTTGTGGAATTATGTGATAAAATTGAATAATAAGACAGTCATAAGTAGCCAAAATTTAAGGCTGCCCCTCTCTCTGAGGGAACCTTTATTAGGTTGTAAAGACAGTGTCTTACCAATGGGTTAACTCACACAACAGGGAGATAAGAACCCTCGTCTGCCATCTTTATCATTCCTCTGTCTCTCCAGGCCTCAGGCCTGTTGCCAGGGTGAGGTAAACATTAGATATTGGGGCCAGCAATGGGGGGATTTAAAAGAGTATTAAAGCCTACAACTCCCACTCTCCCTATAGGAACATGCTTTTTAAAGATCAGTGGGTACAGGGGTATGTAAATAGAAGTTTGCTGCATATTGTTTCCTGCATATTGTGAATGTGTGAATCTTTGGCAATATAAGGAGCCATCCATACCATTTTGAGTAAATAAATCAATGACTATACTAGTTTGATCAGGCAACAAAGATGAGCTTGTCTGCAAATTACATGGACACATATTTCTTGCTAATGTTTACTTATTTTACAGCTCTAATGTTGTATACAATGGACTAAATGGCTCAGAAAGCATTGAAATACCAGCTTAGGGAGACAGTGATAATCATTTTCCCATCTCTTTAGGATATATTATGTTATTTTCAAATATCATCTCTCCTTTTGAAATATAAGTGCAAAATGAGCCCGTAGTCGGTTAGTATTTAATCAGCAAAAAATGACTTCTACATTATATTTCCAATGAAATCAGATGCAACCTTCTTTAAAAACTGCCTAAAGATCCCCTTTAAGTATACCTAGGACTTGGTTTATCAATTCCAGAGTTTGACTTTGGATCCTTCAGTTCTAATGATTTTGACTGAAACAACAGTTTTTCTTTAATAACTCATTGCCATGATTAATGACAATAGCAAACAATATATCAAAAAATCAGGAAAAAAATTACCTTTCAGATGACATATAGCATGTTATCATATCTTACATAGTTCCAGAGAAATTTAGAAATAGCGCGTTTTTCATTTTTTGCTAATTAAGCACAAATCGCGTAATTAGACAGTGTTCGCATACCTAAATTCTTCGGAACCGTCTTGATTCATGGTCCCTAGGATGCTATAAGATGAAAAAAATCAAGAAAATCCAGGGGGCTCACCGCGGAGGGTAAATCCTTATTTTGACTGATTTCAGGATTTGGCTCCTGGACTATTACGTGTGTTTAATAGAATTAATCCATGCAACAATATTGTGTATATTTCGAAACGAATTTTGGCGACGTCATGTGTCTATGACGTAAAATATAAATGACGTGCTCCATTTTCATTTCTACTTACTACATACATCATTATGCATTGTTATGCTCCATTTTCATTTCTACTTACTACATACATCATTATGCATTTTTATGTATGTAATTAAGTCAGTTCACGCGATATTGTCATCTAAATAGTGGAGCCTATTAAGTAACATCGCGCGTATAGGAAGTACAATGTAAGCAGACAAGAATAAAAAATCACGTATACAGTGGATCATATGACAATTAAGGATGCATGCGACCATCTATGAATTCCCATTTCCGTATACTACTATCTTGTTGCCTGTATAACAGAAGCAATCGACGCTAGATTGAAGCTTATATTGTGCAACGAATTTTGACAGCCCGGTTTGTCATACATGTCTTATAATAAGGAAGTGACTTATTGACTTAGGCATTAACCAACTCAATGATGTCTTATTAGCCGAAGAGGAGCTGACTTGAGAGATATAGGTTTAGTGAGGTATGTTTATTCAATGTTCTGGAGGCAAATCAGATAGTGGTAATCAAATACTCCATAGATATAGAGAATGATGTTGTGATGAATTATAGTAACCAATTCAATTGCACAATGCGAGTTCGTGTAGTAATTATAAGGGTTAAAGAATTGAATAATGTCGTTGTTAGAGTTATGAGTAATGCTGTGTTTTGGGACACGATCGCGAAGTACACGAGATCATGTGGTACGAGTTACACGAAAATGTCAGTTAACACGAGATCATGATGTATCTTGTATTCTTGACTGGAAGTGACCTCAGTAAGGGTCAAAGTGACCATGTGATGTTATGTAACCAATCAGGAGCCAGGTTATGGCTATAAATAAGAAGTAATTACACAAGAATAAACACTCCCGTTTTGGAACTCACTGTGTTCACATCTCTTCACTTCCTGGGAATGGGCACGAGACAACCTGGAAGGGCCTCCTAGACAAGGATAGCAGCTAGAGAGCGAGAATTAGACCCAAGTTCCAACAAATTAGGGAGTTAGGACTTAGAGGAAATCAGGGCAAAAAGGGGTGCACAAACGAACTCGTCCGCACGAGAGTGGGAACGACTTCGTCCGACGTACGAACTCGGGAAATGAACGGGTACGACGAGCAGATGGTGAGACCTCGGCCTACAAACTATATCCTTTTCAATTTTTTGGACATGGTCCATGTCGCCGACACTAGAGCTACCATCCAAGATGCCTGTTAGGCAAGTGATATGTGGAAGTGCCCCCGATATCGGCCCAGCCTGAGCTGCTGACTCCACCCTGAGAACCCTGTTAGCCACCCTTTTCCAGAAGCCAGAAACCCCTCCTGGTTGATCACACCATATCCCCACCAACCCCCGCAAGCGGAGCACGTTTTCAGAGTCACTCGCGACCACCCGTCCTCTGACCACCCAACCACTGGTGCGGACGAGTGTTTGTGAAAACCCCATCCAACTTGTGCATCGGTCACCAGAGCACGAATTCGGACCCAGACCGTACAAAATTGTCATATCTCCATCAGGAACCACACACATCCTCCCGCAGCGAACATTACAATGAAATAAACCCATGACTACATACATCCTTATTTCAACAATAACCTCGAAGTCCGATTGTTAAAACACATGTTCATACGTTTTCTATCCGATGACTCTTAAACCGGCCGCTTCCATTAAGAGTCTCAATAGATCTACACATGTATTATTCATTCATTATATTTCTGTTATCATCGATTTTTGGTCTATCAAATTGATACTCTAGACTGGACATTTAGAATCGGGGCGTTCTAATAGAGCCCCCACCCTCGGTGTTTCTGAGGTCCCCTGCAGTATGGAGTCACGTGTAGGGACGGCGGCCTCAGAAGGCCGTCTACTGATGGGATGGCCGCCAGCCCCCCTATACTCGGACCATTACGGGCTGAAGGCTTTTCCAGCCTTTGTAGCCACTGCCCACAATGAGGCGGCCAGGTTGCGGCCCATTTCTGAGTGGATGACAGGTCTTCAAATGCCCTGCGTGTCTGGGCCGCTGTCCTCCGGGCACTGAGGGGTCTCAGGGGGCCCATAGCCTAAGAAAGGCGGCAGTCCGGGGAAACGGCGGGCACGTTCACTCATTGGCCTGTTGCGGTAGTGAAGGCGAAGACCTGAGGCACGTGGAACCTGTATCAGGGGACCGGTCTTAAAATCAATGGTACATAATGAATAGACTTTCGAAGTAAATAGAAAAAACGGTCGTGGATACAGATGGCATGGCTTCCCCAGGCAGCGTTCAGAAGCCCAGTTCCTCCGTATATTGGGCGAGTATATACGTCAATGGTTTCATGATACCACGCTAATAAGCAGACTCCTCTCATTCCAATCACTGATGCAATCAGAGAGATGTTAGTCTCATACTCTCTGATACAATATACAGGGCACGAGTACTTATCAAATCGTGTCAATATAAAAATAAATGTTGATTCTTCGTCATCAATATTTATAGCTTGAAATATATGTGTAATTGAAATTGTGACGGTTTACTAGTCGAAGTGTCTTTACTGGGGGAAGGTATCCATGAGAGGAAAACCCGTTCTGGTATAGTGCCAGTGTTCGAAACTGAGATAAAGCGCCCGTAAGGTGCAGCTTTTTCAAAAGCATGCGCCCATCAGTTTCTGGGCGCGCTCATCTATCAGAAAACCTACAGCCGTCCTCGGGAATGTGGGCATCGGGAGCAGGGCGCACTATAACGGGTATTTTGAAGCACTACGAGACATAAACCTTGTTTATTACTACGGTACTGTCAGTTTTTCGAAAACGAAGCCCTCTAGTTTCGCCTGGAACCTCTTCAGATTTACCTGAACCACCTCAGGCCTCCCCGTCACCCCTTCAGATGTTGACACTCGGTAGGGCCTGATTCCCCGATGTATATCTTCCCGGGACATTGCCTATCTTCCGACTGAGTAGGCCTGTATAGTCTAAATGCAATTTTTCCTAGAAAAATTACTGGATATGATTTTGTCTATGCGAAAAACATAAATTCTGAAACGTTAGCTGTTTCTGTTGTCTTTCATTTTGTTAAAGTTAACACGATAATCCGGCTGATGATAATGAAAACCGGTACTAAACCAAAAACTGTCCAGCGTATGTTGATATATTATGATGGAAAAAAAAGTTCCGGGAACAAAAAAAATGATAAATTAAAATCTGTCTAAATTAAACTTACAAAATTATATACCTATAAAAGACATTCGTGTATATATTCATTTGAAAATTTAAAAAAAGGAGGTGTCTTATTATGCATAATAATCTACTATGCAATTTCTACAGTATGTCTAACTTTTCGCTTTCGCGTTTTCGCTATAGAAGTTTTCGCTCAACCCCAAACAAGCCATTACATTGACTCACGTTGTTAATCAACCAGAGGCTCTGCGCAACGCTGTACAGATTCGTCGGGCGTAGTCGACGTACCATATCCACAACCACGATCCTATTACCTAGCTCCACTTGCCTACCCCCATACTTATATACGGCTCGTCTATGGGGGCCGCCATAGCGGCTGGTTATTAGACCCCATGGACACATCCGGATGGGCGCCGATATTACTGCCGACTCATAAATACGGCCAATGCCGGGCAAGTCACTTTATCCCCGAGGACATCCTGCCCCCGCAGAACGGCATTCCGCGCTCCACCAACGTAGGGCCCAGGCTCCAATCATCCTTTCTACATCGGCGCTAAAAGCAATTAGGGCGGAGGAAGGGGCCGATCGGGCCGTCTGCCGGCCCGGGGTGCCCCTGCCGGCCCGCGCTACCCGAGCAGGGGCGTCCTCTGCTGCAGGTAGCCGTGATGGTCGGGCCGGGGGTATAGACAGGCCCTACTCAGGCCGCAATGGGCGCCCTATGTTGGCAGTCTCACTAAACGACGGACACATCTGACCAGGTTGGCCAGCAGCAGGAGAGTGGGCTGGGCAGGGCGGTGAACGGGCGGTGTGCGTCCTGCCGCCTGCCTCCAGACCCACAAGGCCCTAACCCCAGCACCCACTGAGGGGTCACGGCCAGGGACAACAGGCAGCATCACAGCCTACCTCCAGACCCACAAGGCCCTAACCCCAGCACCCACTGAGGGGTCACAGCCAGGGACAACAGGCAGCGTCACAGCCTACCTCCAGACCCACAAGGCCCTAACCCCAGCACCCACTGAGGGGTCACGGCCAGGGACAACAGGCAGCGTCACAGCCTACCTCCAGACCCACAAGGCCCTAACCCCAGCACCCACTGAGGGGTCACGGCCAGGGACAACAGGCAGCGTCACAGCCTACCTCCAGACCCACAAGGCCCTAACCCCAGCACCCACTGAGGGGTCACGGACAGGGACAACAGGCAGCGTCACAGCCTACCTCCAGACCCACAAGGCCCTAACCCCAGCACCTGCTGAGGGGTCACAGCCAGGGACAACAGGCAGCGTCACAGCCTACTTCCAGACCCACAAGGCCCTAACCCCAGCACCCACTGAGGGGTCACAGCCAGCGACAGCAGGCGGCGTCACAGAGGGAGGTTGTTGCGATCAGAACAGGCTTCATATTAAATTTAAAAACAAATCAGGATGGGAGGGGGGAGGGATAATGGAAAGCGGGACCTGTCTTTATAAGTCTTTTTAGTAGAGCATGCCCTCCTTACACAGCCAGTTTACCTTTTGTGACCACGTGCCCTTTACAGACGCACATTCCATACCTTTAGATATGAAAGTGAAATGCCACCCTGTAGTTAGGAGCGACAAGTCATTGTAAGGGTCGGACATTGCCTGTCAACATGATCCAATGGTTGCAAGGGCAAAGAGCAAACAGACCTATACGTTCAAAGTTGTGTAAGAGTGTTTCCATTGAACGATTATACTATTGACCGCAACATATTTGTGAATCGTTCACTGTTGTTCAAGGTCGTTAGCGTAATGTCGTTTGGTGGAAACAGGCCTTTAACGTTAATTTATTTGACGAAGTCTTGATAATTGCCATTTGTAATACTTATATTACGATTATGGGCTACTGGCATCTTCGGCTGATTGCAGCGGCCTGCGCCATGGTACGTAATGTACGCGCCCATTGCGCCCACCTGAATGGGCCGTGCCTCCACTCGGCGAGACACGACCATTACTGACTAGACAGGCGGGGTGGGTGCAGACGGTGTTCAGTGGGACGTGCTAGGTAATTAGCTGGGACAAAGACTGTCCTCCAGACCGTAGGCCCAGTGCACGTTAGGCCGGTGTAATGGGCTTTGATGTCTCAGACCTACAGACCCAAGCAGAAACGTCTCAATTACCAGGGACAAACATGTTACCTGTGAAGGGAGAGACGCCGCCATGGAGGAGGTAGTCAGTGGGCCCGGGGGGTCGCCGCACCAACACACGTACTGCCTCAGTCTGCGACATGTGAAGGATGGATCAGAGGGATGATGAAACAATATTTTGGAATATCTGTTATGTTATAGGACACATATCATCACAAGAGACAATGATAATTACTGTCATGGCGTTTATCTGTATAGCGGGAGAACAGGAATAATAGTCACGTTATCTGTAGCTGTATCTGTATGGGAAGCACTGACACATACCCTCATTTATCTGTATAACGGGAGAATTGTAAATACTGTCATGTTATCTGTATCGTGGGAGAGAATGAGAATTACTGTCTCGCTATATGAATAGTGATAAAACATGAGAATCATAGTCTCATTATCTGCATCACGGGTAACAAATACGGCCATGTTATCTGTATGGTAGGAGACAATGAGAAATGCCGTCACGTTATCTGATGAATGGGAGAGCATGAGGCATGTGTTCCAAGCCAATTATTGTTATAATCAGAGATAACGGTATAACGATATGTGATGAAGTAGATACATCAGATATATTTCAAGTATATGATGTCAGAAATGGGGAGAAGTATTTTCATGTATTACAAGATTTGAGAAATGTTGAGACATTCTGTCACTTTTTCTGTCGCATCTGTGACGAGGGGAAAGGGGGAAATGTCGCTCCAGTGGCCTTTAAGTACATGTACTTGGCCTGTATGCGGACCGCCTCCACCGACCTTTTCTGTCTGCATGAACTGCCCATATGTTTGCCATTGTTTTTACCACCGACTGATATTCAGAGGAACGCTTCCTAGTGTTGCCTACTGCTTTCAGATACTGAGCAGCCCACGTCCTTTACCGACACTGATTGCATTTCACATTTCACATCTCGGAGTTCTGACTTAAATAACCTTTTTGTTGTATTCCCTTGTTTCGAACCACATCCTCCCCCGTAATAGTTTCCTAACTAGTCTATCACTTTGCCTCGCGTGTGGAAGGTCTTGGTCCATTTTCTGCTCTTGCGAACAGGAAAGATATTTTTGACAACCTGGGTTGTCACTGAAGATATACTCCTTAGCCTGAATGCCGTAGACGTTATTCTTACATATGAGGGGGAGTCGTCATTTTTGGCAGATTTTTGTGTCTGCCTTAGGGAAGTCAGTTATCCTAATAAGATAGTCACACGGTTATTAATTATTGCAATGAAATATTCTAGTATGGTACATATATCAGGGTCAGCTAGAGGATTTAGAAAAAGGGGTCTGCATACAGGCTTTGTGCAGTCACACATGTGGGACGTTTATTTCTCTATGTGAGGTGGAACATCTCCACCAAAAGAGGCGGGCCAGGACCAGAAAGGGTTGTTTAGGTGTTAGGATCTCAGACTCCCTCTCTCCCAAAAAACTACGTGAGCAATCTGATTTACGAAGCATATATGCATAATTATGTTAAGGCCAAGGGAATCAACGCGAAAACCAGGGGCAAACTACTGATAATCGACGAAATCAGGTACACATATCAAGACATCCATAATTTACCTCATGGACCTACAATGGAAAACATCAAGACTGTAGACGTTCAGGATGGTATAGCCTTCTTATCTCAGTAATATGTATGAATGCCAGATCAAGAATGGGATCATATATATATATATATATATATATATATATATATATATATATATATATATATAAATTTGCAGAAAATATCGTTTCTGTCGAATTCGCTCGCTTCCATGACAAGGATGACTTAGTCAATGACATTTTTTAATGCAGAAAGTGGATACAATGCTAAATCAATGACCAAGGGGATCAAATGCAAACCTGGGTGACATGGATTTAAAACAAAAATTATGAAACGCATTATAACTCTTAAATCCGAACAGAACGGTACTATTGGGGAAAAGCTACTGCTGACCAAAGGGTACTTGTATGAAGCGACTCGCGACAAGGATTTTGCCTGTGGTATGTCATTATCACAGGCTAAGTACATTAAGAAAGAAAATATCCCAGGTAAAAGTATTTTGCGAGTATAGGGAGGCACACCTTGGCTAAATTTGGGGAATGAGTTGGTAAACATGCACTGGGTAACACTTTGCTAAACAGGTAATACATACCGTATGTGTACTTACTATGAATGTTTGCCAATATGCCAAAGACTTTTATGTATCGTATTGCTTTAACCTAGTTAAAAATGGCATTCGAAAGAGGCAATTGAATGAATACGTAACACTAATACTGGGCTCTGTAAGAGGTTAGACATAGATTGATCTCAATGTGTTGAACTACGTTGACCTAGTGTAATAGTTTCTTGGCGATTATTTAAATTTAATAATTTTAGTCATCATTGATATATGCCTATTTGATTGTGTTACTCTAACTAAATGAAATTAACATATCATATATTAGGAGTGATTTGTGTCGCACGATTTCAATGTTAATCTCGCGTACTACATGCTCTCGACAATTTCTGAACGCATGTAAAGCCGATTCCAGGTCATTCTGTTTAATATATATGAAGTTATTAAAAGCTGGATGTGTACATATTTATTTGTTTTTTAAAATGTTGAATTCTATTAATGAATGTATAACTTAGACGAACAAATAAATGGTAGGGGTATTCACATTGGTGATATTAATATAATAAGTCTACCAAATAAATGGGATCTTGTTAAACCCCAGTTCTCCTCAAATAGTTTAGACATAATTGGATTTTCTGAAACCTTGGTTAACAAACAAGCTACCTGATAGTCTGTTTGAACTATCAGATCACTACGATATGATAAGAAATTATAGGAATTCGATGGAATTGGGGACGGATACTATTAAAAAGGGAGGGGGTTTGGCTCTATATATTAAAAAAAAATCTTAATTATTCAGACATGAATGTGAAGATGTATAATCGAAGTAATAGAAATATAGAATGCCAATGGCTTAGTATTTCCCATCTAAACTCGATGGATATTGTTATTGAATTACATATAGACCACCCCAAGGCGACAATTGTGATGCACTTGAAGAATTCGTCACTGATATACAAATAGCTCGAACAGAATTAATCATCATGGGAGATTTTAACATTGATATGTTAGATAAGAAAAATATAAATACGGTGAAATTGATAGAATTAATCAAACCATATGGTTTACGGCAACTAATAACTAAACCTATACTTGCTATTCGGAAATGAAAAATAGTTGCATCGATCTTTGTATTACAAATTCAAATAGGATTAAAATGTCTATGGTTTGTGACCTGAATATCAGTGATCATGAATTAATACTTTTAACTCGTAAGAAAATAACCAAGCGGAAAATGAAATG
Organism: Lepidonotus clava; assembly: GCA_936440205.1. Lineage (NCBI taxonomy): Eukaryota > Metazoa > Annelida > Polychaeta > Phyllodocida > Polynoidae > Lepidonotus > Lepidonotus clava. The sequence continues at coordinate 14,789,973 of OW387147.1, forward strand.
CAATTTCACTGGATGCAGTTATAGAAATTATGATAATGATTAATTCCAATTTAATATTAGACAGTCTGATTGGTCAAATTTTGATAACAGAAATGATGTTGATGTTAAATTGGATGAATTACTAGTTATTATACGAAATCATTTAGATGTTATGTGTCCGCTTAAGACTTTTAGAATTAAGCAGACTAAAGAACCCTGGTTGTCTCCACAACTAATTGAATTGATAAAAGATAAGAATGATGCGCTAAAAAATGCCGAAAGAAAGAATAATCCGGATTTATGGAAAATAGCAAGAAGATTACAGAATAGATGTATAAAAAGGTAACATGCACGGAGTGAATATATTAAAGAAAGTTTAAATAACAATGCTAATGACTTGAAAACAATTTGGCAAAATATTCAGAAATTAATTCCTTCTTCAAAAAAAGTAAAAAAATTGAAGAATTCTGATTGCTTGACAATGAGACTAATTCCTATAATTATGGATTCAGTAAATACAGCATCGTTCATAAATGATTTCTTTGTAAATATAGGACCTGACCTTGCAGCAAGACATAATGTAGAATGGGTTTATCATGATGAACCTGTTGAATGTTTGTTAGATACCTTTATAACAGATGAAGAAGAAATTTTAGAATTGTGTAGAAAGATAAATATCAACAAATCATCATGTGTTGATCAACTTTCAACAGAGATACTACATGATGTTTTTTTTAGTAATTCCGGATAAGTTGTGTGATTTATTTAATTTATCTTTTTGACTTGGGAAAATTCCAAATACATGGAAAACAGCTAAAATTACACCATTGAAAAAAGGAGATGAACAATCTTCGATCAGTTTCTCTGCTGCCTGTAATATCTAAAATTATAGAAAAGATAGTACATAGAATTACATATGATTACTGAACTAATAGTGCATTATTAAATAAGAAACAAAGAGTCTTCAGGCTTGGCCACTCGACTTGTACAACAACAGCATGGTTTACAGATGAAATTTATAATACTCTTAATAACAATGAATTTATATGGTTGCCATATATACCGATGCAATGAAAGCATTCAATTCAATGAATCATGAAATTCTACTAAAAGAAATACTAAGAAAATGGGTATTAAGGGTATGGCATTAAACTGGTTTAAAGAGTATCTATCAAATAGATATCGGTGCGGTAAAGCAAATGATATTGTATATTGTTCATCGTTGATTTGACTGCATTTAAAGTTAATATTCGGGACAGAGTCCTATCTATTATAGAATATGGGAGGCAAATAGGAATCTGCTGCGATAGCATGACCAAATTGTAATTTCAAATATCAAGCTGTATAAAAGAACATCATACAGTGGAAGGTTCATTTGAATCCTGAAGCACTGGTTCACTATTCTCCTGCTGACAGAGATTTCCAACTGCCAGAGAGCGTGCCCAGTGGACCTCAATTCACCCACATGAGAAATAGTGGATGTTTTTTGGTCGGCACCCCTGATGTGTATTGTATAAGGTAGGGGAAGGACGATGTATATTGTATGGAGAGAGGATAGGGGCATGTGTATTCTATATGAAAGGAGAAAGGGGAATGTGTATCCTAAGGTATGGCGAGGGGAAAGGTGCATGTGTATCCTCTAGGGAGGGAAAGGCACATGTTCTAACCAAGGATGCAATTTTATTATATTGTGACAGCAATGTTCTTGTTGGTTCTGTATTTGGTTCTTGTTACGTTCTTTTGATGACTCACAATTATGCGGCCACTGTTTGGGGATACCAACATGTTGGTATCGAAGTCGCAAATTGCTTGCGGCCACTTAAGATAGCGGCCGCAAATGGGACTGGACGCAAAGTGGAATATGGTCTTTAGACTCACCAAAAATAAATGCCAGATTAGCATAACATATTAGTGAATTCGAAGCCTTAACAACAGATAACTTTCTTGGGAGCCATAAAAATGTAACAAGACCCAAATCAGAACCAAACAGAATGTTACTGCAACGTCTTAATAACATTGCATGCTTGCCTGGGGTAGACGTCTATGTTAGAGGGGATATGGTCCTAGGTGGGCGAGAGGATTTTTCTTGCTCTCTGATTTTGAGCGTTGGTAGGGATTAACAGACAATAAAGGTTGGTTAAACTGGGTACACAGTCATGTATGTCTGTGTGCGTTAAAGGTAACGAATTGTAAAATATTATCCCAGCCACTCATGCAATATCAAGAAGTTATTCGCCTGGAAAGTCCCTATAAGGACAATCAGAACCAGCGAAAAAGTGTTAAGGACTGAAAGCAAAATAGGTACTGTGGCCCGATTATTGATATCATGGAACTAGCTACTTAACTTAGGGGTCTTCCATTAAGTACGTATGCGCATTTACAACAATTTCAGACTCCACCCCCCTCCATCACCAAGAGTTAAAATGCGCACTAGATTTGTACAGAGACATACGCACGGTTTCAAAAAACATTCAGACCCTGAACTAAATGTCACAAATACGTCCTGCCAAGGCTTTGTCCCACAGTCAGAACGTCATTCTGTGTGGGTCAAGTCTTATCATAACTTATATCATCATAATGTCAGTTGAACATATCTAAATACATTTACTCACAGCTGGTTTGAATCAGACGTTTCAGTAACGTTCTTTATCGGCTAGGTTGTAACCTCACCACCAAACAGAATAAACATTTCCTGACACTTTATCAGGCAACGCAAAAATTAGAGCACTGTTTTGCTCCTGCTTCACATGGCGAAAAGTGCAAGTATGTACTCCACAGTCTGAATTAAAGCAGTGTTGTATGTGAGTTGAGGTACAAACGCGGGCTGTGTCGGTCCGTGGTAGACCACGACGCGGGGTTATTGGGGGACACAGTGCCCGGGGCCTGAGGGCTGATGTATGGCCGACTCAGGAGCAGCTCCAGCCACCCGCCGCCCACTGCAGGAGGGGAGGGGGCCCTGGGCCACAGCTAACTTAGGATACCTTATTCCCACACAACTCCAAGAAGTCGCTTCTTCCCTACGCCTTTCCATTAACTCAGCAACCTACCTACTCACTCACCCGTCTAAGCAGCCACTCGCCCATCAACCAAACCATGCTAACGACAGTTGGGGTGTAGATGGGGGAGGGTCGGGGAGGGGGTCCCAAACTCCTCGCCGCCTTGTCGGATTCTAAAGTCTCGTGTGGAGTATCTCTTAAAATCTTACCGTTGCAGTCATAATGGTTAGAATCTGGCCATGTCGCCCTGTTTATTTTAAGGGTCTACGCCCATGACAATCCTACCGTACAGTGCCAGATTTGCAAACCCACATCCCCAAAATACATTCTGATTGTAGGGCTGTATCATGTTTGTGGTATGTTCGCTCGATTCTAGTTCATAGAATACAATATACCCGTATGTAACACTACCTATCCCCCCCCCTTCTTCCTCCTATCCCTGTGTAATATCGCTTTACATAGGCTCTATTCTCCCCAGGTTGCCTCCCCTCTCTATTCCTACAGCCCCGTCAGCCCCTACAGGCCCTACCGCCCCCTCGCTATTCAACGACCTCTTTCCTCTGTTGCCATGACGACGCCATATCTCCTCCTCTGCATGTAAAACTACAAGGCGACTTTTTCGTCTATCAATTAACCCTTTAGCAATCTGTTGAGACGACAGGGAAGCATTATGGATATTGAACAAAGCTTTCGTAGAGTATAGGGTTTCGCATTGGGCGCCTTCGGCTAAGATGCAGATTGCTCAATTCTATCGATTGGACTTGGCGCTCGGCCCTGCGCCCCGAGTAGATACGCCACGACGGAGCTGCTCGCGTCTGATAAGAACTCTAATCAAAACGCATTGGACTTTGTGCGCCGAACCCGCGGCTTTGAAGAGCCAGGCCAGGCCCACATTGGGCTGTTATCGCCACCTTACCTAGACCGTTACTCCGGGAGTCGGGGCCGGGAAGGGCCTTTGACCTCCGAGCGACTTGGATGTGCTCGGGGTAGATCGAATGAGCTCGAGATAGATCGGATGTGCTTGGGGTAGGTTGGATGTGTTCTGGATATGTTGGATGTGCTCGGGGTAGGTTGGATGAGCTCAGCATAGGCTGAATGTGCTCAGGATATATAGGTTAGCATGTTCTTGATGGTTGGATGTGCTCTGGCTACGTTGGCTGTGCTTCGGATAGGTTGTAAGTGCTTGGGTTAGGTCGGATATGGTATGGGGCAGCTTAGATGTACTTGTGGTTAAAGACATTCAGAACAGCTTAGAAGTTAGAAGGCTGGTGGAGAGTATCATTGATAGGAAAGTCCGTCTGAAGCCCTTTGGGGCCCCTTTAACATGGTGACCGGCGTCTATCTGCTCGGAGCGGCTCACCCCCCCCCCTCCCCGTGTTCCGCTCACACACACCCCCCCCCCCCACCCCACCCCCGTGTTCCGCTCACCCCGCCCCCCCCCCCCCCGTGTTCCGCTCACCACGCCCCCCACCCCCGTGTTCCGCTCACCACACCCCCACCCCCACCCCACACCCCCACACCCGTGTTCCGCCCCCCCCCCCGTGTTCCGCTCACCGCCCCCCCCCCCCCCCGTGTTCCGCTCACCGCCCCCTCCCATGTTCCGCTCACTCCCCCCCCCGTGTTCCGCTCACCCCCCCCCCCCCCGTGTTCCGCTCACCCCCCCCCCCCCCGTGTTCCGCTCACCCCCCCCCCGTGTTCCGCTCACCGCGCCCCACCCAGGCCCCGGCATGAGGACGTAATAAACGTATGTCGCTATCATTTATAACACACAACACCAGTAAGCACCGCATGTTAGGGAGTGGGCGGGCGGTAAGCCATCCGTCTACTGCTCTCTGACAACATTCAATTTTTCCCTGCATGGATCACAATGAAAAGTAAGCCAGTTTGTATAGAATGATAGATGAATGAAACCAGTTTGGCGTGTTGGAAGTTGCCACTATAACATAAACAACAAAACTGAGAAAACCCGTTCGAAGCATTCCTGTGACAATGCTACAGTAGAACTTATAGATCTAGTAGGTTAAGCAAATTGGCAAATTATGAAATAAAAAGTAACTTATCTGACATTATAACACGAAAAATGTAGTACCACGGTAAGTCTTCAAAACTTACATAAAGGGTATTATAAGAAAGCCTAAGAAAGCCTCTCCCTCATAGCAAAAGCAACTACCAGCAATATATCCCCAATCCCTAAGTCTCATAATCCCCAATGGTCGTCAGTAAAAAAATTATGGCCTGGGCGCTGGTGCCATGTTGGCTGGCCACAAGGCTGGCTGGAAAGGCGTGTCTCCATGAGGCAATGACTATCAGGAAAAGTGTCCAGTGATAATGAAGTCCCAGTATATTACCGGGGTGTGAGAAAGGCTGGTACTTATTATAGTTTACCTACTATTGTCGTTTGCAATCATCAAGAGTTTTAAACAGCAAACATGAGGAGTCGTGGGTGGAAACGAGGCACCCGGCCACCAGCTTTCCCTGTGGCCAATTGTGAGGCGACTGTTTCCACCGCCCCGGGCCCAGTCAAAGGGCGCGGGGACCAGACGTCCTGCCGTGTCCTCAACACTCTGGGCTTCTTAAAGGGCATTACTATGTACCTGGCGGATAGACTATAGTTAAACAACGACCAACAAACGAGTCAGTCTAAGAATGTGTGTACAATGTGTCCCCCCATCCAATTGAGAAGTCGTCCCTGCCAATTTCGGTAAAGCCGCCTTCCAAGGCTCGAACCCATGCGCACTATGGCTTCCATTCGAAGCTGCTTTCTATAGAATATTTTCTGTCCAATCACAACAACTGGTATAAATACAAACGACCACCTTCTCAACTGAGTAAAGGGTGTGCAGACCGATTTGGCTTGTAGTAAAAGGATACCTTTCGATGTGTCCGAAAGGGAAGCCACTTCGGGCTCATGGTCTCTTACTTCTCCATCCCCAACCCTTCTGACAGCAACCGGCCATGTCCCTCGCCCTAATTCCCTCCGGCCCGCCCGCCGAGGGTTCAGTAGACCTCCTCGTTTTACACCGAAACGTTGTTAGCGGCGGCAGAGGGCCCTGTGACGTCAGGGCTCCAACCCCGCTCGATGTGGTGGGGGCAGACGACCACGTGGTGGGGGCAGACGACCACGTGATGTGGACGGACGACCACGTGGTGGGGGCGGACGACCACGTGGTGGGGGCGGACGACCACGTGGTGGGGGCAGATGACCACGTGGTGGGGGCAGACGACCACGTGGTGGGGGCGGACGACCATGTGGTGGGGGCGGACGACCACGTGGTGGGTAAGACGCCGCGTGTCGTCACCCACCAAGGGGCGGCAGAACGTCATCTAAATGCGGCCTCCCTGCCCGCGGGGCGTGTGACATGACCGGGACAGTCCGAGACTCCCCGCAGCCACATCAACGCCTCAGTACAGTACCAGCAGATCCGGCCTTCATACACTTATTCATCGCGTGATTCATTCCCCACCATGCACAGTGGTGTTCGTCCGCAGCCAACTGCCTTCACTTGGACCTACCGTATGTTCCATTGGAGACCGTTTGAAAATCTATGACGAAAACAGACACATTTCCTAGAAGAGCTTCCATGAGTTCTATGAGTGCATAGCATTAATCAGATAGTGGCAAACGGTCCCTTTACTGCCTCGAACATTTTAGATGCAGGAAACCTTGTTAGAAAACTGTCAACTATATCTTAGTGTCAAATGGCATATGATTTCCCTTTTTTCTTTCTCCCATTAAACCGTTCTTATTTTCATTAATGGTACTTAATGGTATCATCTGGTGGCACAGGGAGGAATTTTGTTGGCGGGATATCACGTCCCAACATGTAATATGAGCTGAGAAACAATGCATGCATCAGTTGTAGTTATATCATTACTTCATGGTTGGAAGTTAACTGGTTAACTGGTGAAGGAGCATGCACGTTTCATCAGATTATGCTTTGTTCCTAAAAATTCCTCTTGAATACTGATGGTGAACTATAAGGAGGTTAATTATCCATTTAATGATAGTGTGCATAAGTGGTATTTAACTCTATAGATAATAGCTAGCTCCATTCGCAGTCTCCTCCTCGTCGACTGCAGTCGTCCAATACATAATTATAGTTCCCACATCATGTAAGACGTGAACACTCGTGTGAAAGGATTTGTTTGTTTATTATCCAATGTATAGTCATTCCGTGACAAGAACTCAATTGACCATGATCAGTCCCAGGGTAAGAGTCCCCTCAAACACATTCAGTCAACGCTTTGCGCTCTAACACTATTTCTATGCCTCACTCCAGAACCTAGACTGCAGGTTAAAGGTCCAACCTTCACTGGATGTTACTCACACAGTGCTTACAGCTACTCTGGCTAGCTAAGAGCAGAACACATTATTATAAGGTGGTACGTCACACTGTGACTCCTCCCTCATTTCACTACTGTCAAAGTGAAACATTGGCTTTATGCTGCCCAAACATGGACTGGCCACCCACGTCAGTACAATGGCATACTGTTGTCCAAAGGATTCATTTAATTGACATCAAGGGAATCATCCCAAATCAGGTTTGATTTTCCACAGGCGGTGATACTTATTTCCAAAACCCGTCCCACGACCAATACATCACAATCTAGACGTCAGATTGAATAAAGACAGCGTTGGTCCCCTGGTTTGACTTCGGGGGTTAGAGGCCGGGAAAGCACCATGGAGGAACAGAGGGTCAGAGGGACCTCGAGTACAGAGTAGGGACTATTTGGGTGTAGAGGGAAAAGAATCCTTTTCATAATAAAACCCAATACAGTGTAGGCCCTATGTATGACTCTATGAGGGGTCTGTACCTACTAAAACTAGTGGCTGCCCCCTCGTGCCCGGCCGAGGCGCCGTGCTGTGGGCCCCAGCAGCCTGTTCCCACACGGCCGACAGGGACGTATTGACTGGGAGCAGCTCAGTAAACACACCTTGTAAGTCGGACTAATCAATGGCCCTTCACCCAGCGCCCTGCCCCAGGCGCTCTCATCGACTCAGCCAATAGGCGTCTGGGCACTGTACCACGTGGGGGGATATGCAAATGAGGCCTTTGTTGATGGCGGCGACGGCCCTGAGTGGCGGGGCTTGTTGGTAAAGAGTCGTAGTACAAGGCCCTTTTACACTATTGCGACTTGAGCTGCGATATGCCTGCGATATGACCATATCTCAAGCAAATCGCAGACCACTGCGATAATCGTGATGTCGCATCAGTGTAAATGAGTTATCGCAGGGAGCTGCGACTTGGGGATGGTGCGATAACCTTTTTTTATCGCACCCAAGTTATCGTAGGTGATATCCCAAGCTGCGATAATTATTTAGCATGTTTAATAATGTCGCAGCAGATGGTTGTAAATGACAGGGTGCGATATGCTGCGATATCTCAGTGGAATCGCAGCCAGGGAAGGGGTCCTATATCTACCAATATACATGCGATATCTTTGTTTTTATCTCATGTGTGTAAAAGCCTAAATGCCTGCGATATGCTGCGATATCGCTGCGACTTGACTTTGGGGGGGGGAAGTCAAAATGCGACATCTTAAAATCGCAGGCTGCGATATCACTGAGATATCGCAAGCACCGTATCGCTCGTGTGTAAAAAGGCCTACAGGGTTGTGCTCTCTGAATGTGGCTAGAGGGGTCCCCGGGGCGGGCACGGCCATTATATAGTACACGGACCACTTCCCCGACCCCCGACCCCATCCCGACCAAGGGGCAGATCTATACAGGATTTTCGAAAGAGGGGGGGGGGGGGGGGGGTCAGCATAAAGGCTACGTACTAAAATGGTGTGCATTTGCATGTACGCACGCAGCATTTTCCCCTTTTTGAAGTTTAGGGGTCCACCAGAAGGGGGGGTCAGGACCCCCTGGACCCCCCCCCCCCTGGATCCGCCCCTGCGACCCCCTCCCCAACCCGAATCCCCACCCCCCTCCCACCAGCCTCCCAGGCCCAGGCCCCCCCGACAGGACGTCACGGCCCTTCCCCGTGCACACCGACGGCTCTGTCGGCAGAAGGCTGTCACACGGCGAGTATGGCGGGGATTGATGGCGTATTACCATTGATCCGGCCCTAAAGATCCCCTGCCGCGCCTACCACCATCTCATAGAGGTCCGTGCGGCCGGCCCGTGCCCGCGGCGCCCACTCACCGCTGAGTGATTCCCGCCGTGTTTTTCTGCCCGTTTGTGTGTCGGACAAACCCTGGTGCCCGCCTTGTGTACACACAAATTGGCCGGCTTGACTCGGCCATACTAATTAGGAGGGGAGCTGGGGAGCGGTCTGCAGGCCGCACCCTGTGGTCGATAGACGTGACGCCCCCACCCCTCTCCCATCCCCGATGTGGCCGGCCTGTGTACATTAGAGATACACGGTGCCGTTTTTTAGGGAAGAGCCCCTAGCACCAATCAGAAAACCGTCCGTCTGTACTCGAACAAAACATCAGAGCAGGGATGTGTGGCCACCTTTTCCCATTGGGCCCGGTGTGGTAAAGTAGGGGCGTAGTAGGGGTGCAACGAGCCACGACTCGCCGTCAGCCGACCGCCCCACGCCACTCTCCCAACGCACTCGGCGTGCTTTATGGAATTACAGGTTGTCCCAACACATTCATATTCCATTACCGCGGCTGCACCGTACGCATAAACCTGGCACACCGCAATGAACTGAACTATCTACGCGTTAGAAAATATTTGAACTAAGCTTTACTGATGTGTAATTGTGTTAACCTGTCTAATTCGGCTCCCGCCTTTCCAGAAGAATGTTGGCAACATCCCAGAATGTTATCAACCAGAAGGTTACATGGTCCACTGCCAAGTGTATAACATTCACGAGCAGGATAGGACAGACCTATCTCTGAGTCCCAAATTGAAAACCCCAGCTCCTTCGTCGTCTACCTATTACAGATAATAGTTGCCCTCCTGCCCCTATCCTGGCCCACCCCGCGCCCTAACCCCGCTGTCCGGCCTTGCCCATGAGGCGGCGACTTACCTCCGATGGCGCCGGGCTCTGGTCATGTCGCCCGGTCCTGTGGACCATCTCATGATGCTCCCGTGACGCCGACGCTCCGATGGCTTCCGCTACCCGCCACCACCACCACTACTACTGGCACCGTGCGCCGAGAACCAGCACCGCCCCCTGCCGTCACCAGCGCCGCCTGCTGCCCGCCACCAGCACCACCGGCCACCAGCGCCACCAGCTGGCACCACCCACCACCAACCTGCACCATTCAGCACCACCCGGCACCACACGGCACCGCCCGGCACCACCCGGCACCACCCACCACTACCCACCACCACCCTGCACCACCCTGTACCTTCCTGCACCACCCGGCACCACCCTGTACCTTCCTGCACCACCCGGCACCACCCGGCACCATCCGGAACCACCCGGCACCACCCGGCACCACCCGGCACCACCCACCACCACCCTGCACCACCCTGTACCTTCCTGCACCATCCGGCACCACCTGGCACCACCCAGCAACACCCGGCAACACCCGGCAACACCCGGCAACACCCGGCAACACCCGGCAACACCCGGCAACACCCGGCAACACCCGGCAACACCCGGCAACACCCGGCAACACCCGGCAACACCAACCACCACCAACCACCACCCATCACCACCCATCACCACCCGGCACCACCCGGCACCACCCCGCACCACCCGGCACCACCCCGCACCACCCGGCACCACCCCGCACCACCCCGCACCACCCCGCACCACCCAATACCACCCAATACCGCCCGCGCTATCTGGCACCACCCTGCACCACCCACCACCACCGTGCACCACCTGGCACCACCCACCACCAACCCCCATCACCCACTGCCACCGTGCACCACCACACCACCGTGAAACACCCACATCCACCCACATCCACCCACCACCACCGTGAAACACCCACATCCACCTCCATCCACCCACCACCACCCACATCCACCCACCACCACCCACCATCACTATGCACCAACTGGCACCATCCACCACCACCATGCACCACTATGCACCACCCATATCCAACCACCACCAGCCACATGCACCACGCAGCACGTGAGGAGACCACTTCACCGGAGGAGCAGGCTCCGGTCGCTCCCACCACTTCCCCGCACCCACCGCCCGTGTCACAGTCGCTGCCGCGCCTACCACCATCTCAGTATTGACGAACGGAGCCACTCCTGCCCCTGCCCGCCTGGAGGCTGGGGTGGGAGGAGACGTCGGCTCATCACCAGCGGGCGGGGGGCAGGGGTGGGACTGCTCTACCCGACGCCGGGCCCGGGACGGCGGCGTTTCGCGGCCACGTCTCCTGCCTACCTTCTATCCCCACTTCCTTCTCCTCACGCGTGAACGCCACATTAATGTCGCCAGAAGCCGGCCTACCCGCCGGATATAGTATTACATTGAGGGCCTTCCCCTCGGCCGGCGCCGCAGTGAATTAGGGGGCGGGGGACAAAGACCGGCCCCCTGTGTGCGGTAAGCCTTAGCCCCAGGGAGCAGCCGGCGACTTCCACCAAACCCCGGCCCTTATTTGTAGCGTACGACCGCTCCTCCTGTAGATAAATGAAGAGTCCCATTAGGTCGTGTCCAGGAGAACAGTACCATGTCGTCCACCCCGCCCAGACACAGGTAGCCGGTGGCCGGACGTCACCTCCCACCCCACCCCCTCCTTCCCCCATTGCCTCAATATGTCAATTCTCAAGACCAATCGGTGCCGTCCACTCACTTCTGGTCTCTATCAAATTCGACGTGATTAGAATTGATTGACTTTCGACTCTCTTAACTAGGACCTTCGGTCCAGATTGGGAATTGAAGGGCAGGGTCGACCAGCAGCTGAATATTATCACTGAACACAGTTAAATGTATATCACTCAAATTGTGGAAAAGTTGGAATACACCCGATTTATAACTTTAGGAATTAAGATGTCTGAAATACAAAAATCTAAGTCAGGTATTCGCATTTTTTTAAACGGGTGCTTACCCTATTCAATACATTGTAGTTTAACACTTTTAATGACGTGGCTATATAGCTTTTAATGTTTGTAGAGCGGATCTTCTTCATACTTCTGATTCCATCAAAAGTGTGAAATACAAAGATAAAAGGCCAAGGTTGGATTGATATAGTGACCGTTAAAGAGGCCTAAGGGCAGATAGGCATCCGCCCACACTATGGGTCAAGTATCAGCCCCCTGCAGGGCAAGGTGACTTCGCAGCACCAACGACCTTTGTAAGGCAGTCCCCACGGGGTGACCTCCGAACCACACAGCCTCGCCGTCACATTGTACCAGCTCCCTGGCCATCACACTGTACCAGCTCCCTCGCCGTCACACTGTACTCCTTCTGTGATGGGGCCGCCTTTAATATCGCTGTATACAGTGGCCTCTTCACCTTGTCATTCTGACGTCAAAGCACGCACAATAATCAAATTATATTCATCGATGTTCATTCATCAATCTTAATGATCTTGAGATATGACCTAACTTAAACATTAAACATATTTTCATTGATGATGTTCCGCCTAGCCAAAACTTTGTCTACCACAAGTTGGCGTCCTTTAAAAGTTAAGTTGACGGACGGAGGCTATTACCCCTAACATACAGACAGAATAATAGATTCTACCGAGCAAAAACAAAACCATGATTCTATGACACTGACTAGGTTTATCCATGGTTCGTGGTCCAAACCTGTTTGGGTAGCATGCTGTACCCGGGAGTACTCTGATAACAGTATGACACTTACTCGCCAAGAAACGTCTGGAGATCATTTAGCTTTACCCATTGCTGTTAGGCCTCCATTTGGTTACAGAACGAATCACCTGGCGCCATCTCCTGAGAGGCAAATAAAGCAGTATGGACTTGCTGTGTTTGTCAAACCATCGATCCTACCTATACCGCATTAGGGTGAGAGCCCACTGGGCGACGCCATATTGAAAAAGAGATGGTCCTGATTGGCTGAAGGGTGTCGCTTGTCCACCCACAGGCACTGGCGCCAAAGGACCACGCATGCACAAACACAGACTCCCGAACCCGGTATTGAGATCACTGGCCCCTTCAAGTTTCTATACCCAGCATTCGTTGGTTACCTGATTATCAACATTCTGTATGCAACCCACAAAAGCCAGTGGCCTGTTTATTATAATGGCGTCAAAACGAAAGAATTTTACTTTTACATGCTACCTAATTTGTGTGTCTGCGTGTATGACCAATTGTGTGTGGCTGTGTTTGTGCGAGCATGTGCATACCGCGCGTGTGTTTATGTATGTGCTGGTGTGTGTGTGTGTGTGTGTGTGTGTGTTTGTATGTGTGTGTGTGTATGTGTGTGTATGTGTGTGTGTGCACTTGTGTGTCGACGATCGCCAGCTCCCTTTTGCACTTTGCCTATACTACTATTGCCAAAAGAGTGGCCCAGGCGGCGCCTGTCCGACCTGGGCAGTTTACCCGTACGGATAGGGGGCGGGTACAATTTACATAGTGCCATACCAAATGTTACATGCATACTGCATAGAATGTTATTTATTTGTGTAAACGAATCAAAGTTGAAAATTACCAAGCATCCCTCGCTTATTAAGTACGATCTTGTAAGATGCCTTCTTAGTCTATTAATTCTTTGTATTGATAACACAAATTTGTAGTCTTTTAATTACTAGGCATACTGCTAATTTTTCAAGAGATTGGAAACTAGCGCATGGCATGCCGATTTGGAAGAATACTCCTCAGATGTAAATAATCTCAGATCAATTTCATTATTAACCATCACCGGGCATTTTTTTTCATCAATTCAAAGCTACATAACAGTCAAGTTGTGCTCTTCCAACAGCTATATCGGTGCAATGTAATATAGTTATAATTACATGCATCTATGGATAACAGATATGAAAATAAATAGCAGTTCTATATTGTATCATAAATGCTATCTTTCCCCAATGACGATTGAATTTGAGTAGACCCTTTTATAATTTACTATTTTAAATTTATACATTCCAAATATTGAATTACCGCTGCTTCTTTAGTCAATCTTTATCTTTTTTAAAGCTAGCGGCCATTGAACACAGACTGAGCAAGTGTCAGAGAGAGAATGCCAGTTTATATGAATGCTGGTGTATCAACTCTTACATGTCACCATGAAACAGACGGCAGAACAGCAGCCCCCAGTGAAATGACCTCCCATACTCACACTATGGCCCCTCACCAAGACCCACCAGTGGTGGCTGAACAGGTAGGCCGCCAACTGCAGCATGGGTGGTCGGGTTCGCCTCCAACAGGGGAACTGACTTGTTCGAACAAAATTGTATAACCAGATAACAGAACGAACGAACCTGTGCAGTGGAGTCCAGCTGAGCCCCAGACCAAGGTGGCGGGAGTCACCAGACTGGGTCACTGCACTGCAAACAGTGGGACCATTTAAATCTAAAATTCTATGTCTCACAAATACACTAACAAGAAAGCAAATGTGCAATTTTTAGCACTCATATTAACATGCAAAATCATTTGTTCTTTGATACACGTAACCTCATATCATGATTAAATATGTAGTTTAGGTACATTAAGGAATTCTTTGAGTTTTGCTAGCCTTTTATTTGGGAGGAGGTCAACTCTAAAATCAAGTTAATTGCAGGTACTCTTCAGCAGGGCTTGTTATGGGCCTCAGTCACCACAACCACAATTACCCTATCTCCCCCTCCCCTCCAATATACACATTCCACATATTACTAATAGGCACAGGTTGTTTACCACCTGAGTAGGCACCAATTGTCACTTGGTTCTGCACCAAGCCTAGTGGTCACTGCTGCAGACTGAACTGGACAGCACTCCCCAGCAAACAGCACATGTGTTTAACACCAGTTTAACTCATGTCAAAGTTGTCTAATACTGGTTTAATTACAATCCCTGTGGATTGCCAGTATATTCACCTGTTTGAGACATTGGTTTACTCCAAGAAATTTATTTTTACGATTTTTAATGCCTAAATGTGCAAATCTATTTTACATAATTGGATGCATCATAATATATTTATATATATAAGTTCAATGAATAAATTTATTTTTTGTAACATTATTTCATGCTGGTGTCAGAATAGTTGCAAACTAGTGCAGTGACAAACCCTGTGTATTCCCCATGTAAATCCCATGATTTGACCCAGTTTAGTCACTCGTTTTTATCTAGTAACTGGTGTGAAACTGGTGGTATTCAAATCCTGTGTTTTCTATGGGGAAACTGTACCTCTCTGACACCGACTTGGGCTAAGTTTATTCTCAGCATAAACTATGTATTTTACATATGAATCTAGGTTTGATATAACTTATAAGTGTGGTTTCAAAACACAAGATTTCACAGGTTATTCCCTTAGTTTCAAACACAAGTTTTCACATGTTATTCCCTCAGTTTGAGCCCTATTTTCTCATACTATTCCCTCAATTCAAAGTATGGGTTTTCACATGTCATACTTCCAGTTTAAGACACTATATTTACAGGCTATTCCCTCAGTACAAAGTATGAGTTTTCACGTGTTATTTCCCCAGTTAAAGAAACTTTATTCACAGGCGATTCCCTCAGTACAAAGTATGAGTTTTCACGTGTTATTTTCCCATTAAAGACACTATATTTACAGGCTATTCCCTCAGTACAAAGTATGAGTTTTCATACGTTATTTCCCCAGTTATAAACACTATATTTACAGGCTATTCCCTCAGTTCAAACTATGGGTTTTCAGATGTAATTCCCCCAGTTTAAGACAGTCTATTCCCAAAGTTTGATAGAAAACTTTAGACTACCTATACAGCAGTCCAGGTCTGCTTACACACCCCTAACTACGAAAAAGGTGTGCAAGCTATATTTATAAAATCAAAATTGCAACCCATTACAAATTGAATTATCATATTTCCCTTTCCTTGTAAAACAGTATTACTATTTTTGCAAATGCTCATTGAGTAAATGGGTACAAGATTTAATATGCAACCCTTTATAATAACAATATAATGGAGACAGTTACAGAAACCCTTTTTGTAGCCTAAGAGTGGAAGTCACCAGTTCTCTGAATGTTGTTGCCAGCATTCCTTGGTCAGGTGACTAACTGATGTTTGAATCACATTTAACTGGTGTCTCACTTGTGCTTCACTGGTGTCAAACTGATGTCAAACTGGTGTCAAACTGGTGTCAAACTGGTGTTTAACTGGTGTCTAACTGTGCCCCTGACCAGTTTGTCAATTGCACTTTTATGGATTTACACTTAATTTGAATACAATACATGCCCAGCAAACATGACAAATAATTTGGAAGTACAATGGGTATAATAAAAATGCTGTATGAAAATGCTTATATATATCTACATTTTACTTAGAAAAAGAATGTTTTTCTCATAGTATAACACCAGTTTACTCACAGAAAACATCAACCTAAAAACTCGAGTTCAAAAACGTTTAGAACACCAGAAATGCTGTTGACGAAATCCTGAGTCCTGGAGGAGTTTCATAAACGTGTCTAACTCCATTTATCTCCTGTCCCCAAACCTCCACAACACGGGACTTTGGTTGCTGGGTCCCCTCACCAGGGTTCATATAACACTCAAGAGGGGGCACTACCTTTAAAAAGAAGGGTGTATAGGATGTTCTAACTCAATTACCAAGACATAATTGATACAAATTGGATCAAAGTTAAAGGGATAGTTTCCTACAGAAACAACTTGAATAAGATGATAAAGTTATCTGAATGAGTTGAATAGAGTGAAACATACAAGTTGAACTCTGAGCGGTCCAGCGATGTGAAATGTATAAGACTTGGGGTTGCAGCACAGACTGAGTGGGCAGACTCAAGGGATAGAGGAGGGGGAGGTAAATGGGGAGAGGGTTAGGGAATAATTAGCATATATGGTTTAGTTGTGTGTGGGAGCAGAGTATGGTGAGACAGGAAGCTGCAGTTATTTAGAATTAATGTTACACCCTGCACAATTTTTTTTCTATACCGGCACATAATGAATACCTTGAGTTATGTGAACATCATAATTATACCTGTTGTTTCTTTACCAGACTGTCCCTTTAAGAACATGCCAGGCACAAACGAAAAGACACCAAATTTCATGGTTGAATGAATTGCTTTTTATCTTCTTACAACAGGCCATCATGCGAAAAATGAACATTAAATTTTATGGTGTTCCCTGTCATCCTTTGTTGTTATTTCTCTGCTTGCTGTATAAGTCACTTTGAATTGATTAGCACTGATCAGGGATAATGATCCCAAGTCCAAAAAAGAAGAAACCTTATCAGGAAAATTACCAAGGGACTGATGCTTGGATCAGTTGAATTATCTATGTTATCATTGAGTTCTCTTTGTCAGATAGTAATTAAAGTATATCTGAAACTAGCAAATACCTGATGTATGTTGATATGACACATAGGAATTAGAAGTTATAAGTAGATCCAGAGCTTGTTTACATATAGGACTGCACTAGTGATATGTTTCCTGGGATAGATGTCAAATCCATGGACTTCGGTAATAATATGGATCCCTGCATTAACTTGATTAAGGATAGACCCCAGAGACTGGCGGCCAATTTAGGAAAGCATTAATACCTTCCTTACTAATGCTCTAATCATCAAGTGTTTACATATCGTGTTAAAGCTCAGATTTTTCTCTATCTACTAATACATATAGAGTTATAGTGTATTTAAAATTGTAGATTTTATCAAATAAAAACTGAATTTTTTACTTTTATTTTTTGAACTTTGAACTTTTGTTTGGTTATTATTAGACTGATATATACAATATTTTACACGCATTTCTAGAACATTCATATGCAGGGAACCGTGTCTCAGATTTTTTTTATTTAGACCTTAGTTGTTATTTTATTACCAAAAACGGCAAAAACAGGCAATTCTTTTTAGATTCTTTTGTTACATCATTTTCTACACTTCATAAAAATAAAACTAGGGCCTCTCTCAAAATTCTGAGACATGATTCTTTTCATATATCTCTCAAGATGATATACAAAAAATGTCAAAGCTCTATATTGAAAATCAAGTGAGATATTCGTGTTCAAAAATTAAATTAGAATACCATGATTTTCAGGTTTACAACCAATTTACAGAGCTATTGTCATGTGTGTTTTTATATCGGGTATTTCAATAGATAGCGTTATCTGTTGGCTATCTAATGATGTTTTCTGTTTTATAATGCTTTAAGCAACAAATATAAAGATCAAAATTAAAGGCAACCGTATACCAATCGCACTCCCATCACAGGAGTCTATCCTTAATGCTCTTTTGAATTGGAAGAAGTATCACTTAATCAATGTTTATGCAGACACAATGTTTGACATTGATGTATACTTACCATATAGCTCCCATGTAATATACCCAATGTCTCAGAAAAGGCTGATACAGACCTATAATGACTAATATCCATACATTTTTAGGTTATGTAATCTTATTTTTTCATAGCACCTATCCTTTGAGAAATAAAGGACAAAATAAGACAGTAATCGGTTAGGATTAAATCAGCTAAAGTTGGGTTCCATGCTACATTTCCAATTAAACCAGATGAAATCTCTTATATCTGAAGATCCCCAGAATATGTACCTATAACTTGGTTTATTAATTCCCAAGTTAAGTCTTTGATCCTTAAGGTCCAATGATTTTGACTAAAATGGCAGTTATTCTGTAATTGCTCATAGACGCTGTTCATGGCAATAGCAAGCAATATGCCAAAAAATCAGGAAAAGAATTACCGCTCAGATGACATATGGCATGCTATCATACCTTACATAGTTCTTAAGAAAGAAAGAACACATTTTTCAATTTTTGCTGTTTAAGCTCAAATATAAAAACAATTAAACAAGGATATCCAGTATGTATTCTTATGATAAATATTATGGGTTTAAGGTTAGACCCCAGTGATGGGCATGTGAATGGCGAGGCTGCCCTGTATATGAATGTTGTAAACACGTGCATGCCAGTCTAATATTTTAACCAAGATATCGATGTCAAAAAATAAAAGTAACCAAATCGGTTTTTATTTTATGAAATCTAGATTTCTGAATATATCATATCCTTATATATCTCAGTAGATAGAGAAAAATCTAAGCGTTAACATGATATATAACAGATCATAATCAGAGCAGCAGTAAGAAAGCCATTAATGTTTTCCTGAATTGGCCGTCCATCACTGGGGTCTATCCTTAATACTCGGTACTAGTGACACTTTTGCCAAATCAAGGATGACCCAGACAATCTGTGGGATATATATGTAGTATTCTCCTTGTAGCCCAGGAGCCAAATCTGAAAATCAAGATGGTTCTAAAAGAATTAGACAGTGTTTGTGTACCCAAATTCTTCAGAACCATCATAATATTTTCAATGCACTTGACATTCCCTTTTCCCAATAGTTTAGTTAAGGTATCAAACGAGTCAATGAATGTGGCTGTACTACCTGAGGGTATTCTGCACACTATGCCAATGAGCACTCAAATCACCAACTGGAAATGGTCGGACTTACTGTTAGTGTTATCTGGTTTATAAATCAATTTTTCCACTTGAAAACACAGTCAGTTTTAAAACCATGTAAGCCCATTCATTCTCTAGACTTTGTGCTATAAAAAAAACGATGAAATTTCACCCTAGAATTACATCAGATCGTCACATTGTTTACTCAGAATGTCACCTAGGTCGTTAAGCTTGGATTTCCCTTTAATGTCTCTTTTTTTTGGGATAAATCTTTGTCCTGTTCTGACAGGCTAGCCTCAGGTGGTGATCACCTCTGAAGAATTAGGAACCGTCTGGTTATACGTAATGTAGTTGGTGATTGGGTTGACATTACGTTACTTAGCATGGCTCAAGATGCCAGATGTTTTGACTCTATGGGACCATAAAAACTGGGTTATCAATCACCAATTATATTTTTCAGGTGCGATTCAAGGCCTGGTTCCACAAAGCGACTTTAAGGTTTTGCCTTCATGCGACTCGGATTTAGAAGCGGTTTGATAATGTCTATACGCCTGTGTGGAAATGATATGCTGTCACATGAGAGAAAACAATCAGTTCTGATTGATTTACATGAAGCATTTCAGTTTTTGAACTAATGGTGCAAATGCCCCATACCCACTAGACGACTTTTACACATTTGGCCGATGGATCGGCTCTGAAATCAGCCGACTTTGGGGGTAGAATCGGTTGACTTTAGCAAGGATTCAGATTAAACACACATATACCAATACAACATACCTATGGGTGATCATAGGAATCAGCCAATTCGCCCAGTCACCCGTTGCCAATCCCGCTAAATTTGCTTAGTGGGTATTGCCCTTCAGTCATCTTGTACCGTACAGTTTGACTCACAGTATGACAAACAATGACGTGTATAATTATGTATGATATATTATGTATATATATATATATATGTATATGTATATATATATATATATATTCCCTATACTTTTTCCTTTGTTGCATCAAGATGAAGACAAAGGCAGGGTGCATAAATGATGTGTGGTGCATGCGTTTCATGTCCTTGTTCTTTGATACCATATCTCGGTTCGCCATTGGGTTTGGGCTATCTTGTGTTTGCTTATCGTTTCAGTACTGATTACAATGGCATTATCTACAGATATATGGGTCCACGTGTCTGAAGGAGGATGAACTTCAAATAGTATAGAGGTTGTGCAGATGACGTCACAATATCCAGAGAGTGGCTGGGCGCCACATGGGTGATTAATTTAGAATTACCATTAATCACATTGCATAACCACCTAAAATGCATATTTTTGCTAACTTTATCTATATGATTAAAGTTTTTCATAATTAACTTCAATTATTAGAAGTTTTAAATTCTAGATTTATTGAATGACTACGTGGTTATGACGCAACTAACTTACATGTTCAATTGTTCATTACCTTGTGGTCTTTTTCCAAAATGCATTGTCTGAACCAACTTTCACGCCAATTCAAAAATCTTGTGATCTATCTAATTCAAGTAACTGGAGACCAATCTCTGTCTTACCAGTAATTGGCAAATTATTGGAAAAAAATATGTACTAAATATCAAGTTTCTAACTTAACAGAAAATAACATCCTATTCCCGGGACCATATGGATTCAGATCTGGCTTTTCAACTTCACATGCAATATTTGGTTTTGTCAAATATCTAATTGACTGTATCAACTGTAAGAAAATTACAGGTGTTCTTTATCTCAATTATGCCAAGGCAGTTGATTTTGTAAACCATGGTTTACTGCTGTCAAAAGTATCTGATATTGGCATATCTATACAACTCTTAAATTGGGTTGGAAGCTATTTGTCCGATCATAAATCTAGATCGTTGCCTCTATCATGCTGGGTTCCTCAAGATTCAATAATTGGCGCTGTATTATTTTTATGTATGTCAATGATTTTTTTCATGCAATGAAGGAATGTGAAGTTCACATCAGTTTGTATGCACATGATGCTGTTGTATATTACAGTGATATCACAACTGTTATGTTCAATAATAGATTACAGGCAGCACTCCTGTTGGTTCAAGATTGGTGTGATAAGAATTGAAAGTTAGTATAACTAAGGTCTGTATGTATGGTACTTGCTACAAGTTAAATCACTCAGACCCAATTGTAATTGTAGCCTGGCATAATGTGATATTGGTATGTCTTCAATACACATATCTAGGAGTGATTCTAGATGAATGTTTAACCCTGGAACCATTAATTTTCTGAATAAAATATTAAAGAAACTTTCTTATAAAATATTTCAATTGGGGAAACTATATAAGATCATTAATACCCCTACTAACATACTTTTTTATAAACAGACCATTATGCCTCTTGCAGAATACTCCCGTATTGTCCCCAATATATGTCGCAGGCATGATCTTCCAAAATTTGAACGCTACACAATATGGCGCCTAGAATATGCTTTAATATACCAAACCATAGAAATATAAATCTCAGAGATAATTATTAGCATACCTGATCTGTTGTCCCTGGCAAACATTAAATCATGCGACGCTAGGTGTAATTGTCAGCTTCTGAATCTGATGTATAGACTATGTAACCAGATTGACCTTACTGTTGACCCTGCAAGACAGACTAGACAAGCAGATAAAGTTGTGTTTAAAACAGATATGGTTAATACAGAAATATATAGGAAGTCACCATGATTATTTTACTGGTACCCAAGTTTGGAACTGTCATGCCTAAGTTCAGGCATGGCATATACTCCTTCTAACAACTACAACTATTTACCAAATTTATCATATAGTATATATAAATATCATAATTTCCTAAACTATAATTAAAAGACATATCAAAATGTTTTTCATAATAAATCATAGTTTATGGTAAAACCTTTGTTAGCACTCCCCCTCCCCCTAGGGGTCAACTGGCCTAATTAATGTAATTGGGTCAAAGGCCAAAGGTGAGTTGGGGAAGTGCACCCCTGCTGTGAGGGCAGTGGGAGTCTGGACACCAAGGTGGACACATGTTTATTGTGTAAAAGCCTAGGCTTAGGCCTATGGTTAATAACCTGTGACTGAAGAAATGATACAACATTATCATCAACAACTACTCCTGTCTTCAACTCTTCATTACTCCCCTCATATAAACAGCAAGTACTATACACTAAAACTTAAAGTACTTCAGAACAATCTCCTGCTACATATTGAGATCTCCAAGTTCAGATTTGAATTCAAA
This sequence comes from Lepidonotus clava, assembly GCA_936440205.1. NCBI lineage: Eukaryota > Metazoa > Annelida > Polychaeta > Phyllodocida > Polynoidae > Lepidonotus > Lepidonotus clava. Next base: position 14,812,606 of record OW387147.1, read on the forward strand.
GAAAAGATAAAGAAATTAATTTGATTTGCATTAACTCACTGATGCTTATCTCAGCTAAGTGATTAGATGTTGTGTGGATACTGACTATGGAACTGTTATAACAACTTACATTCATTGAGCATCAAAATTCAGTATCATCAAATAATACTTCTTCTTGGAACCTGATGCTTATCTTAGAAATCTTAGATCTTAGAAATTAAATTATATTTCCATCATTTTTTATGTAGTTGTCTACTGATTATAATATGTAACTGCAATACACCTATATGATGATAGACCCTGTAAAATGAGTATGGTTTGATAAATAGAAAGAAATAATAAAAAATAGCACATGGTCATCACCAGCGAGTGGTCACTTGACTATGTCTGCAAAAGGTCTATAGACAGAATCAATGGCCCTTCCCCAGACACTGTGAAGATAGTATGGACGCCGACATCACTCATTCTAAGGTCAAAGCCATAGAGGACCTTCTTTCCTGTCGGATAAGTAGAAAACTGATATAACATTCACGATGAGTGAACCCAAGTAATTTCTTTCAATATATGAATTTATATTGCATCGACACATGATAGTTCAGTTCCCATTCGATGAATCTTAAAGCATTAGAGTATGCCTTCCTGTGCGGGTTTTCCGTCACAAAGTAAACATAAACAATATGTATAAAAGAGACATTTATTACACATGCTCAAAATGAAATTGGAAAAATCGAAACATACCATGACAGCAACAAATTGCATTCTCCATCACGTGCAATCGACCTAACAGCGATTCTGATCCAAAAGAAAGTAAAACTTACACTGCTAGACTTCCGCTTATAAAATGTTGTTCTCTTGATATACAAAATAACAGTTTTCTGAGACAAAATGTTTGCACAGATATTCTTAGCAAATTGTCGCCACGAATTTAGGTAACAGTGATTTCTGTTCCGGGGTTGGGGATCCCTGAGCTTCTCTTTCCTTTCCATATATGCACAATTTTGTTGATGGCCATTGTTAGACCTGCCAAGGCCATTGATAGTCCACAGATGAGAAATACCAACGCCACGTTATCCGTTTTCTCCCACACTAGGGCTGAAATCACAAAACAGCAAAGAATGTTGTAGAGAACAAGTTGGGAAAATTATCATAGATTTAGTAACCGACGCAAAGTTCTTGGAATAACGGTCTGTATTATGATTGAGGAGTTTATGGGGAAAATGAGTTAAGTGACATCTCACCGAGTATCTGGACGGCGGCGAAGTGGCCGAGGCCGGCAGTGGCGTAGCAGAGGCCGAGCACCCATGGCAGGTGCTGCAGGCCCACCGTGTCCCGCACCACCGTGCTGGCGCAGCACGTCACCGCACCTGGAGGAGGACAACAGATGAGATGGGGGAGGACAGGCGGTCAGAGGATATAGGGGGGGGGGGTGGACAGCCAGAGAGAAGGGGAGATGGGGGAGGACAGGCAGTCAGAGGGCACAGGGGGTAACAGCCAGAGAGAAGGGGAGATGGGGGAGGACAGGCGGTCAGAGGATATAGGGGGGGGGGGGGGTGGACAGCCAGAGAGAAGGGGAGATGGGGGAGGACAGGCAGTCAGAGGATATAGGGGGGGGGGGGGGTAACAGCCAGAGAGAAGGGGAGATGGGGGAGGACAGGCGGTCAGAGGATATAGGGGGGGGGGGTGAACAGCCAGAGAGAAGGGGAGATGGGGGAGGACAGGCGGTCAGAGGATATAGGGGGGGGGGGGGGGGTGGACAGCCAGAGAGAAGGGGAGATGGGGGAGGACAGGCGGTCAGAGGATATAGGGGGGGGGGGGGGTGGACAGCCAGAGAGAAGGGGAGATGGGGGAGGACAGGCAGTCAGAGGATATAGGGGGGGGGGGGGTAACAGCCAGAGAGATGGGGAGATGGGGGAGGACAGGCGGTCAGAGGATATAGGGGGGGGGGGGGTGAACAGCCAGAGAGAAGGGGAGATGGGGGAGGACAGGCAGTCAGAGGGCACAGGGGGGTAACAGCCAGAGAGAAGGGGAGATGGGGGAGGACAGTACTGATTACAATGGCATTATCTACAGATATATGGGTCCACGTGTCTGAAGGAGGATGAACTTCAAATAGTATAGAGGTTGTGCAGATGACGTCACAATATCCAGAGAGTGGCTGGGCGCCACATGGGTGATTAATTTAGAATTACCATTAATCACATTGCATAACCACCTAAAATGCATATTTTTGCTAACTTTATCTATATGATTAAAGTTTTTCATAATTAACTTCAATTATTAGAAGTTTTAAATTCTAGATTTATTGAATGACTACGTGGTTATGACGCAACTAACTTACATGTTCAATTGTTCATTACCTTGTGGTCTTTTTCCAAAATGCATTGTCTGAACCAACTTTCACGCCAATTCAAAAATCTTGTGATCTATCTAATTCAAGTAACTGGAGACCAATCTCTGTCTTACCAGTAATTGGCAAATTATTGGAAAAAAATATGTACTAAATATCAAGTTTCTAACTTAACAGAAAATAACATCCTATTCCCGGGACCATATGGATTCAGATCTGGCTTTTCAACTTCACATGCAATATTTGGTTTTGTCAAATATCTAATTGACTGTATCAACTGTAAGAAAATTACAGGTGTTCTTTATCTCAATTATGCCAAGGCAGTTGATTTTGTAAACCATGGTTTACTGCTGTCAAAAGTATCTGATATTGGCATATCTATACAACTCTTAAATTGGGTTGGAAGCTATTTGTCCGATCATAAATCTAGATCGTTGCCTCTATCATGCTGGGTTCCTCAAGATTCAATAATTGGCGCTGTATTATTTTTATGTATGTCAATGATTTTTTTCATGCAATGAAGGAATGTGAAGTTCACATCAGTTTGTATGCACATGATGCTGTTGTATATTACAGTGATATCACAACTGTTATGTTCAATAATAGATTACAGGCAGCACTCCTGTTGGTTCAAGATTGGTGTGATAAGAATTGAAAGTTAGTATAACTAAGGTCTGTATGTATGGTACTTGCTACAAGTTAAATCACTCAGACCCAATTGTAATTGTAGCCTGGCATAATGTGATATTGGTATGTCTTCAATACACATATCTAGGAGTGATTCTAGATGAATGTTTAACCCTGGAACCATTAATTTTCTGAATAAAATATTAAAGAAACTTTCTTATAAAATATTTCAATTGGGGAAACTATATAAGATCATTAATACCCCTACTAACATACTTTTTTATAAACAGACCATTATGCCTCTTGCAGAATACTCCCGTATTGTCCCCAATATATGTCGCAGGCATGATCTTCCAAAATTTGAACGCTACACAATATGGCGCCTAGAATATGCTTTAATATACCAAACCATAGAAATATAAATCTCAGAGATAATTATTAGCATACCTGATCTGTTGTCCCTGGCAAACATTAAATCATGCGACGCTAGGTGTAATTGTCAGCTTCTGAATCTGATGTATAGACTATGTAACCAGATTGACCTTACTGTTGACCCTGCAAGACAGACTAGACAAGCAGATAAAGTTGTGTTTAAAACAGATATGGTTAATACAGAAATATATAGGAAGTCACCATGATTATTTTACTGGTACCCAAGTTTGGAACTGTCATGCCTAAGTTCAGGCATGGCATATACTCCTTCTAACAACTACAACTATTTACCAAATTTATCATATAGTATATATAAATATCATAATTTCCTAAACTATAATTAAAAGACATATCAAAATGTTTTTCATAATAAATCATAGTTTATGGTAAAACCTTTGTTAGCACTCCCCCTCCCCCTAGGGGTCAACTGGCCTAATTAATGTAATTGGGTCAAAGGCCAAAGGTGAGTTGGGGAAGTGCACCCCTGCTGTGAGGGCAGTGGGAGTCTGGACACCAAGGTGGACACATGTTTATTGTGTAAAAGCCTAGGCTTAGGCCTATGGTTAATAACCTGTGACTGAAGAAATGATACAACATTATCATCAACAACTACTCCTGTCTTCAACTCTTCATTACTCCCCTCATATAAACAGCAAGTACTATACACTAAAACTTAAAGTACTTCAGAACAATCTCCTGCTACATATTGAGATCTCCAAGTTCAGATTTGAATTCAAAGAAAAGATAAAGAAATTAATTTGATTTGCATTAACTCACTGATGCTTATCTCAGCTAAGTGATTAGATGTTGTGTGGATACTGACTATGGAACTGTTATAACAACTTACATTCATTGAGCATCAAAATTCAGTATCATCAAATAATACTTCTTCTTGGAACCTGATGCTTATCTTAGAAATCTTAGATCTTAGAAATTAAATTATATTTCCATCATTTTTTATGTAGTTGTCTACTGATTATAATATGTAACTGCAATACACCTATATGATGATAGACCCTGTAAAATGAGTATGGTTTGATAAATAGAAAGAAATAATAAAAAATAGCACATGGTCATCACCAGCGAGTGGTCACTTGACTATGTCTGCAAAAGGTCTATAGACAGAATCAATGGCCCTTCCCCAGACACTGTGAAGATAGTATGGACGCCGACATCACTCATTCTAAGGTCAAAGCCATAGAGGACCTTCTTTCCTGTCGGATAAGTAGAAAACTGATATAACATTCACGATGAGTGAACCCAAGTAATTTCTTTCAATATATGAATTTATATTGCATCGACACATGATAGTTCAGTTCCCATTCGATGAATCTTAAAGCATTAGAGTATGCCTTCCTGTGCGGGTTTTCCGTCACAAAGTAAACATAAACAATATGTATAAAAGAGACATTTATTACACATGCTCAAAATGAAATTGGAAAAATCGAAACATACCATGACAGCAACAAATTGCATTCTCCATCACGTGCAATCGACCTAACAGCGATTCTGATCCAAAAGAAAGTAAAACTTACACTGCTAGACTTCCGCTTATAAAATGTTGTTCTCTTGATATACAAAATAACAGTTTTCTGAGACAAAATGTTTGCACAGATATTCTTAGCAAATTGTCGCCACGAATTTAGGTAACAGTGATTTCTGTTCCGGGGTTGGGGATCCCTGAGCTTCTCTTTCCTTTCCATATATGCACAATTTTGTTGATGGCCATTGTTAGACCTGCCAAGGCCATTGATAGTCCACAGATGAGAAATACCAACGCCACGTTATCCGTTTTCTCCCACACTAGGGCTGAAATCACAAAACAGCAAAGAATGTTGTAGAGAACAAGTTGGGAAAATTATCATAGATTTAGTAACCGACGCAAAGTTCTTGGAATAACGGTCTGTATTATGATTGAGGAGTTTATGGGGAAAATGAGTTAAGTGACATCTCACCGAGTATCTGGACGGCGGCGAAGTGGCCGAGGCCGGCAGTGGCGTAGCAGAGGCCGAGCACCCATGGCAGGTGCTGCAGGCCCACCGTGTCCCGCACCACCGTGCTGGCGCAGCACGTCACCGCACCTGGAGGAGGACAACAGATGAGATGGGGGAGGACAGGCGGTCAGAGGATATAGGGGGGGGGGGTGGACAGCCAGAGAGAAGGGGAGATGGGGGAGGACAGGCAGTCAGAGGGCACAGGGGGTAACAGCCAGAGAGAAGGGGAGATGGGGGAGGACAGGCGGTCAGAGGATATAGGGGGGGGGGGGGTGGACAGCCAGAGAGAAGGGGAGATGGGGGAGGACAGGCAGTCAGAGGGGGGGTGGGGGGTAACAGCCAGAGAGAAGGGGAGATGGGGGAGGACAGGCGGTCAGAGGATATAGGGGGGGGGGGGTGAACAGCCAGAGAGAAGGGGAGATGGGGGAGGACAGGCGGTCAGAGGATATAGGGGGGGGGGGTGGACAGCCAGAGAGAAGGGGAGATGGGGGAGGACAGGCGGTCAGAGGATATAGGGGGGGGGGGGGGTGGACAGCCAGAGAGAAGGGGAGATGGGGGAGGACAGGCAGTCAGAGGATATAGGGGGGGGGGGGTAACAGCCAGAGAGATGGGGAGATGGGGGAGGACAGGCGGTCAGAGGATATAGGGGGGGGGGGGGGGGGGTGAACAGCCAGAGAGAAGGGGAGATGGGGGAGGACAGGCAGTCAGAGGGCACAGGGGGGTAACAGCCAGAGAGAAGGGGAGATGGGGGAGGACAGGCGGTCAGAGGATATAGGGGGGTGACGGCCAGAGAGAAGGGGAGAGAAGGGGAGGTCGGGGAGGGGGATAGAGGGATATGAGAGGAGGGCCGAGATCTGGTAATAGAGAAGGTACAGTGCATTACAACTCATCCTTATGATTGATACAAAATTGTTCCAGAAATATTTCACCATTTTCTCAAATTAACTTCAAGTACTATTGCTTAGAAGGTGGTGGCCATTTGGTAAGATTATAGTGAAAGCAGGATGTTGCTTGACCACCTACTGGGTTCAGATTAAGGCTCAGGGGGTGGACATTGGCCAAGATGGCGGCGCCCATAGAAGCACTCCTGAACTCGTTTCCAATAAAGCCAGTCCCCCAGAGGGTGAACCCGGGTGATCATTAAAAGACACTTTTGTAAATGATTTACGAATTGACTATTAAATACCGAACAAGGCGGCCCTATAGACATTGTGCAGATGACGTCATAACTGTCATAACGGCTGGCGGCCATATTGGTGATCAATTTATAACCCTTGTTTTCTAAAGTCTGAAGTATCTAAAATATAGTTTTATGCAACAAGTAGTCTCACTGAATAATAGTTAGCAACTATCATTACTTAGAATTGATTTATTTGTATTAATTCTATATCCATGTGGTCGTGATCACCACGTGGTGATCACCAAAAAGTGATCACATGACCACGTCTGCACAAGGTCTATAACTCACCGGAGGCGAAGCCCACAGCGGCGGTGGCGCCGACGACGGCGGACAGGGTGGTGGTGGCGCCCAGCACGGCCTGGAGGACGCCGTGGGACAGGGCCCCCAGCACCAGGAAGACGAGGGGCAGGCGGTCGTGGAGGCACACGGTGGGCGTGGTCACGAGACGCCCGACCAGCTCGCCCACACTCATCCCCGACACGAGGTGGGCGGCGCGGCCCGGCGCCAGGCCCAGGGAGGCCACCTTCATGGGCAGGAAGGTGTGCACGGCCGACGTGCCCACGATGCGGAACACATACATGAGGACACAGGCCAGGGCGGGCAGCCCGCCGCCCGCCACCACCACCCGGGCCCTGCGCACCTTGGACACCAGCCGGCCCCTCAGGGACAGCTGCTGGCGGCAGGAGCCCGCCGACCCGGGCCCTGGGGTGTCCTGGGTGTGGTCATCTCCTCCCGGCGCCCCCTCCCCCTCCGTCAGCCCCTGCCGCTCGGCCCGACCCCCCGCCTTGTGCTGGTCGTCGTGGGGGGCCGGCGGGGGAGGGGGTAGGAGCAGCATGGCGGCCGGCACGGTGTGGAAGTGTAGCCCGGCCAGCAGCAGTAAGGTGCCCCGCCACCCGTACACCGACTGACCCCACCTGAAATCGACCAACCAGTGTGTACCGAAACAGTACCATAATAGCAAGTGTTCAAACTGTGCCTTAACTCAATTAAAGCAATCGACAACCAAAGGAGCCTGTTAGAGTGACACCATTTTGCAAATTCCGATAACTTTTCAAATCCATCGCATGGGTATACTTAAAGCATTTTGAAAGATCGCAATTGTGAAATTTAGCTTAAGGCTTATCAAACAATAGCTTGGTTTTTGTGGATCCACACAACTTCTTAATCATTCACAGCAAAAAAAGAGAGGACGTCACTGTATAGGATTTCCCCCCACCTTGGGATTCAACCTAATTCACACTATGCATAGTTTGTGAGTGTCCCCACCATGATTATTGCTTAGTTTTCCAGTAAACTGATACGTTTGGGTGAAATAAATCTTACAAAAATGATGTACATGTACTCATGTACACAATATTTACAAAAATACAACGCACTAGTCCCTTTTCACCAAAATGAATAAGTGCTGCAAGCAATTCACTAAAATATGCTTTATGGTACATGCTGTTTGTCAGCAATGTCTATTCTTTCACGAAAGTGTACATAATCCATACAGTTTGATTTAGGGTTGCTTTAACCATCAATTCACACAGAAATTGGTTTCGGAACTAGCAAGTCGTTAGTAACACCTCAGGCTAAGATGTTTTGATACGGATCAGCACAGTACCCGTTGTTATAGCTGGAGAGATTCCAATGTATACTTTAATAATTATGTCCTACTCAAATGGTACCACTTGCTGCGACTAAGCTACCGTTTACCTGAAGATGAGAGGGAAGATGAGTCCGCCGACGGCCGACCCGGTGTAGGCGATGCCCGAGGCGAGGGCCCGGCGCCGGGAGGTGTGCTGCTGGACGCAGACCACGCCGGCCGTCATCAGGAAGCCCTGGGTGAAACCTGCAAGCCGAACACCACCCTGTACAGACAAGCCTCACCATGCACTCATAATGACAGTTCAATGTGGGTGTAATGGTACATCCTGCAGCCACAAGCACCACCCTGTACAGATCAGCCTCTAAATGCGCTCATAATGACAGTTCAATATGGGTATGATGCGCATACTGGGACTGGACTGTAATTGGTATTAGTAAATAAATGTATAGCCAAGTGTATGTTGAACAGTACCCATTAGTATATCACTGGCTCAGCAGGAGTAGCGCTTGTTTTACAAAATTTTGACCATTTGGTGAGAAATGCTGGTTAGACTATTTCCCTTTTTCGACTCAATGAAGGGGTGTTACGTTGTCGTAGAAAACATCAAAGGATTTGAAATGACGCGGAAGAGGCTGATGAACAATTGTCATGTTCTTATTCTGTTTCTAATCTAGTGAGGCAAGTGAAAACCTCGGAAGGCCGAGAGTGAAATGCATCACCATCATCTTAAAAAACGAAGATAACATTTTTAATAGTTGGTTAATAAATCGGGTCATCATGGTGTAACTACAAAGATGTTAGAATAAAAACAAGAGACTGAGATAAACTAGCACAAAGTACACCCCTGACAAAGAGTTGGATGAACACGTGCCAAGTGTCCCGTGCCGCCTCACCTGTGAGCAGGCCGAAGGTGGCGTAGAGCATGCCGAGGCTGGGGGCGAAGGCGGACAGGGTGAGGCCGGCGCTGGACAGCAGGGCGCCCACCACGGCCACGGCCCGCGCCCCGAACTGCATGATGAGGGGGCCGGAGAAGAGACCTGTGGGGGAGACACGGCACACGTCATCACACGGGGTGTACAGGTGTTGGACATGGGGGAGACGGGCAAGGGACCACATACAATGGGAATAGGGATTGCTAAGCTGCATATAATTATATATGCATTCCCAGGTTGATATAACATTGATACATGTGGGGATATACATCATTACGTCACATTCTTGATCGCACGCTGTAAAATGTTGTAAATGCCCTACGTCTCCTTACTCTCCTATATTAAACTCGTTATCGTGAAGTGACAGCCGAGCGAAAACCAGCGTGCTCTACCTTGATTAGTACCAAGAACGAGAAGTGTCCGACCTACCCGATGTGTAGAGGCTGCCCCCCAGGAGGCTGAGGGTGAGGGCCGTGGCCTGCCTGCTGCCGTCAAAGGTGTGCAGGAAGTCGTAGAAGAAGAGCCCCGAGCAGTAGAAGACGCCCGAGTAGAGGAAGTTGAGGAGGGCGGCGGCCCCGACCACCACCACGGCGGGCGGCGGGCTGCACCTCGTCACCATGGTGAGCTACTCAGGTCTGCTCACGGCCACCTGCGGTTAGGGTACATGGAGCAGCTTGCAAGTTGAACATCACAAAACAGATATGCAGGTGGTTATCGAATTCTTACAAATTCTTCGAAATACATTAACACTTTTGCCACTATTCCCAAATACTAGAAACAACGACATGCGTTGTGGTCTGCATAATCTTATTTTATACAGAGTATAGACATTGTGCAGACGTGGTCACGTGACCAGATTTTGGTGATCAACGTGCATGTGTTTATCATTTTGCTAACAAGTTGGGAACCACATGGCTATGCATTCAATAGAAATGTTACAAATTCTTTAAGAATTGTGGATAATGAGTCCATAGAGTAGGTGTTAAATGAATCAGAAAATATGTTTTTTAATTGTCTTAAAACAATAACTTCTAATTGTTCTAGAATGATAAGTAATAATGATTTTGAATTTATCACCAACATGGCAGCAGGCCCATTTTGGGAAATGTAATGTCATGTACACAACGTCTATATACATGTTCAAGTTGCCAGTCAGCACGAATAATTTCAATTTTCAAAGTACCAGGAATCAAGCCAAAAATGACAAAATGAATAGGATTTGAGGTATGTCTTGAATAACCACAACAAAACATTAGGGTTACTTATCAAATTGGTCTTTATAAAATTAACACGAAGGCTGATTATACCTCCGAATTATATTGACCAAGATACCCACGTTTGTTTCACTTATCCCTTTGCAATACCCTTCTGATCCCTGACCATGGTTTAAAACTGCATCATTAGATTAAGAAACGAGAGGACATGTATTAAAATTGAACATTTATTAACAGTTTGTGGTAGTTATACATAGTACTGAAATCCGTGCTGTGCTAGATAGATAACAGAACAATGTTTTTTGACCTGTCGAGGTTAAATTAATTATGTAATACAATGACACAGTCCTATGGGCCTTTGAAATTGATATGGCCAGTGCTTATAGTTCAAAATGAAGGGCGTGGCGGGCGGGTAAATTCCGTGCTTGTTAGCTCACATGTTGTTGAAGAGTGGCGGGAATGCAGTCTGTTGTACGGAGCACTGCCACTGCGCATGGGCGTGCCCATGGCAACCCGGTTGTTGTGTGTCAATTCACATGTCCAGCAGGTCTAATAACCCGCAATCAAACAACAGGTTGATTCCTCTCCCAAACCACGGGGACAACAATAGATCTAGGCCCTGAACATAATGCGTACCCTACCCCTGGAGCGGAACGCTTCCAAATATCTCACGAACCAGAGTGGTGCTCCAGCTGAGATGTTGTTCTTGATGTTCTTGATTTTTGTTTAATAACTTCTTTAATATTCGTCAAAACCAGACAATAAGCGAGTGAAATATTGCGAGTAATAATATTGTGAAATTTATTAATTAATTCAAAACAGAAAGTAAATCATTCAAATAGGATCCAGTGTTAAAACTTTTAGCTCTTACTTAGATATTTCCCATAATGGTCAGTAGAGTCAATAATTTTGTGCAGTTGCACATTAAAAATGGAAACTGGCATTGTAAAATTATGACCAAGGTAAAGGAGCCTGACACACTCAGCTATCAAGTCGCGTATCACTAAGAGGGGTGTAGATGGGGGTCCCAATTTCCCGTGTCGAATTTAAGAAATGGCCATCCATGTCGCATGTCGTTGTCACTTCAGAATGCTCATGTCCCTCGTCGAATTTAAGAAATAGCCATGTCGCCCTGTTGATTTAGGCATCTACCCGCATACTAAGGCCCATGTCAAATATTGAATTAAGAAATGCCCCCGTCATAGTGTCTAATTGGGGGTCCAGCCCCATGTGTGAGTCCCTTTGTGAGGGAGATGAGCAGTACTGCTGACCTTCGGTCAAGTGAGGTGAGTAGTTCTGTGGAGGAGGTGAGTAGTTACTTACCTTTGGTCAGGTGAAAGGGGTCCCTTTGTCGTGAAGTGAAGCCGCTCCTCCCAACAGTAAGGTGGTCAGCAGACCACTCCGACCCGTTGCAGGGGGACACTCTGTCAGGCCCATTTGGGTTGTCCTTAGAAGTGATCTGACTTTGAAAAAAAGCAAACTAATGCACCAGACATAATCTTTTTAAGCAAGATGGACATCCATCTGAGACTGAAGGATGAATAGTGTTCTAAGTAATTTGGCTGTACTAATTCGAGGGTAGGAGGATGGTAAATACAGTATTGATTGACAGCATACTTTCGGGAAGAAGTAGGAACAAAGATAAGGGCTTTGTTAGCTGACCATCTACCATATGTGAGGTCAGGACTGAGGTAAGGCAAATAGCAGATTGCATATTTCGTTTTCTTGACTACACTTAATACATTAGGAACAACTTGAATTGTGATATATTTTTTCATGAATTCCTCAGACCGAAGCTGGAAATGTTTCTAAAACGTTTCAATTGATAACAAAAATGCATAGTCAAGAAAAGAAATTCAGTGTGAATTATGGCCTTTTTCTTCAGTTCTAGACACACCCAGGCCTCTGACTACAGATAGTTGTGCAAGGGGGCTATGCTACTTTATGTGGTACATTTTGGTCTGTGTGCTCGTGACGAGTTTCATTGTAGTAGAGTTTTATAACAGGTGAGACATGATATTCACGGAGTTATTTCCTACAATGGAGAAAAAGCCATACATCCAGATACTGTTTGAAACCATACGCTGGTAAAAAAACAAACTGATTATGAACCACACCCGACTGGTAAACTTAGTGAGTTAACCTGATACAACAACCAAACAAGCTAAGCAGCAATGGCTTTGTAGAACAATGCTCCAAATAGAGGTGATCTCAATTTTTCTATGAAATCAGTGCAGCCTGTCATTCAGATCTTGCACTTTTTCATTTGAGGAAAATCTAAAGACATTCTTTATTTTAACACAATTAGGGGACATTAAAAAAGTTGAATTTACCTTGATTTTCAAAGGAAATCCCTAAATTTGTTCTGTCACGCATTGAGTTATTGGGGAACCCTATGTATCAACCAAGGGGAATCCTCGCTTTAAAAGATATGTAGAAATGAAATTGAGGTTAGGCATAAACTATTTATATTCAGGCCAATGTAGGCTCTTATACTAACTGTAATTTTTATTTCCCTAAATATATTCAATTACCTGGGATTTCCAATTTATTTTGAAAGGGAATTCAAAACAGTGACGTAAGAAAACAGAACTGAAAGCAGCCCAGAATTTAGGGAATTCACAAATTTAGCTTACTTTCCTGAACCATCTGCTGTTATCTCAACATTTTGCCTTTTTTATTTTTAGATAATTATACTTTTAGAATACATAACTGAAGAGAAACACAAGACACTTGTAATTTTATGTGCAAGGAACCCTTTAAAACAACTGAATTACTCCTGTTCTTCATCTTTTTTAGCAAACAATAAGACATGACCAAAGACATGGCCAGTGACATGACCAGTGACATGACCAGTGACATGGCCAAAGACATGACTAAAGACATGGCCAGTGACATGGCCAAAGATATTACCAGTGATCTAACCAATGACATGGCAAGTGACATGACTAATGACATGGTCCCTTTTCCCCTTTACCCTCTTATGCCCATATGAGAAACAAAGATATTGAATCATGGGTAGATGGTTATAGCTGGTATCTGGTTCCTACAAGTAAAGGATTTCACTTGAGATAACCAGTAGAAGATGATATCAACATCCACATGGCAGCCACATCAGATTGAAAGATTTCCCTGCATGCTGCAAGGGCACTATCAGCCATCCTAACCCATTTCTTCCCACAATTCACTAGGACTTCACATCACCCTCTACAGCTGAGTTTCACATGGATATTCCATGGCCCAAACCGTCAGATAAAACATTGGACACTAAAACTTATCACACTTTAACATACTTTGTCCACCTGTACCATCAAATCTTGGCCACCATTAAGTCTTCCACTCTGCAATCAGTGACTAACTTCCCATTTTCAGCCTCCTGCCACACATGGTCACCTTCCTGTTATGATTCCCAAGAAACAATGACTCGTGTTAACACGTGTTTTACAGGGAGCAAAAAGAGGTGGTAGAAGTCTGGGATCTATTTTATGTGTACTTAGTGTTTTTAATTTAGTAATTGTCATTGGTATAAATAGTCCTAGATGTAGACAGACAAAGTATGTATTTATGAAAGTACTAGGTTAACCACCATATGCTGGTATAATTGTACATGAATATACTTATTGTATGAGTATTATTAAGGTGTAGGTGTTTCTTTAACCGTTTTCTGTAAGCCTAAAATATCATTGTAAATGTACTGTTGATGTGGTTAATATCATATTATTTGGAAGGTTACAGAACTATAAAATGGTTGTGTAAGTTGGGACAACACAATGCACAATTGCAAGCTGTATGGGGGAAGTCAATACTCCACCACACACTGGACGGGGACACATGGGTCATGTATGGTGTATTACCTCTCCAAGGTGTAAAGGCCCCACATATCCAAAATAATGACAGGTTCAGTATAAAACTGAGGCTAGTCCTCCTAATTCTTAGTCGGTTCACAGAGCTTGACTTGTCCTGTTCTTTGTTCACTGACTTACCTTTATCATACTACTGCTGCACCAGCCATTTCCAGCATGTTCTGGTTAAGACTGACTGACTCTCTATCTGCAAACTATATTGGGACTTTGTCATTTGACAGGCCCCTGCTTAAACTGAGACCCTGAAACAGTTTACGTTTTATAGCAGCATGCAGCACCCAATCTTGGTATTGTAGTTTTCCAGGTTCTATGGTTGACCAAGCTTGCAGTGGAATGACAATGATACCTAGTCTATACCAGAGGAGACCTTACTGTCTGAAAGAGGACCGGGACCCCTCATAATTTATATTCTCCCCCTAAAGAGTTTAGAATCCCATTTCCGATGTACTACTTATGATGTCTCAAAGCACAAATGGGTTGTGGTCTACACCGAAGGACCCTCTGGAGTGCCAAGAAACTTCAAACCTAGGCACTCGTGATGACACAACTGCCAAATGGCAAGGTGCCATCTCGTCTGGAGAGGCCAGACACTCATGTCACAATCAATGAGTCATCAGCACCCTCCCAGTATATGGGGTCACAGATGAGAGGTTGGTCTGGAGCACACAGAATCCCTGTTTCTAATCTCTTGTGATGTCAAAGGTGATGAGTCGTTGGTACCCCAGAGGTTTGTCTGGAATAAGTGGAATCACTATTTCTATGACATTGTCATCTCACGGACATGGACCCTTCTGATTGGCTCAGGTTTTGTGCTGTGGCCCACTGTCTAGAATGGTAGGTTTAGAACACAGATTATGATTGGCTGCTACATGGTGGTTTCACAGAGGACTGTGTGCAAGTAGAACAGCGGCGGATCGAGAGGGGGGCCCCAGGGGCGCACGCCCTCCCTTTTTTTTTTTTTTTTTTGCCAAATATTACTTTTTTAATGTAAAAGTCTTAGCCCCGGAGGGTCTGGAGAAAATTGTTGTATTAGGGTGCCCTCCCTATTGAAAACCCCTGGATCCGCCCCTGGTCTGTACTGCATAAAGTGTACACTATTGGCCATGCTCAGGGCCGTTCGTGGCTGGGGAATCTACGATCCCGGCGCACAGTCTAGGTAGACGACTTGCACGAAACGTGGGTGGTTGTTGTCTTTCCTAGCCGAAGGGGAGTTTAAACGGCCCGTCAAGGTCCCCGATAAGATGCATTGGAAGGCTCAGGAAAGCCGTGACAGTTTAAAAGCCGTATGACAGTCCTCACAGCACTCTGCCAGTCTGGGTCTATGTAAAGTTATCTTATCTCAAGAGAGGGCCATCCTCGGGCAAAGGTGGTCCCAAGCCTGCTGTCAGATTGCCGGAAGTATTGAATGTTTGAGTATTTCCCTTACGACAAATGATACCATTACCAACAATATTGACCTATTATGCCTCACGATAGTGAGGCTAATATGATTATTTTGTCGTTAGAACACACTAGCTGACGGACGCCATTACAGATGCATACTAGATTATTTAAACCTTTTCAATTTAACTTCTCCTACATACGGGTTGATGGAGTAATTCATAGATGGCTGTGGACCTCTTAAATTTTTTGACATGTGACATAGAATTTTAAGAGAATGATATGAGACATCTTGATTTCTGAAATCGACGGGTTGAAATGATAATTTCTTAATTCGACATGTTAGGGTGACATGTCAGATGGATTCTTAGATTTGACAGGGCCACATGGGGCCTCCCTTATCTTCACCCTTTATCAGGTTTCTTTTGTTCTTCAAAGAGATTTTATCATAACACACAACAGCACACGCGGTCGTAGCGTCAACAGTTTTAGGCGTTCATACTCATATACCGTACTGGGATATCAACAGCGCGATAAGATAACCTGCTCTGCCGAGAGTCAAGATCATCAATAACCCGTATTGATATGCGCAACGTCAGATAACTAGTATGACGCAAGGTC
Organism: Lepidonotus clava; assembly: GCA_936440205.1. NCBI lineage: Eukaryota > Metazoa > Annelida > Polychaeta > Phyllodocida > Polynoidae > Lepidonotus > Lepidonotus clava. The sequence continues at coordinate 14,828,766 of OW387147.1, forward strand.
AAGAACAAGCTGAAAAAATGCAAACCGTCGATGCGCTAACATCCAAGTGTAAGTCATAGTTTGAGAGAAAGATACACTTAAAACGCATTGGGGTGATTGTCACTAAACCTACAGGATTGCAATCGTTATACAACTTCGGCTGTTGTTTCCGCTTCATGTTTTTTTATGTTTATTATGAGATTTACAAGGTTATCCTCTGGAGAAGGTGTATTGGTAAAAGTTAACTAAGACGTGACCATAATCGTAGCATTTCATACAGTCCAAGAGATGCAGTATTTTTATTCATGCGACATAGGCCGGAGGTTTGAAGGTGGTTTCCAAACCCAAACTTTCTACAACATTCAAAAATTCAATTCTTAATTTTCAAAGCCTCTAGGTTTTGGATGAAAATTACTGTTTTCTGACATAAGAAAGGCTGTTTTTGACATAACAAAAGATTCTAGAGAGGAAATAAAGAATTCATGGCAATTCATCATGTCATGAAATATGATATGCTTGTAGAGAAAGAACACTTTCAATTGCTGCAAACCATTTTAAAATATTCCTGGTCGAAGCTGAGATATGTTCGTATGAACCTTGCTACCTCTTGTACATGAAGAACCCCCTATTCCCAATCGATGTATTTGTTTCCATGTAATGGAAACTTAAAGTTAGATATGTTTGATCAAAAAAGTGTTCTAATTATTATTAATAGCAAAAGTGCAATAACTTTTGATAAGGGTGCTTGTTCCACTCACAACATTTTCGATGTAGCCTATGAAAAATGCTCTTTTCATTCTTGATATTATTTTGTCTGTAACCATGGAAACTTTCTTACCTCCATCATACTTAGAAAATCCGGGTAAAAATATTTCATCTAGAATTTCCCATGATACATTAGTTTTGAAAATTCTAATATCTTTATAATAGTTATGAGAATCTCCACAGAATTTCATGTAAGTCCAAACTTGCCCACAGAAATAACACAAAAAGGTGTTTTTGTCCATACGTTTCTTAGTAAATGTAACAAAAGAGGCTTATTTCTAGATACAAGCATTTACTGCCAGATGTAGGCCTAAATTTGACATAATAGGCCGTATTGTTGTAGAATGTGAAATAAAGAGCAATAGAATCTCTGGAACCTCAGGAACATTATACTACATAACTTGCAGCTATATGTCAAATAATTATTTCATAACTAGAACACGACCCCAGAATTATTGACCATGAGGTGGCCTTATATGCCAAACGGTACCTTTTCCCAAATATGCTCCAATTTGTATCTGCCTTGAGCAATAGCTTTCACAGCTATGACATATTGTTCCCAAAATTAAAATTCACTGCTGGGTAAAAAAGAAATAAGTTGGGTCAGGTCTTTAACTTGGAATAGATAGGTCTGTCATACATGATATTAATATCCTCACTGTTACAGGTAAAATACCATGCTAATAATTGTTTTTAGCCTGAAAATTTAGCAGTGAAACCTTATGAAAATGGGGAAATAATCTGGTAATTGTTCAATAATTTAGCCTGAAGTATAAACGGACGCATCTCTCCTCGGCTGGCATTCAACTGGGCGAAACAGGAACTCGTTAGGTCATCTAATCTTGTTGTTTTAGGGGTTTGAACCGACGGCCGTTGGTTACCTTTTGCCTCGCTGCATTTCAAGAATAATTTTGGATTAATACCTTAATGGCTAACAATATAAGTTGATAGATGCATCTTACTAAATATATTTGACAATGAGTGGATGCATTCATTATTATTTGTTAACAAAAAGAAGAAGCTAGTAAAATGCCAAATGTTATCACTTTTATCCGCTAAAATAGATTACTGAACAATCTTTTCCCAATTTGACACTTGAAATACATAAAATTCCTATCCTATATTTTCTTAGATCTGATTTTCATAAAAGGGTCAACGATTGCTTTGTTTTCCATAATTACCTCATTGCCAGTATAAAAATTAAGTTTTTCTGGATCCCAGATATTCATAGAACAGAAAAATACTTCAAAATATCAATAAATAGTGAAAAGTTAAGAAAATATTCAAAATTGAAAGGTGTGTGCAATAATCATTCAACAAACGTTGCCGCCCAGGGAAGGAAGAGGGCCGATGGCCGCCGTCCTTGAGTAAAAAAAAACCTGAGGATTAGTAGTCGCCTAGAAATAGAGAACGTGGCCTCTCCTACGCAAAGAAAAAACCTGACCCATTTCCTGACAGCGTCCTAGATGCGCGTGAGGCCTGGCTATAATTGGGCTGGCTTCAGAATAATAAAATCCAACTGAACTCCACGGTCAACATAATCTTGACCCGTCAGTCCCTCCCGCCGCTACCGCCCCACTCAGGACGAGCGTCGGCACCGAACTCCCTGGTGTACGAGGATGCGGTCAACATGGGTTGTGGTGAGTGTCAATCATTATGTAGTCGGGTCTTGCATCTATATTTCGATGCCAAACCAAGTAGGCCTATGACCCGAGATTGAATCATTGGAGAATGTTATGTCGGTTCTTAGAAAGAGAAATCTTGCTATAGGCCCATTCGCCCTGGCCGATCATGCTATGGGGGTAGCCCCGTAAAATCGAGAGGGCGACAAAGTCACATGCCCTTAGCCCATGTTAACATGCGACATAGACCATAGTGACAGGAGATAAAAAAATAAACGACATGTCACAGGGACTTCTTCGATATGCGGCATAGGAGGCTCTTAAAATCGACATGAAAAATGAAAATATAGTGACATGAGACATGCTAATTTCTTATATTCGACATGCGAAATATAGGACCTCCCATCATTCTGTCGCTTGGTGCAACGAACAATTTGTCGTATGCAAAACACGTTTGCACTGCCAATTATGTGCGACAACTATCACTCAGGATCTTAGCACCCAGAGGACAGCCAGAATGGGAGTAGAGGCCCTTGATGGGTGGGTCCCGATGTCGCATGTCGAAGTTAAAAAAATGGCATTGTCGCCCTGTCGATTTTTTAAAAATGTAATGTCGCCCTGTCGAATTTAAGGAAAAGCCATGTCCCACGTCACTATTTTAAAATGCCATGTCGCATATCGCTAAGGCCTGAAAACGGCCATGTCGCCGTGTCGAATTTAAGGGTCTAGGGCCCCCGTCAAGTCTATAGTATACGGGCGCCGACGGTGCTGCCTTGGCGCTGCCATGCATCGAGAGCAAAACATCTAGAGCTATAACCATTGACAGTCGGACCACCCCGTCTCCTACCACCACCAAACGAAGACTCACCTGACGTTACGCGGCGTGCGGAGGGCATGTGGTCAGCCCTCCTTGTGTATCCCCGGACCTCTCACCTATATCGAGTCTCTCCTGCTCTAGGACTGACTGATAGGTGAACAAAGGCGCGTGATAACAAGTCCCTTGTCCACGCCCCTGCCGCCCAGTTGACACGACCAAACCACTATGTGACGCCAAGTGTTACTTTGTGCAGTAATAAACCACGGTAGACGGGGAGAACAAAGGATCTAGGCCATGATTATAACACGTATTGTCCCCACTGAAGCGGAACGCTATAATCTCACGGCACACACCATTCTGCAAAAGGACTCTCTCTGTATCTTATAGAACTAATTTCTGGTGAGGAGGGTGAATTACTGCACAGTTGACGCACACCTTGCTTCCAATGGAACTCAGGGGATGCCTTTAATTTTAGATTTGTTCACATAACTTTTTGGATATTTAGCAAACCCAAGACAGTAAGTGAGTGAAATGTACATCTGAATCTTGTGCATAGTACCCTGCTTTCAGATTTTCAACTTAAAATACCCACTCGGCTAGCGCCTCGTGGATAACCTGACTGACGAGTGCTCTATCTACCACTAAACCATGGGACCATATTTTGCATTTGATCACAGTTTTCCAAAGAAGCAAGAACAATGGCATTTCTACTATGTCAATTTTAATCTATATCATTAGCTATTAACTTTAACAAAATGGCATGTTGGGTATAAGTATAAGCTGAGATACTATGGTTAGAAAATGATGATTTTTAACATGGTTTCCTATGGGAAGAATATAATTTTTGTTTTAATTAAATCATTCAAAAATGAAAACATCAAAGCTTTGAAAATCTGAAAGTAGGGTACTATGCACAAGATTCAGATGTACATTTCACTCACTTACTGTTTTGGGTTTGCTAAATATCCAAAAAATTATGTGAACAAATCTAAAATAAAAGGCATCCCCTGAGTTCCAGTTGAAGCAAGGTGTGCGTCCACTCTGCAGTAATTCACCCTCCTCACCAGAAATTAGTTCTATAAGATACAGAGAGAGTCCTTTTGCAGAATGGTGTGTGCCGTGAGATTATAGCGTTCCGCTTCAGTGGGGACAATACGTGTTATAATCATGGCGTAGATCCTTTGTTCTCCCCCGTATTCCGTGGTTTATTGTCAGATAGAGCACTCGTCAGTCAGGTTACTTGAAATACCCACTTGGCTAGCGCCTCGTGGGTTATTTCACATAACTGACGAGTGCTCTATCTACCACATGCTACACAGTTGGCCTGCCAGTATGAGCTCAACAGAAGTGTGTACTCGGTGTCCCTGAAATCGCTATAATCTTTATTTTCAGGGACAACCAGTACACACAATAGTAGTATCCTTTTTGGTCGAGTTCAACACATCGAGCAGAAAATAGGGTCGAGTTCGACACATCGAGCAGAAAATAGGGTTGAGTTCAGCACATCGAGCGAAATTTAGGTCTTGTTCGACACAATTAATGCTTGAGTCAATGGTAGAATGTGTTGGTCTTGTTCAACTCATCGAGCAGAAATAGGGTCGAGTTCAACACATCGAGCAGAAAATAGGGTTGAGTTCAGCACATCGAGCGAAATTTTAGGTCTTGTTCGACACATTTAATGCTTGAGTCAATGGTAGATTGTGTTGGTCTTGTTCAACTCATCGACTAGATTTTAGGTCGAGTTCAGCACATCGAGCGAAAATTTAGGTCTTGTTCAACACACGAGTGAAATTTTAGGTCTTGTTCGACACATTGAGCGAAATTTAAGGTCTTGTTCGACACATCGAGCGAAATTTAAGGTCTTGTCTGATTCATAAGTTTGAATGGAATAATGTGTTGTTCGACTCAGGTCTTGTTTAACTCAAATGTAGTTTCAAATATGTGGTTGCCATCTAGTGAAATGTTAGCGAATTATTAGTTTTAACTGCCATCTATTGGATTGTTATAGAGTTGCTTGTAAATGAATTTAAATAACGTGATTGTTAATGAAGCATATAATATTAAATAGTTTGGTGATTGGTTTTGGTGATTATATTTAGAGGTTAAGAATCATATATAATTCATTAGTAGTAGATATATTTAAAATGGTTTATATAGAGTTTTGGTGTTGTTTGTTTTTATAGATTGGTATAATCTATGTATCGTATTAATGTTTTATTTGTATTGTTTTTGAAAATAAAACTGTTATGTGAACATAATATGAGTTGATTAATATGTTATTTTTAGATTTAAAAGTATTGATATTGAATCTTTTGTTTTAATATGAAAATGGTTTTGACCTAGATAATATAAGGAAATCGTTGTGACAGCGTATAACATTTGTTGCTGTGTTTTTATTATTGAGGGTCTAGATTCTATAAATTGACGTGATAGTGCTACTTATCAGAATTCTGTTCCACTGGAGTAATGAGTTGCTCTTAATGACCTTCTGTTTAATGATTATATTATCATTTAGAGATTTAGTTTCAATGGTTAATCTTAAGAGAGTTTATGTTGGCTATTGAGGGTTTGGTCTAATTTGCAAATTGTGATTTTCATTAAATATAGGTTAAGAATAGCGTTTTGGAAGATTATTTCTGGAGTTTCAGGATTAGATTGGTAGGTAAAATGTATTTTATTTTGAATTTTGAATTTTTATCAATTTGAATATGATTTCTTTTATATGTTTTTAATTATAGTTTCTTTTATAGGTTTATTGAAGGCTGATCGTTGAGGGACGATACTTCTTTTGACTTTGGTAAGGTGGTATTTCAAAACTATTAATTTCGTAATCTAGATTTTCGATGTTGAAACTTAAAGATTTCCAAATTTGTATTGGTATTTGCGTAATTGTTTCTGAGCTTGATTCTTAGTACGTTGGACGGACGTCGAACCAACGCCTCTCTTAAAAATGTAATGTTTTGTTATAGCAGGTAATAATTCTTCTTCTTATTTGTCTTCGGTCCTGTTTCAGCGTAGATCTGATTGAGGTACTGAAAGGTATTTTATTCAATAAGCCTTTTACTTTGAAAGTATTATGATGTTTTGAAAGGTATTATTGAATTTTTATTAAATTATTAGTAGAGTTTAGTTTCTTTTTGAAATAGGTTTGATGTAATCTTATTTAAGAAAAATGCATAATATTGTTTGTCATAATATTTTTGACTGAATTTTGTTAGATTATTTTGTGAAATGTAAATGGAATATAAAGTTTGGAATTTTAAAATTATTGTTTGATTTTGCTTGAAAATTTGGTATTTCATAATCTTTCATAATCCTTTCAGTTCCTCTGTTCCTTTGGAATGTTTGAACGTATTATGAACGTACTTGCTGGAATTTGATTGGCTGATATTTTGGGACTTGGTATAAATAGTTACGTAGGTATAAATGGTTGCGTCACAGGGGTTGTTCGCTGTCGTAATCTGAATCTTCTGATGGGATAAGTCGAAGATTTGTTTTATTATAGTGCGCAGTAAGGATTCCTTAGGATCTCTAGTGCGGATTCATATAGGCTTATATGGATATATCGGATATGAACGTAGAGGATAATTGAACTTCATCGGATTCACAGGATAATTTAAACAGTGCAAAGACAATTATACAGAGAACAATTGAACTTTATTGGATAATCAGTACTTGGATATTTCTTCGAGACTCTTCTTCGATACAACACCGATAATACGAGGGTAAGGTAAGTTGAAAGTTTTATATTTGATTTTAATAGATATATTGGTTATGCATTTTCAGATATAATGTTAGGATAAGTATTCTTGGATATTATAGGTTCAGATTATTTGTTTGTTTGTTATATAATAGATGAAGTTTAATTAAAAGGACAGTTGTATATTCGATGAAGCTTTGTTTGTTTAGTAGTTCAAGATTTAAAGAGTTGTTTGGATCGTTGGGAGTTCAAGGGGATCATCATAGAGTTCAATGGTTTCGGGGGGTAGTAAGCGGGGAGTGTGAGGTCTATAGTATTGTCGGTTCTTTATTTTTCTAAGTCTGTGGATGGTGCATGATAGAAGCGTTATTAGGATGATGAGAATTGAGCACAGAGTTCCGCCAGCAATTTTAAAGATCAGTGATTTAGTTGGAGATCGGGTGATAGCCTGAGGGGTACTTGAAGGTGTTGAGTTTAGAGAGAGAGGCTTACTGGTAGATAGTACTGCCGAGGTGGGTGTTGAAGGCTTGGGGATTGTTTTTTTGATTGTGATAGGTGTGGGATTTGTTGGATTTGGTGTTGGAGAGATGGTTGGTGTTTTGTTTGGAAGAGTCGGTGACAGGATCATTGGTGTTTGAAGGGTTGAGGGTGGCTTAGAAGAGGTTGCTGGTGTTGAGGGGTTTGGAGATGGTAGTGGTTTAGGGGGAGACGGTAGTGGTCTAGGTATGGGTGCAGGTGTTTGAAGGCTAGGCGGCGACCGTGGTTTAGGCAGGTCTGTTTGAAGGGCTGGTTTAGGCAGAGTGGTAGGTGTTTGAAGGCTAGGCGGCGACCGTGGTTTAGGCAGGACTGTTTGAAGGACTGGTTTAGGCAGAGTGGTAGGTGTTTGAAGGCTAGGCGACGGCAGTGGTTTAGGCAGGGCTGTCTGAAGGGTTGGAGATGGTTGAGACGCTGGTGTTTGGAGGCTTAACGATGACAGTGGTTTTGACTGGGTCGTAGGTGATAACGCTGGTGCTTGAAGTGTAGGTGATGGTTTAGGTGGAGCCGTAGGCCATGTCAGTAGTTTAGGCGAGGTCGTTGTTGTTGTTAGAAAGGTAGGTGGCGGCAGTGGTTTTGGCAGAACTGTTGGTGCCGGAAGAGTTGGTGCTGGAAGAGTTGATTTTCTGAAATAAAGAATTAGTTTGGTCGAATTTAGCTGAAATTATGTTAGTTGGAAGTACGTTGTAGCTAATAAATAGTTGAAATTATTATGTGATTATCATAGTGGTTTGGTCAGAAAAATATGTATTCCAACAGTTAAACTTTTTATGGGAATTTTAAAATCTGAAATTCAATGTGTCATTTATAAACATTTTCTGCTTCTTTATTACGTCATTTATTATTTCAATGTGCTTAGGATGCATAACACGTCCTTAACCTGATCACTGGGTGGTAGTTTTGGTTATAGGCCTATAGCTGAAATTACGTTGTGATAGGCGGGTTGATGAGCAATGTGGTCTGGTAAGATGGTGAGGGTAAAGTGACTTGAATCTTAGGAGGGATTTCTTGATCATTTTTTGAGTATTAAGGCAGGTAGGGTTTGCGGGACAGTTATAGGTTTGATGAGTTTAGTGGTAGTTTATAATTATGAAAGTTTGTAATTATGAAATTCAGGCTTGTATAGGGTTGGGAGCCTCAAGTAGTTTCATTAGTGTTCGTAATTTGACTAAGCGTTTAGTTACAATTTAAGTATTGATTCGTTCTTACATTTAGCATAAGTTTATGAGTTTGGAAATTAGATTGATTTAAGTAATAACTTACGTGCATATTCCGGATTCACATTTGTACTCTTTTTCGTTGACGGTCATTGTCGTGAGAAAGGGAAACGCCGCAAGATCGTAGTTCAGTTGAGAATTTGCTGGGTCGGCCGTTTCCAATTTCAGTAGTTCTGCTTGGATTGTTTCAATCGATAGATGTGTTGGAATGCAACTGCATTCTAAAATTCCTGGTTCTGTAATGGTCTCACAGTTGTTTTGTACAGTGCACGTGGTGCATATTTTCGTACAAATCATTAAGAAAACTAGGCTTATAAGAAGAATTTTCGCCATTTTGTAGTGTTCTGGGCTCCAGGTTAGGCTCTAGGCTGCTGCTGGTTTGAGTGCTTGACGGTTTGATTCTGAGTATAATCTTTGTGGGGCATTCTATCAAGTATTAGCGTTTTATTTTGTTTGCTTTATCTTAATCTTAGGGCAAGATTTATCTAGGGGCAGAAGTATTAGGTTTAGTCATTATGTGCATCTGTTGAATTGCTGCCCTCTGGTGAATGTTCATGTCGGTAAAGGTTTTGTAAATGTGCTGCCATCTATCGAATAATTGTTTAGGTTTGGAAATGTATCGCCCTCTGTGGATTAAGATAATGAATTTCTAACAGAGGTCTTTGGTGTTTGTTTAGATTGTGTCAGGAAGATCGTGCAGTGCTGGTTGGCTAGTTTAAGCTGAAGGAATTAAGCAGTAAGTATAATAGTATATATTTACAAATGAGTATTGTTATAGATTTTGTAAACGAATTTGGTATTAAGTGTTCTTGTTTTTTTTGTAGGGTTATTGTCAAAATTATTAAGCGGTGTTCTTTTTATTCGGAGTTGCTTAAAATTTGTCCTTGTGATAGTTTAGTTACTTTTTCAGTTGTTGTTAAAGTCGCGACATTAGCTCAAGAGATTAATTCAAAATTATATAACAAGATAACATTAAAAGATTTGTGTTTAGAAGCAATTGTGAATATTGCTCCTAAAATTACTAAAGATGAATTAGACACTTTAGGATTACCCTGGATTTTAAAAGAAGAAATTCTGAATTTTGCTGAGTCACAATCCGAGGAGTTTGATGAATTTGCATATTTGTCAACGGTTGTAGTATTGTTTAGACATCATATAGGTTTTAATGTGCTATATACTGAAATTTAGTCAGCTTTATTAATGGGTTCTGCTTTTAGTTTTAGCTGTATTAATGAGTACTGCATTAGTATTAAATTTTTCTGAGTCAAAGTGTAAATTTTGTTATTTTTATAAATTGAAGAGGTCAGGGAATTCATGTAAAGAAAATCGTTGTTTTTGTAAAGTTTGTGCTAGTCATTTTTATTCTTTAGATTTTGAATTGGTTCCACCTTGTATTCCTATTTTAACATCTTTAAAGGATAAAGTTGTTTCTAAAAGATATATTTTGAATTTAAATTTTAGATTATTAACATTTTATAAGAAAACTCCACTATATAAGAGATTTATAGCTGATATTCAGCTTTTGGTTTATTTGCATTTTGCTTACTTTTGTTTTCACATTATAAGTCATGCGTCATTTATACTTTGTTTAGATGACAAGTGAAGCGACATATGTTTTAGTACCATCTAGTTCGTTTCGATATCAGACTTGTCTTGATTTTGATAAAATTACGAGGCTGAATGGTACAGTTACTGAAATAAGGTGTTGTTGTCACACTTGTATTAGTTTGTATCTTTATTTTACACTTTTTGATCCTATTCCTCATTGCCATCTTATTTTACTTTATTCTAAAGGCAGGTTTATTTCAAAAAGAATTGCTTTGAATGAAAATTTAAAGATATGTTCATTTTATAAAAAGGTATTAAAAGAGAATTATGATAATGTAGCTGAATATTATAATAGTTTATTGTTTGCTCATTATGCTTTTTTTTCTGCTGCTATTACAAAGCATGTCGGCTATTCTTTAGTTTCAACATTAAGTGATTGTATTGTTGTTATGCCATTTTAGTATGCGATGTTTTGAATGAAATCTTTTGAGCGCTTTCAGTTCAAGTCTTATCTTTGTTTTTATAAATCTAAGCGGTTGAAGAAATTGGTTATAGAATATAAGTGCAATTGTCCAACTTGTATAAGTTTATATCTTTTTTCTTTTCATTTAAAATTAATTCCTCATTGTCATTTTATTTTATTGAGTTTTAGGGGTAAAATAATTTCAAAAAGAATTGCTTTAAAAGAGAATTTCAAAATATTATCATTTTATAGGAAGTCAGAAAAAGATAAATTGGTTAATTTTGTTGAATTGCAACGAAGTTTATTGTATATCCATTGTGCTTTCTTTTGTTCAGTCATTATAAAGCATGTTGGATATTCAATAACTTCAGGTTAGGTTGTGGTATGAGAAGAAGATTTTATTTTTATAAATATATTTATTCAAATACTTCAAAACGTTTTAGAAAAAGAATTTGTCATTGTGCGCAGTGTCAACATTTGTTGGATCTTTATTGTTGTAAGAAATTTTGTCATTTTATTTTATTGAGTTTTAGGGGTAAAATAATTTCAAAAAGAATTGGTTTAAAAGAGAATTTCAAAATATTATCATTTTATAGGAAGTCAGAAAAAGATAAATTGGTTAATTTTGCTGAATTGCAACGAAGTTTATTGTATATCCATTGTGCTTTCTTTTGTTCAGTCATTATAAAGCATGTTGGATATTCAATAACTTCAGGCTAGGTTACGGCATGAGAAGAAGATTTTATTTTTATAAATATATTTATTCAAATACTTCAAAACGTTTTAGAAAAAGAATTTGCCATTGTGCGCAGTGTTATCATTTGCTGGATCTTTTTTGTTGTAAGAAATCTTATACAGGTTTTTTTAGGTTTCATCAGATTCTAACTAAACGTGAAATTTTGAATATTAATGATAGAATATTTGCGTTTTGTCGAATGAATCCAGCAGAGTTTCTGATTCGATCATCAGAGTACATGTTAGGATATTCAGAATTTTTTATCAAAATTGCTCAGATTTATTTAATTGTAGTGCAGCATGAAAAATATAGATTAGCTTATAAGCGTCGTAGGAAAATATAGTTGAGATTGTTATTCAGATAGTGATTAATTGTAGTTCAGTATGAAATATATGCATGAAATATATAGCAATATATAACTATTATAGGTAAAATTTGCTTAAGGTTAGGTGTTTCGTTTATAGATGCAGATAAGTTATAGTATAAATTTAGTTATTTTCAAAGTCAATTTTTATCCGAAAATTAATTTTGATTTGTTTGCAATTCATAGAAATATTAATGTTTCAACTGTTCTTTATAGAGGATCTTTAACATTTAAAAGAAAATCTTATACATTAAAAGTAACAAAGCATGGATTTTGTACTATTTATTTAAGGAGGAATTTTTCAAGTTTATTATCTGATATTTCTAAATTAGCTTTAGAAGTTTATGATTTTATTGAATTATATTGTACATGTGAAGAGGTAGCAGATGATATTTCTATTTTTATAACGCCAAAGAATATTCAGATAACTTTTCAAATAATTTTTGTTTCAGAAAGGAGTAAAAGTTTTATGGAATTTTGTTTTAAGATAGTGGAAAGGTTTTCAGATAAATATAGTTTTGAGATTAAAGAGTCAAATTCGAGTGATTCTGTTTGGTTGCCATATACAGGAACTGGCTCATCATATTTTTCAAGTTTTCGTTTAATTTTGAATAAGCTTGAAAGTAATTGTATTTTAACATTTTCACATACTTTTAAAGGTAGTTGTTTAACAAGTAATGTTTTATATTTTTCTGAAGTTATATTAGGACCTGCTATTTAGGTATCTAGATATTTAACTTATGGCCAGCATTTTAGATGAATTGCTATTGTTAGTGGTGGGGTTTTTATTGAAAGTTAATTCTGATAATAAGCAGTTTTGGCATAAAGTAAAAGTTGATGATACTCATCCTTTTCATTATATTTTTTTGCAGTTGAAAGAGCAATTTATAAGTGAAAATAAATTAAATATATTTAAGGATGAATTAAAGGCTACTCTTCTTGAACATTTAAAGAGTAGTCAAGCAACAAGGAATGTTGCTTATTTGATTATTTTTAGTGATGAAGAGAATTTAAGATTAGAGTTGCGGTCTTTTCAGAGTGTTATTTTGCAGAAGCTTGTAGATATTTTAAAATTAAGTATTGTAGTATATACTGGTTCTGGTCGATCTAATCATTTTTCACCGTTTGACCACTTATTTAGACAGGGTTTACCTTTGGTTATTCAGTGGAATAAAGATCAAAATAAATTTGTTCAAACAAATTTAGGCTGTCATAAGTCATCAAAATTTTCAACTAATGAAGATTTGATTACTAAGAAATCTTTACAAAAATCATATAAGAAAAGAAAGATAAATGGTAAACAATATAAGAGTGTAGAGAGGTTATCTACAAGTGATTCATCTGAATCAGATGAAGATAGAAAAAAGGAAGATATTGAATTGAAGCGAAAATGTAAGAATGTTAATAGTGATTGTTCTATTGTAAATGATGATTTGTGTGTATCAGATACAGATGAATATGAGGAGGTTGAAGAGGTTAATAAACAGATAAGTGACAAAAAGGTTAATGATTTCCTATTTGAGCTTAACAGATTAAAAGAGACTCAACAAAGTTTTGATAAAAGTCAAAATGATTTTGTAGATGAAGGTAAAGAAATAGGACAAAGGAAAATAGATAAGAATTGTTTTGGTAAAGAGTTCGAGGAAAATAAAACAAGTAAGAGGAAAAATATATCAGTTAATGTAAGTGAAAGTGGAAAACATCTTCAAGATTTTTCAACATGTTCAGTGTTGTATCAAGAATCTAAGGAAAAGATTGATGCTAATATTTCAAAATTTGTTGAAATTACTGACCGATTACGTAAACATGCATTAGTTATTCAAAATAATCTTTTGCCAGGAAATATTGAAACTTGCTTATGTTGTCCTGTACATTGTGCTCAGCCTTTGATTAAAGCTACAAAAGATAAGAGAGGTCCAAAAAAAAAAAAAATTTAATTTTATGTAGCGAGTGTAATAAAGAGTTATTGTCATTTTCGTTATTACGTTTACATAAATTACGTTTTCATTCAAATTATAATCCAAAAAGTCATTTGTTTATTCCACCGCCTATAAGAAATTATTCTACCATTTCTAGGAAATTTCAAGCGACGTAATATTGTGAGTACAAGATGAGAATGTGTTCTTTAGCTTTTTTCCAACTTATGCAAAGTTGTTTGTACTTTTCAGCTTTGGTTTCTTTCTATGCAGGTAATATTGATCTTCCTTTAGTAATTGAAATTCCAGAACAAGATAGTTTATCAGAACAGGAGTGTATTGGAATAATTAAGGTTATTTCTGAACATGGCGAAGAAGATTGGTTTCGAATGTTTAATGATTTTTCTGTTCAAGCACTTTTATTTTTTTCATCTTATTTCCATTGTGATGCTATTTTGAGTTATATTCAAAGTACTATGTGGACAAGTAAGAAGAGAATTGTAACTACTTTAAAAATGAGTTGTTATTTATTTGGCATAAAAGACAAATTTACTCAGAGTATTTTGAATTCAATATCAAATTATTTAGGTACGCCAGAAGATTATATAATTTATCTTGTTAGACTTATCCATATTAAAGGAGAGAGACATGCAATGAGAGCATTATATAGGAAATTGAGGGATGTATCGCGGTATAGAAGATTGATTTTTTCAAAATTTGATGTGCATTGTATATTTTGTTCGTTTCCAATTATTTTTCTTATAAAGGCCCAAATTGTGAGATGGTTTTCCTTCAATGTTGTTTTAGACCAGTTCATATTTCAGGTTGTTTTGAAGGATTTCTTTCTCAAAGTTATGATATGGAAGTTTATTGTTTTAAATGTAGAACTAAATGGCACGAAGGAAGACCTATTTTAGATAATAGATCTAGATTGCATTGTATTGAAGAAAGGTTAAGTTATGTTCCAGATCATTTAAGACATATTCAGAAATATTCTTCAGAGTTTTTATTTGACAGGTAAATTGTTTTGATTTTATTAAAGGAAGATCAATATGACGGTTTTAGTTTTAAGGCATATTTAACTATTTATAAATTGCTTTGAGATTAATCAACTGATATAGAGATTAATTAAGTATGTGAATTAGTTAATATAGGTTAATGTAAGAAAGTAGTTAATATTTATAATAGAATAATGACTGGGAAGATAGTTGATGGGTTTTATTTATCTTTAGTATCAAATGTTACTCATCCTACACGGCATAATCTAACAAGCCATTTTTTTACTGAGTTACCTGTTGAAAAAACATGTAAGGGTTATTGGGAAGTGGCATTAGTCGAGATAGACTTTCCAATATCCTGGTATAATGTGCCAAGACATCCAGAACAAGGTCGAAATTGGGTTTTAAGTAGAGATATTTTTAAATTAAAAGATCCTCGTTTTCGTGTAATTAAATCTATAGATCAAGTAGATATGACTTCAATTAAGAGGGTTACCAAATCTTTTGCTCATAAGTTTGGAAATTATACAATAAAGTCATTAATAAATGAAATGAATGATAGATTTATAAAAGCAGATAAAACTGCATCGGAGGGGAGTGAAGGTTATCTTAATTATCGGAGGTGGACAAAACTTTATGTTGATGATCAAAATTTGATTTGCTCATTGTATGTCGGAACTGGTGATACCGTATTTTTGTCAACATATTTAGCTCAAGTTTTGCGTTTAGATCAATGTAAAGGAGTTATAAATTGGGGACATTTATGCGAATTTAAAGGTAATAGGTTAGGTAGTACTGTTGGAGGTTTTAATGATGTATTAGCTTTGGATAAGGGAGGAGCATATAATCAAGTTATACAGGCTCAATATGGAACAGAATATGTTGGATTAGGTATTCCTGTTTTTCCTACAGATTCAACAAATATTTATATTTATTCAGATATTGTTGATTATGAATTTGTAGGCAATGTTGAAACCAAATTATTAAGAACTGTTCAAGCGTTTGGCAAGTTTGGAGATAATGTGAAGCATCGTTATGATTTTCCTTTATATAAGAAATTAGCTTATGATAGATTGAAAGAGATAGAAATTGTTATTAGAACTGATCAAGGAAAACCTGTTGAATTTGAGTATGGTAATGTATCACTTACATTGCATTTTAGGAGACTTGAGATATAAAAAATTACCTTATGATAGATATAAAGAGATTGGAATTATTGATAATTCTGATCAGAGAAGTATGTTCAGGTTGAAGTCTATTCAGATCAAGCAAGAGAATGTATTTTTACTTAACGTATAAGGAAAATTGATATGAGGCCTAAAAGGGTTTTAAATAAAGATTTAGTGAGGAGACGTAGGGCTTTAAATAACCTCTTAGTTGATTATGATTTTGTTCCACAGAAAAAGCGTATAGATATTGAGTTATATCTGTATTTAAAATCTAAAGTTTTGTATAAGAAACTAGTGAAAGAGCTTTCTCGGCATGGAGGTATCAAATTTCAACTTTCTTTAAAGGTTTTATTAGGTAAATATAAGGTAGATACTGAAGAGTATTTTGAATGTCAACCATGGTTTCAGAGTCGTGTTACTCAGTTGTTGACTTTCCATTCTATTAAAGATAAACTTAATGAAGCTAAAAGATTAATTTTAGCATTTTTTGATGGGTTTATTCAGATGGGTTCAGGTTGGTTTTTGAAAGAAATTCAACTTTTACGTTTATCAGTTTATAGGTTTAATCCTTTTGGCGGGTGTGCATATATATCTCTTCCACTTCCTAATAAGCATTCACTTGTTAATATATTATGTGAAGATAATAGATGTTTTGTTTATTGTGTATTAGCTGCCTTTAAGAAATGTAAGAATCCTAGCAGATTTTCAAATTATCTTGATATGGTTTCTACTTTAGATTTATCTGGTCTTTCATTTCCAACAAAATTAAGTGAAATACCAAGATTTGAAAAGAAAAATGGTATAACTATAAACGTTTTTGGTATACATTTTGTATCTCTTATGTATGTTCCTTTTCCTATGTATATTTCAGTGAATTTTGAAAAAAGTAATCATAAGAAGCATGTTAATTTACTTTTATATAATAATCATTATATGTTGATTAGGAATATTAGTTCATTTCTTACTCCATTTTTTTGGAAGAAATCAAGATATTTCTGTAAAAAATGTCTTATTTCATTTTCAAACAAAACATCATTTAATCTTCATGAAAATGCTGATTGTACAAGTAAAGTATTTACTGGTCAACTTTATCATATGCCGTTACAGGGAGAAAGAGCTCGTTTTGTGAATTATGCTAAACAAATTAAAAACCATTTTATTATTTATGCAGATTTTGAAACATATAATGTTGCTTTGAATAAACAGAAAGGTAAATCAACTTTGAAAACAGAACATACCCTAAATGCAGTGGGAGCTATACTTTTATCAAAATATTCTGAATATTCAAAACCACCTTTTATTTATGTTGGACCAAATGTTATTAAAAAGTTCATAGAATATATTTATCAAATGAGGGCAGAAATTTCATACATATTTGAGAAAAATAGGAAACCATTAAATTTAACACCTTCGGATATTTTGCATCTTTCACAGCAAACATGCTGTTATCTATGCGGCATTAAATTTAGGAAGGGGATGAAAAAAGTAATAGATCATGCTCATTTAGGGAGAGAGGGGAAAGGAAGATTACGCATGTAATACATGTAATTTAACATATAGTGCACTTAAATTCCCTTTGTTTAAAATCCCAATCGTTATGCATAATTGTATGAATTATGATTTACATTTTGTTGTTCAGAATATTTATAAGTTTATTGCAGATGATATTACTGTTATTCCAAAATCTTCAGAAAAGTTTCTGACAATGTTTTTTGATAGTTTTTACTTTATTGATTCATTTCAATTCTTACCAAATTCTCTTTCTAATCTAGCAGATTTATTAGTAAAAAAAGATGTAAATGATTTAAAGGAAACAAAGAAATATTTTCCAAATGAGAAATATTTACCTTATGTAATGCGTAAAGGGGTTATGTGCTATGATTATATAGACTCATGGAAAAAGTTAGACGAGTGTAAGTTACCTTCACGTAAAGCTTTCTTTAATTCATTAACAAATAAACATATTACATCAAAAGATTATTATCATGCTTTAGAAATGTTTAAAATTTTAAAATGTAAGACAATAAAGGATTATTTGAAACAATATTTGAAGATAGATGTTTTACTATTAGCTGATGTATTTGAATCATTTAGGGAGCAGTCTTTGGATTTTTATTCTTTAGACCCTGCGAAGTATTTAACAGCACCATCTTTGAGTTATGACGCGATGTTAAAGTTTACTGGAGTTAAGTTTGATTTATTAACGGAATATGACATGTATGAATTTTTTGAAAAGGGTATTCGAGGTGGAATAACAAATGTTATGAAAAGGTTTGCTAAAGTTAAGAACAAGGGGGAACATATACTTTATGTTGATGCTAATAATTTGTATGGTTATGCTATGGTTCAACCTTTACCTTTTAAAGATTTTGCTTGGATAGATCCTAAGAAATATTGTAGTTTTGATGTTTTGAAAATAGAAGATTCAGCACCAATAGGATATGTATTAGAAGTTACTTTAAATTATCCAATAGAGTTGCATGATTTACATGACATGTTTCCTTTGGCGCCAGAGAAGATAAGTATTGATTATAGTCAGCTTTCGCCCTATGCAATTTCTGTTTTAAAAGAGTTTGATATTAATTATACTAAAAGTACCGTTAAGTTAATTTCAACGTTATCACAAAAGAAGAAGTATATTTTACATTATAGAAATTTAAAGTTATACTTGCAGCTGGGACTGACAATTGAAAAAATTCATAGAATTTTATCTTTCAAACAATCTTGTTGGATGAAGCCATACATTGAATTTAATAATCAGAAAAGAAAGGAGTCAACATCTGATTTTGATAAAGAATTTTTCAAATTAATGAATAATTCTACTTTCGGCAAATGTATGGAGAATGTTAAACGAAGGGTTAAGATGGTTTTAACGTCAAATCAAAAGAGATGTTTAAATATAATAAAGAAACCAACTTTTCATTCACTACATATATTTAATTCGAAATTTGTAGGTGTCCAGTATAGGAAACCAGAACTTAAGTTAGATAAGCCGATTTATGTAGGTTTTACTATATTGGATTTGTCAAAAATGCATATGTTTAATTTTCATTACAATGTTATGTTAAAAACATTTGGTTTAGGTTCATTACAACTTCTTTATACAGATACAGATTCATTGATGTATAAGATTATTCATAAACGTTTCGATGCACTTCTTTATGAAATAAGGAATAATTTTGATTTTTCAAATTTGGATAGAAATAATGCTTTGTTTAGTAAGGAAAATTTTAAAGTTTTAGGGAAATTTAAAGATGAAACTGCAGGGAAAAAGATACTTGAGTTTGTTGGTTTAAGACCTAAAATGTATTCTATATTGTTGGATAGTGGTAAGGTTATAAAGAGAGTTAAAGGAATAAAAAGAAGTTGCGTTGAAGATTTTTTACATTCTGAATTTAAAAAAGTTTTATTTAAATGTAAACGAACTTCAGTTACTTTTCATACAATAAAAAGTTTTAAACAAAAGGTATATACAGTAAAGGAACATAAATCAGCTTTGTCTCCATTTGAAGATAAGAGGTGGTTGTGTTCTGATGGGATAGATACTTTAGCGTATGGTAATTATAAAATAAAAATTCGGAAAAGGAGATATAAGGACATTGAAGATGATAATGATATTAGTGAAAAATTAGATTGTGATTACTTGTGTTTGGACTGATTATTACTTTGTGTTTGGACTAATTAGTATACTTATTGTTAATATAGTAACTTATTGTTATTATAATTGTTAGTGGATAAAATGGATAAAGAAAGGGAAAAGTCTAATAGGCATTTTGTTTTTTCATTTGGGAGAAGGAAGCGACTAGATATAACAGATTTTAAAGATGAGGTTTATATACATATTAATGATTTGTATAAAACTAAAAATTTGTCATTTACGAGACAAGAAATTAAAGAATTGTTCGGATTAAAAAAGCAGGTAGAAAAGAAAATAAAGAAAGTTCGTGCTGTGTTAAAAGAAGAGTTAAGGGAGAGAAAGGCTGAAGAATCTTCTAGTGTTGTAATAAGTAGTGATGATGAGGATATATCTGAGAAGAAAAAGAGGAGGAAGAAGAAGCAACGTAAGAGTAGACCAACTAAGGTTGCGAGAGTGGATATGTCTTCTGCTGATGAGGAAGAGGAGGAAGAGGAGGAGAGTTCTTAGAGAAATAACTTTGTGATAGGGTAGATTTGTAGCTGTGATAGGGTAGATTTGTAACAAGGTTAGGATAAGATAGGTATAGGCATGAATGATATTAACATAATGGAGACCTGTAGAGATAAGAGTTTATCGTCAATATATAGGACTGTGAGATGTTTTAAGTGTGGTTTAGTATATGATTATGCGTATAATTTTAATATGGATGATGAAAGATGTGATTCATGTTATCAGCAAGACAAGGCTAAAGTGACTACTACTGTTATTTTGGATGATGATGATGGTGATGATAAGGAAATGGAAGAAGTGATTGCAAATGTTGATGAGGGTTTTTTGGATTATAATGAGGAAATATCTGAAGATGTTAGTATTTTAAGGAGTGATCCAGTCAAGACTGAAAAGGATTTGCCAGATAATTCTAGTATTTTAAAGAGCAATGATTTGATTGAAAAGGATATGCAAGATAATACTAGTGATAGTGATAGTGATTGGGAGATGACACCTGAACAACGAATAATCACTAATATGTTCATAGCAAAATGGAAACGATTAGAAAAAGAACGACTATGTAAGATAGCTTTAATGGAGAGAGATAGTGATGATGATGATGAGTTTACACCTGAGGAGCTAGAACATATAAGATTAATAGATCTTAGGCGTAGAAGGCAGGAAGATATGGCAAATGATGAATAAATGTTTCTGTGATTAGGTGAAGTATCAAGCATATTCAACTTACAAAGGTAAAGTATTATTATATGATATTATATTATTTGCTATATATCATTATGGTTTTACAAAATTGTAATTATTGTGGCGATGATCGTCCATTTGTTGACGGTAAAAAATATTGTGAGATCTGTGAGGAAGGAATGTTTAAGGAATGTATTAGGTGTCATTTACCATATGATCATCCAAAATATTTTACTTTGGATGATAAAAGATGTAATTCATGTCAAAATAAGTATGTGAAGGAGAAGGATAAAGTTGCATCAGCGAGGATGACAAATTTAGAAGAGAGTGAGAGTGAAGATGAGCTTATAGATGAGGATAGAGAAAAGGAGATGGAGACTAAAGATATGAGTGAAGATGATTATGATGATGAGGATCTTGTTATTAATCTTCCAAAGAAAACAAAGAGGAAAATAGTTAGTGAGGATGAAGTTGCTCCAAAAAAGATTAAGAAGACTAAAGATATGAGTGAAGATGATGAGGATCTTGTTATTAATCTTCCAAAGAAAACAAAGAGGAAAATAGTTAGTGAGGATGAAGTTGCTCCAAAAAAGATTAAGAAGAGAGTTTATAAGAAGAAGAAGAAAGATAATGTAAATGATGAGCCAGTTCCAAAGAGAAGGGCTCCAAACAAAGCAAAGAGTGCACCGAGAAAGCCTAGAGTTCCACCAAAACAGAGGTTGACAAGACAGGCACAAATTTATGGTTGTATTCCACTTTTTTTTGTTAAAACTAAAGGGGGGGAGACTTTAACAATGAATCCTAACTTAGTAAAGTCAGGATAAATCATATTATATTATAATATTATATTATATTCAGCGTGAAAGCGCTGAGGTGCTTACGGACTCCCGGAGCACTATATTTTAATTTACTATCATGTTCTAGATCTGAGTTTCAAATAGTGTTTAATGGGATGTAAATGTTTGGATAGCCAGCTTCATCCTACCAGCTATTTGAAAAAATCAGTGAAAGAATGTGAGTTTTGTATATATTGTATTTAAGCTTAGCATGTGATTGTTGTTTATATTAAGCTTAGCTTGAGCAATAGTATATTAAGCTTAGCTTGAGCAATAGTAATTAAGTTTTGCTTGTGATTGTTTAATACTTAGTTTGAAATATAATTGCTTTAATTGAGTAAAATGGAAGATTATTTGAATAAAAGGGATTTATTAGCATCTATATATTTCAATCCCTTACATTCATCTTCATTTTCTTCTATTCGAAAATTATATTTATCTGCAAAAGCTATTAATCCAACTATTACTTTGAAAGATGTTAAAACATTTTTACAAAATACCGAGACATATACTTCATTTAAACCTGTTCAGAAAAATTTTCAAAGACGAAAAATAATTGTACGTGGAAGAAATGATCAATGGCAATTAGATTTAATGGTAATTCCTAAATTGAGAAATGATAATGATGGTTATACTAATATTTTAGCTGCTATTGATTGTTTTTCTAGGTTTGCTTATGTTGAACCTATGAGAACTAAAATGTCTTCAGAAACATTATTTGCTTTTAAAAGAATATTGCAAAGAGCAGGGGTTAAACCTCGTTTAATTCAAACTGATTCTGGTTCAGAGTTTAAAGGGGTTTTTAGCAATTTTTTAAAAAAGAACAATATTCAACAGTTTTCAACTTTTCAAGATCCAAAATGTGCTATTGTAGAGAGGTTTATTAGGACATTTAAAAATAGACTGTTTAGATATATGAAAGCTAAGAAGACAAGAAAATACGTTGATATTCTACAAAATATTGTTAATGGTTATAATCGATCTTGTCATAGTACGTTAGGTGTAAGTCCAATTGAAGTAAATCAAGGAAATGAGCAGGAGTTATGGGAAAAACAATATAAAGATTATTTATATAGTAAACAAAGATATCAAGGCTTAAAAGTCGGTGATAAAGTGAGACTAACTAAATATCGAAAAGCATTTCAGAGAGGATTTTTATCAAATTGGAAAAAAGAAATTTTTCAAATAGCTTATATTCTTAATACAAGACCAGTTACATTTGTTTTGCAAGATAAAGATAATCAGATATTAACAGGTGTAGCTTATATTCAGGAAATAGCTAAAGTTGTAGGGGCATAGTTATGACGTCGGAAGAGCATTTTAATATTTTTGATGCAAGATTGAAAACTCCGTTTTCAATGATTATTGCTGGTCCTAGTAATTGTGGAAAGACTACTTTTGTAATTGATTTGCTTAAGAATAGTGATAGGTTAATAGATAAAGATTTTGAATATATTCATTGGTTTTATGGTGAAACATTTCCGCATGATAAATATTTGTTAGAGAAAAATGTACAATTTCATCAGGGTTTACCTGATTCTTTTGATAATTTTGTAGATTCTAGCAAAGAGGGTCTTGTTGTGTTTGATGATTTAATGACCGAATGTGGTAATAACAAATTGATTTCAGAATTTTTTACAAAACGATCGCATCATGAAAATGTTAGTATTGTATTTATAACACAGAATTTATTTCAAGATGGAAAAGAAAGAAAGAATTTTTCAAAAAATGCCACTTATTTGTGTATTTTTAATTCGCCTCTTGATCAAACAATTCCTTATTCTCTTGCTAGAAAGCTTATGCCAAAGAATCAACGTAGTTTTGTTAATATATTTGAACATGCTGTGAATAAACCTCATGGTTACCTTTTCATTGATGGTCATCAAAAGACACCTAAAAATGCAATGCTTCGTGCAAATATTTTTGGTTTAGTGCAGCATGTTTTTATTCCTCAAGTTAAATAGTGTTGAGATTGATAAGGTTAATCTTTGAAAAGTAATTTGTTTGGATATTATGGCACCACAAAAGAAGTTGATGGCTCCGCAAAAGAAAAAATCACCTCAAAAGAAAAAGCAGAGACAAAGTAAATGTAAGAACAGTGCTTATGTACATAGACATTACCTTACTTTACTTTGTTGTGCGGGCCATAGTGTAAAGAAAAGAAATCAAATTTTAGATTTAGCAGATGCTAACGATATATTTTCAATTTGTGATTGTATTCATAATGTTTTGAGAGGAAACGTTAAATTGACTAAGTCACAGTTTGAAAAAGTAAAGAAGTTTAAAGAGGTTATGAGATATTTAGTAAGAAAAAATCTTTCTTTGAAGAAGCGAAAAGATACTTTAAAACAAGACGGTGGTTTTCTTCCATTTATCTTACCTTCAGTGTTAGGTCTTTTATCTAAATTTATTATGCCAGTTGCAGGTGGATTACTTAGTAAAGTGGGGCAGATTGGTAAAATTTTATCATAATGATTAATTGACTTAAGGTTTAACTGGATAATATTGGTATTACAAGATTATTATAAATAGCTCAGATGGCTTCTTTTAAAGAAAGTGTTATTATACCATATGTAATGTTTAAAAGTTGTAATTTTGATGAAAAAACGAAGAAAGATAATTATGTTTTATCTAGACAAAATGAATTAATGCAGGAACGTATGTTTCAAAGACAAAGTTATCCTACTTTTTCATCATATATTCCTCAAGATTATGAAACTATGAGGAGTAAGCATACAAATATTTTTGATGAAAATGAATTAACAATTGAGGAAATTTTAGAAAGAATAACTTTATCACAGAAGCCAAATGTTGGTAGCATTTTAAAAGCAATGAAAAATAAATCTGCATCATGGGATGAAAAAGGACAATTAACATTAGGAGATGAAGTAATTAACGGTTCAGATATTATTAAATTAATGCAATATTTTTCTAAATCAAAAGAATTTAAAGCGCAACCAGTAGGAGCTGATAAAGTGTGGGATTTCTTAATGGATATAAATATTCCAAAATCATGGATAAAGTTAAGACCGAAGAAAGCTTCATCTATAATGGAATACTTTTCGCGTTTTCCAGAAAAAAAAGATGAAATACCTAAACCTAGACCTACTAAAAAAATTGAAGAATATTTTCCACGTATTCCTAAAAAGTCTTCTCCAGTTTCAGTAGGTAAATATCCTTTCGAAGAAAGTAATAGAGCTTGGATTTCTGATGCACTTAATACTCCTTACTTAATGAAAGATAAAAATGAAAATTTAAATCAGGGTAAAGCTGGTGTTCATGTTGGAGAAATAGTTGAGAAGAAACCACCTAAGTTTGATGTTAGTGATTTTGAATCAGATAAGGAAGAATTATTTCATAAGAAAGTAGCAAGTCCTACATCAGATGAAGAATTTGTTACTCCAAAATTAGATTTAGTTAAACATAAATCCAAAGAAACTAAGGGAAAAAAGGAAAAAAAGAAAAAAAAGAGAAAGGTAACTAGTGTTACAAGTAATGTAGATGAGGAAGTTTCAGTTCCAAGTCCAGAACGAACATCATCATTTGGTAGACCAATTAAACGAACTTTAAAATGGGAATCTTGGAAGCCTTAGAAAGTGAATCTTGACCTACTTGAAATTACTTTAAGATTATCACTTTCAGATCATTATGAATAATTTCATTAAGTAATAAATCTCAGTAAATTTATGTTAGGTTTATGAAATAAGAATGCAAAAGTATTGTGGAAAAGATTATGTTGGGCATTATAGAAATTTCTTTAAAAATAATGCAAAGACTCAGAAAGGAGGGTATGCAACATTTATTCCTCCATATATTGGAGTTCAGCATCAACGAGGTTATGGCATTGGAAATATATTCGGCTCTCTTTTAAAGGGACTTTCTGGTATGGCGTTACCAGCTTTTGAATCTGCTAAAAAGCATTTTTTAAAAAGTGCAATAAAGGGTGGTCAAAATATAGTTAAAGATGTTATTGTGAATCGAAAAGGTATTAAAGATGCATTTAAAGATGAGGCTACTAAACAGTTTAAACAATTAGGTTCAGATTCTATTAATTATTTAGCATCTAAAGCTAAGAATAGATTTAATGATGCAGATGATGGTGAGTATGAAAATAGAAGAAAAAGGAGAAAGGAATATGATGAAGTTCCTAAGAAAAGAAGGAAAACAAGAAAAAATACTACAAATAAGAGATCAAATAGAAATAAAGATATTTTTAGTTAAATATAATTCAAGGAAATCTGCCTGAGATACACTTTATCTTATGTTATGTTATGTTTATATCAATTATTTTTGATCCTATAATTTGCTGAAATTTTGAGTTTAATTAAAATGTCTATGTTTAATGAGTCTTGTGTTTGTGTAGATGATAGTTTTGATTATTATAATGTTCCACCAACAGATACAACTGCACGTAAAAGTTTTTATTCTAAAGTTTTTCCTATAAGCTCTTTAAGTCAAGGCGGTCCAATTGAGTTTGCCTTGAAGTCAAATAAAGCTGATTTTATTGATTTATTTCGAAGTTTTTTACAATTAAAAATAAAAATTTTAAATTCTGACGGTACTGCTCCTGGTGCACCAGCTGTGGATCCACAAACTGGTGCAGTAGGTCCTATTCCAAATTTGTCAAAGGTGTTTCCTGCAAATTATTTCAGTGGAGCTTTGTTCAAAGAAGTTCAATTGTATATAGGAAATAAATTGGTTTCATCAAGTAATAACCTTTATCCCTATAAGGCATATATTGAAAATCTTTTATCTTTTAGAGAATCTGTCTTAAAATCTTGGGGTGACTTGTCATGTTATCATAAAGATACAAAAGATTTTAATGAAGTTTCAAATTTTGATGCTGCGCATAACCAGGGAGCTAAAAAGAGATTTGAAAAAACTCAATATGGGAAAAGTTTTCAGTTAATTTGTAAAATTCACAATGATTTGTTTAATCAGCAAAAGAAATTTCCTGGAGATATTGATATGAAAGTAAGGTTAATACGAAATGATCCAGATTTTGCATTGATGGCCAAAATTGAAGATGCAAAATATAAAATTGAAATTGAAGAAGCAATTCTTCAAGTAAAAAGGTGGACATTAGAAGACACATTTTTAGATGAAATAGAGAATAGTAGAAAGCCAGATAATTTTATGAAATTTCCTTTTCGGCGAGTTGAGGTAAAATATTCAACTCAAGCTCCTAACAAAAGTATTCTTCAAGAAAATCGAATGATTTCAAACGATGAATTACCAAAAAGAATTATAGTTGGTTTTATAGATGCACGCGGGTTTGATGGAAATTTGAAACATAATCCATTCTATTTTCAAAATTTTGGACTGACAGACATTGTTATACAAAAGGGTGAAGATGTTTCTCCTTTTTATGAAATGAAGTGTGACTTTGACGCTGATAAATTTTATGAAGCTTATATGGCAATGCTTTATGCTACAGGTAGACTTTTTGAGAACGATCCTATAAGTATAACTCCTGAAGAATTTAAAAATGGTAACACATTATATTGTTTTGATTTATGCAAAAGTTTACCAAATTCAAATTCATTTGAATTATCAGAAAATGGTACTATTAATGTAATAGCAACTTTAAAAGAACCTAAGAATCATGGTATAGTAATGGTATTCTTTAATGAATATGACAGCATGCTTGCAATCGGGCCTGTAAATCAACCTGAGGTTGTTATGCATTCTTGATTGCTTACTTGTTTGTAAATAAATAAATAGTAAATAAATATTTGACTAAGTGTGCTGGAATAATAAGTATGCTTGGATCAGATATTTATAGAGTTTTAAAATCTAATATAGTTACGTCTAAGATTTTTAAAGGTGTTTATTCTTCGGATAATTTAACAAATATAAGAAATGTGAGGTATCCTGCTGCATTTATAGTTAATACAGATGAAAGTTTTAAACCTGGTGAACATTGGGTTGCTTTCTTTTTCAAATCTTCTAAAGCTGTTCCAGAGTATTTTGATTCTTATGGTTTACCTCCGTTTAAAAAAAGTTTTTTAGTTTTTCTACAAAAGGGTAAACATAAGGATAAATGTAAATTTAAGTATTCTTCTAAAACTTTACAAAGTTTGTTTTCAACTGCGTGTGGGCAATACACTATTTATTATGTGTTTCAAAAATGTAAAGGTAAAAGTCTTATAAAGATTTTGCAAAGATTTACTAAAAATACTTTGAAGAATGATGATTTTGTTACTCGTTATGTTGAACGATTGAATAAACAATCTATAGATAAAGTTGTACGTAATGTTGATAATTTAGAATGTCATTATCAATGTTCTAAATATATGCAAGATGTTATTGAATCTTTAAAAACATGATTAAGAAATATGATTAAGATTAATATTATTAACTATGTTTAAGTATTATTTGAGTAATAAGATTAACAATATGGATATAATTAATAAGAACAATTCGAATGGAATTAAACCATCAACAAAATTAAGTATTGGTGGTTTATGTGTATCGGCTGCTCTTAGCTTAATTGTAATTGTACTTGAGATAAAAAGACCAAACTTAACTCAGCAGAAATACTTGTTAAATTGTGTGATTACTGGAGAATATAAACAAATGTCAAGGTTATTTCTGAGATGTGAAACTCAACAATTACAGTCTATTAATCAATTAATGCAACCTGTTATTGGAAAGGTTTCTGCGAATGCTTCGCAGCTTATGCAACCTGTAATTGTTAGGAATTTTTCAGTTACTGAATTGCAACCTGATATTGCTAAGGTTTTTGTAAATGCTTCACACCTTATGAAACCTGTTATTGACAGGAATATTTCAGTTTCTGAATCACGGTTGAAACTTATTAACGGGAATTGGTCGACCTTTGCAAATACATTGCAGCAAAATATTAACAAGAATAGGTCAACCTCTGCAAATATATTGCAACCCGTTTGGTAAATTCATGTAGGAGGAAGTTTGATTTACAATTGTGTAATAGTGTAATATGCATTATTATATATTTTGTTGACATTATTACTTATATGCAGACAACATTATTCTCAGAAGGAGTTTGATTGTCTGTGTAGCAATAGAGCTACGCTTCATAAGGAAGTTTGTAAGTAATAATGTTTCAAACTTTTTCCTTAAACTATATACATGTGATTTCAGTTTCTGAAAATGTATTTTAACTAAACCTATCTGCATTGTAACCTGATAGGTAATGGTATTTAACTAAAATGAGACCTGTTATTGACAGGAATATTTCAGTTTCTGAATCACGGTTGAAACTTATTAACGGGAATTGTTCGACCTTTGCAAATACATTGTAGCAAAATATTAACATTAGGTCAACCTCTGCAAATATATTGCAACCCGTTTGGTAAATTCATGTAGGAGGAAGTTTGATTTACAATTGTGTAATAGTGTAATATGCATTATTATATATTTTGTTGACATTATTACTTATATGCAGACAACATTATTCTCAGAAGGAGTTTGATTGTCTGTGTAGCAATAGAGCTACGCTTCATAAGGAAGTTTGTAAGTAATAATGTTTCAAACTTTTTCCTTAAACTATATACATGTGATTTCAGTTTCTGAAAATGTATTTTAACTAAACCTATCTGCATTGTAGCTTGATAGGTAATGACCAAGACCACAAATTCATGTAAGAGGAAAAGTTTGATTTACAATTGTGTAATAAGTGTTACATGCATTATTACTTATATGCAGACAACATTATTCTCAGAGAGAGTTTGTCTGTGTAGCAATAGAGCTACGCTTCAGAAGGAAGTTTGTAAGTAATAATGTTTCAAACTTTTCCTTAATGTGTGAAGATCATATATTGAAATAAGAGGAAAGTTTGATCTGACATTATTATTCTCAGGAGTTTGATTGTCTGTAGCAATAGAGCTAAGCTTTCCTCAAACTTAAATATTATCATAATCTTTACCGAGACATCTTCGCAGAATTTATATTATGTTTGCGCAAACTTGAAGGATGTGCGGTTCACTCAAGACTGGTTTGAAGATCGTGCGCGGTTCAATCATGACTGGTGTGAAGATCGTGCGCGGTTCAATCATGACTGGTGAAGATCGTGTCAGGTGCGCTATAAATATGGTTGAAGATCGTGGAGAAGATGTGCGTCTACGATGTTTGAAGATTGTTGTAATCAAGACTTGAGATGATTATGAAACTAATTGTTTGTATAATTATGAAACTAAATGTTTGTATGATAAAGCTAAGAGCAGTCCGAACATATTTTAATGTAATGTTTCATTGGTATATGATAAAATTGGAATTTAACAACATTTATGTTGTTGTGTTTTTATTTTTATAATATATGATAAACATAGCGAATACTTAGATCACATATTAGACTAAGTAAACCAGTAACTAAGTAATATATAATACCATTGAGATGAATATATCTGACATGTACGAATATATATATATATATATATAATACCATTAAGATGAATATATCTGTCAAGTATTAATACTATTAGTAACCGAGTAGGAAATATTTATCGTCGTGACAAATTAACGAGTATAACTACTAGTAACCGAGTAGGAAATATTCGTCAATGTTCGTTTGGATCTATTAACTTTGGTTTGTCTATTGACTCGTGGGTTGTGTAAAGGGCAACCAAGTGCGTGACCTGCAACACTTCCAGCACGAGTCTATCAAAAATTACCTCTAGCCTACTGACAACTGAGAGGGTGTATCGGATTAACGCTTAGTTTGAATGTGAATGGATAACAAATTATAATGTGTAAGGAGCTTCATTCAAGTAATTTGGAGTAGGAATGGTGTTCCTGAAAATGTAGTTTTAATAACTGAATGTTTACGTGCTTTTGAAATTTATGATTATAAAAATAGTATCGTAAGCATATTTAAGTTGTTTATTTTACATTCTTATATTTAATTCAATTGAAGATTCTTTAGTTAACATCTTTTGTTAAATTGACGTGCAACGTTATTCCGCGAGTAGTTGTGACGACATCTTGTGAATTACTTGACCTTAATTGATCAATTAGACATTTGCGCCACCTAGCGTATATAATGGTGTATTGACGTAAGTGACTACGTCACTAGAGATTATAATTATTATAAAGTACTACTTTATAATAATCTCTAAAGTAGTAGTATTGTTGTAGTAGTACAATCGGTCTGCATAATTAGGTGTAAAAATTTAACATCATTTATGTTGTTGTGTTTTTATTTTTATAATATATGATAAACATAGCGAATACTTAGATCACATATTAGACTAAGTAAACCAGTAACTAAGTAACTTAGTTACTGGTTTGTACTTGGTTGCCATCTACACAACCCATGAGCCGATAAATAATCAAAAGTAATTTAAGTCATTCGACTCTTATCTTCCCTTAAATTATATTGTGATTACTGATTATAGTACGATTGATATAGGTCTTGTTATCTGCAATTCCAAAATGAAATCTAATCGTGAACTTAAATTTGCTAAATTAAGTACTGAGGCGATAACTCCAACAAGAGGTTCAAAAAAAGCAGCTGGATTTGATTTATACAGCGCTTATGATTACGTTATAGCTCCAAAAGCAAAAGTATTAGTTAAAACTGATATTCAAATTGCACTTCCTGAAGGATGCTATGGCCGTATTGCTCCACGATCAAGCCTTACATACAACCATTTTATTGATGTCGGTGCCGGAGTAATTGATCCGGATTACCGTGGAAATGTATGCGTTATCTTGTTTAATTTTGGTGAAGTTGAGTTTAAAATTGCAAAAGGTGATAGAATAGCTCAGTTGATTTTAGAGAGAATTTTTATTGCTGATTTGATTGAAGAAGTATCATTAGATCAAACTGAGAGAGGAATAGCAGGCTTTGGTTCAACTGGAAAGTAAAGATAACCTTTGATTCATTTGTAAATGACCTAAAGATGTAAAGATGTAAAGATAAATAAAAATTATCATATGACTTTAATTCTAGTGTTCTTTATTTATCAATTGCATAACCTTTTAAC
This sequence comes from Lepidonotus clava, assembly GCA_936440205.1. Classification (NCBI taxonomy): domain Eukaryota; kingdom Metazoa; phylum Annelida; class Polychaeta; order Phyllodocida; family Polynoidae; genus Lepidonotus; species Lepidonotus clava. The sequence goes on from OW387147.1 coordinate 14,860,226, forward strand.
TCATTTGTACGAGTATGTAGCGAGATAGACATACCTTGAAAACTATTAAACTTTCATTTATATAGAATCTCTTTTAAAACAGTTTGTGGCATAGGAAGTGAGTGGAGTTTAGAATGTTCCGCTCACGAGAAGTGAAAATTAAAGTCCAGCTCGCATCTTCGACGCAAAAGTCAGGTCTTGCCCGGCTCACCAGCTCCAAATCAACCAAATATAATCAAGTCTCTTTTATAGCAGTTAGTAGTAAATGTTTTGCTGGTGAGCCGGGCAAGACCTGACTTTTGCGTCGAAGAGGCGAGCTGGACTTTAATTTTTACTACTCACAATGTTATGGTTCTATATTACCTGATTACAATCTATTTCTACAATTGAGCCCCAGAATTCCTCCCGAAAATACCACTGTTTTCTATATGGCCTGAATGTGGATACTGCAGTTCCACATCTCGCTCACTGGCCTTGCGGGAGTACATGGTCCCTTACTGGCCATGCCTCCTATAGCAGGGTAAGGTATATAGAACCGTAATACTGAGAAAATGTCGAGCAGTGTGTACATAGTAAGGTATTCCTCCCTGGCTATACTGACTGGAGCTGATCCTGGATTTGGCCGAACGGCACATCGGCCATTGAAAAGGCCACTAGCCGATTTTACTCCGATATCAAAAATCGCCAGTTCAAATTTTACTGAATCATATACGCGTACATGTTACATACCATTAGAAAGTTCTTTAATTTCTCTTTCGGATGATATGTAGCATGTGTGGTATTTTGCCGTAATATTGGTTAAAAGTAATAAATGACTGAATAACTGTTGGTAAAACTCGCCAAGTGTAATACAGGCTTAAGCTGACGGCGCCCCGATCACACACGGCGCCCCATACTGGAAGATCTCTGAGTCAGCTGACGCGCTGAGCGGGCATCTATAGTCTGTTCTGTGGACGGTACCCCGGCCACTGCCGGACAAACGGACATGGATGCAAAATGAAATACAAGTGGCGGATTAAGAGGGGCAACACTTTCTAGAATGAATTCCGATTTTTATGTAAAAAAAAAAGAAGTGAAAATGAAACATTATTTCACGAGGTTATCAAAAATACTGTGAGAGGGTTCAGAGATTGGGATAAGTTGCCTTTGGATATCCAACTGGCAAAGAGCAAAGTACTGATCAAGATATATGAATTTATTTGATAGTATTAATGACATTCTGCACATATTGTAATTACATGTATTACTTATTTGGCTTTGTTTAATAATTATGTGGTATAAAAATTACTATAGTCTCGTGTGAGACTGGCCAATGGAAGAACTTGTATTTCACAGGAATTGGTTTCAATAAAAGAAAAAATCAATATAAAACATTATATCTTATATTCTTTACAAGTCGTTATGATATCGTACCATTTGCGTATACATAATGAATAAGTGACCCAACACACAGAAAGGATGCTCCGAGAGGGTTATTATCTTAAGCTCTAAGGCTAATATTAAAGGAAATATGGGTAGATTTGTGAAAAATAGGGATGAAAATGTCTTAAACCAACTTTTTGTGTAGAATTCAGTTAACCCACTCTAAACATTCCAAATAGCGGGAAAAACATTCTATTATATTTACTTCGCGGCGAGAACAACTAGAGATAATAACAGGATAACAACAAGGTAAATTGATTTGGACATTTAATAAATAACATTTATTTTAATCCTTCCTGCATACATCAAATCTAAAGTTTAAAATTCTGCTGCGATGTTGTCTGTGTGCATGGTGGTTGGAACGAGAATGACCAACAGTTTGGCCTAGCGATTTATATAGCGACGATACAACAAATCGCCATAGCGATGGAGACGGGGGCGATGACGTCACGCCTCTCCGAAATAAATAAATTGATTAGGTATCGCTACACAATTTAATTACTACTAAAGATTTAGATAAATATTCAATATCCTGGCTTTTTGCCATTATCAGGAACACTGAGAGTCCTGTGTACAACCGCCTGTAACTTCCTTGAAAATTATCCAATTTTGATGTGCTTGGTACCATTTGAAAGCTTAAAACATGCTCTGTAATGCTTAATTCCCGCCTGGAGCATCCTTTCTGTGTGGGGAGACACATTATTTAAACTTTTAAACTTGATCTACGGGCAATGATTACGAGAAACGCCGCTTAACTAGAGTATCCTGAAACCAAAAATGGCCCTCCAATTTAAGCGCAACCCATCCTAATCCAAAATGAGCAAGTATTTATAAACTTATAAGGCCAACCGTCAACACACACGGCACAGAGTGTTTGTGCCGCGGGTTGCTGAGGACAGAGAAAGCGGCAGGAGGGTGTCGGGGGAGGGGGAGGATGGCGGGAGGTGGGTGTGATTTTTGTCTCCCATGAACAGAGAGCCTGCAGTCAGCCTCCACATTAAAAACAAGCCTTGCTGATAGAGGCGGTGAGTGAATTCACACCGACAGCGACTGTGCGATACACGGGATTCAGGGGCGAATCCGGGATTTGTTAAGGGTGGGGGTGGGGGGCCCTCAAAATTTGAAAATTATTATCGTAGTAGTTAAATATGGGTGCAGAATTTGTGGACGGCGTAGTGGGAGGGTATGGAAGGGGTTACTCCCAGAATACTTTTTGGAAAGATAGCCTCTCCTTCATGCAGTCTGAGGCATTCTGAGGTACTTTAGGGACAATAGTTTTTTTCCTAATATTTTCAATTTGCATAATTATACAATATCCATTCTTCCAGGGAATGGGAGCTGGGACGCAAAAAGCCAGGAGGGGAGACACATAAGGAGAGAAAGGGATAGGAGGGTAAAGGAAGTGCCGAAATGGGAAAGAAATGGCTGGGAGAGTAAAGAGAGGGACAGGAGGGTAAAGAAAGGAATGGGGGAGACACGCATATGGCCCTAGACCCTTAAATTCGACAAGGCGCCATGGCCATTTCTTAACATTGACATGTGACGTGATGCTTAGTGACATGAAGAAAATAATAAACGACATGACAGGGGCCATTCTCGTTATTAAACTGCAAATCATTCATAATCTACAGCTGACACGAACATTCATGTGAACGGATGTTTGTGATGCGCCTCTCCCATTTTTCCAGGACAGTCCCGGATTTTAACCCCTGTCGCGGACGTCACGACAGTGGACGCAGATGTCCCGGAAAATGAGGAATTCAAAATTATTATTTATGTATGAAAATATAGGGCCTATGAATACTTGTACCTGAAAGTCCAGGAAATGCGACATTTTTCTATGAAATTTCTCAAATTTTCTCATGGTTAGTTTTCTATGTAACTGTTTTTCAAAACACCTCTTACATCTATACTATTCATAGTTCTTTTATAACCCCCAGACTGACCCCTCAACTGATGGCACTACAACCAGCACCCCCAGACTGTCCCCTCCCCCGACTTACTGCAAATTATGTCAAACTCCAAACTTAAAATCTCAAGTCAATGAGCATGGGCCATAATTGCCATATGAGCCATTCTTAACCGGAAATGAATCCGGAATGCCAATCCCAATCCAGAATTCCAATCCCAATCCGGAATGCCAATCCCAATACAGAATGCCAATGCCAATACAGAATGCCAATCACAATCTGGAATGCTAATCCCGATCCAGGATGCCATCTCGATCCGGAATGCCAATCCCAATCAAGAATGCCAATCCCAATGCAGAATGCCAATCACAATCTGGAATGCCAATCCCGAAAAATCTGCCAATCTTGATCCAGAATGCCAATCCCTATCTGCAATGCCAATCCCGATCCAGAATGCCAATCCCCATCTGCAATGCCAATCCTGATCCGGAAAGAGAATCCCAATCTGGAATGCAAATAAGGATTTGTTTCTTGGGGTAGTTTAACATCCAGTCGACCACATTGCGAATCAGCGAACAAATCTGGAAAGCATATATGGAAAGTGTATCTGGAAAACTCTTAGAACTCCTAGAATTCCAAAATCCTTTGTTTCTGACAGGAAAAGGAAGCGGAACTGCCTATGAAAACCTAGCTTGTACCCCCATGCCTTTTAAACCTATGTAATTTGTAAATGAGCAGGAATAGGCTGGCACCAGCAGCAGCCCAACTCATTCCTATCTGTGCCCGAGGACAAACTTATACAATCCTAGCGAACTTGGGCCCAGAATAATACTGATGGAAATCAAAGGTTGGCTGTGTGGGAAGCTTTCCAAAATTCAGCCAAATCTGCCTCCCATGAACACAAGCTTCAGGAACGCTAATTTGTTTAAAACTTTTTGCTTGATTTCAACATGTAATTTGTAAATGAGCAGGAATAGGCTGGCACCAGCAGCAGCCCAACTCATTCCTATCTGTGCCCGAGGACAAACTTATACAATCCTAGCGAACTTGGGCCCAGAATAATACTGATGGAAATCAAAGGTTGGCTGTTTGGAAAGCTTTACAAAATTCGGCCAAATCTCCTTCCCATGAACACAAGCTTCAGGAACGCTAATTTGTTAAAAACTTTTTGCTTGATTTCAACAGGTCAGCATAAACCATGTGCAGGTTTGGTCTATGTTAAAATGAATGACAAAAGCCCGAATATACCCAACAGCTATTGAAACCAGTAATATCCATCCCCATAGTTCAGTCAGGGTACCAACCGAAGTTCCATTTTCACATTCCCTGTTTTCCCTGAGATTTCCCACGGACCCTGGCAACTTTTCCCTGTGTCATATCCAACAAGTTGATCAAATTTAAAAGCCTCTACGTGCAGAAAAAATTCGGACAACCCAACAGCAAACAGTTGACTTCCTAATATCTTGAGAATCAGGAATTTCAGAACCTGGCCAAATGAAATTCCCTGAGTTTTGGCAAAATTTCCAAATTCCTTGTGTTTTCCCTGTCAGGGAATTTTTTTGCCATTTTCCCTGCGTGGTTGGTGCAGTGTGTTAAACAAACTAGACCCACACCTCACCCGAGTAGTTAAAACATACCTTGCTAAACCTGACCGATTTAAGGGCCTACTTCCCAGGTCAATGTTACAGGAAATCAAAGTTGGTCACTCGCAAAAAAAACCATGCAACTTAGCCTGTCCCTGCTGGCAAAAAAAGGCAAAAAATACCTTCAAGCACCGCAGTAAAGACTGATTTGAGAGGTGGTATCACATCGATAGACTGTTAGATTAGAATCTATCTTCTTAGTTTATGTATCCACAGTCTTCTAAATGTAGTCTTTGTATTATGCACTTCTATTCTGAACCCCATAGTGGAATGAAAAACATCCACATTCATTTTACTAAGTAGAACCCTTTTTTTTGAAGGCAACAAATTTAAGCAGAATCCCCTTGTGCAACCTTGACTCTCATGGCCACTTTTTTTCCCACATCATATGTAGACTGCAACAAGATCAAATCATACATAATCTGGTCTCCCTCTTGAATACAGTACCTGTTAGTTTATATAAAGATTTGATATGTGGTATGTAGTACATACGCTCAAGAAGGGTGTGAATGATTAGCCCACTTTTGTGATAATGATTTTAACAAGACCAAACGACATAATGACCAAAGTTACTATCAAAAGTATTTGATAGTGATAGGTCTGCCCATTTTAAATCTTTAGGCCTAAAATAATCAAACAATATGATATATCTAGCATTTATCTCTGTGTCTTATATAAATCAGATTTAATATATTGATGGTAGGTCTGAAAAAATGACACTATAGTGACAATTTCACAAATAATTTAATCTTTGAATCTTAAATCTGTGTGACACTGACAGCACCGGAGAACTTATTGACAGTGTGACGCCTATGTTTTAACATCGAATGGGAATGATTCAGACACTGACAGTGACTTAGGCCTAGACATATTTAAGTTCAGATTGAATATTTTGGTGGTAGGTCAGAAAAAAAAGACACTATAGTGACAATTCAACAAATAATTTAATCTTTTGATCATAAATAATCTTTTTCGGTGCCTGCATGAGGATACATTGCCGGAGAGGCTAGCCTGATTCCAGTCATTTTAGTCTTAGAGATATTATTTGAATTGAAAATGTATGTAGGCCTAAAGTAATCAAACCAAAACATATATAGGATCCTGAGATATATGGGAACATAGATATTTAGATGAATTTCATTTTGATAGGCCTAATAAGGTCTAAATAATTATTTTTCAGATTGCAAGTGTCCAACCAAACGCCCGAGCTGCTTTGACATCCAGCCTGTAGATCTAGGCTGTATAACCATCTGTAAAATATTCTTGCAAACGTATCCAGGCCTAAAATGACCAAAGTATATGATATATAGGACCCTAAGATATATCAGATCATAGATATTTACATCGTTTTCATTTTGGTAGGGTTGATAAGGCCTAAAATAATTATTTTTCAGATTGCCAGTGTCGAATGCCCGAGAGGCTGAGTCCAGCAGCTTGTCTAGGCCTATCATTCGAACTGCTGGAAAAGATGTATGTACCTACCTGTACAGCCTGAGTCCTGAATGCATCCGAATGCTTATATCCTCCACAATTGATCACAATTAGATATTTTGTCTAAATATCATCCAGGTTTTCTGAGTTCAATGTATCGATGCAGGCGTGATGGGGAGAGAACCCGGCCGGGTCGAAGCCATGTTGACGGTCTGTGACAGTGACAGTGCCTCCTCGTGTCCGATTGATCCAATATTTTCCCTTCGATACGAACGCATGATTCACGCATGAGTATTCAATGCGTTGTATGCGTTTAAGGGGATCCAGACTCCAAAATATATATATTGAAACCATCATATAGCGCGGTAATCCAGGTATCCAGGCGGAGAAGGCGCAGCCCCCTGTAACTTGTTTGTTGGGGTAGTTTAACGTCCGGCCAACCCTTATGGGTTCTTTCCAGACTGCACAAGGTAGAACTTTTCAGCTTATTTTACGCCACAAGGGCGGTGACCGAATATATGATATGGTTTAGGAGAAACCCGCCACCGGGTGCGATACCCTACTCGTTGCGAAGAGTGGCAAGGGGTCTTTAGTGTGCAATGTCCCATAGAAAGGACACCACACACCTGTAACAACCAACCGTCCCCGCCGGCAGCGCGGGGCGGTCTGACAGTGACCGGGGGAGGCGAAGGATTGCAAGAAAACATCGCGATGCATTTACGCGTTTAGACGCGTTATTTCGCATTATTTTCGATTCTGGGACAGTGGGAGGCTTAGCTATGGGTCGAAATCTATCTATGGATACCAATAACTAAAGTTAGATCGACCGATTTCATGGTGAAATAGGCCTGCAAAATTGATGACCTTTGACCCAGATTCCTTCTTCACCGATGAAAGCCGGCTGCTGCGCGTTTACGCGTTACAGGCATAACGCGGTGCCCAATGACCGTAACGATCATAATTCCACGCTTGAATGTCTAATTTGCCCCATTTTGGACGATTTAAACGATCACTATGTCTTCTATATATCAAAATCTCTGCGATGTAAGCCCAAATAATCCCAAAAATGTGGTTATTTTAGCTCAGAATCGATTTGGGACATCGTCACTTTGCCGCGTTACAGGCATAACGCGCAGCAGCCGCGCGATGGGACACGGTCACCATTGAAATAGCATTGGCAGAATTGACGCGTTACAGGCATAACGCGGCAGTTTACGCGCTGGGACATCGTCACCATAGGAATAGCATTGGCTGTTTGCCGCGTTACAGGCATAACGCGAAATTCTGTCACCGATCTCAGAAGTAGACCCAAGAAGAGAATAGGTCGGCTTTGATTTAAAGCTTTAAAGACTTTAAAGTCTGACTCTATATGATTTCATCGACAGAGTGATCAAGCCGACCTATAATAATGAGATGGATCATCTATTAAAATTTATCAATGTTCAAGGTTACAATCAATTTTTCAGTAATTAATATTCATGCAAGGTTTGTATATATTATTAGATTTCTCAAAAACAGGGTTGCTGGTTGTATAATCTGTATTGTTCAGTCAATGCCTGCTTTATAATATTTTTGAAATTTTCTATTGAGGGGGATAATCTAACTTCTACTGGTAAATCATTCCATAGTCCAGCAGCAGTATAAAAAGGTGATTTCAAGCATTTTGACGAATCAGTATTATAGATTTGAACAACTGGTGCCTGGTTCTGGCGTGTTTCCCTTTTAATAGGTTTCAACAAAATGCTATTAGTATGAACCAGTCTATAAATAATAGACAGTAGAAAAAGTTCTCTTCGGAAGCTCAATGTTATAGTATGGGATTCAATATGTAGATTATATCTTGATATATCACAGGGTACCAACCGAAGTTCCGTTTTCAAATTCCCTGGGTTTTCCCTGAGATTTCCATCCTACGACAATTTTTCCGTGTGTCATATCCAGCAAGTTGGTCATATCTAAAAGCCTTTGCATGCAGAAAAAATGTGGATTACCCAAAAACAAAAAGTTGAATCCCTAATATCTTGAGAATCAGGAATTTCAGAAAATGGCCAAATGAAATTCCCTGTGTTTTGGCAAATTTTCCAAATTCCCTGTGTTTTCCCTGTCAGGGATTTTTTTTGGCCATTTTCCCTGTTTTCCCTATGTGGTTGGTACCCTGATATCAGTAGGTTTATCAGTTTTATGAGCAATTCTCAGACTAGACACTTCAGGCCCGGAACAATAGTAACTTGAACCGGGTAATAAAACACAATTCACTTCAATTATAATCCTTTCTTTATTTCTATCATTGACACTTATGCAATAGTGGTTAATGAAGATACTAATATTTTCAAAGTATACGTAACTCTCCCTATAGTTTTTAAAATGGCATTTAATTTATACAATATTGAGGGGAGACATTCTTCTTTGCTCTTTTCCATTTTACAATAGTTGAGTTTGGTGGTGGTCCTATGTGAGTTTCTTGGCCTTGTTGTAGAGGGCGTCCACCACCTTGCCCATACTGTCGATCGTACCCAGGGCGTTCTCGTACGTCTTGTCAGCCGTGGTCTCCTCAAACACAATCAGTACTCCCGCACCCTGATCGAGGATTCCTATGGAATACAAAATCTGACGCATGAATTCAACTCAAAGATCACAAAGTCATAAAAAGCTTTGATTTTAATGTTCCAACTCATTTTGCACCAAACATAGGTAACCCATTCAAATTAACCTGGAACATATTTAATATTATTGATCATTTCAAGATATCATCATTGAACAACGACAGTTAATAGTCCAGGGACATTCCTCTGAAGTCATATACCGGTAATTATATATTGTCACTAGATACAAGGACACTTTTTATATATACGAAATTTATCATGGTGCCACACTTACCACTGAATTTTTTGTCGAGGATCATTTGTGACAGCTTCTTCTCAACGACATTGACCGGCAGCTTGATGAGGTGGGCCACGTGTTCAACCTGCAGAAGGTTCGGTCATACATTAGTCTAACAAAGTTCTAGCATACCTTGTAAATGTACGTATATTCTTATTTGCATGTCAAATTTTGCGTGTTTTGCGTTTGCCAGATATGTATGAAAATGTTATCATAACGCAAAAGTATGAGATTTAAAGGTTCATATTTGTAGCCATGTAACTTTAAGGATAGACCCCAGTGCTGACGGTGTGAATGGCATGGCTGTCTTTAATTATGATCATTATATTTGCTTCTTAGAGTATCAGAAAACAGAAAACATGATTAAATAGTCAATGGATAACATTATCTATTGATATAACTCATATAAAAATGCATAAGGCAGTAGCGTTGTAAATGGGTTGCAAACCTGAAAATCATGATATTTGAAATTAATTTTTGAACATGAATATCTCAGTAAATATTCAAGATATAACTTTGAAATTTTGTATATATCTTCCTTGGATATATATGGAGGGAACCGTGTCTCAGAATTTTGATATAGGCTCAAGTTTTCTTTTTATGAAATGTAGAATATGGTGTGACAAATAAATCTAAAAAAGTTGCCCGTTTTTTGCCGTTTTTGATCATAAAAGAAAATCTAGGGCCTCAATCAGAAATCTGAGACACGGTTCCCTCCACATGAATGTTGTTAGCATGTGTGTGCAATATTATGCATCCCAGTCTAATATTAACCAAGATTTCAATGTTCAAAAAATAAAAGTAAAAAAATCAGTTTTTATTTGATAAAATCTAGAATTTTGAATATATTGTATCTTTATATATATGAGGAGATAGAGAAAAATCTAAGCTTCAATATGATATATAACAGTTGATAATCAGAGCAGTAGTAAGAAAAGCATCAATGCTTTTCTGAATTGGCCGTGCATCACTGGGGTTTATCCTTAATTAATGTTCTTTGGTGTGATATGCAGTATTTAATATCCGACAGAAATCCCCCAAAATCCATTTATAACCTGTTTCAGACAACCATTCAGATATTTAATGATTCTGGGTGCTATTTACATTTTATGAAGTAAGAATGCCATTTTTTTTCTATTGAAAACGTCTTATAAACATCTGCCTCGAAATAAGTCGCATTCATTTAAAAGCTTCAACCTGGAAAAAAAATAATTTATGACACTCTAGAACATGTTACCAACGGAAAAAAAAGACAATTTACGACACTCTAGAACCTGTGTTGGTAACCTGTAAGTCAATGAAACGCTGTAACAAGATGAAGGAGTACCCTCCATTCACAAGCGTGACACGGAGATTGTGTTATCACTACTGCTAGGCATTTAAAGTATCAGAGTATAAACTGGCTGGTATCTCACCTGTACCCGTGAGAAGGGCTCGATGATACGACACAGGTTCTGTTCGAGGAGGTTATCATACAGCGAGTCGAGGTGGGCACGGACGATCTCATCGTTTTTTAATTCCTTTTCATATTTTGATAACGTCTGTGGGAAAAATATCAATGCTGTGTTATCGTCATTAGGTTAATATTCATAATAATCAAGACATTCAAATAATCAATGGCCTAATTGAGTACAAAGAAGAGATAAGACTCTGAATATTCAGTGAGAACTGACAAAATAAAATGTTTACATAATTGCCTCTCTGCTTTTTAGCTACCTACGATGCCATTACTTTGAATATAGGTAAACCTCTAAGGCTACTGGCTCCAAAATATTATTTGACAAAAACCTAAGAATAAAGGCTGTATTCCACGATGCGTTCTGGTCACTTGCGTTGTCAGCTTGCGTTGCAACGCAAGTGATTAACGCATATGGGGTGGAACACAGGGTATATTCCACGATGCGTTTTACTTGCGTTCATGATGCGTTGTACTTGCGTTATTAGAAAACGCAAGTTTACATGCGTTTTTACTTGCGTTCAGATACCAACATGTTTATAAATTTCCGCAAGCAAGCTCGGTTTCCATGATTAAATGAACGCAAATGGGACTGAACGCATCGTGGAATATAGCCTTTAGACTTCTGATGGAAATATAAGATTTTTTGGATGGTTTTGTGAATGGCAAAACTAAATTATTACTTTCATTTTTCTAATATAACCCTTTGCACAAACTAGGTTTTAAGCTCTTCAAATAATAAAATTTGTAGTAAATCATTACCTTCATTTTTTTAATGGCCCTTTGCACAAACTAGGTTTTAAGCTCGTCAAATAATAAAATTTGTGTCATCATAATAAATATGGAAATGATATCATTGAATGACAACCATTGAAATACCAAATTAGTTCAATTTGTGCGAGTTTTCACTCTAAAATCAATCTAGAAGAAATTGTGAAATAATACGAGGAATTGGATCTAGGGGATTCCCAGTAACTATTTTTAGATTTAGGGGGTTCACCTTTGGGCCGCGATCTTGGCCTGTGGCAGTGAAATGGTTAATAGTGTGAATGCTGATGCAAACAGCATCCATACCTTACCAACGGTGCAGTCCATCAACCAGAACAACTCAAACAGAAACACATCTTACCATCTAAGTTTCATACACATCTCTAATGAACCTATGCCTCCTTATAAGCATACAACAGGCCACATTATAAGCTGTTGTGGTCTGCCAGATTCATTAGTGATAGAATTATTGTAACGCACTCTCTAGCACAGTACTCAGAATTAAACACAGAAATTGGTTTGGACTTACTTCAACGGATTAAGTATTAAATGGATTGTTCATACTGTGAAGATTTTTATGTGGATTTTTATGCGTACTGCCGTGTGTACTGAGTGGAACTATCTGATCACTTGCAATTGAACTTGGATTATGGCATTGTGACATTAGATCAAAAATATTATACTTACACAATCGTTGATTGGATGAAGAAAACTATATCTTTAATTAATTACCTACAAAGGGCTTCTCCTAACTTCAGACCTTATCTTAGAATGGCTATAAAACCAACAATAGTTCAATTCCATAGACTTTGACATGACATCAGGAATATCCGTACTCCCTGCCAGCAAAGAGCTTTCTATATGAGTGCACCCTTCCAGCAACCCGTGATCACCACCCTCCAGTGATCCCCAAGTGATCACCATCCCATGTATGTCACGATAGTAGGTTCTCTGTGCTCCCTGGCTGCGTACACCCCTCACCTGTTGAAAGTCGGCGAGGGACCTGTTCTTGCTGGCCTGCGCAATGCTCTTCATGGCCTCCACGTTGGGCCCCAGGTAGCGCAGGGCCAGCTTCCCGGTCAGGATGGACTGCACGTCATCGGCCCTGCAACACAACATAGTATTTTTTGAGTCTCAATTTTGATTTTACAAATGAACAATGACCTATAACTTTCCCTAGATTTGCGATTGGCATACTTGTTGAATTAGATCGCGGGGGGGGGGGGGGGGGTGGGGGGTGGGGGGTGGGTGGAATGACTTGTAACTTATGTTGTAACTCCTGAGATCGAAAGAGATCTTCACCAGATTAAAACTTTATGGACATAAAAGTACCGCTTTATCCTTGTTTTCAGATAAGATTTATGTTTTAAGTATATATATATATATATATATATATATATATATATATATATTGTTTCAATGCAAATATATTTAGGAGGAGTATGAAAAGCAGGTCCTTTGATTACTGACAAGTTTTGAACTCTACTTTGATAATTTATACGAACAGAATGATTCGTAAGATAACACTTACTGATTAAGCATAATTTTGCTCATCAACATGTACTTCAATGACACCACAGCCTTTGGACAGTCTACAGAGTCATAGCCTTCAAACGCCTCAAAGAAGTAGGAGAATGCGGTTTTAAAGTCCTTCTCGTCGGCAGCATGAAGAATTCCTTAAAAATAGATGTGAATAACATGTTGTTGGTAATTCACTTAAGGGGTGACAGAGGTACTTGAAATGTTCTTAATCTAGTAAAACTTTTTACATCTATCATATAACAGATTTAGAGTCGAAATGTACTTATTACACGGGTGCCATTTACCAAACAATAAAATACAGAATTCTGCTACTCCACATTACATTACATTTGTTAGGCTAAAAGAAAAAAGAGCACCCTTTAAGTTTATGGTGCAAATACTGATATTTTCTTACGTGATCTGCATTCTCTTTCTCTTTTATTGAATAGGTAGTGTCCCAGCATCATATAGAACTTAATTGGGAAATCGGGCTTCGGGTTGCCCGGCACCTGGTTATTTCCACCCATGATACTCTTTTATAAAAACTCTGACCCTTGTCTACTTTAGACCTTGGGTCCCGCCTTACCTGACTGCAGGTCTAGTGCCGCCTGTAGTTTTGGTGGGCAGTAGATACCGTTGGCTGTGGTGCGACCTGATGTGAGGGCCGCCCTAAGACACAGAACATACCACACTAGTTAGTGTTATGCGTCTGCAGTTCAAAACTTTATTCGAAATGAGAACAAAATCAACCGGATTAAATTTTGAAAACAGGAACCTTAACTCTTGAATAGATATCCAAAGAACCTATGAAATTCCCCTTTTCACAAGCTGCCCATGAATATTGATACATGTACTGTGATTCGTGTTGATAATCTGTATTTCAAATCACGGTGTTCTAAACTGCACACTCTACACCGCTTTTACGTAATAAGATATATATTTTCTTATTGCATGACCCAGTCCATCTGACAAATCAATAATCAATATTTTTGCGGTTGCAAACTTATAGTTTTTCTCAAAACATCATGAGCCGAAGGTTCCTAAACTAACCACTAAATAACAAGCGGCTTGAGCAAGTCGTTGCATAATTTTTATCTTTATTTTTTTTCTAGGGGCATTACGGTTATCATGTTGTAAGTCAGTTAGATACACAACATGTTACCATGCTTACAGTTCTAAATTCGCCGTTACTATGGGCACAACAGATCTGGTATAGAAGCAAGGGATAACTGTCAGCCGTGCACTTCAACTGTAATCGCATCTTCGAGCACCGTGCTGATACTTACCGGGCTTTTGGGAGATTGCTGAGTGCGTGGTAGACTTTGCTTTCCAATAATTGGACCTCCACAAGCAAAGCTTTGTCATCAAGTTTCTTCAACTCTCGAAGCAGAGACGAACCCAGCGCCAAGGCTCCTTCGTAATTGGCAACAGTAAAGTACAGGGAAATCAGGCGGGCCTGGAAGAAAAAAATAACATTATTATGGCTACAAAATCTACGACTTGCGCTGCACTACGGCCCTCAACATTGTAGAACCAGGGGGAATAACATTAAATTTTGTTTATATCAAACGTCAGTTAGTACTACATGTATATAGCTACATTAGATTTTTGTCGTCGATATGCTGATGGAATTATTACCTTAACCAACTTTTTAATAAACATAAATTTCGTAATTTCATACTTTTTTTCAATTACAGGAAAAAATTGACATGAAAAAGCCGAAACCCGCGAACCTCTAGTGCCTGTCTAAGAAATGTCCTTTTTTCGTCTTTGGCCCATTCGATACACTCTTTGCAGAGTTCCACCTCCTTGCCCGTGCCGGCCTCCATGTCCAGGAACAGGTCCACCAGTGTACGGACTAGTTTGGCAGCTTTGGCTTTACTAACGCACCCAAGGAACGGCCGTGTGAATTTAATGAGCCCAGCCAATTCTGAAAGAATAAAGTAAAATAGCTGAAGACAAGTTCATATCTGAGAAAAATCAAAGATCGCATTTTGTTGTTACCGTTTGGTTTACAATTAAATGCAACAGCAATTGCCAAAAAAGAACTTTGATTTCTAAGGACCGACAACAAGCATTTTCGATGTGACAAGTTCTGTGCCTCTAGTTTTAATAACAATTTAAATGTTTAAAAATGTTCGACCTTGTTTTAAATACGACTTGGATGATTGTAAAAAGTAAGTGTATTTAGATACCTATCACTGCTGTCAGAACTTTCTGCAGGGCTTGACAAATTGGGTGTCCAGTAGCCCAAGACCACCAAAAAGTCATACTAGGCCACTGAAATGAGTGCCTGAGTTGCCCAGTGGGCAACCAGGGTCAAAAGTCCAAAGATTATGACTGGAAAATTATGAATTGTGTGTTTTTGTCATCTATTTAACTTATTCTCTTACTGAATATTACTGGGCAACCACATTTTGTAGTTGGGCAACCACATTCTATTCAGGAGTCTAGTTGCCCAGTGAGCAACTAGGTTTCAAATTGATTTGTCAAGCCCTGTAGATCTACTTCCTATTGTCCGGATCGAGTATTGGGAACAGATATGACTTAGGCCAATAGATTCATCTCAGAACGACAAAGCTACTGTTATTTGAGAAGTTTGTTTAACAAAACTGCTCCATTACACAGAAAGGCTGCCATCCACTAGTCAACTTAACACAACACTGAGGGATTAGGGTCGGGTGGCAGTGCCGGTCAAAGTTTATACAAGAATTACAAAAATACTTTCCAGACAAGAATATTGATGTTATTATTGGGTTTGGTTGAATATTTATTGTCAATATTGGTTAGAAATCGGGGGCTGTGCCCCCAAACCCCCCTTTTTCTTTCATTTTTTCTATTTCTAAATATTCTTATTAATTGACCCATAAACAATGACCGACCTAAGACAAACAAGAGGGGATTATCTTCTATCAACACGTTGACTACTGAGGGGATCCCCACAGAAAAAATAATCCACAAATCACAATGGTTCAAATTACAGAGTAGGAAATATTTATTGAAATCAAAGTTTTTGATCTCAGATTCAGGTTGATCTAATAGAAGACATTTCTCAGAATTCAGGACCCAAAATAAGAACTTTCTAATGGCCTTATGAATGGCAAAACCAAAATACGAACTTTTATTTAAAAGACCTGCGTGGGCACCCTGACAGAAAGCATTTTCTGGTGGTCCTTAGTCACTGGACACCCGAATGTCAAGCCGTTTGTGGCAAATAGATCTAGTTGAAATGATTACATATTCTGAAGGTAATGTTAACGTTAATGTCAATGATGACAATGTTAGATCTAAAGCGTTATCAAGTAGGCTAAGCCTAAGCCTAGGGCTAAGGCCAAGTTGTGGGCATAGTTTTAGTCCACGCTGTAGCCTCTCAGTTTCAGCAAGTGAACGACGTATGGAGTAGAGAGTCACTCTATACTCCATACGTCGTACACTGCTCGTCGTGATAGAAATTAGAAAGCTCCACGTACAGGAGCTTACGACAGTCAGTAACGTGTTGCCACTGACACTGTCTGTGTGACTGTGACTGTTGGTGTTGCCAGTGGGTGGGGGAATATATTTTTGCTCCGCTCCATTATAATATATGACCATACCTTCTGCTTGACCAGTTTCAGCCAGGAGAGCGCCAAGTTCTGTGATAGCCTGTTCTTTATTTTTGATTGCTTCTTCATCTTCTGTGTTGTTTATCTCCTGTTTTACTGAAAAACAAATGGACAAAAGGTGAGCGATAAAAGGTGTAAAATCGTATTCAAGCAGTGACTCAGCGTGAAGCACCTCTCAACATTGGTCCCCATACAATGAAATTTCATTATATTGAAATATTCCACCAGTATATTCACTATATAATTTACTTAAGATTGAGGAGAACTTACCTATACTATGAAAAATCTCGATTGCTGCTGGTTTGTTTGTATTTTTAAGAGCAAGAGCTCTTTCCATTTCGCTTTCAACCATCTTGAAGCCGGTGTTTGTTGCGCAGGACGCGCGATTCATCATAGGCGTACAGATAATTTGTAAAATTTATACACAACTTCACTATCATCAAGTAGCTTAGTCATAAAATATGAAAAAAAAATCTAAAAAAAATTAACATATACTCTCGACAGAATTTGTCCATGATTTTCTTAATCAAACTTTTATTAGAAAATATCAAATTTTATCTAGTTCATATCGCATACGTTAGATGGCGCCACCCACAAAATGAAGAAGCATTTTGCGCCGTGATCACGTAGACCCGGCCAGGATAGGTCAAGATGGGGTAGATGTCTTAAACCTGAGTTTTTAAATTCGACGTCAAATGATGAACAGTGATTAAAAGTCGGACCCTATTGGTAGATTTTCCATGAACTATATTTACTCATATGCTATTTCTTTTTCAATCATGTCACACTCAAAATTGTCCTAATTGATTAGGGTAAATGGGGGGTAGGCCTATATCGCGCATTTAATTGCAAAGTGACAGAATATGTCTCTTACATATAATTATTAGTTTTTGTAGGGAGATTTCCCGATTTTATTTTGTGTTACAGAAGACTATAAAAGGCCTGCCTCTTGATAATATGATTTTTTTTTTTAAATAAATACCCTTTCCTGACTGCAAAAATCGTAAGATTATCATGATGGTATTAATGCCCTGCTTTGACCCTATGTGAATTCAAAAGTATTTTATATTTTTCAAAAATTTAAAATGTAATAGGGAGAATGTGGGTTATATCGCGCACCTGCATTTAAATGCTTGTAATTAGTTAATATCTATCTGATTATTGAAATTCAAAAAGGTAGATGTGCAGTATTGTCTACACCACCCCATACAGCACCTGGATATATTATACAAAATGAATAACTAATATAATACCCATTATGTATCTTGTTCTATATTCTTATCGTTTTGCCTTAAACTTTTAGTTAATTCTTGATTTTACCAATCTTATTACAACAAATTAATTAATGTAATTGATATGACGCTCCTCCTGAATTTAAATAGAAAGTACATGAAATTTTGAGAATATAATTATCTTGGTATGAAATTAAATGATAAATTGGACATGAATCAACATGTTGATGCAATGTATAAACAAGCTAATTCAAAATTGGGTATTTTATGTAAAATTAGGAGATATATTGATGAAAGAACTGCCGGAAAGATTTACAAGGTTATGATACGACCTCACTTAGAATACATTGACTTTGTTGTAGAGTCAGCGGATATGTATTTAATAGAGAAGGTCCAGAAATTAGAAGAAAGGGCTATCAGGCGCATTGAATATTGTTTTGACTTGTCGGCAAGAAAAGATATTGGAATATTACGTAAGAAGTATAACATTGAATCAATTAGGATTCGGAGGAAAAGGTCTTTATTGAAACATATATATAGGTATTGTCAGCAAACTGAACATTTGGATAACTATCGGCCAAGCATAAACTTAAGAAGTAAAAATAAGGTAAAATTAAAACGAAAATTTACGGTACAATCAAAAGTACAAAAATCCCCCTATTATAGAGGGATTTGTTTATGGGATGATCTTGATGAAAGCCTACAAAAGGAAACAGATATTGTCAAGTTTACACAAAAGGTAAAGGAATTATTCTAATTTGAAAATGTTGGTATGGACTAATGTGAATTGGTGTGAATTGTAAAATAGAAGTTGATGTACAGACTTATATAGATTGCTAAAATGATATTATTGTATATAACTAAATACTGTGTTGATAAGACATGTGAAATGTATTTGATAGGAATATTGATTTTGGTGGTGTAAAAGCTGAAAGGAAGAACTTGTGTAAACAGGATTTTGGCTAAATAAAAAAAATAAATAAATAAAAAAAAAAAATAATTATTTCTTCCTAAGAATAAAATGATTTTTTTCCAATGATATTTCACAATGAAAACATAGCTGTAGGTGGTGTTGTATCGCACATTTACTGTTGTTATATCGCGCAGCTGAGTGCCAATTATACAAAGAAAATTCTTATTATTCTATTTTCATTATTTTTGGACTTAGATTCATGATTTAAAGTATTTTTCGACATCATGGATGTTTCTCTATTTCATTTTCCAAATATATATCAGATATCAATATACGTGTATATAGTGTCCGATTTTAGTCAGTTTTACTATTACTGCTCCTTAAATATAGATGGTGCGAAGTAAATTCTAATAATTTTAATTGATAAAAGGCCAACATTCAGACTAAAACCTCAGATAATTTCAATATAATAAAAAATCATAATGATTGTTGTTGAATTTAATTTCTTTGTAATATAAATGTGGTGAGTAGATGATCCAGGAACTAACGTATCATTTATGTCAGTACAAAGATGCCATTATTTAGATGAATAAAAGAGAAAATTTTCTTATATGTAAAATAATCAGTTAAATAATCATAGAAGGTGCGATACAGGTGCACATGCATTCTAGTGTTAAGATTTTTATTTTGGGACAGAAATGCTACCTCGCTGTGTGGCACATGTGCAATTTGTGTATTCTGTTAGGTACAGCATTTAGAGTTATTTTTATTCAATATATAATATACGAAATATAAAAATTATAATGTTGGGAGTGACGGTTTTTGCGTCTGGTCTTGTAAAATTATGTTATAAATCACCATTAAGAGCAAAAATCTTCAAAAAATGTGAACATTTTTGACACGCTGCTTGCTTCTCGAAAGTAAGGTTTAAGGATAGATAACCTCTCAGGGGCCAATTCAGGGGACGCTCTTTAAATAGGTCTATCTATTCTAATATCTGAAGCATGATTATGATTTTTATACCATTAAATACACGTTTTGTTACCTTATCTACACATATAACTCATATTGTAATGTGTATATATATATATATATATATATATATATATATATGCCTGTATGGACAAGCCATGAATGCAAAAAATGCATTTTCAACTTTTATTTTTTGAACATAGATATCTCATTTAATATTTCATTAAAAGACATGAAATTTTTACAGGATGTAGATAACATTCATAAGGAGGGAAGCGTGTCTCAGAATTTTTATTTAGGTCCTAGTTGTTGTTTTATGAAATCAAGAAAAATATTTTGAAAAAAATAATAAAAAGTTTCCCGTTTTTTGAAATAAAACAAAAACTACAGCCTTGATAAAAAAACATCTGAGACGCTCTTCCCTCTATACGAACGTTATGAACATGCCTTCCAAATTTTGTAATGATATCTTAAGTGGTAACTGAGATATCCGTGTTCAAAAAATAAATGTGAAAAAGTCAGTTCTTTATATATTTTTTCTCGAATTTTAATGTTATAACAGAATACGTTGTATTGAGCTTAAGAGATGTTACTTTATACTTCGTTGATTTTAAGTATTTAATTGTATAGCTCTTAGTCTCGTTTGTATCTTACAGGGATATGTTTGATGTTTCACTAGACTGTGCGATGTTAATAGCATATCATTTACTCACTTGCAACTTGATGATGATTCAATAAAGATAATTAAGATGGGAAAATTAGGGGAGTTCTTCTTAGTTGTTCGTTGTACTGGCTAGCTCTTCATTGTTAATCTGAATAGTTCTTACTTCGAATGTTTGTACCATTCATCAGTGGTAGAGATTCTAATTAAAGGGGTTCATTCCTATACAAAGAACACGCACTTGGCAAGAGGTAATTTTATTATATCCATTGAGACATCCTGTGTGAGAGGTTGTTGTTTCGAATCACTTTTTCAAGTTCGATTTTCGTTTTGGATGACCAACTTCTTTTGTCAAGGTTTGCCATCATGCTTATAGGTTAGTAAGGGGAAAAAAAGGTTAGACAATTCCGACAAAAATGCACCGTCAAATAGATTTGACTTTTGACAAACTTTCTATTCCCCATCTTTTTCAGTGAAGAGAGAAAGATTTTACTATTTGGTCTGCTATTTTTAGTAGGACCGATCTCTAATAAGCATCCAAGCAGGTTGACCCAAACAGCCTCAGCATACCAGACGATTAAATTGGGGATTGAATACACGGCAGTTCAATGGTATGGTATGTGGAAGCTGTGTGACAGGTCCCTGAATCAAAACAATCGTTCACACAAAAACAGCATTTGTTACAAAAATAATTAGAAAGTAGTACTTCCATTGGTTAGATACTTTCCTCCAATGTGCCATGCCTTAGCAGCAGAACAGAACAGGTCGTGTGTCTGCCAAGAAAAAAAAGGCAGGCGACTGGCCAACATTCCGAATACTGATGAAATATAACATCAGAACAAGCAGAACAACGCCTCCATTCAAATCCAATTGCAACAAACCATATTCTCGCAAGTACGGATCCAAACTGTTGCAATATAGATAGCGGAGACCAAGGAGTTGCAAAATCCGTTAATAAATTTCCGTAAAATCTGAGTTTTAACGGATTTTCCACTAAGTAAATCCGCTAAAATAATAGAGAATACAAGATATATTATTTAACTGAATCGATAATTAACGGATTTTCATATAACGGATTATGCAACATTGAGAAAATCCGTTCGTTGTGCTATGATAACGAAGATGAATAACGGACACATTTACCGGAAAGTTATGCACCACCCTCCTGGGGAGGATTGTTGCGAACCACGCATCCCAACCACTTGGATCCAGATCCGCTATTGTGAGAACAATGTGACATTTTCAAGAGCGATGTCTCATGTGAGTTTTTAAAGTATAGTCCATTCAGCCAGGTGACGGTTGAATGGGCGTCTGTCTGCCGGGAGTCACCCCACTTAAGATCACTTAGGCAGCCAGACGTGACGAGGGAGGTCCCCCGGTAGGGGACAAAGACAATGGGCAACTTTGATGAGGGCGTGAGACGGGGAGATGGGGGCCTGGCTACATGCACCTCAACTATCCTGACATGGGGTGCATTTCTAACATGTGGTCGACAAGCAACGCGGAATCCACTAAAATATGCGGACTCCGTTTATGGTTTACGGATTCCACGATTGGAAGGGACTGCATTTCTAATTAGTGGATATGTGAACTTTAGTGGACAATGCATCTCAGCAAGCTATTTTGTGCACTTCACACTACCCTTTACCCCTTTGGAAATAGATAAATAAATAAATAACATGAAAACTAAGCGTTCCTTTTGTGTATTTTTTTTATTCAAAATGTTTCCCCGATGTTTGGTTCAAACTTGGTTGTATATCAATTCTGTTCTGATCAATAGCACAAATGATCAAGGATAAACTTGGATTTTTAACAGGGATATAACTATTGATACCGAAAACAATCGTGGTAAATAAAGAAATGGAAAAAATAGTAACCATAATACTTCAGTGTTTGAATTATCTATGTTCATAGTCCAGCCGAAAATAAACAATTATTTGTATCAAGTCCAAGTCTCACCATTGCGCCCAGAGACCCCATACCGTAAAATCAGGTTTGATTGTCATGTATTCTGCGTACAAACATTATGAAAGCGGCTATTACGTGCTAGCTAAGTACCTGGTATCAAAGTGAATAACCGCTTGTGAAAAGAGTATTGATCTGGTATAAACCTTCCTTATCATCATGTCTGTTTGCTTTTCTGTTCACCATAGAATTCAGGGGCGGATCCAGGGGGGGGGGTCCAGGGGGTCCTGACCCCCCCCCCCCTCTTTTGGTGTGGACTCAAACTTGCCAAAGAGAAAAAATTTCCGCGCGAGTGTGCGCGAATGCACATAAATTAAGTACTTACCCTATATGTGGACCCCCCCCCCCCCCTTTTTTTTTTTTTTTTTTTTTTTTTTTTTTTTTTTTTTTTTTTTTTGAAATCCTTAATCCGCCCCTGGATTTCTATAGAATCTGTGTAGAATCTATACCGCAACGCATATTAAAACGACGGACAATTGTTTACTTACATGATTACAGACATGCCAGTTTCAGGAATTTAAAATAGACCGAAATGATAATTCTTGAAATGTTTTAAATGCACTTAAATGGAGAGGGACCTCTATCTGGATTTATTTTACAACCATGTGCGGGTTCCGATAGCCATCTGTCTGCCGCTAAGAATGACACATTATACACCTTATGGAAGGTCAGGGCTTTCTATAGGCAAAGACTCTTGTCAAAAGTATATATTCAAACTCAAGCTGTTTCACCTTTTACTTTGTGGACATCGATGTCTCAGCATAGACCCCCCATGCACACTCGGGACTCCTGGTGTCAGTAACTATTGAAGTTATTGAACCAAACATTTTGAATGTAAATATTCGTAATGTTCTCTTCTATGGAAACATTTCTCAGCATTTTGATTACATGTTCTTTCTCTGCTCATTTGTTTGATGTTATTGCAATTATTTCCAACATTTAATATAAAATTTCATGAAATGACAACTAATATGATGTCTGCCAATATTATGAGACTTCTCCTTAGATTGATCCAACAAATATACAATTCAAATTAAAAGTGTTATTAATGGTTTTATTAAGTAGTTTTCGCCAGGCTCTCTGGTCCCTGGTTTTTGGACTTTCATAAATGCTAACTTTTACATAGTAATAGTAGTATAACAAGAAGCGGTAGGTGAACGTAGGTACATACAGAAATATAGATTACATTAATAGTGTAGGGACCTGTTTCCATGGAAATCCTGGGGAAATCCAACAATATATGAACGCGATCCATGGGGTCTAAGGGTTAATATTGCAAGGACCTGTTTCTATCGAACGCTGCAAACGACTGAATGGGACATCGTCAACATGTCATCAGTAACTTAAAGATTCAAATAGATGAAAACTTATTACAGTGTCTTCACTGCTCGACTAAAAAAATAAATCTATACATACTCACTTAGTTGATATGACAGCCGTTTGATGAGCAAACGATATCCAGACAGTTGTTATAATTGTATAATCTTATGTCAAGAATAATCCGTTTAATCGTCAAATTGAAACGTGCTTTAAGTCCAACTTGCTGTACAGAAATTAGTTATAAAATGTTAAAACGGAAGTTTGAATGTCTGTTTTTGCCAATCGGTATTTCAGCGAATCTGTATTCTCCTCATATTTGATATCTATCAGCAGATACTTAACTAAATGATCTGTTAAATAATGCAAAGAATATGATATGGATTTATCATTTGCTTGGGCAGCAGCTCCCGCGTGCACATTGGGTATACCATTTGGGTTGAATACATTAAACAATGAGGCTTAGCCGTTTTGATATTACAATTATTTTGAAGTAAAACGACCAAAATAGGCAAACTATTTTTCTGTTCAAACACTACATGTTTAATAGTATTGACCTATCAGATTAAATCAGAAAGCCGTGTTCAGGCAAGGGTTAGACGTTATTAGTCATGCTGTTTAGCTTTCATAATGTTTCCTGGAAAACGGACTGTTGTAATTTTTGACGTTTTTAATATTAATATATGTATGATTTTATCAACAAAATGACCGTGATTCATTTTTTTAAAAGTGACGTTAAAATTGGTAACACTTGTAATTCTATATTGTAATGAAAATTAATCTTGTTGGAATTTTTGGGACTTGAGCAGGCAGCTCATGTTACTCATTACGGACACGATGTATATATATGGCAATATCTGAAGATTTGCTAGATATTTCACAGGATTATTTTCCCACAATAAATAGAATGATGTAAATTTACATGCCTTTCCACTGGCGTACACGAGCTCATGTATACTTATATATACCAGACATGCAGTCGTCACGAATGCCTCAATATTCTTTAAATCAATGTGTAATCGGGTGACCGTAGTGACACGTAGGACAACCTGTCATCAAACGACACCCCCGTCTTACCTACCTTCTACTTTGTGCATGACATTATAATCTACCTGTTCTATAATGACTTAGCAGCGATCGACTTCCACATGTTGGACATATCCGTCAGGCTTATTATACATAATTATAAGAACAACTTCGAGACATCCATTTGCAAATATATAATGCCCGGATGGCATACTGTCTGATCGAACAACCGATGGATTTATATGAGTATTGACTATTAGACTTGATCTGTCTTTAATGCGTGTTATTAGGGGCGGATCCAGAGATTTTCAAATGGGAAGCCCTACCATAAGCATTTCCGCCGGACCTTCCGGGTCCGATAATATTGCATCACAAAATTGATATTTGGAGGGGGGAAAATACCCCCGCGTCCCCCTAACTGCGCCAAGTATCAGTCAATACATGGCAATGACAGGAAAACAATCGAATATCTCTAGATGTTACTTCCTTGAATATTAAAGGTATCACCTTTTAGAGAAACATTTATTTCAGCACCCGTTCCTATAGCCAAAGGATGGACTGTTATGTTATCACGTCCCCTCAAGTACGCATACAGATATGGACGGACGGCTGATGCGGACAACGCTGCCCATACAATATGACGGCTGCCATGACTGGTTGAGTCCGTGGAGCTGTATGACCCCCATGACCCTGTCAGTGCAGCTGTATGACCTCCATGACCCTGTCAGTGCAGCTGTGTGACCCCCATGACCCTGTCAGTGCAGCTGTATGACCCCGAGGACCCTGTCAGTGGAGTTATATAACTCCCATGACCCTGTCAGTGCAGCTGTATGACCCCGAGGACCCTGTCAGTGCAGCTGTATGACCCAATGACCCTGTCAGTGCAGCTGTATGACCTCTAGGACCTTGTCGACGGCGGCCACCACGCGGTCCGTGTACCTGGTGAGCACGGGGTCGGGCCGGTGCTTGGGCAGCAGCTCCTCCGTGCACCGCTTCTTCTCGAACTTCTTGTCGCAGCGGCCCCTGAAGTGGTGCAGGTAGCCGAACTCGGCCCAGGGCTGCACGGCGTTGGCGTGGTAGCGGTCCTCCAGGGTGGACGTCACGCCGTGGAAGTTGACGGTGGCGGCCAGGTCGGTGTTCACCACACACTTGGGCTGGTTGTCGATGGGCTCGGTGCTCTCCACGTACTTGTGAATGTACAGTTTGTCCACCGCCTTGTCCTTCTTGGCGCCGAACTCCTCGAAGTGCCAGGAGGTGAGGAAGAGGTAGCCGGCGACGTCCTGGCGCCGGGCCCTGATGCGGCTGACGGTGGTCTGCAGGGGCTCCTCCCGGACGGGCAGCAGCACCTCGTCCAGGTCGATGAGCAGCAGGTGTTCGTAGGAGGTCCTGAACCTGTAGAGGCAGTCCTGCAGCGCGGCCAGGTAGATCTGCTGGTACACAGCGTAGCGGTCCTGGCCCGATAGGTGGGCGGCCGCCGTGTCCACCCGCTCCAGCACGGCGAAGAGGAACGGGTAGGACACGAGCGTCAGCACGCCCACCTTCTGGTAGTACTCCAGCACGTAGCGCCCGTTCCCCATCACGTCCGTGTGGTACATGATGACGTCAGCGATGCCCGCTGCCCGCAGCGTCTCGAACCACTCGACGAGGCGGCGCACGCTGAGGGCGTTGGTGGCCGGCTTGACGCAGACGCCGAGCGTCCGGCGCGGGCTGAGGCGCCGACCCCTGTCCACGGGCACGTCCTCGAAACGGGCGGAGCCGTCCCGCGACACTAGGGAGACCTTCTCCAGGGACAGGCCTTTGGGCAGGCGGCAAGAGAAGTGGCAGGCGAAGATGGGTCCCCAGTGGGGCCAGTGGGCGTCCACCAGCGTGTGCTCGGCCTTCACCTCCACGAAGGCCTCGTCGTCCCCGTCCGGCGAGTAGCGCCAGCGGCAGAAGAACTCGCCCTTGACGGCGTTCCGCCTCTCGGCCCCGAACAGCCGCACCCGCGTCTGGTTGCCGCGGTCGTCGACGAGAGCCGAGCTGAGCCACAGGTCGATGGGCTTAGAGCCGGTGGAGTGGACCAGGTTCCTCCTGGGCGGGGGTGGGCGGGGCGGGGTGGTGGCGGCGGGCCGGGGCGGCAGGCTGGGGCAGGGCGCGGGCGGCACGTAGATGTCCCTGAGGCCGTGCAGGGCCACGAAGCCGTGCAGACTGACGAAGACGACGAGCACCCCGAACAGCAGACACACGTTCTTGGCCGACGCCACCGTCAGACAAGACAGCGCCTGCAAGGGAGAAGGCAGAGGGACCAGGCATTAGGCACAGTAGGGCACAAAGTAGAGGCAACAAGGGGAGATTCTTTTAGTTCATTCTTTTACCTTTCAGTGACCATGTATATGGTTAGTACAAGAACTTGAACATTCGAATCTGATGCTACAGCTCCTCATCATAATATCCACCTTTTCATCTTTAAACATTGGTGGCCTGCAGTCTCTCTGGTACAAATGCCAATTCCATATGAATACATGACTGTTTTATACTTTATCATAATGATTGTTCAGGCATATATGGTAAATCTTAACAGATTTTCATGCTTCTGAATGTTGGTCTGTAGATGCTTAAAGTGAAAACTAAAGCACTTTTAATTTGATTTGAAGGCCAATTTTAGAAAACATAGTTTATTGAGCACTATTCGTACCTTGGCATAGAAATATGAACAGGATCTTTCTCCAAAACATACATTTAACAATGTTTAGAGAATAGTGAGCAAAAAGAAATGTCAACTGCTAGACCTCAGGAGATATGTTGAAGTGAAAATCTGTATTACGATTAATGAGTAAGCCATTTTGCTATTCTTGGACTATTTTGGTTTTTTCCTCATATAGTAATATTTTGGGTTCCGATACCTCAAAATTGTTATTTCCGGGACAGGGCGGTGACGTAGCCACTTCCATTACCGTGGTTACGCGGATCCGTTGACAGGTTACTATATAAACTCGGAGCGTAACCGTTATTATTCAGTTGCTCCCACACCACCGACCTGTACACATCGTTCTTTTAAAAATTTAGCTTATTGTAATAGGAGGATTAATAAATATTTATCATATTTATATATGTCCAAACTAATCACTGTTGTTACTTGTTATTCCTATTGCTAGCTGATTTAACCATAACGACCTATACCTGGTAAATATATGTATTAGAACAATACATGTAATTAATGGCGTTCCAAAATCATTTCTTTTTCTTTATACTGCATTAAATGATAATATTCTTATTCCATATCTTACACTCAAAATCAAAATTGTGTAGTATTAAGGACAGGATAATTTCCAACTGTTTTGTCAATGTGTACATCTACATAGTTATATAAATGGTATATTAATGAATCCAGTAAGTGAGACGAGGTCCTTCACTAAGAAGACATTTAAACTTCCTGCTAAATTATTCAGAATAGCTCATTTTACATTGGAACTCTGTCAAGGGATTCACTGGATAGTACTGTACAACACTATACTTTTACAGCTGAATTCACGAGGGAAGTTAATATGGTGTATACGAGAACCTATTACATAAGCCTAAAACCTTTGATGAAAATTGTCTATTTTCCAAGTTTGAATAGCATCTTAGTGAACCCATGTTGATAAAATAGTTATATTACTGAAACCTAGGGGAAAGCCCATCTCACCTACCAACTGAACTCAATTCAACTGTCTAGTTGAGGTGGGTTGGGCTCATTCTCAGAGTCTGACTTAGGGCTACGACTGCAGTATTATTGTTTTCGAGGACAGTTGAGTTGATTTGAGTCTAGATCTTGACAAATAGGAGGAAAGATACAACCCTCCGTACGGTTGTAGGTGTTGCATATAGCCCGGGGGCATAGCCTACTTAACTCAACTTTATTTTGAGCATTAGATAGTGTGTCCTGATATCATACAAATAAAAGTGTATTGAAATATCTTTTTTGAATTTACAGATTTATACAGATACAAATTTCCTAGGCCCAATATGAAGATCAGCAGAAAACCTGATTATTTTCGTTCCTCTGACTGGCGGACTTACCATCTCAGGAAGGTGCACACTGCGGTCCTTCGGTCACGGCAAGCGGCCTCCGACGGCCAGTACTGAAAGGGCAACAAGGCAAATCGGTTATTCTCCTGAGTGTTTTAATAGAGTTTGTAGACAGTTATTGTTTTTTTAAAAACTTAGTGGTTTTCTTTCAAGGGCGGATCCAGTGATGAGTTCCAATGGGTCCTGACCGCACCCCCATCCCACCCCCACCCCATTCCCGTTACTCCTAAACTTATTTAATTTGTGTAATATTGTATCTTCTATCGTTTTTCAATCTATACGGAAGATCAATTTGTAAATTGAGTATCGTAATAAAAAACAATAAATAAGGGGGAAATGCTGACCAAGAAAGGACCGAAAAACTTAAAGCTTCAAATGTGTGATGCCCTATAATAAAGGTTGCATGCAATGTTATAATATGTTTCTATGGATATATATCTGAGAATTTTCAAACATTTTGCTTATGACATTTTGTTTTCGTGGTATATTTAAGCACTCAGTGTTGTAATAAGATTCTTTCGATTCTTTATAGGATAAAGTCACATGAACAAAATTGGTCCTTTCTGAACCAGCATACAGTACCTAATAGTACAGGCCTAAATACAACGGAGACGGGAGCATGAATGTCTAATATCATAGTACAGGCTCATTTAATTCAAGTGGCCAAAGTAGTGTAAACATGACCCTGAAATATGCGGTTTAAATGGAGTGTTCATGTTTAGGTAGTTGTCCCTGGTTGGTTGTCTAAAGGGAGGCCGTGAGTCAGTGGCCCTCCCTCCTGTGGTCGGCGAGGTGGGGGCAGGTACCGCTGTCCCCCCGGTAAAGTTGGCACAGCTTAACCACAAGTAGGCAGAACGTGGGGGGTAGGGGGAGGAGGAAACGAACCTTACAAAGACAATCAACCGAAACCGAGTGAGTGTGCCTTGTCCAACACCGTACCAATATTAGGACTGAGGATAAGGTAATGATGCAGTTAGTGTTTTACTAACGAACTGAAAGAAAATAAAAGAAAGAAAGAGACAATAAGCATTTCTCTACATAAGATACATGGAGAATACTGCCAATTTCATATCCATTCATATCTATTGTTCGTTCTGAACGTCGACGGTGTGTGTTTTGGTAATAGCTTTTGTGTATCCCCCCCCCCCCCCCCAAAAAAAAAAAAAACCTTATGTCTTTTACATAATTTTATTGTGAATACCTCTATCTATCATCATTTCCATTATATTGTTCCTTAAATTGAAGATGGCTATCATTGTGAAGTGGTATTGGTGATGGAAATACATTTCAAAGAAATTATAAACTCTGTAGAGCTGTGTATTGCTCCTCTTATAGATACAGAAAGATTAAATCAGAGGAGAATAGAACTGATTGATATTAAACTGCCTTATTTCTCAAAGTAAAAATATACAAGTTACTTATTACGCGAAATTCAAACGTGTGTGTGTGTGTCTGTCTGTGTGTGTGTGTGTATGTGGTGTGTGTGTGTGTGTGTGTGTGTGGCACACTAAGACACTCATACACTCCATGGATGTAATGATGTGTTAAGGCATTTGTTCCTTATCGGAATCATCTTGGAAGATGTAACATTGTCAATACTGCCTGTCGAAATAATCCCAATCCTTATAAGTATAAGGACATATCTATTCGCATTCACACTCGTCATGTTTCTTATAATATTGTTTGTGAACTGCTGTACGGTTAGAGGTGGAAAAGACAGTTGACCACCGTGTCTGTATCCCTAATACCGCTCACGGCCTAGGCCACATATTGACAGTTCAAAACAGCCATATTGAGCACTCTGAGACTATAGACCAACAGGTTATGAGAAAGCGTGACTGTTCATTATTTTTTAGAGGCGAAATGATATTTCGCCTCTGTACTCCAATAATGATATTTTTCAGATGTTTTTTTTCAGATTTTACTTGTCCTGTCCTCCCTTTTTTCTCAGACATATGAACTGTTACAAAGAAATGGATACATCCTGGTGACAGTTCCAGATCTGGGGAAGAATAGTCCATTCCATTTTTTCCCAAAAACATCATATAAAAGTCACATTTTGAAGTTTGAAAATGATGAGAAATTCCATTTTTTGACAAGTCATGGTGCTTTCAAAAACCGCCAGTGCAAATTGGAAAATACCGGCGCCCACCGCCCAGCAACAGCTTAAGTGTATGCGTACTAAAGGTAGGAGATAGTCTTTGGGACTTTGAGGCGCCCGGCAACAGTGACATATGCATTGAACTTGAACTTTTCCCCGCGAGGCTGGAGGCTGGTGCTTTGCGCCAGTGTTAGGCCTAAAGGGCAAATTTTCAACTCGCTATATCTCTGGAAATACATGGAGTTCCGGGCTCATTTTTGAAATATGAACAGACATGGGCAAGATCCCACATGAACATGAGTTATTTAACCAGAAAAACTAATTCTTTGGAAATTACAGGGATGTAATTTTTCAGATTTTAATCTGATTTCAGATTTTCTCACATCCTCACTCAAATAATGATTTTCAAACTGAATTCATTACGTGACGTTTTATGGAATTTTAAAGTTTATTCTAAATTTTCTCTGGGGTTTAAGATTGTTTCATTAAC
Organism: Lepidonotus clava; assembly: GCA_936440205.1. NCBI lineage: Eukaryota > Metazoa > Annelida > Polychaeta > Phyllodocida > Polynoidae > Lepidonotus > Lepidonotus clava. The sequence continues at coordinate 14,891,562 of OW387147.1, forward strand.
CCTGACTTACATCCCTGGGAAAATATGAGGGGGGTTTCCCTGGCAAAGTCACTTATAAGTATATCTCTAGTATTTTATAAAGACAACATTTGATAGACATTTTCACATGGTTTTATTCATACTTAATGACAAATTCCTAGGACTATTTCGCCTCTCATGGAAGCTCCGCTCCAGGACAGACATTATGACTTGTTACATCCATGAGGCATACAAAACACATTATGGGAACTCTAAATTTACTCATGAATGCATGAGGCTGTGGAAGATACTATGAAAATTTCTTTAAAGGCGTCGCAGATCATTATTGGCCAATCTGGCACGATTTAAACATTTAATTCAAAACACATCTAATATCATGAATTAGCGGTTGAGCATCGCTTTGACACAAAACGAGGGTATAGCGACTGGTGACAGGATACGAACAATTTGTTGTTGTATCTCAGCACACTAGAATCAATTATCTTCAGTTTGTACTTATCGGTTACTATATGGGGTTTACGTACCCATTGAGTGACTAAGCTAATCTAGACCGGGTAATTGTGATTTTCATCACAATGACCAGATTCGGTCGAAAAAGACCATGCAGTTATCATGTTCCTTTTCAGCAATTCAACCAGAAATCTATTTTTTTTAAAAGCTTAACCGCTTGTAAAATATCTAAAGGTGAGTGACGTGTCATATTGCGGAAGTTATGATGTATAATTCCTGTATAGAATATGTGTTATTGAAACTGAAATATAGTAAGAGATAGAGAAACAACTTTTGATCCAACCTCATCCTAAATGTTAGGACAGACCCATTTATCTCATGAATGTACATATAATAGCAATGTGATGCACAGACCCCAGTGATGTAGTGATGTAGCAGTCTACGTCATATGAACAACCTGTAGAAGCTGGGAATCCATGACAAACCAGGGACATGCGGACATGTGACCGTTAAAAGACTGATGCAAACATCCTGTATCAAACACATAAGAGCTCTGGCCATCACCCATCATGTCAGTTTTTACAGGTCAGTCATTACCGATTGGTCAGGAACAGTAGAATGTTGAGACAGAAACAATTAATCCAACCACCCAACAGGCTTTGCTGAAATGTCATCACCATGTAGCTGTAAGGACACTAGGCTATCAGGCCCTTGCTCTGTTAGCCATACTCCATACTCCCAAAGCAACAGCAACATCCAGGACAATGTCAACTTAAAGGACAATAACATTCAGGACTAACATTATACATTTGGGACAATTATTGAATATGTGCTTTATGTGTATACCTGCAGGATGCAGCTAAAATTGTGTGAATTTTAAAAAAAACTACATCATACAAATACATAACAACTATCTTATAATTTCTTCTTCATTACCTCATTCTTATAAATACAACTGGAATTCTGTTGAATTAAACAGTTTCCAAACGATTTGCCACTTTTTGATGCCTTTCTGATCAGATCGTTCAATGGGAATGTGATGAACGGCTATTCAGCCAAAATACATAGAGGTTAAAATAATAGAAATAAGGTAATAATGGAAATAGATGTAAAGAACGAATATGTAAAGAACGAATAACGAATATGTAAAGAACGAATAACGAATATGTAAAGAACGAAGAACGAAATAGATGTAAAGAACGAATATGTAAAGAACGAATAACGAAAACGTAATGGAACGAAACCCGGAAATATGTAAACCGGAAGTGAAATGTAAACCGGAAACGGAATATATAAACCGGAAGTGACGTCAATTGTAGGTCACGTGACCGAAGGCAGCCAATCAGGGCTGACCTCTCTAGTATATAAAGGGGCGGTGAGGCCCGAATAAACAGAGTTCTTTAACAGTTCTCCTGGTGTCCAGACGTGTCCTCTTTCCTGAAACAACCACTAAAGATGAGCCGAATAGAGTAATTAAGTCGAAGTTAGGACAAAACAGTCGAAGTCCGAGATAGGTAGTCGAAACATAGGGTAAGGGGCCCGAAGGCCCGAAGAACGAGGAACGAGGGAACGAAGTAGGGCACGAAGGCCCGAAGTAGTACCGGAAACCGAGGCGTAGTATGGTGCGAAGACATGGGGAGCGGAACGAGGGAGCGAAGTCCGCGGGGACGAGGGCGCGGCGTGCTCGGCCCCACGCTACCAAACAATAGGCGACCGTCGGCCCGTCGCCCCCGCGGACCGGAACTCAGGGGTGGACCGCCCCCCCGGCCGACCCGTACCCCTACCATAATTTCCCTCCCCCGCAGTCCTCCGTCGACATCGAGTGCCGATCGATTCGCTCAGCCCCCCCTCGTGCGCGAGGCACGACTCTAGAAACACATCTCGGTTCTTGGCCCGGATTCCCCGTCCGCCCCGAGACCCGAACAACCCCCACGTTCCTCTGTCGTAAGAATCGGCAACCCCGACTTACCAGAGAACGTCACACTGGTGGCAGCGGTGGTGCTGAAATAGGCACATACGGACTTGTGGATCTTGGGTGTTTCATCGGTATTGGATACTCATGGCGACTGCGGCAGTCTTCGAGCAGATGGATTCTGACGTCGCCTTCAAGGAAGGTGGGGAGGAGAAAGGAGGTGCGAAAACCGAGACCAAAGGGGAGGACACGACCATCATGGGTAGGCAGTTTAATTTTATGGGAACGTCCACCCCGACGGATGAGCAGAATGTGCGGGCTCAACAACAACAGACCGGTCAGGAAGGAGCGAGTTTGAAGAAGTTCAGTTTACGACCAGAGAAGTATGACGGTAAACCGGATTTCGAAGGATGGATCAACCAGTTTGAGGAGTACGCAACATTGGGACGCTGGACGGCCGAGGAAAAAGCGGCGATGCTTTTCCTCTCGCTGACGGGAACGGCACGAATGTACTTTGTCGGACTCCCGGACAGGGAACGACTCCGTTACTCGGCGAGGGTGGATGCGTTGCGCCGGAGGTTCGGTCAGGAGAAGGACACGTGTAATGCTCTGCAAGAGTTGGCGGGCTTGAAACGTGTAAAGAACCAGACAGCGAAGGAGTTGGCTGATAATGCCCGGCGACTGGCATCGAGAGCCTACTTCTCCAACGACTACGCTAGCCAGGAAAAAGCAGCATTACATGCGTTCCAGGCTGCAGTTGGGGAAGACCTTCAGCTGAAGTGTGCAGAGAAAGGATGCAAGACACTAGAGGAGGCGGTAGAGGTGGTAGAAATACAGGAACGATACTCACGCCGCCTCCTGCGGGCAGTGAAGCCCGAGGAGGACGCCAATACACAGATCATGGCCTTGAACGGTAAGTTGGAGGAGATGATGAAAGAATTGGCAGAGGAACGGGAAGCTAGAAGACAAGCAACGGCCCGGAGGGAGGCGTTTAAGAAGCGAAAAGAAGATTTAGAGTGTCATCACTGTCACCAGAAGGGCCATTTCGCGAGAGAGTGTTCCCAGCGTCAGGGAAACGGACAGTCGCCGTCGCAGTAAGCGCGGGGCCCCCTTCGGGCGCGGCGAGAGAAGTAGTAGGCATGGGAGAATGTGGACTTTATGTGGCCGGGACGGTGGGAGAGAGTGTCGTCCGTTTTTTGGTTGATACCGGATCTATGATCAGTCTGCTGTCGGAACGCCTCTGGAGAGAGTGGGGACGGAAAAAAGAAGAACTGGATGGATATGAAGGACGTCTCTGCTCGGTAGATGGTAGTCCGTTGCGGTGCTATGGATGCACGAACTTGCCAGTGAAATTGGGAACACGCGTGTTGAAGTGGACGTTCATGGTGGCAGACATCGGTAGAGATGAAGGGATCCTGGGAAACGACTTCGCGGTGAAATACCGGCTGACAGTTAAGCCCCACGCGAGTGCCATCTTCCTGCCCGCCGAGGGGGAGGGAGAGGGGGAACGAATCCCGGGAGTAGAACAGAGAACGGATGGGATTCGGGCAGTTACCGTCGGAGGACAGGTCGTGCGAATCGAGAAAACGACGGAAATACCCCCACTCCAAGTGACCCGAGTAACAGTAGTAGCGAGAATGGACATAAGACAGGGTGGACAGCTGGCTGTCATCACCGGCACTGGATTACCTATGGGACTGGAGGTGATCCCGGGAACGGTGACATTGGGAGAGGAAAATGAAGTTTGGGTGGCCAACCGAGGGACCGAGAGCGCGAAATTGGAAACCGGCGGGGTACTCGGAGAAGCCACCTTCGTACAAGAGGTACGAGGAGTAGGAAATGAAGCAAAAGAACCCCCAGGAGCGCTCGTTGAAATGATAGGGGAGGCTAAGAAAGACCTGACCACGAAGGAGGGCGAAGAGCTGGAGAAAGCCATCATGGCCCGGGAACAAATGTTTGCGACCTCGAAACATGAGCTAGGACGGACAGATTTAGTACAACATCGAATTAAAACGGGGGATCAGATGCCGATCAAGCAGAGGGTCAGACGGTATCCGGCCACCAGGAGAGAGGAAGAACGAGCACTGGTGGAGGATATGTTAAATTTAGGGATTATCCAAGAGAGCGGGAGTGCGTGGAGTAGCCCGACCGTTCTAGTCAAAAAAGAAGGACGGAGGAACGAGGTTCTGTATTGACTACCGAAAACTGAACCAGGCTACGAAAGTGGACGCCTATCCGCTCCCGCGGATAGAGGACAGCCTCAACACTTTGGGAGGAAGCCTATTCTTCTGCAGTCTGGATCTCGCAAGCGGATATTGGCAGGTGGAGATGGCACCGGAGGACCAAGAAAAGACGGCCTTCGTGACTCAAGGAGGATTGTATGAGTTTAAAGTGATGCCATTCGGACTAGTGAACGCCCCAGCCACCTTCGAGAGACTGATGGAAAGAATCCTCAGAGGAATCGTGTGGGAGGAGTGTCTGGTATACTTAGATGACATACTGGTCTTTGGACCAACGTTCAAAGTGACTCTGGAAAGATTGGTACGGGTTCTGGACCGACTGAACGCAGCAGGACTGAAGTTAAAGGCGCGAAAATGTAAGTTGTTCCAGAAGAGGATTCCGTTCTTGGGGCACGTTGTCTCGTTCAACGGGATCGAACCCGACCCCGAAAAGTGTCGGCAAGTAACCGAGTGGCCGGTCCCGCGGGATCTCCACGAGGTACGAGCCTTCGTGGGATTATGTTCGTACTATAGAAGGCATATAAACGGCTTCACGGAGTTGGCTGCCCCCTTGTATGAATTGGCAACGAAGGAGGAACCATTCGTATGGAGCGCGAGACGACAAGAGGCATTTGATGCGATGAAGAAGGCGCTAACGGAGGCCCCGGTGTTGGGATTCCCGGAGGAAGAAGGACAATGGTGGCTTGACACAGACGCCAGTGACGTGGGAACAGGAGCCGTGCTATCACAAGAGCAGAGAGGGGAGGAACGGGTGATAGCTTACACGAGCAAAACCCTGGAGTCAAACGAACGAAAGTATTGCACCACGCGGAAAGAACTGTTGGCGGTGGTGCGAGCTTTGAAGCATTTTCGGTGCTACATCTATGGTCAACGCGTGATAGTCCGGACGGATAACAGCGCGGTTAGTTGGCTGCAGAGAAGTAAGGAACCGATGGGGCAGGCTGCTCGGTGGATTGAGATTATCGACTCGCATGATGTGTCGTTCCAACACCGACCGGGCAGGAAGCATGGGAACGCTGACGCGTTGTCCCGGTATCCGTGCAAACAATGTGGAGAGGAGCACGAGAATACCGAACAAGTGAGAGTAGTGACGCGGGCCCGGGGGTACGAGCCCGGATGGTCCCCGCAGGAGATGAGAGCAGCGCAGAGGAGGGATCGAGATATAGGGCCGATTGTCGCACGGATGGAAAAAGATGCGGACCGGCCAGGTTGGGAGGCCATATCTCCGGAATCCCGGGAAACAAAGATCCTATGGAGGCAATGGGAACGATTAAGCCTCAGGGATGGCGTGCTGCATCGGAAGTACTGGGAACTAGAAGGACATGGTTGGAGGAACCAGTTGGTCGTTCCCCAAGGGGAACGGGCCAAGCTGGTAAGGGAATACCATGGAGGCGCGGCAGGAGCGCATTTAGGAGTCGCCAGGACGACGGCCCTGTTGGAACAAGGGTTTTACTGGCCGGGACTCCGGGAAGACGTGCGGAAGGAATGTCGAGAATGTGATTGCGCGTTGCTGAAAAAGGGAAGAGGAAGACGGGAGCCGCTACATCAGTACATAGTGGGGGAGCCGATGGAACGGCTAGCCATGGATGTTTCGGGCCCGTACCCAGTCACCAAACGAGGAAATAAGTATTGCCTGATGGTGGGATGCTATTTCACCAAATGGTTGGAGTGTTTCCCGATCCCGGATCAAAAGGCAACGACAGTGGCGAACAAACTGGTTGAAGAAGTAGTAGCACGGTACGGCGCGTTTCGGGAACTACACTCGGATCAAGGCACGAATTTCGAATCCGAGGTGGTGGCTCAGGTCTGTGCACTATTCGGGATTCACAAAACAAGAACGACGCCGTACCACCCCAGGAGTGACGGGTACATAGAACGAAGTTTCCGTACTTTGGGGTGTTGTTTGAAAGCCAGCTGCCGAGCGACGGGTCGGGAATGGGACGAGATGGTCCCGCTCGTGATGATGAGTTATAGAGCAACGCCGCAAGCCAGCACGGGAGTGACACCGAACATGATGATGCTGGGCCGACAGACCATGATGCCGCGACAGGCGATATATGGGAGACCTCTAGGACCAGAGGAGGAACCCCGACGGGTAAGCGACTATGTGGAAAGCCTGGAGGAAGGGCTAGTCGCGGCCTATCGGGAGGCCCGGACGGGGCTGAAACGAGCCGCCATCCATCAAAAACACGAGTATGATGGGAAGGTGACTCGGCGGGAATACCACGCCGGAGAACTGGTCTGGGTGCACGATACGGTAGTGGATAGGGACAAGGGAACGAAGTTGCGATTTCCATGGATAGGCCCTGCACTGATCGTCAAGGTGCTTGACCGAGGACGGGTGGTAGTACGGAAGAAACGAGGGAAACCGGGGGGGGTGGTCCATGTGGACCGCCTGGAACCCTACCGAGGACACGCTGCGCCAGCTTGGATGGTAGCTGACCAGCAAGGATACGAGGCTGCACAGTAAATGCTTGGGGTGGGGCGCGCTAGGGCACGTAAGGAAACGGGGTACCCCCTTTTTGTGATGAAGTCGTTTTCGTGTCTCGATTCCGCAGGTGGAAGAGGACCAAGGGAACGACCAAATCGGCGCTACACAGAAAGGCTTTGGCCAAAAAGGACTGATCAACCTGGGGCCATTGAGTCGGGGCGGTGCGTTGACCACTACAGTAGGAGTGCAGGTCGTTAGGCTGTAGAGATTCGCTACCTAGCTGAAGATTGGTTCTCTTGCGGATGTAATATAGGTGGGAAATGCGGGGTTGGAACGAAAAACGGCGTTCGGGAGCCACGACGGCCCGAATGTCTAAAGTAGTCCCACGGAGCCGCTTTCCGGTCAGTTCGGAGGAACCACAGCGTGGAAAAGATGGTTGGATTACAACGGAAGACAGACCCGGTGGCAAGCTGGTGAAGACTTCTGAAGTAATGCCGACTTGGTAATACCGCTTTACAGCGTCCAGGAGACCGGAGGAGAGTAGATGCGGCACTCTCGGGAACGCCGGAGGAACGAACGGACGGCTGTAAAAGGCGAGGCCTGAAACGAGGACGGGCTTTAAAGTAGGTCGTAAAAGGAGTAAAAGAGGACAAAGAGAACGGGGCGGCGGCGAGGAGATAATAACGCCGAGCCCCTGTGTTCTCCGGGAAGTGTGCGGAAGCACTGTGAGGGCCAAGATGAAAAAGGCAAGAAAAGGCGACAAGGGATGAAAGGACCAAGGGCGTCCGGTGGGGCAATAAAAGGCCTAGGAAAAACGCGAGGACGGGCGAAGGGCCGCGAGGTAAAGAAAGCAGGCGAGGCGGTGACCAGCGGCGGGCCCCGGGGACCGGAAAATAGTAGGGGGCGCCACCGTAGAAGTGGATGGTGAGTCTGACGCTAGGGGTCGCTAGTGCAGGCCACGCCCACTTCCGCCTGCGGCGGCTATAAAAGGCAGAGCGCTCGCCGGAGCAGGTCATTCTGGTCAGCCGACCAGGATTCATCGAATCGCAGACGAGCAGACTGAGCTAAGGAGAAGAAAACAAGAAGAAAAGCAGAGAAGCGAGACGAGCAGCATCACCACGAGACAAAAACGGAAACGGCTGACGGGACGAGCTTCAAGATTGGAACGAGCCCCGAAAGCCCGGAAAACAGACACGATGAGCGGACAGTGCTGGGAAGGACATTGTCACGGAAAGGAGTTTAAGCACTTGGCCAAGCATATTAAAGGCCAGCACGATGGATTACGGAAGCAGTACTACATGTGCCCGGTGTGTTCGAGTCGAGCCTATTCGACACACCAGGACTGGAGAAAGCACATGACGGACTCACACGAAGGGAACCTGCAGAGGGGGATGCCGAAGCAAGACCCCCTTCTGAGGCTGGAGTATGCTGCGGCGTTCGCCTTGGACCCGAAAGGACGACCGCCGTACACCAGTTTCGCTACTGGGGATGAAACGGCGGCCCGGGTAGCCAACATGGAACGGGACTACGCGGTGCGCCATCCAGAGGGGTTTCAACCCCCTGAGAGGGCGGTGGATAAGGAGGCACCGGAGAGGCCGCGACGGCAGATCCGCATCCCTTACTACCCGAGGGCGTCAAGAGGATCCGAGGACAGCGACGCCGAGCAGCTGGAGCAGGTAGCAACCGAAGAAGGATCAGAGGCCGACGAGGCCGGCGAGGGAGCCCAAGCAGCCAAAGCGGCAGGGAAGGGACCCCTGGCCGAGGTGGCGGAACGATCGACACCCACGCGTCGTTCCCCTCGGAGGGCCGCGAAAGGAGTACGGAAGGAAGACACCGAGTCGCCGCGAAGCGCAAGCCGGGCCGTGGTCAACCCGAAACCACTCCTGACACCAGACCAAATATCAGGGTTAGTACAGAGCCGAATTAAGAAGTTAAACGCCCAGGGAGAACCACGGGAACCGAGAGGACGAGGACTCCCAGGCAGAGGAAAAGGACGGACATCCACACCCACCCCGAAGCCGGGTTGCTCAGGAATACCACCGGGGGCTGAGGTGGTGGAATTGGTGAGCTCGTCCGACGACCAACGACCGAAAGTCAAAGAAGAAGAAGAGCCGCTCGCTTTCAAGAGGCCCCCGACGCAGGGATGCCCGACGGAGGAGCCGTCGCGAAAGAAGAAGTGGAAAAAGGTCAAGAAAGTCCCGAGAGAATTGGAGGAGGGAACGAGTTCGGACCAGTCGGAGTCAGGCAGGAGTATGTCGGCCCGAAGCGATCGGTCTTTGATTATCGCTGAGTCTAGCAGCACGGGAGAGCTGGGACCATCGCAGCCTGAGACCTCGACAGGAGTCAAACGGACCACGGGACTAGAACCACCTTGTAGCGACGCACAATTTACTATGATGACAGTTCATAAGAAATCGGTGATATACGAATCACGACACCCGAGGTACCCCGGGTATTTAAAGGGAACAATGAACCGGGAGGGATCGTTCAGGGGTTACCACGAGGCGAGATCCGACCGGGAGCTGGAGGACAGCATTCGGGAAGCACAGGGAGGCCGGCTGGTGGAAAGAGAAGCATTGTACCTAGGGAGGTTTCTACGCGAGATGGCAGAAAGGCAGGGACTCAAACCGTCGGGGCGAGTGGAGAAAGTAAAGTATGTTCGGCATGCGGCCAGGCCGGAGGACACGGCGTCGACGGCCTCGACACAGCCGCTGTTCTCTACCCCTACCCCGACGAAAGCAGATTCACCCCTGGAGAAGATGGTATGTAAGCAGCCGATAGTGCCGCCCCCAGGATTGAAACGAATGAGAGACATTACGGTAGCACCAGACACGCCAGAGACACGGGCGGCGGTTGACAACCTGACTCGGGCCAGTTTGGGGAGCTCGTTCTTCGGGTCGCAAGGATCGGAGGAGACCCCGGGACCACCGTCGCCCGAACGTATGGGATCGCCGCCAGGACCGGATACCCCACTCAAGGACGAGGACAAACACGGGCGGGCGCTACAACCGCGGGTTGTGATACACAGATTACAAATACCGGCTGCCCAGTCCATGGACGAGGAGGTGGAAGACTCAGAGGACATGGAGTTGGGGCAGGCCGAGACCAGAGGATACGAGCCGGAGAAACAAGAATTGGACGAGTCGGGAGCGGATTCAGTGTTCGGGTCCATAGGAACGGAGATGCCGACGGCAGGACCATCTAGGGAAACACCGAGACTCAAGTTATTACGGACACAGGCCGTTCACCAGGTCTTACAGGGACACTTTCCGGTGACGGCGCGAGCGGTACGAGACTGGGACGCGGAAAAGGCCATTCGGGTGCAACTGACGTGGCCCCCGAGAGAGGTGCGAGGAATGACGGCCAAGACAAGAGCAATGGCTTCGGCGTCTATGGCGTTCCTGATGGCACTAGAAACGGGCCGCAAGCCAGAGACATTTGAAGAAGCGATGGCGCAGTTCCCGACGGCGGCACTGGGGCCGTTGACCAGGGAGTTCCCGGGGGTCGACCAGCTAGTTAACGAACACAACCGGACCGTCCAATTGGCTCAGACCCTAGTGATGCACAAAAACGAGGATCAACTGGATGACTTGTTGAAGGCGACAAGAGAGGCGGAAAAACAGAGCGGAATGGTGGATCAGCTTCTCGAGCTCCCCGCTAGGGAGGAGAGACTGTTGCTGCCGATCCGGCGCCAAGAAGAAGGGTGAAGTAGATGCTGCTCGGGGTCTTGCATGGAAGAAAAACAGCGCGACGGAACCAGAGGCGGAAGATGGCGCGTCGCGAGTCGGGTGGGGAGGGATTACGGGGCGTTGGCTCCTCACCCATAGTGTCAAACCCCCAGGGAGAGAACCGGGCCGAGGCGGAGGTACCTGAGCCGCACAGGAGGCCGAAGCCTGGATAAAAGACTCTCCTGGAGACTGCTGGACGGGCCCGAAAACTTTACTTAAACTCATCGGGAACGGACTGGCGGGCTCGAACATTCTTATCTTAATTTATTCTTATTAGTTTCTTTATGGAAACCTTCTTGCGGAAGTGAACGAAACCACATGTGTTAGGAGGTGTTGAGTGTAATCAGCGAGCTGGAGGGTCCATGACTGGAATGAACTTACCAAGCCTGCGGGGCGAATACGGGACGGAAGGAGGCGCTAGGAGGAAAAACAAGTTTGTAGATGTTCCTCTTCTTCCCTGGAGCCCGCTGCGTTGGTTGGGACCGAGCAGGTGGAACGGGATCGTCCGGTCGCGGAAATGGATAACGGGCCGGGCGACCCGGGAGCGAGAGTGAAAGTTGGGAGGCGGAATCGAGGAAAGGAAATCAGAAAGGACGGATAGTGTTGTCATTGTAGTCTTTGAGTCGACGGTCGTGCCGGGGTAAATAAGGTACCGGTGGGCCGGCGACTCGCCGCTGGAGGAAAGGCTGGCGCGGGCCAAGACTGAAAACCCTTCTCCCGCGCTGCCTTGAGCGATCTGGAGACGAGGAAGAGACGACCTCTGTCCTCTAGCGGCACTTCTACTTCCTGCAACTTTGTCTTCTTGATTTTGGATGGATCGATCAGAATGTGGATGAACCCGGATTCATGTACCATCATCTTCTGAGTTTCCTTGTCTTCAGCCTCTTACCGCATACGAAGAGCGGCAAAATGGAATTTTTCGACCTGAATGCTGGTTTTGTCGTGCCAGAGTTGATGCAGCGAGTCGTGAAAGGATTGCGGCGAGTCGTAGATGTCTCCCGGAGGACCAAGGCACGAGCAGGGACGATAACTTAGGGGCCCTGGCTCGTGACCGACCGTAATATATAGTAAAAGTAATACATGAACGAGAAACGAAAATTAATAGACTTACTAAAAACTTATATTAATCTCTTACCTGCTGTAACGACAGAGACTCCTTCCATGTCGTATTTCCTGATGTCTTCTTCCCGAGGAACGAAACAAAATAGTCTTTGAAACATATAGGGAAGTAATCTTTGCAATATACAGGGAGGTGGTGCTTGGAACGTCGGCTGCGGATGCCCTGATAGACAAATCAAGAGGTCTGCAAAGAGCGACGAGGAGCGATCCTTCTTGGAGTTCGACATCGGATGAGTTCTTCTCTATATATGCTATTTTATTGTGAATGGGCCCGTTCCGGATCTCAGACGTTGACGTTGGGTGCAGGTCCCAGTTGATGTCGTCCATCTTCACTTTCTGCGGCTTCTTCTTCTCCTTCTCACTAATATCTTCAACTTACCAACTTCGAACCGTCGTACCTAGGAGCAGCCCGGAACGGCTCGGAGCTGTTGTCTCGGCGTTCGTCATAGGCATAGTGTCTCCATGCAATGTGACATGGCACCGTGGACGACTGTGGCCTTACTCCAAAATCAAACCAGACCAGATCTTAAACTTACCTCTATTAACGAACTATTTGTTGGTATTACAGTCTTACGAAAATCGTCTATAAGCACGGTCCTCCGGGAGGACGAAGAGAAAAACTTAGTAAAAAGAGCGAGGCCCGAGAGCCTAGGAAACGAACGAGGGCCCGAGTGCCCGAAACAGGAATCCTCTTCTTAGGAAAATCATCTCATCAGTAGAACGAAGGAGCCTCCCTCTCGCCCCAAAGAGGACTGTCTTCCTGCCGTTGCTTAGGGGGGGGGGGAGGGATGAGAGGCACCGGCTCCTGTCATCAAAAAGAAACTTCATCAAAACTATCTTCTTAATCAGGTCTCCGTTCCGGTTGTTGTCATGCCACTTGGGCCCGGAACGGTGACGGAAATACTTTACTATGGTGGACTCTCTCCGACATCTCTTTCTGAAATCCTGAAATCTTCAAATGTGTCGACGTGGTCGAGGATGGAACATCTTGATGCTGGGTTAACCACGAGGACATGTGTCGTAAAAGTCAAACTTCAGTTCCTGTACGGAAAACGGACACTTCATCGATAATTAATGATTCTAATCTTCTCAGTCTCACCTTCACCCGAACTCCATCTCAAAGCTTCACCGTGACAAGTAGCACGAAACCCGCGACGTCGTCTGCTGAAGCTTCCACTCTAAGCTTTAATGAATGAAGTTAAGTTCCTTTCCACATACAACGCCATCTTCTTCTTTGGGTACCTTGGCCTCTGGCTCGAACATGTTGTCCTTGCCAACCGTGAAAAAGTCACTGGGGGGCTCTGAATGCCGAGGCGACCGAGGGTGCGAAGTCCAAAAAGAACATTCTATCTACAAAAGCTTCAGTCTTTCTTCTTCAACTCATCCTTAAAATCATCATCACCTAAGAGAACGCAGAGAAGAGTAACAGTTACGGAAGAACGAGGGGTCACGACCGACCGGGTAGGAGAATCACGACCGATTCTCTACCCAAAAACAAGGGAGAACGTCTGGACGACGGTAGAATGGACCGAGGGTCGAGAGGACTAAGGGTCACGACCGACCCTGGCCTCTGGGTGGGAGAGTCGCGACCGATTCTCCACCCGAACGAGGGGAGAACGTCTGGACGACGAAAAACGAAGGGAACGGGGGCACTGCGGGTCACGACCGACCCATGGCCCCGGGCAGGAGGACCACGACCGGTCCCTCTGTCCTAATGAGGGTAAAAAAAGGCGAGGAAAAACGCACCGAGGGGCTAAGTAAACAGAGCCCAGAGGAGAGGAGCGGGGGCGACGGGGTCACGACCGATCCCCAGTCCCGGGTGGGAGAGCCACGACCGGCTCGCTCATCCTAAAAGACGAGAAAAACAGGAGGTCCTAAATAGATCAAGGATAAGAGAACTCTGACGAAGATAAAAAGAGACTAAGATATATAAAAACGAATTATATGAACTTTTAAAAACGAAGAGAGAAAAAAACGAAGAAAGAAAAAACGAAGAAAGAAGAGAAATAATAATTAGCCGGATAGGCCCCGGGGGCCCTCCGAAGTAGACCGGGGAGGACAGAGGGTGACACCTCCTCCTCTGCCGATAAGGAGCGTAGGATTGAAATGTTTCTGGTTCTAGAGTATGTTCTGTTGTCGTTGCTGTATGAACTGTGTTGAAATTTTGTATAACGTGTTTTCCCACCTTTCAAGAAGGTGCGGGAGGGTGTGATGAACGGCTATTCAGCCAAAATACATAGAGGTTAAAATAATAGAAATAAGGTAATAATGGAAATAGATGTAAAGAACGAATATGTAAAGAACGAATAACGAATATGTAAAGAACGAATAACGAATATGTAAAGAACGAAGAACGAAATAGATGTAAAGAACGAATATGTAAAGAACGAATAACGAAAACGTAATGGAACGAAACCCGGAAATATGTAAACCGGAAGTGAAATGTAAACCGGAAACGGAATATATAAACCGGAAGTGACGTCAATTGTAGGTCACGTGACCGAAGGCAGCCAATCAGGGCTGACCTCTCTAGTATATAAAGGGGCGGTGAGGCCCGAATAAACAGAGTTCTTTAACAGTTCTCCTGGTGTCCAGACGTGTCCTCTTTCCTGAAACAACCACTAAAGATGAGCCGAATAGAGTAATTAAGTCGAAGTTAGGACAAAACAGTCGAAGTCCGAGATAGGTAGTCGAAACATAGGGTAAGGGGCCCGAAGGCCCGAAGAACGAGGAACGAGGGAACGAAGTAGGGCACGAAGGCCCGAAGTAGTACCGGAAACCGAGGCGTAGTATGGTGCGAAGACATGGGGAGCGGAACGAGGGAGCGAAGTCCGCGGGGACGAGGGCGCGGCGTGCTCGGCCCCACGCTACCAAACAATAGGCGACCGTCGGCCCGTCGCCCCCGCGGACCGGAACTCAGGGGTGGACCGCCCCCCCGGCCGACCCGTACCCCTACCATAATTTCCCTCCCCCGCAGTCCTCCGTCGACATCGAGTGCCGATCGATTCGCTCAGCCCCCCCTCGTGCGCGAGGCACGACTCTAGAAACACATCTCGGTTCTTGGCCCGGATTCCCCGTCCGCCCCGAGACCCGAACAACCCCCACGTTCCTCTGTCGTAAGAATCGGCAACCCCGACTTACCAGAGAACGTCACAGGAACATTAATGTTACATTTGGTGCTAGTTCATGTATTTCAACCAGAATTTAGATTACATTGCTCAATTGCTAAAGTCAAAACGAGTATTAAGCCCAATGATCAGTCACACCAAAGCAAGTATAGCTTCAAACCTTTAATCGATCAGTGCACTACAAACCAACCAAGAGTTACACAGACCACCCAGTGGTGCCTGCCCCTGCCTCACAGTCAGAGTCCTTGCCCGTTCACAGTCCTGGTGGATCGGTTCTTGTCCCCACTAGGAGGAGAAAATGAGGGTCCATAGGTCAGGTGTATTGAGCCTGTTACTTGATGGTTGTGACTGCTGGAGATCATGCAACAGATCTTACAGAGTGAGCTTGGTCTTCCTGACTGAACTGCCTGAACATTTTGATGTTCATTTGTGTCCTTAAAGAGTGACCATATACATGCCTTCCTCAGGTTCTAGCCTTGAACCCTGACTCAGGTGTGGCTCCCCTAACCTTGACATTGAATCACTCTGAGTCAATAGGTAACTTTTTCTGATGTCCTTCACCCAAACTGCCCTGTGACAAACTTACACTATGAGTCAGAGCTTTGTTAAGGGATGGCCAAGGCCATGCCTGGGTGAAGGTCATTCGTTTTAAATTATGTTAGGTATAGGCCTACTAAGGTGAAAGCCATGGAGATAAAGGGTTAGCTTTGGTACTAGAATCAGTTCATGCCTAGAGGCTTAGGTGAACTGCCTGCATCACACATATATTTGTTCATGCCAGTTGCCCTCATATAGGGACTAATCCCGATGCACATACATGCAGTATAGGCTTCGTGGTGTTCATTGAATTGATTCTTCTCACATTTAACACACATTTGTGCGAAATCAGTCGGGCAGATTTCTTTATTGTATCTACGAAGAAACTCATCTTTTATTGACAGATAGTGTACATTAGAAAGTCAAACTTGACCGTAAAAATTCAATGTACTTTGACGTGAGGTGCTTTAAAATGTATGACGACCATTGTTTGTATGCTGTGTTGGTGTCCATGTTGTGCATATTGTAGGAGAAGATGTTAAGGAGTCATACTCTGCTATCGGCGAGAATATCTTCCTGTGTATGAAGATGTTTTGGACCGTCCCCTGCCAGGTGCAGTGTTACCATGGCATATGAATAGCAGCATTCAATGAAAAGCGCTTTTTGCAGAGCGTGTTTGTGTCATTCTGTTTGATGCTTAATCAAACATATACGCATTTTCCCAGTGTGGACCCTCAGACTAGACTTGAAGAGGACACTCCAATTTATGAAACGCCCACACAACAACTGTTTGCGTTTGAATATCAACAGGGAGCTGTTTCGATTCGTAGGAATCCCATGTGTAAAAGCGGATGGGGGGATCCCACAAAACCTCAAACCGCTACTACATTGAGAACTCTTAATGTACCCGATGCCTCTCAAGGTATTTGACTGGTGCTCTCTGTGTGTTAGATGTTCAAAAACAGCGTATCCTGTTGGTATTGAATTGAGAGCGACTTGAATTACATTTTTGTTCTCCTAAACTGTAGTGGCATGGAATGATTGAGTGTTGGGCAACAATAGCGTGTTTTAAATGTTAAAAGTTTTGATCCACCCCCAAGACTGAATATCATTTCTGTTTATGGAGCACCCACAGAAGTTGTACACAGGCAATGACTATTTGTTTCACCCCCGTAACTTACAAATAATAGGGGGAGGACAGTTACAAGTCTAAACTAGGCTCGTTAAACATGTGGGGCTGGGTGTGCCTGTGTGGTTTATCTACCCAGCTAACAAAGACTCGTCTTGTGAACGTCACACACTCGGGATACAGGATGTCAAACACGAGCAGTAAATTGGAGTACCACTCAGGATTCGGTGGACCACATTTCTGGTGTTTCCTCTACCTTTGTAGATTGGTTTTCATATTGGTATTATTTCATGCAAAACTCGTGTATTCAACATTCATAAAATTGCTTAGGATCAAACCAGGGTCCTCTCGCATGCAATTCAACTTAGCTATTGAGGCTTTGACTGGCAAAAGTCCATTTTTTTGTGTCTAACCCACATGGAACCATAATACTTAAGGATAGAGGTATTTACTGCGTGAGATTAATGGTAAACCTTATCAAAATACCGAGATTAGTAAGGGATTCTCACAACACCAGTATCTGATTATTCCAACGCGACTGTGTCCTACTCTGTAATTTGGGGGGCTTTTCAACACACACATATTGATAGCCTTTTTCTATTTAAGACAACTTCACGTTCATTAAATACTTGTTCATTCAGCTTAAAGGGGGAAAGGGGGGTGAGTAATGAAATGGGTTACAATGAGATGTTAAGTTACAAGAGTAAGGACAAAATCATTATCAACACACATGTGAATACTGTGATTTTATATATCCGTGGAAAGACAATATACTACCATTGTGTAGTTGGGGGAGATCATTACAAACAGTCAATGTCAATATCCTACTATTGAGAAAGATATGATACAAAATTGGCTCTGAAATTTTACATTGGTTCTTTATCCTTTGAATTGATGATCGTGGCGTATCCCACAGTTTTACTCCTTTATTACAGGGGCTGTCATAAAATGATAATTGTATAAATATCGAGATTCCATCTTAAAAGACCATTAAAATCTTGACGCCTGGAAGGTCTCTGGGGACGAACATATGAAGCGTTATCTAAAAGGAAACAGAAAATAACTTCCAATCTTCATAGTGAAGAAAAAACTGCTTTGAGTTATCTTGATTAGAAAAGAGTATTTCAAATTATAATGATGCTAAAACAGTTTACTCTTTATTCATTTCTTTCCTCTGCTTTGTTAACGTTGATTATGTATTTTGGATGAATTTAAAGTACGTGGCCTTATCATGATAAGAATCGCAAAGCTCAGCTACTATTTGGAAAAATCACGAGAGTCTTTTAACGTTAGAAAGCTTGATGGTTCATTTACCTTCATCATCAATAAGCCCCACAATGTCACTGCAGAGCAGGAACCTATTGTTAAACTGGTGAATACATTTACTGTTTGCTGGGTATGCTGTCCACATGGTCTCTCATACCCCTTGGATTGGTGGCCTCCTCCAGCCCCCTGAAATTGGTGCCCCCCACCCCCACCCCCTGGGACTGGTGGCCTCCCCCCACCCCCTGGGACTGGTGGCCTCCCCCCACCCCCTGGGACTGGTGGCCTCCCCCCACCCCCTGGGACTGGTGGCCATAGGGACCCGTCTTCTATGGCTGCAAGTAGAAATCTGGAACGTTGCCTTGAAATATTATATGACTGGTGTAGTAAAAATGAATTGACCATAAACACGAAGAAAACAAAGCATATTGTTGTTAACCCAACCACATCTCCTATTGTTCTGTGTGTGTCCCTAGTAGGTGACCTCCTCAAAGAAGTCCATGCCAAAAAATACCTTGGAATGTTAATAGATGATAAATTATCCTTAGAAAGCTTTGTAAAAGAAAAATATAAGAAAGTCAATAATAGGATCTTCCAGTTGGGTGGGTTGTGCAAATGTATAGATTCACTAATTGCCTATCTGATTTACAAACAAACAATTCTCCCGATATGTGACTATGCAGACTTTATGGTTGACAGTGGTCCAAGCGGGATTGTAACCTGGTTTTATTAACTTCATGAGAAGGCTTTAGAAGCCATTGGTTACTGGAAAAATAGAAACATATCAAACTATGGAGTTGCCATCTTATTCAATTTTCCACCTTAGACAACAAGGAGGAATGAACACATTGGATCTATAATGTATCAATTTAGTAAAGGCCAGATTGAATATATTCTAGGCAGCCTAAAATCATCTTAGAAGCCAAAATAAAATCAAGTTTTTAGCCAAGAAAGGGATTAAAAATCCCACACTCTAGGGTATTGAAAATATTGAAAAGGCTCCAATACAATGTCCAGCAGTCAACCACAAAAGTCAAATTTAAGAAATTGATTGATAACATATTATACAGACCTGGCTTTAGAACCTACGTCATCCTTAGTTTCTTACTGGACATCTGACCTATCTGACACTTCCAATCTATGTAATTGCTACCCATGTACCATTATCATCTTCATCATGTGTTCACTATGTCATCAGCTGGAAGACCATGTTATTACATGATGTTCAGAAGAATTCTAAAAAGACTTGGACTGGTGGCCTATTCAGCCCCCTGGGACTGGTGGCCTCCCCCACCCACTAGAACTGGTTGCCTCCCACCAGCCCCTAGAACTGGTGGTCTCGCTCATCATCTGAAACTAGTGGCCTCCCGCTATCGCCTGGGACTGGGCCTAAACCCCTTCCCCTTGGACTAGTACTTTTTGCACCCCTCCTCCTGGGACTGGTGCCCCCCACCCTCTGGGACTGGTGGCTTCCCCTGACCATCTGGGACTGGTGGCCTCTGGCCAACCCATCGGACATGTGGCCTCCCACCAACCCTTGGGACTGGTGGCCTCCCTCCACTTCCTGGGACTGGTGGCCTCCCCCAAGCCCCTGGAACTGGTGGCCTCCACCACCCCATGGAACTGGGGGCTTCCCCCCTACCCACCCCTGGAACTGGTGGCCTCCACCAACCCCTCGGACCGGGGGCTTCCCCCGACCCCTGGGACTAGTACTGTTGGCACCCCTTCCCCCTGGGACTAGTGCACCCCCCACCCCACCCCCTGGGACTGGTGGGCTCCCCCAACCCCTCAGACTGGTGGGCTCCCCCCGGGCTCCCCCAACCCCTCAGACTGGTGGGCTCCCCCAACCCCTCAGACTGGTGGGCTCCCCCAACCCCTCAGACTGGTGGGCTCCCCCAACCCCTCAGACTGGTGGCCTTCCACCACCCCTTGGAACTGGTAGCCTTCCACGAACACCCCTGGAACTGGTGGCCTCCCCTTTACCTGCACCCCACCCCACCCCACCCCACCCCCCGCCTAACCGTGTGACTGATAGCTTCCCACCACCCCCGCATACCAATCACTGTTTACGGCCTCCAGACATGACAAATGACACGCCAAAACGCCCGGAGAATAGGGTTCTCAAGTGTGTTCCCCTCGATGTGCGGTCGTAGACAACAAAGTAGTCTTTCTGTGTGACAATAAATCTCAGAATGTATTACGTATCCCTGACACAGAAGACTCACCTACTCACCTAGTATCATGTTATTCATTGTGCCTACAACCGCGCAGTTCCGATATGATGGAAACTGCGAGGGACTCTTTAGATTTGTGTACATACCTTAGGTGATTAAATTCTTACCCCTATAATTACAGGCCAGTCTAGATAGGTGTTTCCTGTTTTTATGTATAGTTATCGTGTCTTATAATAATGAAATTAGTCGTATGTAATATGTAATATATCTTTTGTAGTATTTTTTATTTAATTTTCCCACTAAATTTAATGCACTTCCAATGTCGGAATTGTTACTATCTTGTGCTTGTACATCAGTTATGCATATACCAGCAAACCGTATGAATTACTTCAGTGTAGAGAGAGGGGAAAAAATCTTTCCTACCTCGAGACATTATAAGGTAGTCTATGGAAAACACGCTCTCAGTCAATATAACATCAATCACAATGTTTTGGCACATTTCCCCTGGTGCAAAGGTGAGGAGGTTTTTATAGCCGGAGTCGTTTGGTGATAAACACGAGGCCACGGACTTACATGGCACGTTTAATTAGAACTACGGTAGTATTTACCACCAGACAGTGTTTTATCAAAACAAGTTTATCAAGAAATGAGTCCCTGAAGCTGGAGGTTTACGCATAATTAGACCAGGTGTTGTGTGGCTGTAACTAGTTCTGTTTACTTCTTCGTCTAAAGGTGTGATTAAATCATCACTTAATATATTCCATATTCATATTGGTTAAGAACTACATGTTGCAACATAAGGCCTGTCGCAATCATAATTATCACCTTCACCGATGCTCAACAACTCTGAAATATATTGGCGCAGAACATTGATGTAAAAAGCTGTTTACTGATTCAATTGATGGCCCCGTTCTGTATCTCCCCAGTCGTTAGTGTGTGGGGGTGTTATGTGAGGTGACTTCCCCGCCCGCCCGGAGAGCAGGGATCGCTCCTGTCGGGGCGCGGTAAGCCGGGTTCACACAGACAGGTAGGTAGTAGACTGAGACTCACCTGGAGGTGGGGCGGACCCTGGAGGCCGGGCGGGGCGGGCCGCCATGGTGGCTGGTGGCGGCAGGAGGACAAGGTAAGGCGGGGGTGTTACCTCCTCGGCCACCCCTCTCCGTCTGCCCGGCCCCAGGTGGGCCACGCTCCTTATAGGTCGGCCATGCAGGCCTAGACTTGGCCACGGCCTATGGGTATCGTATCCCAAATATGTCTGACATCATTTGTAATAAACTATTTCAGGTATTTATTGTGCAATGTTGATATTCTGAGTTCCTTTAAATACGTATGTGAATCCTAAAACGAAGCAGTAAGTACATAACAACAGACCCTCTTTCTGTTTTGTTACTCGTGAAATTCATTATTGCTAGCGAGCTAGCCGAGACTCGGACAAGTCTAGTGCAAAGTCTTGTCAAAGACACATTGGAGAGGTCTGAGTCAACTACTCATTTTTCCTGTGGGTCTCTCAAAAACATGAAAGATGAACAGGCCCCCTTACTTTTAACCTGGTGAGCTGTGCTGGGGGCCGCCATGCCAAATTGCCCGGAGAACACGATAGGCATTCACCCCGAGAACCCCCCCCCCCCCCCCCCCCGGTAGGGCCTGGGGCGCCTGACATGCAATGTGTCCTTAAGGAACGTTAATATTGCGCTGGTAATAATTTGATCGCTTTTTATTCAAATACCTTATGTTCTACTTCTAGAAAACAAAGTGTACAATAAAATAGAGATCACGGAGTGCCCGGAAAGGAGACAGTACTCTTCAGTTTGTGCCTGCCATAACCCAATCCGCTCACGCCCAGAGAAACGTTTAATCACGTTATGTTTCAGGGATGAGATCAAACAGGGAATACGCCACACTTTGCTCAGTGTCCCTTGCAGTGGGTGCTGATTAGTTCACGTACACCAGGAGATGCCATGCAGCTTGGACAAAAATGATGGCTGTGAAGACTTATTTCAAATAACGAGCCTTCACGTGATCGTCTTACATTCCCCTTGAAACGAAAAGCCCGATATGTTTTTAAATACTATACTTTCAAGGAGGCGTTTTTCCCGTTCAGTCGACCCACACAGACAGAAGTGCTGCCCCCTCCCGGCCGGCGCCCTCCTCCTCCCCTCACCCCGCGTGTCGGCGGTTTTCCCTCTTTACCTAGACCCTAAACCCCCTCTTACCCACAGCAATTCCAGTATCAATTGCCGCACTAATGGCTTGGTAATTGATGCCTGTGTCAGGTCACGGATAAGCTTTTCCTGGATAACCAATTACTGAAAATTGATCATTTACCAACAAAACCTGGTTGTGCAATTTATTATAGGACTCTATAAAACTCAAGTGTCAATAAAACCATTAGTTTATCAAAGAAGAATAAGTATGAAAATTGGCCGTATGACGCACTGAGTTAATGTTTTTATCATAAAAACACACAGCTAGGACGTCTTTCTTTATGCTCAGTCTACACCAAGCCCGATCGGCAGGTAAGAGTGTATATATAGACATGGCCATGAGCCTTGTTGTGGAACAATAAATTCTGTTTTAAGAGCCTTAAGTGTTGTACAAAGGAGAATCACAAACATGTGTGTGAAAGCATGGTGGGTCAATAAGGCTGTCCGACGTCCACAGCTAGGCCAGGTTGATGTAGACTTGGTGAACGCGCATAACGGGTATCTGGGTGTGAGAGACTACTCAGGTCTTCAATTTACACAAATTACTTACAGGAGTCATCTGGGAGAGTTTAGGTAAAGCGTCCTTTAAACCAAACTGCTAAACTAATTCTGAGAATCGGTGATAAGGATTTCAAATATGCAAAACTAATGTGTAATGCAATCAGATTTTAAACGAAAACTTGAAAAATGTTTAAATCAGAGATGTAATAAAAGGATAATTATTAATATGGATATAGGGATTGATTCTGCTTTGAAATGTCCTGGCTGAATTAATGATGTTCATATTTCAAAGAGAGGGGTAAGTAAAATCAAAGCTTATACTAAGACTACAATGTCATGTTGAATCATAAGTGAACCACATTTGCTATAACTGCCAATTGCTTGTCTGCCTTGAAAATTAAATTTTAGTTTTTATATCAGACAGTCTACAAGATTGGTTGTCCTGAACAAGTGGGGTGGTTATTTAAATGTTATTGTATGGTAGTATTAATAAACAGAGAGTCTGTCCTTTATTACGTTATTACTCATTTCGCAATGGAAGTATTTATCTTCTTACTGTGTGATAGTTATTGAAACTATGTTATGGGTAGAGTTCTCCTCATCTAGGTGGTTCAAGTCTAAATGAAGACACTCTCTTGCAGAGGAACAATATGCTTTATTGGTATCAAGTCAATAAGGCTTAAGAGTACAACTTTCCTCCTTTCACATGAAAGGTTTCACTAGGAAGCCAATGTTACCGGTTCATCTTGCTCAAGCAATCCTTCTTATTAAGGTTTGGCGTATCTCCCTTACTAACCCTGCTATTGGCAGTACACTCCTATCAACTAACAGATACTCCAGCTAAGAGACCAGCTATTGTATATGTAGAATCCAACTGAGGTTTGGTCGCCAGTGAATGCCACCAACTCCAACATATTCCCACTATGCCTCCAGTTCTCTCTGTATGGGCTCAACTTCAACATAACTCTCTGTCGTTTTTTTTCCTGTTGGTCCTATATAATTATATACACAATCTCCTGCTACCTGTATGTCCTTGCCCCTAGCCGAGCACACCGCGAGTGAATGCCAGTGCTACTTGCGTGCTCACTGAGCAAGGGTTGGTTGTGAGTGTTTCACATGCTCCTAGTTATTGCTCACTTTTAATCTATTAGATCTATTAGCAGTTATGGTTTATTTGTTATTGAGTTTGTGACATAATCTGTTGACCATTATTCCACTTGATTCTTTTTGCAGTCTTCAACTACTATACAGTATTGTAAAATTAATAGGATAACCAAGGATTATTGCTATAAGTTACTTCTACTACCTGGTGAAAAAGCGCCTAACTAAAAATACAATTTTCTGTCTGTGCCCTCTGCCAAGAAACTTCCTAACATTAATTTATTTTGCCATCTCGTACCTGAGGTGTATTAACCTCAGTGCAGTCCACCTAAGGATGAACATCTGTGTATGAGGTCACACAAATAAGTTGGTACTTTTTAACATTCAAAAATCCATTATTCAATATAGGAACTTGTTTCATATTTTTGTCATAACTTTTTCAATTAGGTATATTGATAAAGTACGATGGAACCCGTACCCCAGAAAAGATATATAGCATCAAATGCTCATAACCGTGGTAACAGAAGGGTTTTTTCACCCGCCACCCCAGAAATAAATATTTTGACAGGTGTCCCCTTACAAAATGTAAACATGATGCACGATAACTATAAACTATATAGCTTCAAGGTCTTTGATAGTTGGCAACGTCCGACTTGTGTTCCCCGGTTATTTGAGGAGTGTCAGGATTGCGTGATGCTGAAGTAAGGCCATGTCAGAGATCCCCCGACA
The DNA here is from genome assembly GCA_936440205.1 of Lepidonotus clava. Taxonomy (NCBI): domain Eukaryota; kingdom Metazoa; phylum Annelida; class Polychaeta; order Phyllodocida; family Polynoidae; genus Lepidonotus; species Lepidonotus clava. Next base: position 14,916,187 of record OW387147.1, read on the forward strand.
CCATTCACAGGGGGAACAGGGCACAGGTAATTGGACGTGCCCCCTGCGCCGTGTCATCGACTTTTGTGGCGACTTTTGTGGCGGACAGGTATGTTATGGACACATGGTTGCATGGCTATTCCAAACATACCTCTCTGCCACTCGCCTAGCGGTATCGGTATGCATGTGTGAATATAATTATCTAGGAACACGTAATAGCCCAATAAGTATGCCCAACTTATATATGCGTGAAAATGATGTTATTAATCGGTCAATTTCAAAGTCACTTCTTCCAACTTTGTGATGAGCAGCCAGCCGAGGCTGATGGAGCCCGCACGTGTGTACCTAGAGACCCAACCCTGACATGACACGTGCCCCGCACCCCCGGGGGGTGGACGTGAACATTAGAGAACGGTTAACCTGTGCACGGCCCGCCCAGAGGTGGAGGACCTGGTGGTGAAACCGGTTAGATATAGACTGCTGCCATCCCGACAACAGTCCTTACCGAGATGGTCACTTTTTGTCGGCCCCTTTTTGTGCACGTCAAGTCGGCCTCGATGCTGCCTCACAATACACAGCTCCTATTGCCTTGTTGACTTGTCTTTTCTTTAATCGGCGAACTTATTTTTACCATTTGTACACACACACACACACACACTTTTTTGGGCCTGTAACAGTCTCTGTAATAGGACGCCCGTGGGCCCATACGTTTTTGATGAATTCTCTGGAATTAATGTGGATAACTATCTCTGCCTAGCAGTGATTACCAGCTGATTGTCCCCTCACCTCTGTCCCATGTGGACCTTATATCTATGGCTAATTTAAGTTGGCCTTCATCTCACCATTGGGTGGAGTAAGAAGGCCCCTGCTTGCCTACTGTTTCTACCTACAGTTCCTTTTTTGCAAACAGATTGAGTTGAGTAATGATACTAGCCGTAGCGCACGGTACTCTCATAACAGGACGACTTGACATACAAGTTCCCAGTACATGGGGAATAACGGGGATGAGTATTCTTATTTGAAAAGGACAATTATGACCCTAGAATATTCAAAAGTGGCGCCGCTTTTTCACCGCTTTCGTTTATGTATTTTCGGTCGAGTTTTACATTAAAAACGGAAATCGTCTTTTGGATATACACAATGTATTCGATCCCCTAGCTGTATAGTGAACGTCAAATGCAAAAAGTGAAACACCAAGGTGGCGCATTTAGGAACTATTTTTTTGAGGCGCGTCTCTATTGAATTGCTTTTATGATGATGAAATGAACTGTATTCCTTTGACGTTAAGATTTATACGCAACTAGCCATTACAGGCATACCATATGGCTGTTCTATATACCGGTAATTCATAGTTTATCATTACCGGTAGTATCTTCCTGTCACCTCGGGTCTAATGTCTAAAAATGTGCTTATATATTTTTGTCATTTCCACTTATCCCACATACCCATATTACAAGACAACGACGACAGTAGATACGCACATACCTACCTTACTGCTGGCGGCAGGAGCTCGTGTGGCTTGGCGCCTGGCCTTCCTGCCCTGGAGGACTGCCGGGAGGGGCCGTCAACTCCCCGGGGAGGGAGGCGTCAGCCGCCACGACCTGCCGCCCCGCCCTGGAGCAGGTCCAACTCCCGGAGCCAGCGTCGCTGGGCCGTGACGGAGTGGGGCCCGGTCTCACCCTAAGGACCCCCCCCCCCCCCCCGAGGGGGGTCAGGGGTGACCTGAGGCCCGGGGACAGGTGTCGTCAAGGTACAGCCAGGTGGCCAGGTCAGGGGTCAGAGGTTACTAATCCTCAGGTGTCTCTGGAGGGGCTCCTTTGCCTCACGAGGTCCGGGGTGGGTTGGTGCTGGGAGTACCAGAGAACTCCTGGGACTCTGCATCCTGACGTCTGATCCCAACCTAGAGGGAGCCCAGACTGAGAACTGCCAACACTCACCACCAGGGCTTTGTAGAAGGACAGATCAGGCCTACCGTTAGGAGATGAGCTGTCCAACTTTCCCCATGATGAACTGGGGAAAATGGATGACCACTGGTTTTAAAAGGAGAGTCAATGGATATCCTATTTATAGTGTAGTCTATATCTATAAAGGGTATCAAGAAATGTAGGCTGTGTCACCTCAATAGTCCCACCAGGTTAGGTGGCAGAGCTTTGGACGAATGTGTGAGGGGTCCTCAGTTGCCCTCATGTTTGACAATGCTTTCTTTTGTGCAATAATATGTTTCTTTTCTTTGTAGGGATTAGTCTTTTTTGAATGTATTTTAAAATTTTGATTATGGGTATCTATTTTGCAGCGTTCTTACCTTGACCTGGTAGCTTAACAAACTTTGAGACAAAAAGCCAGGCCAGTGATAATGATCTCTTTAGGAGTCAGCTGACCTATCAGATCCATGTTTTCATCGCCCATGAACGTACCTACAGGACCAGTAACGAGCCATGGCGGGGAAGGGTGTCACCTGAATTCAGGACAACGTCGACGTAGATACATCAAGCAGTACTTAGATGTAAAATTTTCTTCTTTTAGAGATATTTTAGTTTGTGTTGAAGTTTCTGTCCGTCTATCAGGGCAGGGCTGGCCGACACCTACCGCTTGGTCAGGTGCGGGGTGTGTAGCTCACACAATGGTTGGGGGTGTAGAGGCACACACAGATAAAGCCAAACCTGTGATAGGAACGTGTACAAAACCTCTTTCAAACAGACAGAACCACACCTGTGATTAAGGACGTGTGTACAGACCCACATACAGACAGAACCACACACGTGTGTACAGACCCACCTACAGACAGACAAAACCAAACCTGTGATTAAGGACATGTGTACAGACCTACATACAGTCAGGAAGAACCACACCTGTGATTAAGGAGTGAGTGAGTGAGTGTTGGGTATTTTACGCTGTACCGACAGCAAGGGTCATTTTCATGGCGAACCTGTGATTAAGGACGTGTGTACAGGGCCTGACGGCTCGTAACTTTGTAGGTTGATTAAGTGATGATTAAGCACATGTAGTCATAGAAACATTCTAAACTTGATTAAATCATTCAAATCCCACGTCTCGTATGCCCTAATTACCCTTTATCACCTCCTAATTTAACTACCTGAGTTAGATTAAATATTTGGTCCTTAATCATGATTACAGTGATCGTGATTAAGGTTAGGCCAATGAAAATGCTTGTTTCAAATGCTCTAGGGGCCATTACGAGTCGTATATTTTTAATCATAATTAAGTACTAATTACGATTATGTAATCAAATTTAAGTATGGACGTTTGATGTAATTTCAATCAATGCGAGCCGTCTGGCCCTGACCTACATACAGACAGACAGAACCAGACCAGTGATTATGGACGTGTGTACAGACCCACATACAGACAGACAAAACCAGACCAGTGATTAAGGACGTGTGTACAGACCCACATACAGACAGAACCACACCTGTGATTAAGGATGTGTGTACAGACCAACAGACAGACAGAACCAGACCTGAGATTAAGGACTTGTGTACAGACCCACCTACAGACAGACAAAACCAGACCAGTGATTAAGGACGTGTGTACAGACCCACATACAGACAGACAAAACCAGACCTGTGATTAAGGACTTGTGTACAGACCCACCTACAGACAGAACCACACCTGTGATTAAGGATGTGTGTACAGACCAACAGACAGACAGAACCAGACCTGAGATTAAGGATGTGTGTACAGACCCACATACAGACAGACAGAACCACACCTGTGATTAAGGACGTGTGAACAGACCCACCTACAGCCAGACAGAACCAGACCTGAGATTATGGACGTGTGTACAGACCCACCTACAGACAGATCCACACATGAGATTAAGGACGTGTGTACAGACCCACATACAGACAGATCCAGACCTGTGATTAAGGACGTGTGTACAGACCCACCTACAGACAGACAGAACCAGACCTGTGATTAAGGACCTGTGTACAGACCCACCTACAGACAGACAGAACCAGACCTGTGATTAAGGACCTGTGTACAGACCCACCTACAGACAGAGAGAACCAGACCTGTGATTAAGGACCTGTGTACAGACCCACCTACAGACAGACAAAACCAGACCTGTGATTAAGGACCTGTGTACAGACCCACCTACAGACAGACAGAACCAGACCTGTGATTAAGGACCTGTGTACAGACCCACCTACAGACAGATCCTGTGAGCTGAGTTCAGGCACTAGTGAACCGGAACCCTTGGTGTGTTTGGTAGGGACAGGAACTGTAAACACTATTAACATGTACCACATGTCATTTGAAGACGATACAATACATGTTTTTATCATAGTTGGTGCACTGGTATGTTGCTCTTTAACTAACAACAAAGTTACAATATGTATGCAATGCCTTGGCATGTGGTTCAGTAGCCTTTTCCCAAACTCTTCTTAGAATACTTAATTGTAATTCTCTCATAGATACCGGAAAATGTTTCCCATATCATACCAAGCGCTTTTCAAAATGTTAGATCCGCCACAAAACTAGTATTATGGTAATTTAAGCGTAATCCTACCTTAAGCTTATAGCTTTAAAGTTGAGATTAACCTCTTGGTCATGTCAGCTGCAGCAGTCGGTGTCCATATCGGTAGTGCTGTCGCTAAATCCGAAAAAAACCTCGATATGGTCCTTCAAATTCAATAATGGATCGACAGATTCGGTTGATTTGACTCCCGTACACCGTGCTAAATTGGAGGGTCCACAGTCCGGAGTTGGCAGACCGCGATGGGAAAACAGCATAATGGGAATTTCATGCTCGATCGACCGGGCAAAGTATAGGGATAGCGTGTTTAGGTGCCAAGAAGGATCCGATAGGTTTTAGCCCCATGGCAATATAATTCCCATGGTAGTAATCATTGCTGTTTTGCTAAGGAGAGCATGGTGTGTGTGTGTGTGTGTGTGTGTGTGTGTGTGTGTGTGTGTGTGCGTGTGTGCGTGTGTGTGTGTGTGTGTGTGTGTGCGTGTGTGTGTGTGTGTGTGATTGCTAACTCAACCAAATGATAGAGCCGTTACATATGGAGGACACCAACACTTGCACGTGCAGAGTTTAAAACGGATACATCAGATCCCTCTCGGAACCACTCGTCTGTCTGCAAAACTCCCTTTGGTATTGTGTGCACCATTCACCATGTACTGGTTGGGTGTGTGGCGTCGTCTTGGAGATCATGAGATGTACACGTGACGTGCGAGGCCGTATACTCAGACTTTGGTTGTGTTGATATTTATGTTGATACGCCTAGAACCCTGAACTCATTGGAGAGTATCCAACTAGGTTGAACATCACACTTGGAGGACGCTGTGGAATTCTTAAATCTTGTAATTAAGACAAGTGCGCATGACAAATATCTTGTTAAAGATAAATCTATACCTTTTTATTTTAGCATGCCAATTCTGACTACATCTAAAACAATAAATATACTATTAGTGCACTTACATACTACTACTTTTGACAACATTTAAGATAGTGATATATTATGTGTGAACGTCGACAAACACTGCTTTTTTGTTTTGTTTTAGTCTTTTTTTCTTTTTGTTTAACCGCAGAACACCGATTGATATGCTTCATTTGGACACCAGTGCGGTAATATTGAATATGATAACACTTTGTTGGATTTCTAGATTATGCTTAGTAGAGCTAGAGATGGGCCAATTCAGTCACGGAGATGCAAAGGAAGAGCTACAGTTCTTTTTGTCACAAAGTACTTACTTGTCTACTCCTTAGTACAAAGGTTAGGGGCTATTAACACTGGGTATGACGTAACATATATTAATAATTATGTGAAAACCAGCAAACCGTCACTTGCATGTATGAAGATAATGTATATATTATGTTGTACTGACGCAGGTGGCCAGTCCATATTTGTTAGGCACCATAGCGTGAGCGTTAGTAAGCGCACGTGCTAGCCATGTTTCACTTTGTCAATAGTGAAATGGGGGAGGAGTCATGGTGTGACGTACCATACTAAAAGAGCGTGTTTTGCTCTCAGTCAGTCAGAGTTCGCTGAAACGCTGTGTGAGTAACCATCCTGGAAAGGTTGGACCTTTAAGCTGAGTCTTGGTTCTGGATAGAGGCAGAATGATTGTGTAGAGCGCGGGAGCGTTGACTGAATGTGTTTGAGGGGATTCCTACCTCGGGACTGATCATGGTCAATCGAGTTCTTGTCACGGAACGTCAATACACAGGATAATAAACAAACAATATCCTTTCACACGAGTGTTCACGTCTTACATGATGTCGGAACTATGATTATGTTTTGGACGACAGCAGTCGAACGAGGAGGAGACTGCGTTTGGAGCTAGCTATAATTAAACACGACTAATTACGTACACAACACATAACAGATTATTAACTCCCTATAGTTCAATGTATACAAGGTCTCTGGAGGACGGAATTCGTAGGAGCCTATATATATATATATATATTTATAATTATTATTTGTCAAACCATACTCACTACATTGATCTTCTGTATAGGTAAATTAGGAACAACATCAATTCACAAAATCATTCAATGCAAACAATAAATATATATATATATGTATATATATTATATGGAAAGGCACCTATAGTCATGTTTGATGTAGGTGTTTTGGGGACATTAAAATGGATCTGTTTAGTACAAGCAAGGCGTGTGACCCACGGGATGCTGGTCAGCCCATCACTGACCACACCAGTAGCCAGGAAGTTTAGCAGGCAAAACCCAGTGACAATCCTCTCTTTTCCACGTTCCTTGAGTCGATGGTGGTTCAATAGTCTTTAAAAACGAAGTACATATTTAGATAATCAGTCGTTAATAATGCAATCGATATCAACAAATAACTATTTGAAACCTACAATTTGCTAATTTTGGTTCTCTGATTAGATTGGAAAAGGTTATATCTGATATAGGGGTATCTTTTTAAAACAGTGTCGAGATGTAAGATACACCTGGCAGTAATGATTAATGATAATTATGATCTGTTGTTTTAGGACAACCACCTTTGGGACAAGTACCCCCAAGACAACTACATAGGGGGCAACTTACATCTTGGACCAATGCATTCTAGGACAATTGGTCCTAGGAAAACTAACCCTGAGACAATCATCTCTGGAACAACTTACAATTTCCCTGATAAAGAGAGCAACTACGGCTCTAAATAAGACAATTACCACTCTCGGGAAATTACCCCTCTGATAGTACAAAAACAGCATAACTATAGCTCTGCAGGGCAAGAAAGGACTGAATAACTTGAAATATCTGGTCCTTCTACCGGTCTTAAAAACGTAGCACTATTAATAACATTCTGATAAAAAATAAAAGTGGTATATTTAGATTCAGTATATTTTTTTCTATCATTCAATACCAAAATTGTTTATCAAGCACAAGTATTTTAATAAAGAAATGGGAGTAGAATCTGACAAAGACGACACAAGTTTTCAAAATATGAGCATCCTCCCATGTGACATTGCTAATGAATATATTAATCAATGGGAACAAAGGAAAAAAATATAAAATACATTCAGATGATAAATGGCCACAAATGACATGCAAAATATGTTTAGAAAATCAAAAAAGTCATCAATCATGTACTCCCCCAACCAGTAAACTTATGTGATTGATATAAAAAACTTGCTACAAATCTTTGGAAAGTAGAACTCAAAATAGGACTGAAAAACAAAACCAGCCCTTTCTTGCCCTGCAGACCTATACCAAAATAAGAGGACACTTACTCTCACAGGTAGGACAATTACCCCAATGGTGGCACAATCACTCTTATTGCTATAAGAGTGAGCTAGATTGGAAACCTTGATGACAAAAAGCATTTTTCACTCAATTTTGTTGTGATCATTTAATTTTCAGGTCAACGATCTAACATCAAGCCAAACACGTTAAGATATGAATAAGTGCTCGGCCCCACGCTACCAAACAATAGGCGACCGTCGGCCCGTCGCCCCCGCGGACCGGAACTCAGGGGTGGACCGCCCGGTCGGGGTGAATGCTGGTCTGGGAGATAGAGCGAGACGAACCCCGGCCGACCCGTACCCCTACCATAATTTCCCTCCCCCGCAGTCCTCCGTTGACATCGAGTGCCGATTCCCGATCGATTCGCTCAGCCCCCCCTCGTGCGCGAGGCACGACTCTAGAAACACATCTCGGTTCTTGGCCCGGATTCCCCGTCCGCCCCGAGACCCGAACAACCCCCACGTTCCTCTGTTGTAAGAATCGGCAACCCCGACTTACCAGAGAACGTCACAATATACATATATATAGTAAAGGTAAGCAGAAAAGGTAAGTGGAATTTGATATAGTACAAAATTAACAAAGATACAATATTTAATCAAAGACATTAAAGTGTTCCAATACACATGATTTAGAATGGTTGGAGCATTGATCATAAATAAAGCCAGTTATACAAGTACCACTACTCAAGCCTAAACTAAACTCTCTATCCGTCCATCAAAATAAGTATACCAATTTTATTATTGATTATAAAGGTAATTGGAAGTACTTAGCTTGTCCTACACAGAGAGATAGCTGTCCTACATAGTGCTTCTCCAGCCTGACTCACAATGTCTAACCCTTGATTGCCATGACAAGCAATTAATTGAAAAACTTGGAAATCATTTTGTAAATTAAATATATGAAGCCACTGTGTTTAAGCAGTACTTAATGGGTCAAAATAAGATTGTTTTTGTCTATTTCACTAAACAGCTTCGTGTAGACTGGGTCGGAGTACATGACATACTTTGTCCAACCCTTGTCCAACCCAAAGGTTATGCCCAACTGGGATGGGTATATTGTCCTAGAAGGATAATTGTCTTATCTAAATAGATATTTGTCTAAACTCAAATGGTTAACTGTCTTCTCAGATGGTTGCCCCATAGGGGTTGTTGTTGTCCTTTGGGTAATTGTCTTGGGTGTAGTTGTTCCCAGGGGAGTTATCCCCATGGTAGTTTTCCCAAGGGTAGATGTCCAAGGGGTATTTATACTGCTACCTGTTCGGTTCCTCCACAAGAAGAAAACAGTGTACATATAAGTGTGAACCACCTGCATGTATTTTGTTACTACGATCCTAAAGTCACTTATCTTGAATCATTCGTTTTTTAACGACTATAGAATTACTCAACAATTAACAGGAAGGGTGTCCTCCAGATAAGATGACTCACACTGGGTCCTATTGTCACCGTGGCCCTCTAGAATGGGGATAGGTTGTCAAAAGCTGGAACTGGAACTAGGTACCTCGGCCGCCATCTGGTGTGTAAACGTGACTTCATGGATTCCCCTCAGGTCTCACGGAACTAAATGTGGCGCCATCTGTAGTGTCATATACCTTTCTGTCCCGAGGTGAAGGGGATGCCAGTCTCTGAGTGGCTGATAATGGGATAAGATAAAATGATAATGCAGAATTAGAATTCACATGATACCCCCTACTATTTCTGAGTTATTTAATAAAAAAAGATCCATGATATGGGGTGTTTGGTAAATGTCAGTGGGGTTTTAAAATGGGCGCTGTGCTCCATGAATTTGGTCGCTGCAAAACTGCTAAAATGAGGGTAGGTCAACATCTGGGACTGTTGCGAAAAATTTTCACGGTCAACCTACCCTCAAATTTTGATATTTCGTCTCCCAAAGAGGTCTCAATAGGTTACTGAGTGGCTTTAAGGTGTTGCAATGTTTGGGATATTTTTTTTTTCAAGATATGCTATATTAAACTATACAGGAAAACATTTGGTTCCGTGAGACCCTCAGTCAGGAAATTAAGGGGGAAACCCCTTGAGCAATGCGACTGAAATTTCGATTGAATAAGGTATTGTTTGCAACCAGTATCTGACAGTGTTATTTCATTTCCAAGTGACATAATGTTGATATTATTCAGATCACATTCCTTAATGGGAATGCTATTCCATCTAGTTCCCTTAATTAGCAGTTGTATTCCCCAAATTCTGATTGCTTAAATGATGATATTAGACCAAAGTTTTAGTTAATCCGTTCAATGGGTTATCCCCCTCCTTTCGTGTCCTTAAACAACTGCTCTACAGACCTTGGGGAAAACTGCTAAACGTAGGCCTACAACTATGTGGCCTTAAAGGCTTTCCTCAATTTAATTGCATGGATATGGACGTGGGTTCTTTTGGGACAATCATACTATGCATTCGTTTGATAGATTAGTTTTCTTGAGGTTTTGGAAACTGTTTCCAATTCGGGGTACATTAACAAAGTAACCTTGCACTATTTTACAATGTTTTTAGGGTTATTATCAATATAGACATACACGATATGTTAGCCCAACTCTCTGAAGTACTGGCGGATCCAGCATTTTGAAAGGAGGGCGCGCTTTTGGAAAAACATTTCCTTAATTGATTTCGGGCCAAGCTTTGTAATCAAAAAATGTTGCTACTTCTAATTCATTTGTAGGGACTGACTTTGGAACTCCTGCCATTTAGCATTCATATTGAATATATGTTCTATCTAAATGAGTTAATAAAAGGAAAATGAAAAGAAGAACATTGAAAGGTATAGCCATGTATGCTGACGAGACTTTATTCATGAATGCACATAAATTTGGTCCATATAGATGTCATAGAAGGTGTTGATTAAATGGCTACTTGGTCTCAGTTTGAAAACGTCAAATCTGAGTAGCAGATCTATAATGACACGATTGTTCGAAGATGTGACGTCTACCTCAAGTTACAAAAATGATGTTGCTAAAATTAAAGCTGTTCAAATATATAGAATACTGTGTCTTTGTAATGAATTGATTTATAATAAAGAAAATAGTGCTTTTGAAATTTGTTGTATCATTTCCATTAACATCACAGCGCTCATCTACAACTACTGTATGAACACGATCATAAACATAGAGCATTCAACAATTCTTAATACACATTCCTAAACATTTAAGAGTTATGTAACAAAGGTGTACGTTTGGTAAAATTAATATTTCATTGTAGTGAGCATTATGATTATTATGAAAACATTTCAATGTACAGTTCTATCTATTGTGTAAGTTGTTGACCAATATTAATCTGTGTGTTCATCTGATAAGATTCACACCTAATATAGATTTAAGACGAGAAGTATGTATTCAAGCCACAAAAAATGGAAATACAATTGTGGTCTGTGCGTTTCCATGCGAGATAAGCATTAGATGCAAATGTCACTCAAACTCGAAATTAATACGATCTTCGCTTTATTACTATCTCCTTTATGATTAGTTTGGAAGCTTGGCAATTCCTCAAAACTCTACTGCTATGTGCAGGCTAACACTAGCGAATTTTATAACGTGCAGGTTATCATTTTATACAAACCGGGATAGGATTTCCAGGAATATATGTTTTCAAACGCTTTATGAAGAAGCCCGATAAGAACACGATTTTGTTTAAGCTCTCTCTTGAAAAGTGGTCCCATTTTCGACACGATATACTTAGCACCAAACATCCCATATTTGGACCATACCTTTGAAAGCTATAGAGCGTGCAAAAACACTTGTCACTAACACATTCTCTAAACTTTGGCAGGGCCAACTTTTAGAATTATATAGAAGGATCACAGTCATAATCTCACAGTCACCTTGGTCTAAATATCTCCATATATCATTATATATAAATCACGTCCATTTATCTATTCATCTAATTCATTATATTATTACTTAGTTTACTTTTGTTATCAGATGGTTTAAGATGTGCCTAGCAAAGAAAAGTGTTCACATCTTTGACCCAAATACTAAACACGTTGTCAATCAATATTAATAGTCTGAACCAATTTGTCATCCTGCACAATAATATTGTGCACAAATATGATATGGTTATTATGATGTATTTGCATAAAAGATAAGTTTATACATTTGCCAATACCGTACAATTTCAGTTCATCAAAAGGAAAAGTATTGTATACAACATTTGTTTCTATGATTAAAAAGGGCTTTTATGAACATGTAGGGAATTCCCTTGCGGAAACAATAAAGATGATATACTATACATAAATGCTGAAACAATAGGGTGCCGTTCACATAAGCCACACTCGTGGTTTACCGCCGAGAGTCGGGTAGTCGGTAGAATATGGAGTAGAGCATCATTCGTAGCCTGCTCCATAGGGAGGTGGGCGGGTCGGAGCAGCCCGAGCTGCACACCCACCTCGCCCTGGAGGAGGGCTCCAGGAGGCACCGACACCGGTCACACTGAGACCCCGTGCCCTGTGCCCAGGGCCACTCGGCGCCCACCAGGTAGGCCTGCCCCTTGTACACACACACCTGGTCGGGGCTGGGGCCGGCCGGGCCTGGAGCCCGCGCCGGACACCTCTGGTTAGAGCCACAGACGACCTGGCCATCAATACCGCAGTCACACTTATTACAGGGGTCACCTCTCTTCTGGAACTCGTCCCCTATGTGGTACTCCCGGCCCTCGTAGGTGCACTTGACGGAGTGGCAGAAGTTCTCGGAGCAGCTGATCTGGCCCTCGGCCATACACTCACAGGTGTTGCAGCCATCCAGGGCGGGCACCACGTCTCCCTCCTGGAGCAGGGTGTCGTTGTAGTGGCACCGCGGGCAGGTGTCCGTGCAGTCCACGATGCCAGAGACTTTGCACTCACAGATGTGGCAGTGCCTGCCCCCAGCCGGGAACACCTCGCCGACGGCCCTCTGACGGCCCCGGTACTCGCAGGTGGGCGCAGGGTTCCTGATAGGCGGGGGGCTCGGGGCGCCGCCTCCTCCAGGGCTGCAGGAGGTGGTGTTGGTGCAGGTGACCCGACCCCCCACGAGGCACGTGCAGTTGGTACACCCGTCGGCCACCACGTCCCCAGCACGCAGCTCACGCCCCCTGTAGGCACACGTCAGAACCAGCGGCTGCTGCTCACATTCAGCTGAAAGAAACAGAAGTTTTTCTTTTGAGGAAAAAAGTGACCATTGGTTTGTTTTCTTCGTCATATTTCCGAACAATTGGTTGTTACCTTTATCCCTGACCCGCCACCCTCTGTACTAAGTACCATCCATTTGACACGGTGTTTGTTTTAGTAAAGGGAGTGACTATAGTAGTAAAGCATGAAGGCTAAATTCCACTATGCGGATTTGTTTGCGGCACCATGATAAAACGCAAGCACGCTGCCGCTAATTTCCTTGCGGTAGGGTGTCTCAAGGTGGAATATGGGTACTTGCAGCCCCTACTTGCAGCCCCTACTTGCAGCACCTGCTATTTCATATATGTTTTCTATGGACTGCTTGTGGTCGGGGATACCAACATGTTGGTATCAGCACCGTACACAAATTGTTTGTCGCAACCATAGAATAATAAGTCTTAATAGTGACCACAAATGCACCCTACCGCAAAGTGGAATATAGCCTTAAAGCAACAACTTATAATGTGTCATATCATATATATATATATATATATATATATATATATATGTGATTCATTAGAGTGTCCCTTTGTGCAATAGTACAGGCTTAATACAGGGCCTAATACAGCATTGTAGCGTACATTGCAGAACTTGATTTGGAAATGACTGATGGATTAGACTTCAGGATCATATCATTCATATGAAGCCTGCATGGAGAGTTTCTATCAAGTGTACTGATGAGTGTAGCTATTTGATTACTTGTATTGGACTATGGATACGGCATTATGACTATATCATGCAATGAGAACGTAATACATTTGTAATCCTCTTACAAGCGAGTTGCTCTGTCATCCTTAAAAGCCGAACTACTTTGAGGAACAATTAGAAGACGGGAGTGACAGAATCTCCATCCTTAATGAAACGGCTATATACGGCTATAGATACTATAAAGCAACAATCTTAGCCCACACAAAAAGTTAACATCTTCGAATATTGAATACACTCTTAATTGTTGACCTCATTGTCAAAATGCTCCAGTATACACTCTAAGTTGTACTCTACAAGTTACCTAACTCAACGGCTTCTGACTAGGAATTTCTAGTTTCCCTAATGATGGGCCTCGAAGTGATTTTAGGGGATTTGGTACCAAAATTATAGCTACTAACAAAACAGGCTACTTTATCTACATAATTAAATATTCTGTACTACTACACAGTGCAGAAAAAGGTCAATAGGCAGTATTCTCATTCATGATACCAATAAACGAGCACCAAGTCGTTCAAACACAATTTCATATTTTCTTGTCAAATGCAATTTCATTGTTGGCCGAAGAGTAGATTAAAGATGGTTGATGTTTCAATTTGGTTTAATTACGTTGACTATATATGCCCTACTAATGTGAGTCATAGAGTTTGTAAGGAAGGTTTTTTCTGGATAGAAGAGGCAGTGAATTCGAAGCCCTCCGCAGGGCGAACAGAACTCACCGTTCTCGGGGCAGGCCCAGCGCCCGCCCGGCCCGCACTCACACATGCCGCACGCCGGGAACAGCGAGAACCGACGACCTTCGCGGAACCGCATGTCGCCGAACGTGCACCGCGACTCGGCTACAAGGAACAGGAAAGAAGCATGATTAGTACTTTACACATTTGGGTAGGACATGATCCTTAATGTCCCCCCATATTACCTTACTGCGACACTGCTCCAGTGTTAATGGTGTCCTGCACTATGGCTGTTGTACATTTGAATTTGTGAGCCTGACTGTAAGTTATGTAACACTTGTAGCAATTTGGTATGACCTACGCAGATAAATCAAGTCACATTTTGTTGTTAAAAAATCAATTTTTATTTCGCGCTTTCATTACGGAAACTTAACGAAGATTTTAAGAAAACGTTTAAGTGTGAATGTGTTTTCTGATATGTAAGTCATTCGTGTGTAACCAACACTGATATCTCATAGCAGTATCATCATATAATTGTCATTTCCTCAGCCCCTAAGTGGTCACAGTTCGCTGCCCTGTGCTTGGTCCCGCTAAGGGGAGTTTCGAGCCACCCCCACCTTATATGGGTTTGTTTGTCTGCAGTTCCACTAACCGTGACGACAGACCAGGGTCTGGAAACGAGTCCATTGGATCTGGGGTTGCCTCCGAGGGGGCGACACTGAGGCCATGGTTTTCGATGGCGGGCTGACTGGGAGATTCAGAGTCTGGTGGGAGGTTCTAGAATTATGTATGCAATGAATATGTTATCCAATCTGACTCATACTATATATAATTATGTAACTACAAACCGGACTCGCACTGATTCTCTTTTTCGAAGATTTGCAATGAGCCATATTATACTGTAGTGAATTAATGCGATCCTGTATATATTTTTCAAATTTATACGTGTAATAACACTGAAACCAAGGGAAACCTTGATGATTATTACTAATAAAAACCTTTAAAAACAATGTGGGATCTAGCAGTCATGATTATGGCATATATGTATATTCCCATTGCCTGCACGACCCGGCCACTTCCCGGCTACAGGCCCGCCACCAACACGGAAAGTGGGCAAAACGTGACGACGTGCTGGCCACCCCCCCCCCCCTCCCTCCTCTGTTGTGACGTCCCCCCTTAATGTAACTTCATATCTAGGCTGGTGTGGTATTTTGGGGGTTTTTTTGTAAGGGGATATTTCTGTCTGTGGATCTGTGAATTCCGACATGACACAGATCACGGTCAGAGTGGATTCATGATGCGCTTCCCTTGGGCAGAGGTGCGTCCTGACAAACGTAGACTCGGGACAGACGAGAATAGCTCGGGGGGTTGGATGATGTACAGTCAGAGAACCCCATACAGTAGTCTGATAGTTTATAGTTAAAAGTAAGTACAACATTATGTGATGTTACACCTAGTCCACTTTAATGGTATCAACCCCCTGAGCTATTCTCGTCCGCTTCCAGTCCCCGTTTTTCGATGTCCATCCAGTGAAATTTAGCAGAAATAAGATTTGAAATTATGATTGATGTAGTCATCATTTCAGATCTTCACGGTATATTTTATCTCTGTGGTGATTAAGATGGATTGTCTTTGAAAGATTTCTCTAAATGGTTTTTTACACTTGTCTGTAATGTAACAAAGTTAATTATTTTAACACTATATGAATATCATTCTTTTCCATCCCGAGTTCTATATTTAGGACTGACACTCAATTCTGAAACTAAAATATTTTATCAAAAGCACCTAGTTACATAGCTGAACAGGCACGCAAAGGTATATACCAATCATATTCAAAGTGCAAGAAAGCAATTGGCACAAAACCCTAAGGAACAGCTATCAAACACTTTGACTCCCAAATTAAACCAATTTTAGAGTATGGATGTCAACTAGGCCTATAGGGTGCCCAAGCCAATGACCCACTGGAGTCCATACATCGGCAATATCTAAAAACAACTCTTGGTGTGCGTATCTTTCAGAAAGAGAGACTCACAAAATCCTCATAACAAACTCAGGACCTATAACCTCTTTAAAACAGGTCATTCTGAGGAGAGCTACCTGAGAGCTATACATATACCCAAACTACGAAAATCACTTTCTAGATTCCGACTAAGCTCTCATTTACTTGAAATAGAAACTGGCAGGCACAGGAATATTCCTCTTGAAGAAAGGCTATGCTCACTCTGTAATACAGGTGATATTGGTGATCAAAAACATCTCCTGATGAATTGCAATGCACACAAAGGAGACAGGTTACACCTCTTTGATATAATAGCTTCCATATTTCCACACTTCTCATCCCTGAATGAACAGAGCAGATTCACTTTCATCCTAAAGTGTGAGGGTGTAAAAGTCATGCAGACCCTTTGTAAAATCATAACCAGTGCTTTAAAAAGACACAGCACAAGAACCACTTTAAATTTATTATTGTTGATGTCGCCACTGTAAATATATGTTATTGTTGATTTAGACACTGTAAATATGTTGTTTATGTAACCACTGAAAATGCATGTAAACTGAACCAGGAGTATGTAAAATGACATATAAGTCAAACTTGACTTCTTGACTGTCAATAAAAGATCTACAACTACAATAATATAGTCGAAGTTTTATTACATTTCTCTGTATGGATATTTAATTGACATAAGACGTTTTAAGATAGTAGCATCTCTAAAGGCATCACCTATTTTACCTATCACATCTTTCATTTTATCAAACAGTACTTGTACTTAATCTGTAGATAATGTTATCTAAACGCATCATAGCATGTCAAACCACCATCCTAACATGGGTTTAGGGATCTGAAACGAAAGGGACGCGTTGACCTGAGGCCGGGCAGCGGGAGGGCAGGTGACTCTGGCTTACACTACTACTGAGGGTACCGCAGGGCAGGTGACCCCAGCCATACGCTACCACTGGGGGCAGGGGTGGCGGCAGGTTAAGTGACCCTATGCTTATACATGTACTACCACTGGGGGCAGGGGCAAGGGGCAGGGCGGGTGACCCTAGCCTTATTCTACCACTGGGCAGGAACTATGGAGGTTAACTTTACTGTTGGTCATAGGGAAGTATTTAAGCATTATGTTTTCTGTTATTATGCATTTATATTAGCTAGTCTTAATCGAAGTCTTCTCTCCATCTGGACAACAGGCCATCTCAAGATGTAGTTCTCTATCAAGAGATGACAGAACACTGTGAAGGATGTAGTTTTTTAGAGTCCAAACCATGTTATATGTCACTGAGCTCCCATTGACAATTGCCAGTCCAAGAGGCATAGTCCACTCCGCCCTCACATCCAACACTCCTAGTCTCTCTACCTGCCAGTTCTCTGAAACTCCTTAACAGAAACCCACTCTCTGCGGCCTGTCTCTAACTGAGGTGTTACTCAATTACTAGCTTGCTGTACTCTGAGTGCTGTGCACCATGAGCTGTGTTTTTATGCCAGTCCCATGACCTTGCCTCCACCCTTCCAGCACCTTTCAGGAAGAGTTACATTCTTAGCCCTAATTTTCTCTTGAGACATAATGCTAAATTATCTATGGACTGACACCACGTCAGTACAAGAAGTAAGGGGCAGGGCGGGTGACCCTGACCATATGCTATCACTGGGGGCAGTGGGTAGGCTGCAGGGCAGGTGACCCTGGTAGTACATTTCCACAGGTGGTAAGCAGCTGTAAAGCTAGATCTGCTTTACATAATTATCCCCATACAACTACACCTAGCGAACTTGGAATCCCCGCTTTAAAAAAACGTGTATGTGTAGGTAGATCTTAAGTCAAACAGCCGTATATCTAAATTTGACGGTGGGGGATTTTGCCTGAATAATCAGTTACATTTTCCCGCCAATTGAGGCAGAATCAATCCGATTACACACAGTTAGATAAGGCATATTTTATGATCTAGTACATGAAACGTTAAAACACAATTTAACCCAGCAGATATCTGCATCACTTCAGGTCATTTTCAGAAATACAACTTGGTTTCGCCGGTCAGCTCTGACTAAATCAGGGACGGATCCAGAGATTTAGGATTTTATGCGCCCCATCGAAGGGCTAGAATTTTACATTAACACATTGGGTAAAAGTAACACCAAAACTGTGACGAAAGTAAACCTGTATGCCAATTGAATTTGGTCCATCTGTGCATGCCCGTGTGTCACTTTGACATAATGTGTACTATTTGTTTTAAACCTTAAAAGCTAGACCATAATATTATGTTAGATGCTGGATTGGAGAAGTACATGGACAAATAACAGAAACATTTCTACCTTCTTTTTCATAGATTCAAGACGTAATATTCAATAAAACCCGCTTCCTACAATATAGTTAACGCATAGCGATTGTAAGCACAACCTCTCTGTCACTACCGTACAGAAAAGAAAAGCAATTCCAATTGCGTTTGATTAATGTGCGCAGACCCTTTTTAAAACGGATATACTTTTTGCCCTCAGGCCTGGGCCCGGTCTGTTCATTTACGACCTTCTTCAAACATTTCATGTAAAGGAAATTTATGTATGTCAGGGGGCCGCACTTGTAAGAAGTGTTACTCAATCCTTTTATAGATTCTAACCGGTTTCCTTTTACAATCTACTTGTATTATTTGTTAGCCGTCTGTCCGGCTGATCCTAATACCTTTTCCTGGACTCCTAATAAACTGTGTCGTTGCCTTACCTTGCTGTATCAACAGACCCAGGAGCAGGAGGCAGACCCAGCGTGTGGCAGTGGTCGTAGTGGGATTAACGGTGGCTGTATTAGCGGCCATGGCGTCCCGTGTTTACCCCGGTAAGGTGACAGTCAGTAGTGGTGTCCCCAGCCGTCCTCGGCAGACTCCCTCCGGCACACTACTTATAAGACATACCAGCCATTCCGGGGCCGGCCGTGGGCGGCCATATCAGAGCGGGGCGGGGGTGGTCCCAGGCCTATTTGTGGGGGCAGTACGCGTGACACTACCACCCCCTGCCCGTTACTCACCCACCACACCCACCCCTCACCCCACCCCTCTACCCTACCCCTCATCCCCCACTGCGGAAGCGCTGCACTCAAATGCTTTCCTTTCGCAGGCAATGTGTGCATTCCTGTGCGCTACCGTCACAGCCTGGCACCGGGCTGCACGTTATTTGTGAGAGATATAATGCAAGTATACCAAAAAGTAAAAGAAAAAACTTCAAGTTGCGCCTGAGGTGAATCGGTCACTGTCCTTGAGATCATAGTTGATATTATGAAACGCACCTTGTGGTCGCGTTTAGTCGGGAACCGAGGTATAGCAATTGGTTGTTTTCTTCGTTCTTTCTTTTTTTGTTTCTGAAAGAAAAATTATACATATTATGTATATATAACAAATATATATATGAAGAAAACCTCATACATCTTATTTGATATACCATTATTTATCTCATAGTTACTTTTTGTTGTTAAATTAGCGCTGTTATTTTTCAGAGAGATCGCGAGATTGGTCCTTTTTAAAGGTGTTAGGCACAGTCATCTTTGCTACCAATACACCTTGGGCCCAAACAGAGGATGTTCACCTCTAAGCCTTCTAAAAAATGAACAAAAATGGAATAAACAATGACTCTCTATGTGAACATTCGTCAGTCTTTATTTATTGTATTTTATGGAAAGTAAAGACCAACCATAACAACTATTTTATACTTAAGGTAAGCCAATCTAGGCAAACAATGTCACGGCTGAAGAAGCAATGTTTGCTTTTATGAACAAAAAGGAACAAGTTTGTATATAATATTTCCTTTGATAGGCATACTAAAACGTGATTTAAATGTGGACACCCTCTCTATATTAGACCGTAACATTCGAATCTGGAGTTGTATAAGCGTACGTTTTATCGCAAGTCTCTTATTAAAAATGGGTGTGAGGGCAGATGATGTACAGAGCACGTCCAACTGTCTACAGTTTGCTGAAGGTTGTGAACAAAACGTAATCTCCACAAGTCATCGTTCGGGAGGCAGTGTCTCCAGGAGGGTGGTTATCCTGCTCATTCTCTGTAATTACCTTTTGACTGCTGCCTGCAGTATCTTCCTGTTTTTACATTTATCATCTAAGTGATTTATACAGAGCTGTCTTTAGTCGAGGATTCAGACTTTGCATCACATTAGTGCATAGAGTGCTAGTGTTTGTTTTTCAAACCTTTTCTTTTTCCATAAGGCCTATTTACCAAGATGATGCTCCCCAAAACGATATACCAAGATAATACATTAAAAACAATCGGAATAAACACTTACAAATGAATATCTATACTCAAATAACCCATTGCAGCCGCTGCATCAGACTTCTTTTTCTAAGTTATTCATCTTTTACTGCAGCTTTCCCATAACAACGTACATTAACAGTACTATAACAGCGGCGGATTTTGAATGGCACCCCCCTTCTCTTAGCAAGCCCCCACCTTTTCAAAAAGCTGTATCCGCCACTGTATAGTGCTCTTAATCGGATAAAAGTCTTTCATTTTCCTTCATATTTATTGGCCATTTTATTTATTTTTTTTAGGATTTTTCCAAAAACCTCACTTAGCACATGGATGTATAGTAGGTATAGTAATTGGACGTAGTTGGCCATGAATAATCAGGGCAGTTACCGATCGGGTAGAAGGTAGTCACGGTGGTAGTTGGGAAGTTTGCTTGGACAGTTTTGGAGAAGTAAGGGGGTAATATATGAAGATCTAGCTTAGAGGATTGAAGAAGGGGGTCTATGAGAATTTATTCGAATAATGATTTCACATTCGTGTGTCAGACTAAAGACTCATCTTCCGTTTTCTCACTTCATGTCTAATTATTTATAAGTTCATTTATCTGACTTAAATATTAATGATGAACACTTAAAGATTAGGTTATGCAATCTGTCATGACTTCTCTATTTAAACCCCATCCTACATTGCATGGGTAAATCGCAGGGTTGGACAAGGGTTGGACAAAATAACTACACTGTAAAAATGGCGTTTAGAATTTAAACATGTTAAGGGGCTAAACATGTTTAGAATATAAACACAAGTAGTCTCATGCATTTAAAAGCTAAACACTTGTAATTCCTAAACATGTATGGATTAGATGTGTTAGAATATAAACACGTAAAATTGCAGGTGTTTGAAACCTAAACACTTTCTACTCCTAAACTTGTATTGGATTTACCATGGGTGTAGTTAAACTGTACTCCACCAGGTGACACTGTATGCCAATGCTCTGTAGTTCTTAGAGATTTCTTCTAAATGTTGATATAAATTCATTATATAAATAAAAGGTACTGTAGAATGTTTAAGAAATGTATATGTAGTACATTAGTAGTATTTTGAGTTTAAGGAAAATTATCATGTTCAAGGCTTTGAAGATGTACTTTGTTTAGACACCTTTTCCATATGCAGACAGACATAGGGAGTAGGGTATGGGTCTAAAAGTTCATGGGACCCCCTAGAGGTAGCTAAGCCCTACCTCAGTTCAGAGGTAAATTCTGCATTTCTACATGCATGAAATTGAAAGAGGTTTAACTCTAGGCTTGAATTTTACCTCTTTGTCAGGCAGACGCAGTTCCAGATGTTCCTGTATTTTATGCACCTGCAGGCTAATTTTGGCAAATTTTGTTGACAAAAAAATGGGAAAACCAATAGAAATAATGCAGCTTATGGCAATATAAAAATATGTAATGAAAATATTTTGTAACTAATTTCAGAAATTGAAGTACATACAATAACAAAAAGAAAGGGTACCTAATTCTACCTCTTTATTATCTCAAACAAAGGAAAATGTCATAAATGTCTAATTATGATATGTTAAAGGCTTAAAACAGGAAATGGGTTTGTCAACATATTTCCAACAATGCACCTTGATTTAGCCTGCAGGTAGGCCAAAATACAAGAGACCAGAGAACTGCGTCTGGGAGAATTGTAGGTACATAACATTCCTGAATAATATCAGCGAAAATTAGCAAAGAAATTGGCTTTATTGACTTAAATGCCATATAGTCTAAATACTTTGAAGCTAAAAATTATCTCCTAAACATAAATCAAATCCTAAGCATTTAGACTACAAACACATTGAAGACCTAAACACTTCAAGGTAAACACCTTAACATCACAACTTTTTAAACACCAATAATTTAAACATGTTTAGGGAAATAAAGTGTTCCAAAACTGGATGCGGCAAAGTGTTTAGGAAAGTGTTTAGGTTCTAAACACTTGTTTTAACAGTGTATTTAAGTCGCCCTGGTTTTCTAGAGTTAGGGTTACTGAAAGAAGCAAGAGTTACATTTTCCTTTATCTTTGAGTACTGCTAGAACATTATGATTTCTTAAATCTTATCAATTAACTAATTTACAGGTTTGTAAGCCAATCAAAATGCTTTATTTCAAGGCAATATAGGGTTGGAAATTATAGGTAGGGGTAACAGCCTTTAACATTGGTTCCTATGGGAAAAGGGTAAATACATAAGGCTGCATTTTACAAATTTAAAGCCAGGTTTCCACCAAACGATTTGACTTTAGTGCAGGGTCACGACAAAAGTTAAAGTGATCCTCAGCAAATGGTCGGGTGTAAAAATCTTTTGTAAATGAAATATTTGTTGTTTCCACTGAACGACGATATTTGGACGATTCTGGGACATTGTGGACGACTATTTCCACAGACATGAGGTAGAAAACATGAGGAACAATGCATTTAATTGCTTATAATTGCCCTTGGAAGAAATCGTTGGCATTTGTCGTCCAGAAATATTAAACAGGTTAGATATTTGGTCGTTGGTGAATCTTTCACTTTAATCTTGAGCAAATGTCGTTTGCAGTCTTTAACAAAAGTCTTAACCAACGATTTTGTGTTTCCACTGAACGATTTTCTGAACGACCATCAACGATTTCCTAATCCTTTCAAGTCTTAGGCTGTCTTGAGGAGAATGTCGTTCGGTGGAAACAGGCCTTTACAAGCAATCTGTCTAACAAATTAATTTGGTTAGTTTTGTAATATGAAACTGTCTTCAGGGAAAAGGTACAGGGGGAATCTTGAAAGTATTTCAAACTTTATTCTTATTGCTGGCTATGAATAAGGGTAGTTATCCTACCGTTACCTATGGGAATAATTGTTCTCGAGGATAATTCTATCCTACCCTATGGATATTATTGACCTCCTACTCAATGGATATTATTGACCTGCTTGATTTTGGTTCTAGCTGTTATAAAACGTGTCCTTTGGGTATTCTTTTCAGAATCTTATTGGCTATATTGGCGATAAATAATTCCACAGTTCGCAGCTAAACGAGTTTTCACATTAGGAAACTATTCCCCACAGATACCTGAAAGGGAATAGGGCGTACAAACTGGCATTCCACGTCCCCTGGAAACTCCCAAGAGGATGTTTTCTATCAAGACACTGTGCACAGAGAAGCATACTGTCTACCATCGTGACCCCATGTGGTGATGCCGCGGTAGGAGTGTTTCCTTCAGAATGACGGGCTTTCTGGCTCCATTGCCACATCCTTGTCAGTTGTTAGCGCTCCTACCTACAGTGAATTCCATACACCACCTTTACCAGTCCAATGGGCCAGCGTAGCTAAAGTGGTCTGAAGTTTATGTTTTACATGAACATTTAACTGTAAAAGTTTTTTGTTTATTGTATTTCACACCAGAAAAGAATTTGTGTCTGAAAATAGATAGATAGGTATGAGTAGACATGTCTGAGAACAAGCTATAATTTGTGTGTCCGTTAAGCTTTACACGGACATTAAACCTCCTCGTGTCTAAATGGTGGAGTCAAGTAGTGGAACTTTTTCTTTAGACAAAAAGTTGCTTTTAACTACACAAACGTTTGCTTCGCTGAGCGATAGTAATCGCATGTCAACTTTTCCGCCCTAACGTACACAGTCAAAACGAGCATTTAAATGAGCAGAAACACAAATCACGTGAATACGAGGACGACCTCGGAGATCCCAGGAGACTGTGGGGGAATGGTCTAGGCCCTATACCTTAATGTAGATACTGTGTACATGGGTATCCTGTCAAGGTTTGGTCGAATGAGCTCCAATTAAACACAGGGTCTGTTGTCTGCCCTTTAAATTGATGGAGCAATGAGGTTTGGAAGCGTGCTTTTCCGAGGAACTCGTATCATGGATTATGACCATGCATGTTTCATGCACTTTCCTTGAAATACTCCACAATTCTGGTATTTCTGAATGCACATTTAGAACACCTCCATAGTCAAAGAATGGCAAGATCATGGTTTTGTAGATTAACAAAAACCCTTAATTTTCTTTTTATAAATCTCCCGTTCTTGCACAGAAGATAAAGTGTATGGGACATGTTTTGTGTTACTGTTGAAGTGTTGCATTCAGATGGACCCTTAAGTACTTGTATGATGATATACTACCTGGATTTTATCTCCATTCCGAACTCTGTTTATGTCTTTAGCTCTCTTGATATAATGCTTATTGCCACCCTTATTGAGCTTATTGCTACCCTAAAGACACTGAGCTACAAACGCCTAGCATATAAAACCCTTCTTCCTTTCGTTTAATTAACACAACGTTCCAATTTCTTTAATTCGACGTTGAGTAGCTGAAAATCATGTATTCCGAGAAAAACACTTTGACTTTGTGGTATCCATCCTTTATGTGGAGGATATTCTGAATGAAAAAAGATTTTTATCGATCACATGTAGATGAAAAGGGTGACAGGTCTTTTCCCCCCCAGACCTTTGCCCCCCGGACCTTTGCCCCCCTGGACTTTTGCCCCCCAGGACTTTTGCCCCCCGGTCTTTTGTCCCCTGGTCTTTTGCCCCCCCGGTCTTTTGCCCCCCGGTCTTTTGCCCCCCATACTGGTTTGAGGTTCCGTTGAACATTTGTTCTGTCTGGTTCGAGAAAGGATCAATTGATCTTTTGCTTTAAATCACAATTCTAAGACAAATTTGAACCTTTCAGAGACTGCCCCCCCCCCCCCCCCCCCCAAGTGACTAGGACATATTTGCCCTATACATCCATCCTTTTTTTATATACATCCAGATTTGGTTTTTGCAAATATATACATTGGTTCCAACATTGTTTCGTAATACTCATTTACTATCTTCAATGGTTTCATCTTTTGGACAATAGTGTAAAAGCATATAATTATGTATTATTATAATAGTCATCTCATGCATTAAAACTTCAAGAAATCTACATTGCACAGACAATGCAGTTGTTCCTCATCCCTCTTTTTTAATAATTTCACCATTAATTAAATAATTTTCTACAATTTTTAATCCTCTAAACTGTAGTTGTTGTAGTTGATAAATCAATATTTTTTCCCACTATCCACTAAGATATCAAGATAATCAAAAAATGGTAAAACCATCTGCTAGTATACAAGTAGAGCCGCTTCTTCAGTAAGCATACGTCTTATCCTAGCCAATATACTGTTTTTGAGAAACCTTTTTAATTATAGCTTTCAAAAATTTTAGACAACTATCAATAGTAATGAGGGGGCAAAAGTCCGGGGGCAAAAGTCCGGGGGGGGGGGGGCAAATGACCAGGGGGCAAATGACCAGGGGGCAAAAGTCCGGGGGGCAAAGGTCCGGGGGGCAAAGGTCTGGGGGGGAAAGACCTGTCACCCTTTTCATCTACATGTGATCAATAAAAATCTTTTTTCATTCAGAATATCCTCCATATAAAGGATGGATACCACAAAGTCAAAGTGTTTTTCTCAGAATACATGACAAATCACACAAAATGACAACATTTTGATATTTACCACCGAAATCATAAAATGGTTTTAAGTTCTGCGGAAGATTGAACATAAAAAAGTGATTACTGAAGTGGTTCTCATTAATTTTGTCCTCTCTTGAAACTGTTCAATGGTTCAAATCAAGGCTGAATCGCGAGTTCATTTGTTTGTATTTAATACATTGTGAGGCACGTCGGATATGCGAAAATAATCTTTCAATTAGAATTTTAAGATTTGGCTCTTCAAGAAATGTCATTTGAATAATAATGCAACGTTTTGTCGAATGTTAGGGATAGCACTATAACTATGCGATGGGTAAGAAACTTAGATGATTTGACTAAGGTTGTTAGTCAAATGTCAAAAGAGAGGGGTTAGGAAATTCGTAACATTATTTTTATATGGCAAGAACCTGATTTGACTAACTTTCTAATGCTTGTTTTTTTATGTATGTATGTATGTATGTATGTATGTATGTATGTATGTATGTATGTATGTATGTATGTATGTATGTATGTATGTATGTATGTATGTATGTATGTATGTATGTATGTATGTATGTATGTATGTATGTATGTATGTATGTATGTATGTATGTATGTATGTATGTATGTATGTATGTATGTATGTATGTATGTATGTATGTATGTATGTATGTATGTATGTATGTATGTATGTATGTATGTATGTATGTATGTATGTATGTATGTATGTATGTATGTATGTATGTATGTATGTATGTATGTATGTATGTATGTATGTATGTATGTATGTATGTATGTATGTATGTATGTATGTATGTATGTATGTATGTATGTATGTATGTATGTATGTATGTATGTATGTATGTATGTATGTATGTATGTATGTATGTATGTATGTATGTATGTATGTATGTATGTATGTATGTATGTATGTATGTATGTATGTATGTATGTATGTATGTATGTATGTATGTATGTATGTATGTATGTATGTATGTATGTATGTATGTATGTATGTATGTATGTATGTATGTATGTATGTATGTATGTATGTATGTATGTATGTAAAACTGCGACTTTAGTAAGGTCGTATCTTTCTAGAACTTTCTATCATAATATATATCCTTGACTCCTCCTTTATCCTCTAGATCCTTTTCAGTAACAGAGCATCCTGAGTAATAGTTAGCCTGGCCTCAGGTAGGGGACAAAGGCCGAGTGTGTAGCCGCAGGGCGGGGGTTGCGTCACACCCAACGTACCACCTTGACCGACTTACCCATGTGGGGTAAGCAACTCTCACCCAAAATAAATAAATCAAATCTAAGTATTAAGGTGAGTGTGTCACTCGTCGAGTAGCACCTGTAACAAATATCACCAGGTCGTTGGGCGTCAAAAGAAACACTGCATCTAATTTGAACTGGATTGTGAACACTTCGGATTAGAAATAAACTGTATTAAGCAAACCCTTCCCTGTTTAATAACCGAGTATTGACTTTTACTCTATTCCTGGAAAAAAATAACAAAGTCAGTCCTTCATTTAATTGTTTTGGTTCTTCTCACCTAATTTATGATTCTGAAAGGACTATAAATGTCTCGAACCCTCCACCTCCTGGCAGAAGCGATTAGCACCCCGCGTCGGTTTTTGCCAAGAACGTTTTGAACAGGGAAAGAAAGATATAGGTAGGTAAAACATTTAGCTGAATCGTCTCCTGATTTCGATATTTAGTGATATCACATTTGAAATTAAAGCTAAAAAATTATGTCAATGATATTTTCCAATAATCTGTTCACAGAATCTTCTGCACTCGTGCCGTGTGATTGGTTCGTCCAGAACATCATGATGTCATCACAGGCTCTCCTCCTCGTACTTCTGACCGGTGTTATGCGTATGCAGGAAGCCAATGGTGCAGGTACCTATAATCATGTTATTGGAAATTAGAACTTAGGTTACACACAACGAAACTACACAGAAAAGCTATACTATAATGTTGGTTTCTTATCATGCACAGCTATGCAATGTGGAGAGATCAAAACAGTAACAGTTCACAAAACAGTATAGTTCCATACGGTTATAGCTTGAAACCAACAAATTAAATGTGCTTTTTAATTCTGAAATTTTGCATTCTACTGTCTTGATTAAAGGGTAGGTAGTCAGCGTATACATCCACACCCTATTGTTTCATATATGTGTTTTTCAGTGTTCAGGCTGGTGGTGTTCATGGGCCATGCCTTTATGTCAGGTAGTGATGCTGTGCATGTTTCAGTGTACACACTGGGGGTGTTCACGGGCCATGCCTTTATGTCAGGCAATGATGTTGTGCGTGTTTCAGTGTACTACATGCTGGTGGTGTTCACGGGCCATGCCTTTATGTCAGGTAGTGATGTTGTGTGTGTTTCAGTGTACACGCTGGGGGTGTTCACGGGCCATGTCTTCATGTCAGGCAGTGATGTTGTGTGTGTTTCAGTGTACACGCTGGCGGTGTTCACGGGCCATGCCTTCATGTCAGGTAGTTATGTTGTGTGTGTTTCAGTGTACACGCTGGCAGTGTTCACGGGCCATGCCTTCATGTCGGGCAGTGACGCCAACCTCTACGTACAGCTGGAAGGCACCAAAGGAAGCTCCGGGACGCTGTGGTTGTCGGCCCCTGGCCACGACATCATGGAGAGTGGACAGTGAGTAGGTCTGGTTGCTCATTTATGATGAATAAGACCGGAAGTGTCTGTGTTTTATACAGTGTAACAAGAATGGTACTTTACTTCCCTATCTCACTTTTATTTCTATAGTACCATAGAAAACCAGGCATGAATAATACAATTTCCGTGTTTCCATACCAGTGAAACTGTGTTTTTTTTAATGAAACAAGGCATATTATTCGTTTGAATACCGCCATTAACATTATGTGGTTATACGTCTCCCTGTTCTGCCCCCCAGAACGGACAGGTTCCCGGTGACCACCGACTACGGCGCCATCTACAGGGTGACCATCGGCCACGACAACTCGGGCTTCAGCCCGTCCTGGCTCTTCCAGAAGGTAAGGGGCAGCTCATCTCGAAGGCCACACATTTCATATACGAAAAACTGATTCCCCCCCCCCCCCCCAAGATACATTGTAAATTGGTTCTATATAGCAATTACTCAAAGGAAACGGTATTTCCTGATCCTTGTAATTGGGGGGGGGGAAGGATTTTACATAGGCCTAATCCGCTGGTTTATGATTTTTATTGTAAATGGATAGGCCTATCTGTTTTCAAACCAACAATAACATGCGTTTCGAAAGGCATTTTGTTCGTCGAGTTGCAATGTTGTGCTTTTGGTTGTGTTAATGTGAGTGATTACACATGAGTAATTATTATAATAGCTAACCAGTAGGCCTATGTCAATTGTATCGAGCGGGGGCTTGAGATCGTTGTGAACAACCCGCTTCTTTAGCATATGAATTAGGCAAATTGACCTATGCAATAGGGAGTAACATCGAGTGTTCTTAGTGGACGTATATTAATAAACTTGTGCCTGAGCGTTGACTGGACATTATGGCAAAGTTTCCTCTAAGATTAAGCCATGGCCCATCCTTCTGTGTCCGTATTATTCCCCTCCAGTAAGTGTGAGGAAATGTACTTATCTAAAACTGGCCATAATGGAAGCAGCCGGCCGTTTAGCTCAGTTGGTTAGAGCGTCGTGCTAATAACGCGAATGTCGTGGGTTCGAGCCCCATAATGGCCATACGTTGTTTTGTTTTTTTTGTTTTTTTTATTGAACTAATCTGCTTCACAAATAAAGTGCTCTTCCAACAGACGATATTGGTGGTTGATGAAGATATATACAAAAGATGAATGTGAAAAATGGTACAAAATATTATAAATTAATGATCTACATGACCGATTTACTAGATTAACATCATTAGGTACATTTGCTGATGAATAATCATCTGCATAATGTTCATCAACAGGGGCCAAGTAGCAAATTAATTGTCGGCTTAGGAAAAATCCTATACCCAATTAATGCTCAGGCACACAGGTATAAATTAATGTCACATATGCTCTTTATATTGTGTAAGGAATAATCCTATTCACAATTTCCAATGATATTCTGTCAAATTCAATTTTTTGACCAGTTTTTTAAAAGTATATAAATCCTCCGTTTTCTGTACTGTCAGGGGGAGTTTATCCCAAAGTCTACAGCCTCTGTAATATGGGCTGTTGATCACTTTACTCTTCTTAGTAAGTATTGTTCTGAATTTAACTTTATCATTACTACGTAATACACGTTCTGGTCGGAAAGTAATAATATCCCTTCCATCTTGTTTACAAATAAACATATAGGCCTAGTTTTTTTTTTATTAGATAACACGACCCTGCACAGAGGGTGGTTAGCGCACAGGGATACAGAGAGAACTTTGAGAGTTAAGGAATCTTAGAATGCATTCTTTACTTAAAGCATCTTTAATTCATACTATTAAGGTGTGCCTTATATATAGGCCCTATATGGCCCTATATAAGGCCTATATGATGATTCAGCATATGAACTCACATGGAAAATGTTTCTTCGGTTTTAGTTTTGAATACTAATATTGGGTTGAAATTCAATGAATTACGAATTTGTTTGGCCTTTACACAGTATGGGAATCCCTTCAGACACTGAGTGCCCCATTGATGTTTTACTCAGTGCAGGGGCGGATCCAGGGGGGGGCGGGCCTTGCCCCCCCCCCCTCCCCTGTTAAATCATGTTTGTGTGTGTGTGGGGGGGGGGGGGGGGGGGGCTCCCCCTGTACATTCATGTTTTTGGGGGCCCCCTCTAGAAATTCCTGGACCCGCCCCTGCAGTGAGTGCCATTTGTAGCCAATTAACACCTGCCAATGGGGCTCAATATTCTCCGTATTACGGTCTGGTGATAAGGGCGACTATCGCCCAACACCACCGGGTACGATCAGTCTCCTGCCTATCCTTTAGCCTTGGTGGCACCCTTCTTTCTTAAACATCTCATCAACTGCTGTTAATTAAGCTTTCATTTGTTAGTATTTCATAGACGAGCCATAGGCCTATATCTTGTCATAAATATAATGTTTTACCTAAGTGTACAAGAATTATGACTGCTTGGCTCATCCCAACAAATCTTAGTATGGCCAGCAAACAACCAGAAACTGCTCCAAAAGGACAAATCGTGAGCGATTATGGAATACCGTAATAAGGTGAATGGGATGGCTTTAGTAGGGAGTTTTAGCAACCTCGACGTATCTCATTACTTTAACGCATCTCAAAACTTTAAAGTTGTGTACTGGACACAGAATCCAAAAAATACAATACGTCCATTCACTGATGTTTGTAGCACACACAATAGTTTAGAACTTGAATTATATATTTCTGAAAAGAATTCATGGAGCTATGATAAGTGATACGTTAAGTTTACGTTTATGGGATGCGTCGGAGGTGCTAAAACCCCCTACTATGTCATTCCCGCCACCTTACCCACAGACAGGGGGCAGCAGTCGAATACTCTTTACACACTAGCCCCAAAATGCGCATTATGTCTGTATTGAACTGACACCATGAACACATTTTGATGTATGTCTGTAAAGGGTATTAGTAAGGAATGTCTATAAGGTCTGCATAGTGACAGAAGTGGCGATGCTTTCAGCTGGTGATCTCGGACCACCGGCGGGACCAGGTGCTGCTCGTCATGTGTAACTGCTGGGTGCCCGACACGGCCGCCTCCGTCTCCAAGGTCTTCCCAGGTAAGGGCAAAGAACGGGGGAGCGGGGCTACATCCACGACACGGGCAAAGACAGACATTTCCAAAGCTCCGATGTACAAATTTCGGTCCGCCCCTCTGTGGCCGGCAATTTTATACTTTAGAAAATCAACATTTGGTTATAAAGTAGGTTGGAGGGAAGAAGAGGATCAAGTAGCCTATCAAGAGGACAAAGACTTTATGAAATTCAAATCATTGTATGCAGCTAGGATTTTGGTTTACTATTCATCAAATGCGACGGCATGATAAAATTATTTGTTTGTTAATAGAACATCACTAAGAATGATAAACTCTTTCCCATATGGTAGTGTGTGTCCCTCAGCATGAGTCTCTGAGATAGGTATCGGGATCGGGAATGGGGCGATGGATTGGTATGTTGCAAAGACTCTCAGGTGCTAAACCAATTCCTTAGCAAAATGTGGACACACTAGATTGTTTACAGAGAACGTAGAAGAAAAATTGACCAGTATGACATGTAGTTTGCTGATCTGATCGCATTTCATTGTGATCTGCCTGACTGATTGTAATTGATATCGCTGTATTTAATACAGTTAACGTATATTTGTGTTCTCCTGTTTTCAGAGAACGTGGACGAGTGTTCGTCCGGCCCGTGTGAGAACGGGGGTACTTGTGAGGACGGGGACCAGGCCTACCGCTGTACCTGCCCCGAGGGGTGGACCGGGCACAACTGTCAAACTGGTAGGGACCAGATTACACCTTAAACGTACAGTAATTAACTCTCATTTTACTATTATTTCTTCCTGCTTTATCAGATACCTTATCTTGTCGAAGAGAGTCTTCTTCTGAAAAGGAACTTTCTGCTTGTGAGAACTATTTCTGACCTCAGATAACATGAATGTCTCCCACATCACCCCTACATAGAGAATAACATCTATTTTCAATGTTTCATTTCCTCCTTCAGATATAGATGAATGCGTTGCCAATCCATGTGGGAACGGCGGGCAGTGTGTGAACGGTCAGCCCGGCTTCTCCTGCACCTGTCCACAGGGTTATACAGGACACACGTGTCACACAGGTGAGTGGTGGGGGCAGGGTGTGGGGGGTCATCAAGGCATCTCCCATACCTGTCCACAGGGTTATGCAGGACACAAGTGTCACACAGGTGAGTGGTGGGGGCAGGGTGTGGAGGGGGCAGGGTGTGGAGGATCAACAGGGCATCTCCCATACCTGTCCACAGGGTTATACAGGACACACGTGTCACACAGGTGAGTGGAGGGGGCAGGGTGTAGAGGGTCAACAGGGCATCTCCCATACCTGTCCACAGGGTTATACAGGACACAAGTGTCACACAGGTGAGTGGTGGGGCAGGGTGTGGAGGGGGCAGGGTGTGGAGGGTCAACAGGGCATCTCCCTTACCCGTCTACAGGGTTATACAGGACACACGTGTCACACAGGTGAGTGGAGGGGACAGGGTGTGGAGGGTCAACAGGGCATCTCCCATACCTGTCCACAGGGTTATGCAGGACACAACTGTCACACAGGTGAGTGGTGGGGGCAGGGTGTGGAGGGGGCAGGGTGTGGGGGGTCAACAGGGCATCTCCCTTACCTGTCCACAGGGTTACACAGGACACACGTGTCACACAGGTGAGTGGTGGGGGCAGGGTGTGGAGGATCAACAGGGCATCTCCCTTACCTGTCCACAGGGTTATACAGGACACACGTGTCACACAGGTGAGTGGTGGGGGCAGGGTGTGGAGGGGGCAGGGTGTGGAGGGTCAACAGGGCATCTCCCATACCTGTCCACAGGGTTATGCAGGACACAACTGTCACACAGGTGAGTGGTGGGGGCAGGGTGTGGAGGGGGCAGGGTGTGGAGGATCAACAGGGCATCTCCCATACCTGTCCACAGGGTTATACAGGACACACGTGTCACACAGGTGAGTGGTGGGGGCAGGGTGTGGGGGGTCAACAGGGCATCTCCCATACCTGTCCACAGGGTTATACAGGACACAAGTGTCACACAGGTGAGTGGTGGGGGCAGGGTGTGGAGGGTCAACAGGGCATCACCCACTAATATCCCCCTAATCAGATTCTAAAGTTATTCAGTTTCTTCGGTACACTGTAAAAAGTTAATGTTATTTTACAGCAAATTGTACAGTTAATTTACAGCAATGTTTGCTGTTGGAAAATAAACAGTTAAATTTGCTGTAGGATTATGAGATTTGTACTGTAAATTTGAAATCACATAATGAGAATGTATTTTTACAGTACATCTTACTGTAAAATACAGTGACCACCAGGAGTGCAAAAGTAAAGAGTGAAAAACGTTTTTGGCATATTAAGTTTACACCATATTTTCAGATGAATTAATTAAATTTAATGATGTAAAAGAGTGAATACCATGCTCATAAAATGAACTGATATCTTAAGTTATTGAAATATGAATCAATAATTGTAATTATTATGAGATAATTATAAACTGTATGGATAGACACCTTTTTGGTGTAAAATATAATTTATAGGTAAGTAATGATCTCTCAAACCTGCTGCAACATCACCCAATGCATGTATGTGCTAGTAAATCTAACATAATTGCATCCCACAACCTCTATACATTGGTTCGTGGTTGGGAATTAACATTTTTGTTTGATTTATGGGGAATATTTTATGTTAAATTGATTTTAAAAGGCTTTTAATTTAAAGTGCTGTAAAGTAACAGTCTACTGTAAATTTACAGTAAACTTTGCTGGAAACTTTGCTGCCAGCAAAGTTTACTGTAAATTTACAGTATTTAGTTTGCTGTTTATTTACAGCACTATTTACTGTAAGACATCTACAGTACCATGTACTGTACAATTTACAGTACATCATATGCTGTAATTTTACAGCAAAGTTTACTGGAAACTTTGCTGCCAGCAAAGTTTACTGTAAATTTACAGCATTTACTTTTTACAGTGTAGCCTGCGAAGTAAGCCGTATTACCTCATTCAGTCTGTAGCATCGATATTTTATCATTATATAGACCTTTATCTTTTTCATGATAATAACATGGACATCTCAGGCCTTGATGTTTTGTTTCAGATGTGGATGAGTGTGAGGGCGTCCCTCCGTGTGAGCATGGCGGGGTGTGTGAGAACCGGGCTCCGGGCTTCTCCTGCGTGTGTCCGGACGGCTGGACGGGCTCCCT
The DNA here is from genome assembly GCA_936440205.1 of Lepidonotus clava. Classification (NCBI taxonomy): domain Eukaryota; kingdom Metazoa; phylum Annelida; class Polychaeta; order Phyllodocida; family Polynoidae; genus Lepidonotus; species Lepidonotus clava. The sequence continues at coordinate 14,951,027 of OW387147.1, forward strand.
CTGTCAGACAGGTGGGTGCCGCGGGCCTTAACACCAAGCTTCACATTGATGAAATAGTGATGTAGACATAATTATATAGACTGTGTGCAGACGGGGTTATGTGACCACTTGTTGGTTGTCAACATGTACTCATCGCAACTTCGTGACTATCAGGAGGCCTATGGCCCAAGTTCTGACATGGGCACCTTGTGGGCTTAATGATATATTTTACATGAGATTTTAAAGAGATACTGACAAGGGACATGGTGGGGGCACCATGTCGCCGTGTCTTAAATTCGACACGGCGACATGACCATTTTAAAGATTTGACAGAGTGACATTGCATGTCATTTCTTCTGCAAAACGCATATTAAACTCAGTTAAACGTGGTTGCAGAACCAAGCGCATTGGGGGATATGCAGGAGCCCCCCCCCCCCCCCCCCCCATTGTTGGCCAATTCTCGGACTGGGAGTGCGACGGAAAATTTTACAATAGGTGCCCCCCCCTCCTCCAGGGTTTGACCTTAACATAGAGTTACTAGTACCGGATACTAGTAAAAACCTGGCCGGGCTAGTGAAAATTTTGTGCAACTAGCCCGGTGGGCTAGTGGAAAACATAATATCCGAAATAAAAAAGTTATGCATGACCTGTTAAGGAAAATTACAATATCTCCAAAACTACAGACAGGATCATAACATGTAATACATCAATTGAAAGGTTTTTTGGTCGGGCTAGTGATATCTATCAAGGGCTAGTGTAAAATGTTAAGCACTAGCCCGGTGGGCTAGCGGGATAAAAAGTAAAGGAAAACCCCTGTCCTCCTTTCAAAATCAGACCCCCTGGGCAGACCTGCCCCTGCCCCGACCACTGGGGAGGGCCCCGCTGCCCGCATTGTGAGTCGCCGGTCGCCGCACTGTTTCAGCGGCCGTTTAGCTCAGTTGGTTAGAGCGTCGTGCTAATAACGCGAATGTCGTGGGTTCGAGCCCCATAATGGCCATACGTTTTGGTTCTATCAAAATACTTTTACTCCATCTTTACGTGGATATTATCACTCCAATGTGTAAGATATTGAATATTGGATATATGCGTTCTCAATAGGAGAAAATATGTTGAGATATTTAAAACCTCAATGGGTTCAGAGCGCCACTAGAGTTAATTCTCTTTACCACAGAAAGCTGCTTTACTTTCAGCATCTTCAGCACTTGCAGGTTCATTTTGACGAATTTTGCAGTCAAGAACTAAGGAAAATAAGCATCGAATTGCTATAGGCCCTATATCTTTCTGTATTGAAAATATTTTCAAATCAACTTAAAGAATGTCAAATATTATACCCTAGGCTACTAAGCGTGCAGGCATTATATATCTAGGCCCCTATACTCTATTCAATTTGCTTGACGAATGTGCTTGACGTGAAAGGTTTAATGAGAATCCATAATAGATAGACAGTGGATAGGCCTACAGCATAATGACCAATGAGACGTTTCAGACAAGAGAGAGATAATTCAACTTCATACTTCAAAGTACTGATAATGACGTTCAACTAGGGGACTGGATTCGAGTGGGGAAGGGATGCTGGCTGCAAGTGTCGAATTTAAGAAATAGGGGTAATTACTTATCCTTACTTGGAATTAGACTTGGAGCAGACTGAGAATGCAATTAACCATTGTCTATTCCTGTATGCTGTATGAAAAGAGAGAAAACACATCCATCCACACTGCTCTGATTAGGCAGAAGACCCGGTTTTCCGCCTTTAGTGTTACAGTATACAGCGACAGCCGTATAGGGCTACCCGGCTGTGGTGTGAGTGTAGGGTTAGATATCCCTCCCACACCACCCGGCACCCTGCCGAGCCGCGCGCAGAACCCAACTTCATATACTACTTACGTTTATAGGCTAAACTCTTAACTCGCTCTCTGTACAAATCATGATCCCCCCTGGGCCCGCCCTCCGTCGGCCCGAGCTGAGATATTATAATATTCAAATTGACTATCATAAAACCCCTAGTGTATAAGCCACACCCTGACTTTTGAGTTTGCAATCTGTATCTTTCAAAAAAAACTTTTCACAGTTTCCATTGTATTCAAGGTTGTGTAAAACCCTAATTTAAGCTGCATCTTTAAGTTAAGTACGGTACTAAACTCCGTTTCTTCCATGTGTCTGTGATTTTTAGACGTGGACGAGTGTTTGGCCGCCCCCTGCCTGCACGGCGGGCGGTGCACCAACCTCGCCCCCCTCTACGCCTGCACCTGTCAGCCCGGGTGGACCGGCCCGCGCTGTGAGACCGGTGAGACCACGGCTTCTTAATTATAGCAATACGCCCATGAAAAAAAAACGTTTTCTTTTATAAATAGGAGTTCTGTTAGCATTCAAAATGAAAATGTTCATTAAGTTGAAAAAAAAAGTTGTAAATTTCCTATATATATATATATATATATATATATATATATACACATACATATATATATATATACATATATTATATATGCGTATACTATATTATATATATATATATAATATAGACTATAGACTGTCATTAATTATTTGGACTATATATGCGTATATTATATATTATATATGCGTATACGTAGTAATTATTGGACACCCCACTATCTAAGTAGATTCGTGTAATGCATAAGGTGAATTGACATGGGCAATAAAACAGAACGGACGTAGGCCTACATCATGGATAGATATCCATGTATTACTATTCCCATTTAACATGTTACATATCTGGTGACTTTAGAAGTAAGAGGTCTGTCTCCTTCACAGATATAGACGAGTGTCAGACGTCGGGAGCCTGTCGGAATGGCGGCCTGTGCTCCAACACCAACGGCGGGTTTGTCTGCGTCTGTGGCCGAGGATACCAGGGAGGGACGTGTGAAAACGGTAAGATAAAGAGTCAGTGTAAGATAGAGTGCTATAGTATAGTTATTAAATCTTAAAGTGTTTAGTGTTAAGTTGGTATTTTCAAGTGTAAGTGTATATAGTTAGTATTGTTACATAAGATAAACAGAACTACTATACAGAATCATTCCTTCCTCATAAGAACATCTCAAATTCTTTTTTTTCTATTCTAATTATCACTTTTACGAAAGAGGAGCTCTTCCTATAGTATCGCAGATGTAGAGTGTAACATAAAAGTAATAGCAATTAAATAACATGATACACAATAAAAAGTCAACCTCTCCATAATCGTCAAATACACATCTTAACTACAATGCCAGCTGTCCTATATCAACAGTCTTTAGCATTTTCACAAAATCATATATGGTATCCTGATTCTGTAAATTCTTTGACGATTGATCCCATATTTTACAACCCAAAAGAAAAAGGGCTCTCCAACATTCTTTCCTCATTTGTATTGGCATTTTTCAATTTCAACTGTAACTGTATATCTGGTATGTAAGTATTCAATACCCTTGCCTTGTTACTGTAGTGTAATCATTAATCTCTTTTTCATAAACCGTTTCCTTCTGTCATCCAACATTTCTAGATTGCTTTCCCTATGTAGATTTTTCAACACATATCTATTTGCATATTAATTTATTCATCCTTTCCCATGCAATTTTCTAATGAGACATTCTAAAATGTGAGTCTAAAAACATTTGGTTAAAGATAACCATGTAATTTGCCTTTCTCTGCAAATATGTCATTTTTGGCATTCATGACATGTTTGAAGGTAAAATTTGTAATTCGGTTGCAGCAAAATAATGCATGTTCTTAAAAACTTAAATTCTAAAATATTTATCTTAGATATAGATGAATGCAGTGAAAATACCAGTATCTGCGGGGACCACGGTGAATGCTTGAACCATGGAGGGGGCTTCTCATGTACCTGTACAGACGGTTACAGTGGGGGTCACTGTGAGACAGGTGAGTGGGTGTTATAGGAGATTACAGCAGGGGTCACTGTGGGAGAGGTGAGTGGGTGTTACAGTTACAGCGGGGGTCACTGTGAGACAGGTGAGTGGGTGTTACAGTTACAGCGGGGGTCACTGTGAGACAGGTGAGTGGGTGTTACAGTTACAGCGGGGGTCACTGTGAGACAGGTGAGTGGGTGTTACAGTTACAGCGGGGGTCACTGTGAGACAGGTGAGTGGGTGTTATAGGAGATTACAGCAGGGGTCACTGTGAGACAGGTGAGTGGGTGTTACAGTTACAGCGGGGGTCACTGTGAGACAGGTGAGTGGGTGTTACAGTTACAGCGGGGGTCACTGTGAGACAGGTGAGTGGGTGTTACAGTTACAGCAGGGGTCACTGTGAGACAGGTGAGTGGGTGTTACAGTTACAGCCGGGTCACTATGAGACAGGTGAGTGGGTCTTACAGTTACAGTGGGGGGTCACTATGAGACAGGTGAGTGGGTGTTACAGTTACAGCGGGGGTCACTGTGAGATAGGTGAGTGGGTGTTACAGTTACAGTGGGGGTCAGTGTGAGACAGGTGAGTGGGTGTTACAGTTACAGTGGGGGTCAGTGTGAGACAGGTGAGTGGGTGTTACAGTTACAGCAGGGTTACTGTGAGAGAGGTGAGTGGGTGTTACAGTTACAGTGGGGGTCACTGTAGGAGAGGTGAGTGGGTGTTACAGACGGTTACAGTAGGGGGTCAGTGTGAGACAGGTGAGTGGGTGTTACAGTTACAGTGGGGGTCACTGTGAGACAGGTGAGCGGGTGTTGCAGAGGGTTACAGCAGGGGTCACTGTGAGACAGGTGAGTGGGTGTTACAGTTACAGCGGGGGTCACTGTGAGACAGGTGAGTGGGTGTTACAGTTACAGCAGGGGTCACTGTGAGACAGGTGAGTGGGTGTTACAGTTACAGCAGGGGTCACTGTGAGACAGGTGAGTGGGTGTTACAGTTACAGCAGGGGTCAGTGTGAGACAGGTGAGTGGGTGTTACAGTTACAGCGGGGGTCACTGTGGGAGAGGTGAGCGGGTGTTACAGTTACAGTGGGGGTCAGTGTGAGACAGGTGAGTGGGTGTTACAGTTACAGTGGGGGTCAGTGTGAGACAGGTGAGTGGGTGTTACAGTTACAGTGGGGGTCAGTGTGAGACAGGTGAGTGGGTGTTACAGTTACAGCAGGGGTCAGTGTGAGACAGGTGAGTGGGTGTTACAGTTACAGTGGGGGTCAGTGTGAGACAGGTGAGTGGGTGTTACAGTTACAGTGGGGGTCAGTGTGAGACAGGTGAGTGGGTGTTACAGTTACAGTGGGGGTCACTGTGAGACAGGTGAGTGGGTGTTACAGATGGTTACAGCGGGGGGGTCAGTGTGAGTGGGTGTTACAGTTACAGCAGGGTTACTGTGAGACAGGTGACTGGGTGTTACAGGAGGTTACAGTGGGGGTCACTGTGAGACAGGTGAGTGGGTGTTATAGTTATTGTGTAATCAATGGAGATAGATGATCGGCAACAGCATAGGTCATATATATCACACCCACTCTCGTGTACATACACGAAAACGCACCCATACACCCACCAACTCACTCGTTTTTCATCTATTTAGGCAATATATATATATATATATATATATATATATATATATATATATATATATATATATGGTTTAGATAAATATAGTGGGTGTTGGTATGTAAGCGGTATGTGGGTCCCATTGTCTGGCCCTCTCACATAGTTCACTGTCTGGCTGCAATTTGAAACTTAACGATAGAGTTGGGCTCGTAGTTTGTGTGAGGGCCATGCACGCGTTGACACTAAGAGGGGAGGTCATGTCTGCTGGTCGACGAGGATGGGGTACAGGGGATGATTACAGGGGCTCAGGTGTCACTGCCCCTATTTCTCTGGTCCCAAATGCTGGGGGAGCAGGGTCAGGGGCCTCGGTTCTCTCAAACCGAGATAAGAGAAGTGTATGGTGAGCTCTGTCTGGTGGGTCTCTAGTCTACCCCTGACCACAGCGGGCGAGCACAACGACCCAGACACACACACTCACCTGTCGGGGAGTTCTCAGAAGTAAGTGAAGGCTGGAATTTGATTTTAGTAGAATCTCACATATTTCTCGTTTGTTTAGTACCAAGGGGCACTAAGGGGAGAGCACAGTATGTGGGGCTTCAGGCAGAGATGAACCAATGAGCAATATAGTCAATATCATAACCTGTGTTTCACTACCTTCCTCCTCAAAATATTAATTATTGATTAACAAAGCATACCTTTTGCTCTCGAAGAGTGGCAAACCATTTCATAAACAAATCTGATAACAAAACTATAAATCACTTTATATTTGGGATTACTGATCACTTATTCAAAAGAGAGATTCTGAAGTTCTGCATTTTCGCTCACCAGGTGACACTGGTGTCACCAGTCTCTAATCCCTTCAAAGCCTTGCATTTCTACTTTTCAGAAGAACCATAAACAAATGACATAATCAAAATAATGAATGTTACATTGATTAATATAAAGGTAAAATAAATCGAAAACCTTTGCTGCTGTGCCTTCAGAGCCTTTGCTGACCACGGAGGGCTATGATGATGTGACGACAGATGGGGAAGTGACAACTGACCGGGAGGTTACTACAGACCAGGATGTGACTACAGACCGGGACGTGTCCACCGACCGGGAGGTTACTACAGACCAGAAGGTGACCACTGACCAGTTTGTTATGACCCCAGAAGACGTCTCTGCAGCGTCCCCTCACGTGGCCCCCATTACTACACCTGCAGGAGTAAGATCTAACACAACCCTGGAGGATACATCAACGAGTAACGTCACAGCTGGCAATGACCCGACCAGCAAGCCAGCGCACGGGACCACTGGGGGTAAGGGTTCAGGCAACACACAGGGGAAGTTGGGGTTAGGGGGGTAAGGGGGACACACAGGGGCAGTGGGTGGGGTTCAGGCTACACATATGCATGTTGAATAAAGGAACCGTGGGGGTCATGGTATTTAGCCCAACTACATAAGTACAGGTCAATTTATCTTCTAGGATGAATTGGTAATTACACCTGTTTGATCATAGCCTAAGTACATTACTTGTACTTATTTGGTTTCATATTGTTTTAAGATTTACTCATGTCTCCTCCCCGCCCAGATCCAGGCGTCCATCCCTTCGTGTGGTTCGCCACCATTATCCCGGCTGTCATCATTGGGGCGGTGTAAGTATTAACTAGGGTTTCTTTCTATACAGTCATAGCGAGGACCACATCGCCTAACCCGAGCACGTAAACCGAGTATCAGTAAAACTTCATACACCTACCCCAAAGGACCTAGCACTTTGGTAACCAAACTACGGAGCCTAAATCAGAATTAAGTCATTTACTCTCTTTCTGTCTCATTTATATCTACATTTCTCATTCCATTACAGCATTTGCTTGCGACTAAAGCTGAGGTCTTGGAAACAGGTCGACGACCCTCCAACAATAGAGATCCCGCGCAGCCCCATAGACAAAATGCCGCCGGTCGGCATCTGAGGACACGGTGCTGGACACAGTCGTCCGTCAGCATGGAGTAGGCCTGTTATGTTGTTGTGGAGGTATCAGGGCTAACTTATACATGCACCGAAACTATTGGGACCCAGACAAAAGACCACCTCTTCATGAATAACTGAGACAGCATCGTAGAGACATGTCAGATGGGATCGAGCATATAAAACATGATTACATATTACATTTCGGGGTGTAACGATATACCTTCGTTTAAATAATACTGGTACTCAAAGCTGATGGTCAATGCCATTTATGGGGGAGTGATTCTGAAATGCTCTGAACGTAGATATTTCCGCGTGTACTTTTTCGCGGATTTGGAAGATAAATTCGCTTTAAAGAGAAAGCTAGTCTATGAAAAATTCAGACGTTTTCACCAAGTTTCATTTTTTCGGTAATATTTCACAAATGTGAAATGTGTACAAGGGGACATAAATACGTTCAGAGTAGGACGTTTGCAATACGTAGTCTCTGTACAACAAAAAATGATCTCTAAATCGAATAAATAAACAGTAACAGGATAGAATGGATATATACGTTATTGTGCATTATGGCAGTGTCTAAATAATGCAGCGAGAGGACAAAGAAAGAATGCTGGCCATATGCCAGGGCCATACAAGTGGATGTTATACGTTAAAGGGATAACGGACTGTTTGACCACAATTATAAATCCATTACAGGCTCCGAAAACTGGAAATAAATGTCAGACATATATGAGAAGAACACATCAAGCAAAAAAATATACAGGTCACCGTGCTTATTTCTGAGTGAGAATTTATTAATTAGATAATGTCCATACCTATAGAAGTCTCAGGGATAATGTGATTACTGATATTCAACTGACCTTAGAATCTTTAAAACCCATTACAGCTTCACCAAGTTCTAGGAATAATGTACTTTAGGTCTGTAGCAAGATTTTAAGGCCAAAAAATATAGGGGTCACCCATGATATTAAAGGGCTAGAGGTTGATAAAACTTTAGTTGGTGATTATTTCTATATAATCCTTTAAGATACTCTCTTTTCTGTTCCCCTTATTTTTCAGTTCAAACAAGCAGTATTTATCTAATTTATTTCTAATTCAAACCTTGCTCATGTCTAATGAGAAATTTCGAAATTTTGTAGCACTTCATTTTTGTCACTAGGGGGCGCATGTGTGCCTGATTTATTTGATATTGAATACCCTTTTGAATGTTTTTCCAAGTTTATGATTATCTTAATTTTTCATCATAGGTATACTGTCATCAATGCACAATGGGAAATTTTAAGATTTGATGATTTTAAAGTTTTCCAACCAGGGGGCACAGCTGTGAACAGTACGTTATCCATTAACGGAGGAATCTACGTGGCCACAAATTTCGGCGTTCACTTCTGAAGCCGTCTATCACGGATATATCTTTCTAAATTTCTCGCTACATCTATCTCCCATACTCTTTAGTCGCTTCAGATTCCCGTGTAATCATAGCTCTGAGCTTGGCCTTTTTTCGTTATGCAATTTTACTGTATCCCTACGCGCTGCCATTAGCTGGGTCAATCGTACATCCGGGCACTTGCGGAAACCCAGAATGCTAAGGTTGGAGCGATGATTACAGGGAATCTGAAGCGACTGGGAGTGTGATCTATCTCCCACTTAAGTCGGTCTTCTAACAAACTGAAAAAGGCCGCTCTTGCGATGTTAGACAACGAAGTTACTAGACTGTTTGGTTAAACAATATCAGGTAACAATTCTATTATGTTGAGCAAGCGACCAGACAAAGTCAAAACCCTGTTTGTGCTTAGATATGCTACTGATGTGCTTCATAGAGGAAGCCAGTAACGTCACTACCCTCCCCCTATAACTGTCCGATTAATTACATTGGAATGCTAATTAGTAAAGTAAAACAAAGTAAACTGATCGTACATATTCGAGTTCAATTTATTATTGCCTGTTTACAATGAATTATCTTTCATGTATACACTACATTACAACATATTGAAGTGCAGAGTTTCCTGCTATGTAGACGGAAAACTGCATAAACAAATTCAATTTTGCCCCACATCTACTGTCTTTAATTATATAATATCACCCCCCCCCCCCCATTACGTAGCTGGCCGTCGTCACAAGGTGTGCAGCCAGGCGAGCATTGCCGGCCGGATCTGGCCGAAGGCGGTGGGGTCAGACTGGGTCCGAGACTGGGCGGTGGGGGTCGGGGTGGCAGGGGGTACCACCTCATCCACCTCCATGTCTGAGTCCGAGTCCTCCCCGGCCGAGCTACCCATGTCATCCGAGTCCTGCTCCTCGGACACTTGGCTGACGACAAAAAGAAACCAAAGTAGAGTAAACGACAGGCGAGATACAAAATATGGCAGAAGATACAAGATACAAGTTGATTCGCATTTAATGATACATGAGATGTTGTTAAGGATATACATGTATGCGTGTGTTAGCAGTGATTACCACTAACACTGGCCTGCAGGCCAATGGCCGACAATTTTCACCAAAATTAGGGCCAAACATGCCCTGATGGCCGACAGGAAATTTCTGATGTTTTTTTCTGTATTTTCTGATCATTTTAAGAGTTAAACCTGTAAAATGGAGACTGACATATTTGGGACCCTATCCTTTAGAGTAAAAAAATCAGGGCCGACAATATCTTGGCATAGTCAGCCCTGTTGGCCAACAGGCTAAAAAGTTAGTCGCCAACACTGGTAAGCCGTATCTTTCTCTGACAAGTCCTTAGAGCCACGTATGAGTGACCATGCACAACTATTACTAATGCTTAAGATGGGTCAGATCAGGTTAGCGATAAGAACTGACCAATCAGATAACTAAAGGCCATATTCCATTATGCGGACAAAAAAGTTGTGAACTTACCTGTCGGGGGCCTTGCTGATGAGAAGGCGCTCCATGAAGGACGCGCACAGACTGCTCACCGGGGGCAGCACGTGGGCCGGGGTGCTCAGCATCTGGGGGGAACAGCGATAGTTTATGGGGCGGCCAAGTACACTTGTATAATAGGTTTGTATAATAGGTTTGGATTGAACATATGGTTACGAGGTTCAGGATTACAAATTATCACAAGATTTCAGAAAGACAACCCATCTGTAAATCATAATAATCTTTACTTTATCCAAACAATTACTTGTACGAGGTGTAGTGTAAGGAAATATGTCTATCCCTAAGTGGCATATAAGATATGAGTCCAGAACTCACCTCCTTGAGGTAGCGGGCGCCTGGTGTGCCGTGCAGCCCCCCGTAGCGCTGGGGCTCAGCCGCTTGCAGCTTTCGTCGGCGCTCCTCTGTCAGCAGCAGGCTGAAGGGGGTCTCTGGCAGACGGTCGGCCACACGCACCGAGCTCTCCACGGCCAACGCCTCCTCTGTCAGTGTCAACAGCTCCTGGTGGAGACAATAAGGTTAAACTTAGTGTCCTGTGAATTTATTGGGCCATTTAGTTGGCCTAAAGTAGAAGCTGTATAACGCTGATTCTTTTGCCGTAGAGAAGGTTTTCGATAGAGATTGAAGCAAAGAGTTTGCGGACCTGTTCTCACAAGGTTTACTTATGGCTAATTCAATCATTGTTCACTCAGTACTTCTTAGAGGACAATGATTTTGTAACATCATACAGCATCAGGTCTTACTTATCATCATTGTGAACATGTTCATTTTGTGAAATATGAAGTTTCAGGTGTGCCTATCTGAATATAAATCTCAATGGGAGTATCGCTGTCAAAAGTTTGAATTGTTTAGTTTGCCAAAGAGAAAAATATTGTTAGTGTGAAGTTTATGACACATTTATAGTCAGTATTGGTTATAACCTTGTAATGTGTGCAGGCTATTCATTCCTTTTCAACAAAAATATGTAACTATTATAATTATATGTACTCCAGTTCCATTTCACAGTAGTTGGTATTGGCAATATTGTATGTATGGAGTGCTTGGATGCAATTAACTTCAGTTGTCAGTAGTTCACTCAGTACTTCTTAGAGGACAATGATTTTGTAACATCATACAGCATCAGGTCTAAGTTATCATCATTGTGAACATCATGATTTTGCGAATTAAAGTGTTTCCTGTGTGCCTTTTTGATAATGACAAAATAAAAACAAGAAAGTATCTATAGGGTGTGGGAGGCAATTAGATAAGTGGTTCACTCAGTACTTCTTAGAGGACAATGATTTTGTAACATCATACAGCATCAGGTCTAAGTTATCATCATTGTGAACATCATGATTTTGCGAATTAAAGTGTTTCCTGTGTGCCTTTTTGATAATGGCAAAATAAAAACAAGAAAGTATCTATAGGGTGTGGGAGGCAATTAGATAAGTGGTTCACTCAGTACTTCTTAGAGGACAATGATTTTGTAACATCATACAGCATCAGGTCTTAGTTATCATCATTGTGAACATCTTCATAATTTAGAATTAATTTGTTTCCTGTGTACCTAGGTGAAAATAAATTTTATTGATGGTGTCACTATTAAGTAATTGAATATTTTGGCTTATCTACAAAAAAAGAGAGAAGAGATTGTTATAAATGTCAAACAATTCACATACTCGACATAGCTATTTTCAACATCACACTTGATATGCCTATTGTTAAGATAGTATGATTAACAGTTTTTCAGTCTGTATTTGATATAACTTAATGGTGGACGATGCTAGTTCTCTCTGCTGATGCTACCACAATATTTGCTTCTTTATGACATAGTATGCATTATTATGCATCATACATACTTCAGTTCCATTTTACAGTAGTTGGTGCTGGCAACGTTGAATGCAAGTAACTTAAGTTGACAGTAGTTCACTCAGTACTTCTTAGAGGACAATAATTTTGTAACATCATACTGAATCAGGTCTAAGTTATCATCATTGTGAACATCATAATTTTGTGAATTAGAGTGTTTCCTGTGTGCCTTTTTGAAAATCGATTAATAAAAACAAGAAAAATGTAAATTGCAAGTGACTTAGTGTTGGAAACTTTTATGAGAATTGAGAGCATATAATTATCATCCAGGCCTGCAACAGTAACGGGCTGTCAGTCAAGAAAATGCTAATAGGACTGCCTCAACTGGTGCTTTGCCTGGCCACTAATGTGAGTAGGGACGTCATTCAGGCATCAGTGATCAGTCAGCATGGACAGACCACCGCTGGTCACAATCCTGAGTGGCATCCCCACTCCCCTCACCCTCCTGACAAGCACCAGCTTGTTTGTTTGTACGTGTAGTTTAATGTCCGGCCAACCCTTATGGGTTCTTTCCACACTGCACAAGGTAATGTTTTTCAGCTTACGGGTGATCGTATCTATGATATGATTTAGAAGAAACCCGCCAACAAGCACCAGCAGTCAATGTTAATAAATCTATTTATTAATACCAAAGAATTCATGCCAAACATTATCTTAAGTTTCTGTTATACATCAATTCCATGGATCACCCTGGCATTCTGGTAACATTCCACCCAAAAGAATATCATACTTGATGGTTGAGTTGTAAAAATGAGGATTGGTTTAAATCTCATCTAAGATCAACATTCATCCTAATTTCTTTTCTGGGTAGATTATACATTCATGGTGTGCACTTTGGCTTCATTGAGTTGGAGAAAGTACCAATAATTCTGCTATCTATAGGTTGGGGGAGGCAATTAGATAAGGTGTTCACTCAGTACTTCTTAGAGGACAATGATTTTGTAACATCATACAGTGCTCACGTGCTCGGTGTCGTGGAGCCGGCCGCTCCCCGCGCCGTGCTCCCCGTCGCCGAACCACTTAAATCATCAGATTTAAACCAATCCTCATTTTTACAACTCAACCATCAAGTATTTACAGTAGTTGGTACTGGCAACGTTGAATGCAAGTAACTTAAGTTGACAGTAGTTCACTCAGTACTTCTTAGAGGACAATGATTTTGTAACATCATACAGCATCAGGTCTTAGTTATCATCATTGTGAACATGTTCATCATTTAGAATTAATTTGTTTCCTGGGTGCCTAGTTGAAAATTAATCTCTATTTAGTGTCACTATCAAGTAATTGAATATTTTGGCTGATCTACAAAAAAAAGGGGGATTGTTATGACTATCATCATTCACATAATTGACATGGCTTTTGTGAAGTATGATTTACAGTTTTTCAAAATCCGTATTTGATATAACCTATAACACATATATACATGCTATTTGCCTCTTTATGGCACAGTATGCATTATTATACATTCTTCAGCTCCATTTCACAGAAGCTGGTACTGGTAACTTAGGATGCAATTAACTTAAGTTGACAGTAGTTCACTCAGTACTTCTTAGAGGACAATGATTTTGTAACATCATACAGCATCAGGTCTTAGTTATCATCATTGTGAACACCAATGCACGAAACCAAGAGGTTAGATGCTTCAGCATTTTGCTGGATTTTCCGAAGGTCTAAAGTTGGTTTTAGTCTTCCTTACCTGATTGACATTAAGGAAGTAGAGTTGTGAGAAGCGTTGCCACGGTAACTGGCCGTCTGCAGGTGATGGGTGGTGGTGGGGCACAAAGATGGCGGCCTTCACATTGGACGGGGAGATGTTTTCTTGTTCATAAACGGCCTCAGGTGATGACAGATCAAAGACCACCACTGGAAAAAATAATATTAAGATGGTATGTGTGGGAGCAGGAGTGGAAATACAAAAACAAGGTGCGATTGCCCACTACAGTCAGGAACTCGGGATAACCTGCTTCATGTGTAAGAAAACTACTGGGTAAAAGATTTTCTCTGTTACACCTGACTGTCTTGGAAAACTTAATGAAAGTAAAGGTCTCTGGAAAATATAAGTTCTTTTGACCAATTTATTCAGTTCTTCTTAGAGGACTAAATATACAGCAATATCACGGCATAAAAGTTAAGGCTTTAATTATCATCCTAATATACTGTTAACAAAAGTATTTGAGTCAAAGAAAAACCAGAAAATATAGGTCTAAATGAAGCTGTACCTTTCAATGATTACATATAATGACCCAAGGAACTTTTTGGTAATTAATTCTGACCCCCCTACTTACACTTCCTGCCGGTTGTGAAGGCAGCCACGTGGCCGGTGGGTACGTGCTTACACAGCACGGCGACGGGGAGCGGCCGGCTCCACGACACCGAGCACGTGAGCAGGTTCACCACACTCAGCTTGGCCTTGGTGGCCACAGTGAGAAGGTGTGAGCTGGGCCCGCTCCCAAACAGCACCTGGCTGAAAACACACAGAGAAGTATTGTGATTAACTCTCTCTCTCTCTCTGAGAATACTTGGGGGATGCTAAATATCTGTTGTGCTTTTCGACATCTCTACATCTGAAATGTATATGCTAAACTGTAAGGAACGTAAAGACATCACCAGAAAGTCCATAAAGCACCTAAAGTGTCTCATTAGCCTGCAGTGGAAATAAAGAAATTAATCCGTACTTGGGACTGTTTAAACCATTACTTTACAAAAGGGAAAATATTTATGAGTTTGTAGAAACAAAACAGAAGTCTTGAAATTCCCAGCAGTTCTTTGAACTTTCTGGTTGTTTCTGTCAAATTCTACTCTATAAGGTTGTTAATTTTAAAAAAAAAAAGGCAAATCTATGAAGATATGGGGCATATAGGGCGATCCCAAAAATATAGGGAATATAGAACCATTGCAAATCACTTTAACATTGACTGCAAAGTGTGGCCGAGCAATGGGATAACTGATTTCGTTCATGAATTTAAGTTTCTAGTACTTGGCGTAGTCTAACAAATGATGACCCTTTACCTGATTAACCCCGTCATGGGGAAGGTGTGTCTCAGGGCGTTGGTGTCCGGGTCCCACAGGGTCAGCACCGAGTCAAAGGTCACTGCCAGCACCGACCCATCCTCCGAGAAGTCCACGTGGCGGGCGGCCTGGTCCCGGTAGAAGCCCACCGACTCACAGCTCCAGCACGCCCGGCTACCTGGCGGGGGGAAACACGTAACAAACTCTTATTTCCGGTATTCCTGTTATCCCTTAATAAAAACTGTTGTGTAGAGGAGCAGCTAAACTGAAAAATTTGATAGTCACTCAGTACTTCTTAGAGGACAAATGTATAGCATCAGCTAGTTGTCAGTCCTGGAGTTTCATCCTCGTGAGACATACGTTTAAACCAAAATATAAAATTACGATTATTTTCGTTTTAAGAATATGTGTTTACTTAAACTTCAATAATGGATGGCGATAGATTTTAAAATAAGCGAATTCTGCAATAAACATTCTGCTATGATTTTGAACATCAGTAAAGCAGGTTTTGTTCATTTACTCATTTTAACCAAATTCTAATGTTTTAAACAAATAATTTTATTATTTCCTTTGAATGAAAAATGTCGGGGAAGTAAAGTAGGGTCCGTCAGGATGCTTGAACAAAGCTTTTTATGACTTTAAAATTGTAGTAATACTAGTCGTAATAAGAATGGGTCATATTAATTCACTCTGTACTTCTTAGAGGACAAATGTATAGCATCAGCTAGGTGTCAGTCATACGTTTCATCATTGTGAAGAAATACGACCATATAAAGCTTTCCGGCTATATTTACATGAAGTCAAACAAACTCGATTAACATGCAGACTTTCATCCACATATCGATGGTGAAAACCAAATAGCTCCATACATATATGTACGCAATACTCTAGAACTGCAGACACATTTTACTGATGGCGTGTACTCACGGTAGATGTCCGAGTCGTCAGTCACCGTCCACAGTTTGAACTTGCCGTCCCGGCTGGTGGTGACCACACAGGGCACGTAGTCGGCCGGGTCGGCCTGATGGGGCCTGAAGCGCAGGGTGTCCACTCGGTCGGCGTGGGGCAGCTCCACCGACGTGTTCAGGGTGTACCTAGTGGAAAACAGGCCATGAGAACAGTTATATTTGGTCTCAATAGATAGGATCACTCACTAACTAGTCTTTCTTGGAATCGGAAATCAGGGGGGAAAGTTAGGAATTTTTGTTGACATTAATAAATTTGGAGAGATAACTAGATAGATATTTCTAAATTGCCAACTTATTATTGGATGGAAACACTTACGTTTGTTGCTTGGTGTCGTAGAACCAGAACTTGAGGCGCTGCTCCGGGCTCGTCTCCCCGTCGTCCCGCCACTCGACAGTGGCCAACCAGTCACCGGTGGGACTGAAGTCGGCACGGATTAACTCTGTCATAATCAGGGGCCGCTTCAGGTTCTCCGGTGAAATGTAGTTCTGGCATACAATGTCCACCTGAAGTAGTTGAACAGTTTGTAAGGATACGTCAGATATTTCCTGGTACTATAGTAGACTGAGAAACTGTCTTCCTGAACTTCAGGTTGACAATGAATCAGTTAGATTTGGTAAATTTGTAATTTTGGTAAGAAATGAAAAAACTGGCTCGATTAACGAATTGTACAATTAACTAATTTGGGGGCGCCACAAGACGTATCCCTCGTAAACATTATTCCTTCCCAATATGCCAGTATTTCCAAGATGTGTAGCTTTTACAAGGCTCACTCAGTACTTCTTAGAGGACAAATTTATAGCATCAAAGAGCTTTCAGTCCAAGACGTTTCATCCCTGTGAGCTGAATCATTGAAGTCATCTTTTTCATCTGGTACCAAAGCGTCTAATGTTACTAGGCACTACTACTATGAACGAGTACACGCTCTGAAATAATCCAGACTGACTAAACGTGTTCACTGCCTTTGGCGTTGAAACCCATTATGTGAGCATCATGTCATTTTACATTAAATGTCCAATGAATGGGAAAAGTCATGAAACCTTTTTTTCAAAGCATAATATTTATAAAGATACTACATTATAGCAAGGCACAACTTCGGCCTTGAGCCTATTTTCATAGGGATTTGATGAAAAAGTATAATTTGTACATCGGTAAATAAATCTTACATGGAATGTCCGATTCGTAATACAGCACACTGTTTTGTAACTCACTCAGTACTTCTTAGAGGACATTTATGTGTAGCATCATAGTGCTATCAGGTCGAAGAGATCATCCTTGTGAGTTAGTCACTTAGAGCAAAGTAATACATTTATACCCGACTCGACGTGCCCTATCATCATAAGAATATCAGCAACAGCGTTCGAATCTCGCTTCCCAGACCATCGGCATTGGGTGGTTCAGAAGGAATATAGGAAAACCGCAAAAATAACAATCTGAAAATTGTCAGGCTAGGAACGCCTGAAGATCTGGTGGCTCAGTGGGAATTTTGTCAGTAGGAGTCGGACCAGGTCAGAGTAAGAAAGGTCCATGTGTCCAATTAGGTAGTAGCTAAATCTAATGTTCGATATGTATGTGCCTAGGCTTACCTGCCTGAGCCAAGCAGTAACTACCATTACAGGCACCACCCCTCCTTTCCCGCTCCACAGACACAGCCCACTTTCACCAGCATAATGACGGACAGGTCAGACAAAGCCCATCACAAAACGTAGAAAATCCAGTTCAGCCCATCAACTATCCAATTACAAAGTTGACTAGGTTTGAATACAGAACAGTTCAACTCCAGAGCTCTCTATTTTTAAGCATTACCAGCCACAATCTAAGGACTGAAGAACCACCACATCCAAAACGCTAAAAAGTTGGGCTTGATTAATATATATCAAATTTGTAATCATCTACACTAACTTTAACCCATAAACATCTTGATTTCAATCATTTATGGCCCATTTGCCAAGTACTCACAGAGTAGAGCTGTTTGTCTGAGTGGAGGTTGTAGAACTGGAGGTGGCCCGGCCGACCGTTCAGCACCAGGGCACCCGAGCGGGGGTCGAGCCTCAGTCCGACTGGGGCCTGCTCCGTCTTGGCCTCATCCAGCTGGGCCTGGGTGAGACCTATGAAGGCCTGCGTCACCTTAAACTGACTGCTCACCACCTGGATACCTGCGGGCACGGAGAGGGCGGGAGAATGAAGCAGTGTTAGGACAGGATAGGGGACGCATAGCGGAAGCATCTTTTTACATTTAAAACAATATTACTGAAACCTTTATTTTGATATCAGGCATGCGACTCCTGAGATGTTTTTTGGTTGGGGTAGTTTAACGTCCGGCCAACCCTTCAGGGTTGGACTCTTGAACTGAACTCTTGAGATGAAAATTTAAAAGGACAATAAGTTTTTATTCTTAACTGATTTCACCAAAGATTCAGTACTCCGGTAAAAATGTAAAATATTTGATATCTAGCAGCAATGCAGGAAACCTTATAAAAGTTCACGTACAGAATAATCGCAACATTTTGGATAGAGAGACCTGTAGTATTCCAGATTAAAGGTTTGCATACGACTGATTTAAATAATACCCAAACTGATCACTTCAAGCTTGCTCAGTACTTCTTAGAGGACATATTTGTGGCATCACAAGTCATCAGTCCGAAAAGGTTCATCCTCGCGAGCTCTGGGAACAAAATATCCTACAACTTTTCGCTGCCAAAAAACGAATAAGTGAACCAATTGATCTTGTACTAGGGTACTAATGAATCATAATATTCTGGTAGTTGGGTATTTTTCTGAAACCATAGCAGTGGTTCATTTCAAACTACCAGCGGGGTTCGGTTAGGCCGGTTTGGTA
The DNA here is from genome assembly GCA_936440205.1 of Lepidonotus clava. Taxonomy (NCBI): domain Eukaryota; kingdom Metazoa; phylum Annelida; class Polychaeta; order Phyllodocida; family Polynoidae; genus Lepidonotus; species Lepidonotus clava. The sequence goes on from OW387147.1 coordinate 14,969,967, forward strand.
CGGGCTTCGCACTTACTGTTGTCTGAGTGGGCCGTGGCATAGTGGAGGTTGTCTCGCGAGTTGGAGATGTGTACGATCGGGGCCCCAAGTCGGGGCAGCGTGTCCCGGTGCTGGGTGTTCTGCTGCCATTTGACTAACACACACTCGTGGCCACCCGAGAGTAGGTATGAACCTGTAAAACGCACGAAATATTTTCGTTACAAAGGAGAAGGTGTATTTATTCTATTTATAACAAATAAATATAAACCTCGCACCTTCAAAATTTTATGTTTTCTTCTTAATTTAGAATCTGCATTTGAACAACCAATGTATGACATCGTGTGCTGAGCGCTTCTAAAGCACCGATAATTACCATGTAAGACTGTAAGGTTCCACTAGAAACGGGCCAACATCTCATAAATACACAAAAAGGAGAAGTATTCAAAAGAAAAAGAAAAATGAGTGGTTAATACCTTCCGTTGTGAAGGCCAACGCACGAACAGGTAGGGCATGCCAATGGAGTGTGTTGGTCACCACCTTCTTGGATGACATAAAGTTATACCTAAAAGGAAATTGGGCAGTTAAAACATGTTGGGTACAACATAAGAGAAACTTGAAATGTATATGTAACCATGTGTTAATGCATTCCATTCAAACAGAAATACTAAGAAGTTGATCGAACTATCCAAACCAACACAAAGATTTGAGTAGGTGAAGGGGTTTAAAGCTGAATCAACCGACATGTTTCGCCCTTCTATAGGCTTCTGCAGGGCTCAACAAATATATATATATATATATATATATTATACTCATTAAATTGTTTGTATACAAAGATATCTGTAGTGACGATAATTGATTCATAAACTTTATATACAATAGTTTAGAATTAAATAGATATTATTTCCATATGTGATACTGAGTATACTGTATTTACCATAGACTGATGACGCCCGTCGTTGTACCCGTGGCCACACAATGTTCTTTGGGATGACAGGCAACTACTGAAAATTCTTCGTCTCGACTACCGTGGTTGTCTTTTACCTTTAACGCATGTCTGAAGAAACAAAAGTTTTAATGACATTAATCAGTTTGTGACGATTAGAATAACGATTATGGTTACCATTCTAAAATCCCAGCGTTCTTAATCGTATTTACTATTATGTATATCCATTGTTATCACTTCCTTGTACATGTTCACTTGTTCACTCTACTTTGTTCACCACTTTGTATTAAGAATGCGTAATAAAATAAATAAATACACGTGCATGGACACGTGGAGGGCAAAATTAAGTTTAATTCAAAACGAACCCTAACAGATTGATGCATAACTAATCTTTACACACGACATAGTCTATAAATATAGGGAAGGTTCGTGTTCTGTGGAGATCGAGGTTACATCAAATTTGGCCAAAGCGACCTCTCCACTTCATTAAACATAGAATCACTTTATCACAAAAGCTAACAGTTAACACCAAACTTACTCTTTTCTGTGTTTACTCTTCAGGGATCTGACCACTAGCGACTGCTGGTGAATACATGCTACAATATCCTCCTGAAAAACAACATAGGCGATGTTTAATGTTTCAGGTATATGAGGAATAGATTCAGCACACTTTTTTTTCACTAATTGAATTCGCAGACTACTGGTCGTGCGCACAAGCATACTTGCGTGCAAGTTTTTCCGTGTACTTTGGGCAAACTTCCTAATTCCCTGTGTTTCCCCAGAAATTAATTTTCTCTGCATTTACTGTGTAGAGGTCACCCTGCCTTTAAATGATTTGAGATTATTTGCAATTTGACACCTACCTTACAACCAAACGAGACTCTGTTTGTGTCATGTGTCATCCGACTCTCCAGAGTGGTGAATTCGACTTCCCTCTCCTTCGTCGGTAGTGAGAACTGCACAACTTCGCATTCTATCAGAATATGTCCAGAAACATGTATCAGTAATCACATATAGGGTGGTGTCCAGAAACATTTTCAGTAATCACGTATATGGTGGTGTATCTGGACAGAAAATTGTCAAACTAACTAATCGATGGAGATGTAACATGTATACTACACAATAACTCTTTCACCAAATGATTGTTCAAAACCCGTTAACGTATGTTTCTATAAAAACTGGTAATCACACACTCACTTATGTTTATTACGAATACCAGGCAAATGTGTTTGGCGTAAGGCAGGACGTGAGCTCTATCAAGAGGTGGAAGTTGAGCAGCAAATAACTGTTTAGGTGGCGCCCTGAGACACTTACATGGGACATATTATATTTATATTCTGCCACAAAGAAAGAGATCACGTAATCTAAAAGGGCAGCTGTCAAGTCTGTTTAAGTATACATGTATATAGAAATACTGTAAAATTCAACATTTTAGTTTGTACATATTTTCCGTAGATCAAAAGGGAGGTAGGACGCCCCTCAATAAACCATCATTTAAGGAATAAGACACAAGTTTGACAGTTTTACCTGTTTTCGCACCCTGCACAATGCCAAGGAATTCGGGTTCTTCCAGATGAGTTGGCCTTAACAGATGAAGACGATTCGGACATTTGTATCGCTGAAACATACCGATATTATGGGATATCATTTTGAAGTTAAGGGTACAAGTGATAAAATTATCTCGTCCTCTGGGGCAGGTTTATTTTCATTTCTTTCCATTCAGTACTTCTTAGAGGTCGTTTTCATTCTTCATCTTGCATACGGAGTAGGAATAGAATCATCATCATGGAAAGAAACTGACACCGGGAAGAACATTTTTAGCTCAAATAAATTAATCTAAACTGAAAAAATAAAATTGTTGATATTGTTCATCATCGTCATGTTCTGACCTACACATATTTGATCTGCGTCGTTTCTTAACATTCGCAAAATTAGGTGACGCTTCCCCGTAAAATATTCCAACATTAAGGATTATTCTCACCTTGAGGATGGCTCCATCTGTGTAGTCCCATTTTATAATCGTCTGGTCTTGGGAACAACTATATAGCTGAAAAACAATGGAAATATTAACATTCACATCTGAAGAGGTAAAAGTTGGGTTACTGAATAGAACAGTTGTCATAGATGTATTTATAAACGATCATCTCAGTATGCAGTCTTGCAGTAAAAGTGAATGCACAACAAGCTATAAAATCAAATTATTGTTAGAGCTCCAATTGCTCTGACGTAAGATTTGTCTTAGTTCGTCAGCTCTCCTTTAGTCTAGATGATCTAAGGGTATATCGACTTCTGTTTTACACATACCTGGTAGTGGTTTTCGGGATGTAAAGCAATACTTGAGACCCTCGCTTTGTGTCCTTTCAGCTCCCGCACACATTCCCCGCTTTTGACACTGAGAACTTTTATGGTGAATCCGCTCGCAACAAGTAAGAATCTACAGAGAAAACAATACAGAGTATAAGTAAATGAGTCATAGATGTACTATTGTTGGAATACATCATTTTTCACGATTCACAACACTTTACTGTGTTCAGTCCAGATTCTTTCATGAATTTCTTGTCCTTTTTACAAATTTTTACACTTATTGGTCACTTGAAAAAAAAAAGTCATTTCTGGTCGTTAAGAGGAAAATAACGGTCCAAAAGGCCAAATACAGTTTTTTTAAGGGTCTCGCTTTGAAGCCTGAGATTAGACTACTCCAAGTAGTAAAATGGTTCTGCGGCAAAGGCAAAGGCTACAGTAGCAGCAGGGCCGTTGGTCCAATAAGACCCTACTTCAAGTAGGGTCTGTGAACCCTACTACAAGTAGGGTCTGTATGACAGCCAATCAGAATGCTGGAAGCCTACTTGTAGTAGGGTTTTGGACTTAGAATAGTTAGAGTGTGGAACTCGAAGGCTATCTGTGGTGTGGCATTGGAAGCCTACTGGAAGTAGTGTAAGGGGCTCAAAGCCTACTTGTAGTAGGGTTTGGGTCCAGAAGCCTACTGGTAGTAGGGTAAAGGAAAGCCTACTTGTAAGCCTACTTGTAGTAGGGTGGGGATCTGAAGCCTACTTGTAGTAGGGTTTGGGATCTGAAGCCTACTTGTAGTAGGGTTCGAGACCCAAAGCCTACTTCCAGTAGGGACTGAAGCAACCCTACTGGTAGTAGGGTAATGGACTCAAAGCCTACTTCTAGTAGGCTTTGGTACCCAAAGCCTACTTGTAGTAGGGTTTAGTAAACCCTACTTGTAGTAGGGTTTGGGACCTGTAGCCTACTTGTAGGGTGCGGACTTAGAGTAAAAATTATGAAAGTCCATGTTAGATATTCAATGTAGATCTAACTAAGGGCCTGCAAGTCGAATTTACCGGAAAGCATTCAGAACTCCTATTTGCAGTAGGGTCTGGATGCACCACCCTACTTCAAGTAGCCTGCCAGTCAAATATCCAACTTTTAATATTATGTAGAAAGTAGTTAAAACACATTTTACACTCTTTAAGTTTCCATTTGCTGGCTGAGTGTAAGACCCTACTTGAAGTAGGCTTGGAAACCCTACTGGAAGTAGGGTCTTATTCTCCTTATTACGGTTAGCCGATCCAGGTCACTATTGCGTGCGACACCGCAGGGTCAGAGCAGTCTCCGGCCTATCCTTTAGCATTGGCGGCGCCCTTCTTAACTCAATATTTCCAAGTACAGTGCGAATTTAACATATGTTTTCTAGTATATCTCAGGGCAAGGACTTAGCTTTCGATTGGTATCAATATTATCATTTAGTTTTAAGTTTTAAGAAAGATATGGACTGAGAGAAAAACCATAACATTGCCAGCATACGACAGGAAACTGCTCCGAAGCAGAGGATTTCGGGTAATCTGGAGGAACCGTAATACGGCGAATTGGACCAACGGCCCACCTGCGTCCGGCCAGGGGGTGCAATTCTCCTCCGCGCGTCACCGACGTGACGTCTTATGCAAATGAGCAAGACAGAATCCGTTCCCAACTTCTGGTGCCTCCCGCACAGGAGAGTTGAACCCGCTTGCGCCAAGTTACGGCGTTAAATCTTTGGACATGGCCAACTCAACCTAGGCTAGATCTACTCCAAGTAGTCTTGGAGTGTGCGTAAGGTGCAAAACAACCTAATTTCAAAGCCTCCTTTACGGAGGCAAGCAGTTAATTAAACATCGGCCCGCCTGCCCAGTGCCAGGGGCCCCACGTGTACGCATCTGACCGCCTCAACTGCCTGATTATCGCTCACTAGCACAATCGGGTCCCGGAAATCTACATTGATATGTCTTGAATGCTTAAGTCAGTGTACCTGTATTTTAAAATAACGTGTAACTTACTTAGAGTCCTGTGTGAAAATCGGTTTGCATGCAACAAGGTTTGCTCCGCCCTTCAAAACCACTCGAGGTCGATCGTCCTCGTGGTCGCCGGCCGCCATCTTGATCAAAATTGTTCGTAGTTGTTAAAGGCGATCTGATTGGTTCTCGAGTGACCCAGATTTCTGTTGTCCAATCGCAACCACCGTTACTAAATCAAGGTCACTAGACCGGAAAAGAATAGATCGTCGGACGAAACCACACCAAATTTATTATTTGAAGGAATATTTCCTCACTAAATCTAGCAAAATGGTGAAGATGTCCCCAGAGATGAAACAACGAGTCTCAACAGTTATCAACATAGGAAAAACTGCCTTTCATTGGGGTTTTATTCCGGTTGTGATCTACCTAGGTATGTAACATCTTCTATTTTCGCTCACTCGTTTTGTTCAACATCAAGCAAATCTTCTGGTCAAATTCAAGGCAAGTGACTTAGCTCTGTTAGCCTTCCTTGTACCGTCGGGAAGGTTCAGAAGCTGTCATTGTCAGTGTATATCACTAGGATTGGCAATAGTTGACAAATAACCAAACAACCACACTTTAAGGTTAAATAGAGTATTAAATCAACTTCTTTGTAACAGCAATACTCCATGACCATGGTCCTTCAAAAGCAAATATTTACCCCTTCACTGTTCAGGGCAAAGGCAGTCACAGACAAATATACAATATCAGGCTGGAAATACCTTCTCAGGTCAATACTTACCCACCAGCCAAATCAATCTCAAACTGGAAGTACCTTCATGGTAAATCCTCCACTGTGCACAATAAAGTCTCAAGCTGGAGCTACCTTCATGGTCAATTCTCCAGTATATACTATAGACTAAATAAATGACACTCTCAGGTACCCACTGGCTTTTAAAAAAAATACCCATTCAGTGAGCTCCCAATAAGCTTAAGGGATGTACCAAGTGGAGCTGCCATAAATGGCCAATCCTCCACTGGATCCCAAAACAAGCTTCTCAAGCAGACTGAACTGGTAATACCAACACTCAGCTGGATAACACTCTCAGTAAGCCTAAGAGCAGTCTGTCCACCTCTCATCAGGGCTAGAGACCTAAGATGGCCAATATCTAGTCCCTGTATGAGCAGAGTCTGTGAGAGGTTGGCCAGTTTCAGCACCTGGCAGCTAGTCTCTATCTTCCCTTAGGTACAGAAAAGGTGTCCAAGCACTTTATCAAACTTCATCTACTTTATACAATTCTTTTACGTAGTGAAAACCCTTATCAAACTACACATTTTGATTGCATTGTGAACATGCAAAACCTAACACTAGTATCTAATTAATGACATAACCCTATAAGTGTACAAACTCAAAAGTCACAAAATATGGTGTCTCCACCTGGTGTTAACTGGAAGAAATAAACACCTACTCAAAGTTGCAGACCCAGGAGGCTGCTACACTTGTCTATTCAGAGAAACAAATGTATTAGTTATAATTAGGCTTATTACGGTTCACCATAATCTAGTAGGACGAGTCTACCCTTACCACTAGTGCTATCAGGGTAGGACACTGAGGCCACTGAAAACCAATGATTTCCACAAAGCGCAAGCGCCTCGCAGGATTAAAGTACTTGAAACTATAAATACTTCACATCCGATGATTTGTACCTATAGAAAAAGGGATATATTTGTTGTTGTTTGAATGATGCGAGCAGATGTTTTCATAAAATATTATTCAAAGGTCCGTGTGTACAGTAAGGTATGTCATTTTCGAAAATCACCATCTTGTCATCTTTCCAACCTCTGTGAAGAGCTCGATCTACATCGAATGTAGAAAAAAACATGTATCTAACCTCAAACCAGAGCCAGGGGTTTCCATGTTTAATCACAAATTTGATTTTTTTCAGTTCTTCTTTTACAAAACATTTGCTAGATTGATAAAATTCTTACTTAAATTTACAGTATTTATACAGGGAGTTCTCTAATATGGATTAGAGATTTGGGAGACAATTTAAGATACATGTACGACGTCATGGGCCGGAATAAACAAATCTCACATTCCTAGCGGCCTTGCAGCGTAACTCTTCCTAAGAGAGTTTCGCAGCGCAGTAACTACCATAATCCCTCACTATTCAGCGTTTTGGATCCGTTTCCTTACCTATCTTTATGGTTTTTTTTTGGATGGGTCTAGGAATCCTAGTGCAGCCTCAGGTACACTTAGATAAGATAAGACATTTTATGATAATAAACAAACCTGATCTATAACGTTAATATACTAAAAAGTAAAAACATCCAGCACGGCAGCAGTTCATGAGATATTGAGGAAAGCCCAACACCGTCAATTCCAAAGTATAGGCAGGAGCCTGATTGTGATCATAAAACCAAACAAAAATCAGCATAGTTCCCAGGGTGTTCTATTGAGTTAAGCGAAGAAATAATGTCTGACAAACAGAAAAAAAATTTACACCCTTTTTGCATGTTTTGCACTTTAGTCATAAGAAATTAGGCAAAATAAATTAAAACCCCAGTTATTTTTAAAGCAGCTGAACTTTTAAACACATATAACATCAGTTTCCTTTATATCATCAGCGATTGACTTCTGAGGGTGAAATTTGCAAAGAAAAATGAAAAAAGTTATTTAGTGACCAAGTGCACAACATGGGTTAGTAACGTGAAAGGTAAAGTCACTTAATCAATCAAACTTTGGTATGAGATTAAAAAATAGACCTCTTAGACTATGAATAACATTTTAGAAAAAACACACACTGAAATAGCTTAGAGTATCTACTCATCCCTTAAGGCAGGACAGGCTGCTATCAAAAAGATAAATGCGTCAGTGAGGGTAGTTTTCCTACCTATCTGTGGGATTGACCTCTCCAAATATAATAGGACGGAGGTGCCTGCACCTTCTCAGCAACTAATGAACTTCACTGTAACGGCATTAAATGCAAAAATAACGGACTTGAACAATGGCAATGGTATGGCAAATCCACAAACATCCTCACTGATACACCACTCCAATGGACGAGGACGGTGGTCCCATAGGTATAAACATTTAGATGAGGATGGCTGCCACTTTGAAAATAGCCCTGACACGATTAAGTACATCTCCGGGGAGATTTATGAATCCATTGACAAACTGACAAATGTTTAAGGTATTCATTATCATTAATGGTATTTGATAATGCGGATATCAGACCCTATTCCACAATAGTAGGGCTCCTGTCAGTTGCACACCGACTGGCAAACCAATAATTCTAGCTACTCTTATGATATCTCTTGATACTTGAAGTATTCTAAGTGTTAAACTCGTGTTAAACTGTATCAAAGACGTACCTATGAACATCATCTCACTCATTATCATTCACATCAATCTCATATGCGAAATGATTAACATGATGTGCCGCCATGACTTTTCTGGGGCTCCACTGTACAGGATCGCCATGTTCCCCTTTGAATTATTTTCTTGATGGATAATGTATTTAGCATTGAGGAATTAGATAACTTAAGGGGTATCAAAATAGTTCATGTGAATATTCGGAGCCTATATAACAAACTTTCTGAGGTTGTGTTCTATTTTTCAGCATGTGATATTATAGTTTTAAGTGAGAGCTGGTTGAGCCCAGACATACCGTCATCAGCGGTGAGCATTCCAGGGTTTAACCTAGTAAGGCAAGATAGGAGACCTTAATATATAGATAAGAATGGTGGTGGGTTGTGTATATATATATATATATATATATATATATATATATATATATATATATATATATATATATATATATATATATATATAAAAGAATCCATATGACAACATCTAAAAATAAATGGATTATGTACAATATCTATGTCTAAAGTTACTATACAATTTACTTCATATTTTTCATCCATAGTCATTCATCATCAATGGTTCTCATCCAATGTGTTTTCATCAATTGTATCCAGGACCAACGAGATCATTGTATATGTCATGAAAGTGAAGTGAAATAGATAGACTGCTTGTAAAAGTTGTGGGGAGGGGAAGGAAGATCACCTATGGTGACTCCCCAGAACCCGAATAAAAATCATTTAAAAAAAAAAAAAAAAATCAAGTTTTAGGACATTTCCCTATGCCCTGGGGTTATTTGGCAGTTTTCACCACTAGGGGGAAGCACGAGTTTGTGGGCATTAAGTTTGTTCAAAGAAAATATTTTATCAATAATTAAAATTACACTAAAATGATTAATTGAAGACTAAATCGCCTCAATACAATTGAATTGAGGAAATTCTTAATTTCTAACACGTTATGAAAATGATCTATATGAGGTAGTTCACCTTCCCTTTTGCTGATTAGAAGTTGGTGTGGACACAGTCGTGTGACCTCTTCTTCAATATCATCTGATATTGTTTTGTTCAAGTTTAGACATCTTAATTCACTTTTTTTGCCCTCCTCATTGGTATTGCCGTTATCATTGTCCATGTTGTAACAAGTTGGCCTATCTGATTTGGACTAGAAGAGGCATAAACCTGTTATTATCTTTGAATCTCGGGTTCTGAAGTTATGCTCGCCTAGTATAGCCAGTACATCTTACTTATACAAGGTTACTTACTTAGAAGGTTGGTTTCAGTTGGCTTATATTTGATCATTTCATAGATTCGATCATCAAAGACAGAATTGTTATACCTTGTTCTTGCCAGGCATGATGTGACCTTGGCTGTCTTAAATAGGTTCCTTAAACCTTGTCAATGTCTTTTCCCTGTTTTTTCTATAACTTATACATGTATGTTATTTTTTGTTTTATACAGGCTTTAAGAAGGGATCCGAACCAGGAATGCCACCACTGTCACCACTAAGGTAATTTGAGTTATTACTAGAGACATGGCTCCAGTATGTGAATCAGGGATGAAAGTCTTCCACTTTTTCCTGGATTTCGGATCAAGTTTTTTTTTCTTTTACCTGTTACCAGACGACCTAATTTCATAAACTAAATATTTAATTGAGTTTGACCAGTATTGTATGACATAAGGCAGGGTATAGGACAGGGCCCCCTAGTTCTGTGCCACTCACTCTTTCAGGCTGCTGTAGTCCTCTCAGTGATAGCCATTCAGTCTTTCCAGTTTTTACTGGAACCCTGAGGCATACTCTACAGTTCTAAACCTGGATGTGTTTCACGAGCCTTAGAGAGAGGAAAGTAAGAATGTGGTGCTACCAAGAGTAATGAAGAGAAACTAGTTAATAACTTAATGTGTCGAGCTGTAGGATTATTCGCTCCAAAGGACTGTAAAATATAAATGTCTTCTTGTCTTAATAGTGCTTGTAAAATGAACTATGTCCTTCGTAGCTGTTCACGCTTAGCTGATGTCAATTAAAGATATTCTGATATATTTTTTTCAGTTTACTCTGGCAATGAAAACCGGGAGACATTCCACACAGTAGTAATGATGTATAGAGAACCCGCCATCCCTGGAGGTTGGAGCAGACCACCCCCTGACACTCTCACCACTCTCAGACCCCAGCAGCATGTGCCTTCAGTGGTCCCGGCCCACCTTGCTCCCGGGGGCTGAGGGGCGGCACACGGACAGGTGTTACCACAGTGTCGGGGTGTAGGTGACCACCGTCAACCCAAGTCACCCACCTGTACCACAGGAATATTGTAATATATTGTTATGCTAGTAAATCAACCATATGTACACAGAGTAACGTTGTTTGTTTTTTCTCAACATCTTTATAGATAGTCTGAAGAAGTGTAGTGACCAGAATGTCAACTTCTCTGCCCCATGATCTAATCATGTGGTTTTGTCAGAGAATTTATACTAGTGACTTCAAAGGGAACCCTCTCTTTCGATTTCTCTTCTTCTAATTTATCTATCAAGGTACCCCCAAAAAATCATCATTACATTACTCTTGTGTGTGTATGTGTAATTCAAATGGAGTTCCAAAAGTTTCGAACCTATAATCTCAATGAAACTTGTAAGGTTAGACAGCAGTTGAAATATCAATATGCGTCATGGATTCAGAGCCTCTGTTGGGTCAAACCTCCCTGAATAATCGTAGAACTTGAACCACAGGTCTTTATCATTAAGCATGTATCTTTAGTAAGAGGTAGAAAATAATTACACATAAGAGGTGAAATAGTTTTATTTATTCATATCTACAAAAGTACGATGTATGTGCATGAATATTTCTTCAAGGTGACTCTTTTAAGACTTACATTTAGGAGTAATAACGAACCCGTTTTGCAGGCGAACCAGTTAGACAAAGAAAGTCATCATTAGTTGACCAGAACCAGGCATTATCCAGCTTTTGCAGTGAGCAGATAATGATGTCTAGGTGTTAAGGCTAGTATCGAATAAAGCTTTACAGCGAGGATCTACTTTGACATGTGCTTTTCCAACGAGTCTTCACATTGAAGTAATTTTGATCCACTGGAAGATCTTATGTATACCGTAGGAAATGGTGACAATGATTAAAAAAAATTGACCCATTGACTGACCGAATAGGGCTAAAGTATTACTTCAAGTCAAGGACTGAATGCCTGTACTTTGTATACGATCTCTGGACGGAACATGAATTCTGGATTTACAATCACTTATTTTGAATACATGTTACAAAAAAGGTGAATAGACAAGTTTTTTTCAAGGCACGTTCTGATAAGTCGCCAAACGTCACGAAAAGTAGCTGGTTTGGGTACAAACAAATCGTGAGAGTTTAAGGTGTAGGGTTTATCATTCAAAACCTCAGCTATCTGTCCGATAATTTATCCTAGTGTCGTAGATGTACGTGTTTCAAGACGTTACGTCCGTCATTCCGCAAACTAAACTACGACAACGGTATAAAGGGTCCTGCTTGACGACTCGGACCCCTGATGCTTTATGTATTATTCTTTGAAGCCGAAAAACACTGACATTTTAGGACCATTTTAAATGCATTGCGGAATTCTTTACTACTGAACGCATAGAGGAAGGGATTCAGAGTCGAGTTAAAGTAGGTTAACCAGAAGGTGATTGTGAAGACCGTTTCGGGTACAAGTGAGGGGTCGATGGCGTCTAAATCAAAGACGACGTGAAAAGGGACCCAGCAGGCCAGGTAGGACAAGATGACGTAACTGAGGGTGATGAAGATCTTCTTTTCCTTGTCGTCGCCCGCCTTGGGTTTGGGCGGGGGGGCCTTGGGCGCGGTGCCCTCGGCCTTAGCCGGGGGTGGGGGCCCCCCGCCGTCCGTGGTCGTCGTCTCGCCGTCGGCCGTCACGCTGGCGCTGGCCTGGGGCCCCACGCGCATGTTCTTGATGGCGCCGCGCCGGTTCTGCATGGCTATGGCGACCCTGATGTAGCAGAAGACCATGACGGCGCAGGGCGTGTGGTGGCCGGCGATGGCGATGAAGACGACGAAGGCCCGGTTACGGGACGGCTCCCACTTACAGAAGTTGGGCTCACTCCAGAGGACCCGGTCCGTGATGCAGGGCCCGAGCCACACCGCCAGCACGGCCAGCCTGCGGGGGACAAGGCATAGGTCAATTTATGGTCTGCATTGGGGGAAGGGGGGCTGATTTTTCATGGCCAATTAAGAAAAGGCCATTACCTAGATCAATATTTATCTTATAAAATTGAAAGACATGGGGGGCATCCCGAGAATTAATTGTCTTTCTTCGGGCTTATTACTTGATATGTGGTGCAAGAAGGATTAGATCACTAATGATAAAATATCATATGGGTTTAGGCCCCTAAAATCGACATGGTGACAATGCCTTTTCTTTGGCTTATCGACATGCGACATAGCCTATTCCTAAATTCGACAGGGCGACATGGCCAATCCTTAAATCCGACATGGGGACCCCCCATCAACACCCCCTATCATCCTTGGGCTGAGCTTTTAGAATACTGTATGACATGTCGTCAGTAAAGCAAATGTTGCTGTGTGAAGGCGCCAGACCCATCGTGAAAGAATGTGCATCTATCATAGGTTACAAATGCATCTGGTGCGCCCCGCGTCTCATTATGAGATCGATCAAAACATGAAGACATTTTTGCTGCGGTGGCGTTTTGAATGATATCAGATTAAGAGCAACGCCAACGAAGCCTTACTGTCGGAGGTTTTTCATTGTGTTTAGTCAGTGAGCCGTGAAATCTATGGGGGGTTTATGAATAGAAACTAAATGGTCCGTGAAATGGGCTCTTGAAGTAGGAGGGGTAATTAGTAGCAGTTAGTGGTTGGGTCGGGGTGGAGACCGGTGGGGGGGCAGTGTTCCCATTGGTCCCACTGACCTGTCAATCAGCCCCTTTGGCGACGCCCCTCCCCCCCTCACCGGCCGCCCGTAGGCGGGCGGGCGGGCGGCGGTCAGGGGGGAGGGGGGGAGGGGTATATACACCTGGCTGGTTCCAGTTAGGACCTTTTGCACCGCTATTTGGCCGCACAATAAATAAACCCTTTGACCATGGGGACAAAATGACCCATTAGACCTTGTTGTAATGGTCGAGATTACACCATTATCTAATCTAAAACTTCCCCCAACCCACAGGAGGAACCCCAGAACTTCCCCCATTGCCCTGCCCTGCGTCGCGTCATTTTCGCCATTTGACAAGTGACTGTCGGGATGTTCGCATCTCCTAATAACAATATTATCCCCTTTTCCAACAACCGAGGCCCTAGACCCTAAAATTTGATGCGGCGACATGGACATTTCTTAAAATCGACATGCCACATGATGCTTAGTGCCATGAGGACAAAAATAAATGGCACAACATAACTTGTTTCTTAAATTCGGGGTGTAGGGTAAAGTGAAAATGGGATGAAAGGAAGTGGGGGGGGGGGGGTGTAGGGGCGTTTAAGGTAGGGTGAAGGTGAGTGGAGGGGAGTAGAGGGAGGCTAACACGAGCTAATAAGTGCTAACCAGTGCTAACAAGAGGCTAACGTGATAACAACATGTTAATAAGAGTCTAGCAAGTGTTAACAAGTGCTAAAAAGAGGCTAACAAATGCGAACAAGTGCTAATAAGGTGCTAACCAGATGCAAACAAGAAGCTAACAAGTGCTAAAAAGAGGCTAATAAGAGGCCAACAAATGTTAATAAGAGCCAACAAGTGATAACAAGAGGCTAACAAGTGCTAACAAGAAGCTAAAAAGTGCTAACGAGTGCTAAAAAGAGACTAACAAGTGCTAACAAATGTTAACAAGAGACTAACAAATGATAACAAGTGCTTACAAGATGCTAACAAGTGTTAACAAGATTCTAACAAGTGCTAACAAAAAGCGAACAAGTGCTAACAAGATGCTAACAAGTGCTTACAAGATGCTAACAAGATTCTAACAAGTGCTAACAAAAGGCTAACAAGAGCTAACAAGTGTTAACAAAAGCTAAAAAGAGGCTAACAAGTGTTAACAAATGCTAACAAGAGGCTAACAAGTGCTAACAAAAGACTAACAAGTGTTAACAAGATGCTAACAAGAGGCTAACAAGTGCTTACCAGATTCTAACCAGATTCTAACAACTGCCAACAAGTGCTAACAAATGCTAACAAGATGCTAACGAGGTTAAAAAGTGCCAACAAAGGCTAACAAGATGCTAACAAGTGCTTACAAGATTCTAACAAGTGCTAACAAAAGGATAACAAGTGCTAACAAGCGTTAACAAATGCTAACAAGAGGCTAACAAGTGCTAACAAAAGACTAACAAGTGCTAACCAGATGCTAACCAGATTAAAACAACTGCCAACAAGTGCTAACAAATACTAACAAGAGGCTAACAAAAGCTAACAAGTGCTAACAAGATGCTTACGAGGTTAATAAGTGCCAACAAAGGCTAACGAGTGATAGCAAGTGATAAAAAGAGGCTAACAAGTATTAGCAAGAGCTAACAAGATGCTAATAAGTGCTTATAAGTGCTAACAAGATGTTAGCAAGATGCTAACAACTGCCAAGAACTGCTAACAAGTGCTAGCAAAAGGTTAACAAGTGCTAACAAAAGACTAACAAGTGATACGAGAAGCTAACAAGAGGATAACAACTGTTAACAAGTACTAAAAAGAGGCTAACAAGTACTAACAAGATTCTAACAAGTGCTAACAAGATGCTAATGAGTGCTTACAAGATGCTTACAAGTGCTAACAAGATTCTAACAAGTGCCAACAAAAGGATAACAAGTGCTAACAAATGCTAACAAGAGGCTAACAAGTGCTAACAAAACACTAACAAGTGCTAACCAGATGCTAACCAGATTAAAACAACTGCCAACAAGTGTTAACAAATGCTAACAAGAGGCTAACAAAAGCTAACAAGTGCTAACAAGATGCTAACGAGGTTAATAAGTGCCAACAAAGGCTAACGAGTGATAGCAAGTGATAAAAAGAGGCTAACAAGTATTAGCAAGAGCTAACAATATGCTAATAAGTGCTAACAAGATGTTAGCAAGATGCTAACAACTGCCAAGAACTGCTAACAAGTGCTAGCAAAAGGCTAACAAGTGATACGAGAAGCTAACAAGAGGATAACAACTGTTAACAAGTGCTAAAAAGAGGCTAACAAGTACTAACAAGATTCTAACAAGTGCTAATAAGATGCTAATGAGTGCTTACAAGATGCTTACAAGTGCTAACAAGATTCTAACAAGTGCCAACAAAAGGCTAATAAGTGCTAACAAGAGGCTAACAAGTGCTAACAAGATGCTAATAAGTGTTTACAAGATGCTAACAAGTGCTAACAAGATGCTAACAAGTGTTAACAAAAGGCTAACAAGTGCTTACAAAAGGCTAACAGGTGTTAAAAAAGTGATGACAAGTGATAACAAGAGCTAACAAGTGGTAACAAAAGGTTAAAAGAGGCTGACAAGTGTTAACAAATGCTAACAAGAGGTTAACAAGTGTTAACAAGTGTGAAAAGGACTTACAAATGCTAACAAGTGCTAACAAAAAGCTAACAAGTACTAACAGGAGGCTAACAAGATGCTAACCAGATGCTAACAACTGCCAGCAAGTACTAACAAATGTTAACAAAAGGCTAACAAGTGCTAACAAGATGCTAACAAGTGCTAACAAAAGGCTAGCAAGTAGTAACACAAGGCTAACAAGTGATAGCAAGTGCTAACAAGATGCTAACAAGATGCTAACAAGTGATAAAAAGATGCAAACAAGTGTAAGCAAGAGCTAATAAGACTAAACTTCCTACATTTAATTACAATGGGCAAAATTCTAATTTTACCAAATGGTCAATCTCATCATTCATAACAATCGTTAAATTTGTTGAAGTTGTTGCTGGAGGCCACTCACCAACACAAACATCCCTGCCCTAGCACAGAATACTTGGCGATGACAAAAGTCCAAAGAAAGTTCTTTTTTTTCTTTATTTGGTATTCACCCCAGATACTCCTCCTTCGCGATGGATTATACACTGTATGATTACGGAGGATCTGAAGCGAGGGTATAGTATGTTCATGGCTGATGGGTAAACTTAATTTTTGCCCGTAACTTTAGGAAAATGGGATATTGGATGGGAAATAATGAACAACAATCAATATAAATAATATAGCATTAAAGAAATTATTTTGCTACATTTCTAGTTCATAAAAAATTGTCCTCAATAAAATGATAAGGTATTCTTGCATTTACAAGGTAGGCATATCAAATATTCCAAGAGTCCAAGTGCAACCTGTATCTTGGTTTGGTGGTGGCGCCAGAGACAATTAAGCCAGACAGGTGGGGGTGCCTAGAGGGTCAAGTCCAATGGAGTTTCTGAAGCATGGTCATGCATGAGTACCCTCGATTGTGTGTGTATTTTGGGGGCGGGGGGGTAAGTGCCACCGCAGATACCGGACCCCAGGGAAGGGGTCCGGACAGTCGGGGACTTCTTGTTATAATAAGATTAAACTGCCAGTTTATGACTGCAATTAAGACTGGGATGTTGGAGTACACGTTTACGTCACTGGACGACTTTTGACTGGGTGTTTTTCTCTGCATTGATAGCATTAGGCCGAGTGTGGACATTAATATCTGAACAAAGCATATCTGCAGTGAGTCGGATACCACTGAAGGAAAAAGGCAAAGAATAGACTTACTTACAGTGAATAGTAAATTGAGTACTTAAAGAGGTAAAAACTGGTTGTTGACAAGATGCATGATATACAGGGAAATCGATTTAGATGACTGTTAGTCACTAGGATGAATAAAGCAAATAATTAGTTATTTGGGCAGTTTGAAATAATGGTAAATTGTAAAGGAAAATAGATGGACAGAATGTTTCCATGCTGAATAGGAATGGGTTGATATGGATAGAGTTGGAACTGACTGATAACCGTCTGTGAGTAGTATAGGGAAATGGGCACTGTTGGTTACCATGGTGAGCAAAGAAGCAGGAACATTATTTGGAACTACTGATTACCAAGTCGTCTAGGGAAAGATTATGTCCGACATTATGTAATTTGGACAGTCTCTTACTTTGGTGACTATAGAAAACTTGTTTTTTGAAAGTTACTGTTGTGAGTAGTGTAGGAAATGGCATTAGGGCAATCCGTTACTATGGTGAGCATTATAGCAAAATGAGGTGTTCGTTTTTTGAGTAATAGGGATAAGTAGGGACATACACTGCATATAGAAATAACCCCGAAGGAAATAGGACTTGGGACAGCCTGTAACCATGGTGAGTAGTATAGCAAAATGGGCTTTTCTTATAGTTATCACCATGAGTAGTGCAAAGAAATAAGACTTGGGATAGTTTGTTACCATAGTGAGTAGTAGGCAAAATGGGCTGGTTTTTATGGTTACCACCGTGAGTAGTGCAGGCAAATAGGGTTTGGGATAACCCATTACCATGGGTATCAAATTATATGTTACCTTTATTTCATATTGTCAGTTACAAGCCCAAAGCCTGCTTTTTCAGAGGGGAGTTCCTTTTTTGAGTATTAGGGCTCAAATATTTTTGTGGATGGATAGGGACAGACACTACATGTCATGATGTGGAAATAACTCATTCGGAAATAGGATTTGGGAAAGCCGGTAACCATGGTGAGTAGTATAGCAAAATGGGCTTTTTGATAGTTGTCACCATGTGTAGTGCATGGAAATAGGATTTGGAGCAGTTCGTTACCATGGTGAGTAGTATAGCAAAATAGGTATTTTGATAGTTACCAGCACGAGTAGTGCATGAAAATAGGATTAGGGAGTGTGGTCCGTTAACATGGTGAGTAGTGCAGCAAAATTGGGGTGGGAGGGGGGCAGTAAGTAAACAAGGTGAATAGTGAAAATAGAATTTGGACAGCCTGTTACCATGTTGAGGGCCGTCCATAAAAACGTTATGCAACAGGGGGGAGGGGTCAAAAATGGTAAAAAATAGCATGACGTCCTTTAATGGACGACGACCCCTTGAGTAGTATAGCAAATGGGTATTTTGGGCATGCAGTCAGTTACTATGGTGATGGTGCATTATCATAGGAGTGGGCAGTCTCTCACCATGGTGATCAGTGAAGAGAAATTGGTATTCGGGATTTTGGTTGTATAAAGACGGTCTATAAAGTATCATTTCACGTTATGAACCAAATAACATTAGGCTATAAGCATAATATCACTGGCGGATCCAGTATTTTGAAAAGAGGGGGGGGGGGCGTTATTGGGGAAAAAATTCCTTAATGACCTTTTGGCCGAAATCAACATTAAAAACGCGATTTATATAAACACACAAACGTAATAGGCTATAAGCCTTTGCCGGGGTACCCACCAGACGATGACGATGGCGATGACGGTCTTGCGGCGGCTGTTGTGGTTGCGGTAGTGCATGTACCAGGCCACTGACCAGTAGCGGTCGGCCGAGATGGCCACCAGCGTGAACACGGAGGCGAACGTCATGCCGTAGTCGAAGAAGATCCACACGCCGCACATGAACTCGCCGAAGGGCCAGTAGCCGAGCAGCACGTCGAAGGTGTAGAAGGACATGGCCATGACGGCGACGAGCAGGTCGGTGACGGCCAGGTTGATGATGTAGTAGTTGAAGTGGTTGTTGTGGGTCAGCCGCTTGTCGAAGACGAAGGCCAGGATCACCACCAGGTTGCCCAGGAAGGTCATGACCACCACGAAGAAGAGGATGGCGCAGAAGACCACCCTGGAGAGGGGGATGGGGCCGGAGGGGGCGGGCGGGCCGGGCGACGAGCTGTTGGCGCACAGGGCCGACAGGTTGGCCGGCAGGGGGAGCTGGGTGGGGAGCAGCTCCAGCAGCGAGCAGTTCACCGGCTCGGCCATCTGGGGGGCCGCCATAGCGGGGGCACTGTGTGAAATGTAGAGCGATCGACGAGAGTAAAGCACAGTCAGATTAATGCACTTAACGGACAATAAACGCTATGAACGTGTGTGTTTACTCTCAGGTTAAATAGTTGCTGTTTTGTCCGTACTGTTTTCTCCAGTGCACGATTAAGGACAGGACGTGAATGAAGAAAAGGTCTGAAGAGTATAAGAACTACCATAAGGCTGATATCGATTTTGGAGCCGCAGTGCGTTCATAGAAAGGCCTAGAGCTATATGTTGTGCTGGTAGAACATAACTTTTCAAAAGGAGTGAGAATAGCAGTAGGGAAATTTTTTTTTTCATCACCAAACGAGGGTACCAAATTAAGTGCAAAACGAAGGAGCGTTACAAAGTAAGTCAAAAGTCAAAACTTTCTGCTACAAAATTAGGCATTTTGACGATGCATTTTGTCTAAACTTTCTAACCTTTTTTTGACTAACATATAGGTATAGTATATATTGACGACCATATTATATAGGTACCAAAGGGTTAGTCATAAGCAAATGAAAAACTGGGATTTGAACCTGAGACTTGAGTCAGATGATCTAACTGTTATGTAGGTACTGTAAGAAGCGGCCCAAAGGGATCGGAGGGGTTGGATAAGACAGATATGACAGGTGTCATCTAGAGATGTTGGTTTAGGCTATTCAGTGAGTTCGTCAACATGCATCACGTTTGGGTTGTTTACTTGAGAATCGCTACCTCGCATATTTGATCTGTCCCTGTCTGAAATAATGAAACGACTTTGTGTCGTCAAATACAGTGAAGGTATAGACTTTCTGAAATAACTTCCTCACCCCAGGGCAAGGTTTTACATAGGAATGTAGGCATTTAAATAGAAAAGAGACTCTCAATGTTCTGTCTTTCTGTATGAACTAAATGGGATCGAAATTTATCGATAGACCATTATGTGTGTGTTTCCGAAGCTATTATTGAATTCTATACAGACTAATGATGGGAATAAAACCCTTTGGCCTGGCCGACCTTAAGCTAGAGGAGTTTGTCAATATAAGCTATCACAAAATAATCATGATGGTATCAAATTATGTTACCTTTAATTGTTTTAGACGCTCACTATCTATAATTAAGTAAACTTATTACTTGACTAACCTCAGGGATAGGCAGTTTAGTCAGTGAGACTAATGGGGTAAGTATCATAATAGGGAACTGCACATTGATGGCTAGAAAGTTAGAACCCTAACGACCAACCCACAATTTGACTGTTAAATGCCAGATTTACTTTCTTTTTCAATGAACGGGTCAATATAGGCCCTTCTGGGATGGTCAAAGTTAAATCATGGGTGTACATACAACTTCCTGAAACAGAACAGTCCGCTACGTGTGTTTATCTTACATGCCACGACAGGAATATAGCCTGAAACACTCATCAAAGTTTCAGCATTGCGGGAAAGGAATACGTATCTGTCATCATCAGTTGGCCGCTCCCATTCAGTGGGTACAGTGCCCACAGCTAATGGGTGTGCGGACCAGATAATCACCTCATCCTGGCCGATTATCCACGGTCACACGGGAAACCACTTGCTGGACAATGATAAAATTATAACTGAAAAAAACCTTATATGATGGTGAGACAATTGTGTCCCCGTATTTTCAAAGAAAAAAATGCAGAAACGGAAAAAATACAAACTGAAATCTACAAACCAGTCTTACTTTAAGCACGTGAGCACATGAAACCATAACCACATTGTTCTTTTACTACAGGTATCGAACACACATGAGAAAACACTGTACGGTGATGTATGTAATAATTATATAAGGTGATGAATATTATTTTTCTCTTACCCTGATTTTGCCCACGCCCTAAAACAGAGCCAACCTTCAGAACCTCGCCGTGCGTGTGCTTGAGGCAATGTGATTATAACTGATATGCTTACCTACTGGAAATCTATGAAGAAATCTGAGGCGGCATCTACCCCGATATCTGCGGCAGGGAGGGCCGCACGCCCTGGAGGAGAAGGAGGAGGAGGACGCGGCGGGAGGCGGCAGGTGAGGCCTCCTCAGGTGCGCCCCGCCCCTTATACGGCCCTCACCACCCCCGCCATGCAGGTGGGGGCGCCACAGGCTACCCACAACCTTTGGAAGTTTTCACAGTTACCATTGTCTTGGCAACATGCGATTACAAGCACCTGTCCTAAACGCACATGCAATGTACATATTTAGCACGATAAGGAAAAGGGACACCCGGGAGTTTGGTTAATATGAAAAAGTGATAACGACACAGTTACTTGTGCACGGTTACATCATTTCAACTGAACTCTGGAAGAAAAAGCATTTCAGGTGCAATTTATGTAAGTTCACATTCGAAAGGGGATTCCCGTCAACTGTGCTATAACCACCATTTCATAGTACGAAGTATCAGCTTGGAGAAAGGTGTTCTGATAGCTCTCATTTCCACGTGCGAAATGGATATATTTTGTACCTTTCCAATTGTTGTTGTTGTTGTTGTTGTTGTCATTTTACTTTGAAATACAAAAAAAAACTCCAAATTTGACATCGTTGATACAATTTAAGAGTCACTCCCGTTAATTAAACGTATATTACTTGCTAATAGACACATTGAGTTTCCAACGCATTACTTATTTCTTGGAAGCGATATACGTGCAGTGGTCCAAATATTATACATGCCCCCCCTTCTGTAAGCAGACAAGCTCTTAATAATATGTGCCTACACACATTTTTGCACATTGATGTTAGCACAGACGGAGTTTTCTCTTTAAGCCCCCCCCCCCCCCCCCCTAATTAACTATCAGTGGCCATCCCTCTGACGCGGCCAGCAGTCACGGTTTTGATGGTCCAAAACCATTTCCTCTCTTACTTTCACTAACGTCCCCCTCCCTCCTACGTTTCTCTATGCATAATATACCCCTTAGCATTGGTGACCCTCTCATTTCCCCCACCCCCTTGTTGTAGAGTACATAGTCGCTCGGGATGTGTCATAGTGTCTCATCTTGGCCAACCCTCCCCTCTCCCACCTCCTTGGAGGGCCTAGAACACATAATTTATTCACTCAGGAGGTGTTACATTGTCTCACATAACCACTATCCCACACCCCCAGGTATCTTCTGGTCAACAGAAATCAATGTTTGGTAGCTATGTAGTTAGATCTTGCATGGTGTCCCCCTCACTGGCTAACATCCCTCTTATGCGGACTTTTTTGTAAACTTGACCGATTCCCCTAGGTGAGCCATATAAGAGGGGTCCACTCTACTGCACTAAGCCAAAATAGAAATTTTGACATTATCAGAACAAGTTTAAATAATAAAATTGTTACACTTTCAAAATAAATCTGCTCCACTCACATCTCCGCTCCTGGAAAATAGTCCGTGAGAGTACTCTCTGCTTTGTATAGGTAGACAGTTCGCCACCAGCGGGCGGAGAGTCCGGCGGTGTTCGATGGTCGCCGGGGCTGGACCGAGTGGCAGCTACTGGGAGGGTAGATTTCATTTTCATGTTGAGATCGGCGAACTGGCAGAATCTTTCGAGAATGAAGGACATTCATAGATTAATTAAATGGCCATTGGTTCTCCGGACAATGGACATGTTTTAATGTTCCAAATGTTGATTGTCCCTTCAGTCAGCAGACAATTCAAGTATCTGATCTAGAATCTTTAAGAGTAGACAACATCTCGCAGTGGCCCAGACTCAATGTTAAAAGCCTATTCAAAGATATCATATCATTGAATAGCCTAACAAAAGGGGGTGGCCAGGAGGTGGTGAGAGGATTTGGTGGTGAGGGGTCGCACCTAGAAACAAAAGGGGGTGGCCAGGAGATGTTGAAAGATTCTGGGGATGACTATTCATGCATACAATAAAGAGGGGGCGTTCTGGAGGTGTTGAGAGGACCTAGAGGTGAGTGGTCTCGTGTAGAACCAAGACTGTAAATGGTTTGATGCAGTATCAATCGTTTCAAACATTAAAATTATTACTTTCAATTATATCTATTTCATATTTCAAATGTAAATGAAAGCAAACTTCTTATAATAAAACGGTATAATAATAATAAGAAGAAATGATAATGATCATGGATATAGCAGGTATGATGTATATATACCATAAGGGGCAAGACTCCTTTTCTTGCAGCCCCACTAAGTACTGCTTCTGTCCACTCTGAGTTAAGCGGACATTACCCTACAATGGACAAATCATCTTGTCCCGTCCGTGTCCGCTAAAGCAAGAGTTGACTGTATATATATTCTTAGTGGATGAGGTAATGCATGCTTGCACCCAGGTGATCCAAGAGTACCAAGGTAGTGAGCTGCTAGCCCTGCTTCAGATCAAAGAGAACTTTGTGGTCTGCTGATGACGTCCGACAGAGCCTACATAGGATCCTGATGGAAGCAAGACATTGTTTTGTGGCGGATATGAATAGGAACCATCTATGTTAGTGATTGTACAAGGAGTATGATGTCACTGTATGGAGTATCATCTGATGAGACAACTCAAGTGATGCTCTGAAAGCAAATCCTCTCATTTGTGCTCAGTGTCATGTGTTCTATTGAACTAAGAGAATTAATGAACGAAGAACGGAGATGAAAGCGAGATCGAAACCTTACTCATTTATTAAGAACTAAACATATTTAATGAGACATTGTTGCGCTAGCGCAGTAAACCCCACTAGGCCCTACAGTTCAATGGTAGAATTATTATTGAAATTGACCCTCCTACATAGAATGATAATTGTACTCGGGTGCCTAGAATCGATGGAATCAAACTGATTTCATATTCTCTTTACAAACAGAATGACTTATTATCTTGGACAGATTATTTTACCCCCCCCCCCCCCCCCACTTCCCCTTTCCAGCCATCCATATATGAAACAATTAAGAGCGGGGGGATGAAAATTATTTTTGTATACGGACTATTCACATTTAAACCAACGAGGACCATTCAATAATTAGTCCTAGTATCTCATAGTACCTTTGCAATGTTGATTGTCCTTGAAAACTTCAAAGTAATCTCTGCCGGGCGACGCATGCCATCGTGTTAATGACGCGCTTTCTTACCGGCTTCACATCGTGAAACCAATTTAGCTGTCAGGATGCACACATGTCACGATGAAACGACGTCCAGACCGCCTGTCGTGCAGAGGGCGGACGTCAAGGACCCTCTCAGGACCCTCTCAGGGTGAAGTAAAGTGAGAGACGCTCGGTGATTGCCATGTACTTCATCAACAACCCAAAGCGGAGAAGGGGAAGGGGGACTTCTACACTACCTGTAGAGTGCTTTGAACCTGGCGCTCGGTAAAGATATCAAAGGACGAGATACCACGTATACCACTTTGTAGTCCTAAGTCACATTACCAACTCAGTTGTCTGTGTGTGTCTAAGGGGGCGAGAAAGATCAACCTTGTCGTCCATTAGTTTTGATTATAGATTATCACTTTTCCTGATAGTTTCGAGAAACTCCATTGGTAGAATAATAAAGCAGGGATTTACGTGTTTGGTCTAATCTAATTCTATTGAGCTGAGTGGTTATATTTTGATGTTAGTCTATTTATTGGGGAGTATTCCTTTTAAAGTTCGTACTTGTTTATATCCTGTACTGATACGTTTATTCATTACTCGACTGCGTGATATTACATCACTTATCGTTGATGCTTCGCTTACTTGATGATGTAAATAAAGGTGTTATACTAAGATAGTGGGGAGTTCTTAGTGATTATTCGTTGAAGTAGCTAGCTCTCTCCAGATTGATGTTATCCTGGATCATGATTCAGTTCTTAGTGGTAGAGATTCTAAGTAAAGGGGCTCAATCCTATACAAAGAACACGCACTTGGCAAGAGGTCAGTTTATTACATTCACGATGATATTCCGAGGGTACAGGTACACAACTCTTCATCCATACAGTTCTTTCCCTTTCATTTCACAATTCAAGCACATCAGTAACAATCCAACCAGGTATAGCCTTCGTCCAGCTTCCCCTTTCGCAAGGTATATACGCTCTTACACTGTTGAGAGAGTCACCTCTCGTCTACCGGTAACGAAGACCATTGGTAGGATCTCCGTCACGTCCAGCACGCAGCCCGTAAGGCTAAGCCTAAGCTGTCCCAATCCTTACTATCACCTGTTCTTTGTGGTTACTACCATCTCAACACTACCCGTGTGATCCGTATGTAAGACTATTGCTCCATGTGTTCTGTTCGAACTCTATCTTGGTCTGCTCGTCTATCTCAAGTCTCATACCGCTTATATAGCGACAGCCAAAAGGCTTGTCGCTATACTCATTTACACTATTACCTAACGACGTCTTACTTATCTCTCATACTGCCCACTCTTACTTACATAGACTAGTTCTATTTCTAGCTATCATATAACTTAATGTTGACGGCTAGGCCTGCTGTCCTTAATATCTTTTAGCTTAGATGTTTCGATTCATAACGTACCCTTACAGGTTTCCATCGTCATTTGTCACACCTGTGCGTACCTGCAGGACGTTCCTCAGCCCGGCTGCAGTCCTTACGCCTGGGGCTTTGCCACTCTCCATATACTCTAACTATGCCACTAAACGATGTCGCCGCCTGGCGTTTAGCACACGAA
This sequence comes from Lepidonotus clava, assembly GCA_936440205.1. Classification (NCBI taxonomy): domain Eukaryota; kingdom Metazoa; phylum Annelida; class Polychaeta; order Phyllodocida; family Polynoidae; genus Lepidonotus; species Lepidonotus clava. Next base: position 14,995,976 of record OW387147.1, read on the forward strand.
TCAGCGTTACAAGTTCCACTATAACATTCTTGCCAATACAAACGAGTTTACAATATTCTATTATATATTCTATTCTAGTTTTTCTTGCACTGTACCTCAGTGCACTATATCTTAATGTTGATTGGAAAGAAAGACATATATGACAATGTCTACATATCAGAACAAATATGATTATATTGAGGAAGGAAAATTCACGTGGTACATAAAATGCTTTGAGGTATCGTCGCCTATAACTCAATCAGGAAACTTAGAACCTTAGAACCTTTCAATCTTAAAACCATCGAAGAATGTCTTGCCCCTACATCTAACCAGTGCATAGTTGTGTATTTTTCTTGGCACCAAGCTCTACTATAGTCAGGGTCTGAGATCACTTCCTGGACACAAGAACAGTATTTGTCGACCGGACTGAAGCAACGGCGTCAGGTCCACTTCAGAACTTGTCCCGCTACGTCAACAAGTTTGTCTCGGTCTGAATGACTAAAAATCTGTAATGAGCCAACTTGGAACCACACCAGAGTTGTTTTCAGGTGTATAATAATTTTCATTCTGATACCATAGCAGCTTAGAAGGTGTGCTTTGAAATAGTTTTGTCCTCGGGATAAATACGACGTGTAATGAAGTAAGCAGGAACCAAGAGGATATTTGCACTTTGTATATTTGCTTTTCAAATGTGGTGAACCGACTGTTTAGAAACAGGCTGTGTGCCTTAAGTTGGGTTCTGCTGGCCGTGGTGTTGTGCCCTGTGGGGGCGATCACACGGACAGTGAGCGGGCTGACCAGAGGGAGAGGCAATATGAACGGGGCCTGGCGGGCTCAACAACAATTAACAATAAATGCCTCTAAGACTAAATATATGCATATAGCAAGAACTGATGTCAATGCTGAAATTGCTAAGACAAAAAATATTAGATTCGATAAAATTCAGTTGGATCATGTTATTAGTTACAAATATTTAGGTGTTGAAATTGACAGTCATCTAAATTTCGATAGGATGATAGATGAATCTTTTAAAAAGGCAAACAGGAAACTTTATATATTGAAGAAGATCAGACCTTTTATTACAAATGCAATAGCAAATAGAATTTATAAAACATGTATTTTGCCACTGATTGATTATGCCGACTTCTTGGTTGATAGTGCCACTAAGGAGAAAATTAATAAATTAAATTCTATTCAGAAAAGAGCTGTAAAGGTAATTGATGCCAAAAAACATTCCCAGGCTAGTTATGATGACCTATGTTTTCTTTATGGGATACAAGATCTCACTATACGGCGCAATGAACACTTATTAAGTGTTATGTATAGACAAAGTAAGATAGATAAGAATTTGGATATTTATAGACCAAGTATTTCTCTTCGAAGTAGTAGTAAAATCAAATTCCGGAACGTGAAAACTTCGTTAACTAAGGTACAATGTAGCCCTTTTTATAGAGGGGTTAGTTTGTGGGACATGCTCCCAGAACATGTACAGAAAGCTACTACAAAATTTAAGTTCAAAAAGTTGATTAAAACAACCTAATGTTATTATGAAGATTGACCTTGGACTGATTATGGTTATAATGATGTTTGATATTGTCTGTTTTATTCATCCTGTTCATCTCATTGTAAATCCATTATCATTCAATACTCTACTGGAAGAACACAGACGTATGTATGTGAAGTTGGGCTTAATAAAAAAAAAAAAAAAAAAAAAAAAAACACCTCGCCGGGAGGTCAGAGACCCGCCGTGTCCCCCCACCTCTCCCCGCCCGGCCCGCCACACACACTCACAGATCGCACTCTGCGCATGAGAACTGTTGGTTGAAAGACCAAAGATTTGCTTATACAGTACACGTATTCGAATTAAAGGGAAATTTCCCTATAACGACATTTAGTTGGGATGTTGCTTAACCGAAATAAAATAATGGAGGTCGCTTTCTATTTCTTTAAGATTTTGGCTACCTGGATTTAGGTCGGGTGTGTCAGTGTGCCCCCCCCCCCCCCCCCGGCCTGTGCCCGGGGCGGTAGGCGCGGGCCGGGGCTTAGCGCCTGTAATTACCTGGTGCGGCCCTGAGAGGGGTGAATGACGCCTCCTCCACGCGCCGCCCGCCTCCAGTAGGCGCCGGCCCCTCACCTGGTCACCGCCTGACCCTGATACACTGTGTGACCACTGACCACTCCATTGACCACTGACCATTATACTGACCACTGTACTGACCAGTCACCCCCGCCGCCTTGTAGGAAACCGTCCCTTAATGCGAGTTTAAGAACTCAAGCATAACTTTCGAACTGGAATACGATTCTCCATTTGCGGATGGGATTTTAATCACTTGGTAAGTAGTAAGCTTGGTTCTTATGACGCTTTCTAGTATTCTTCTCATCATGTCTCAGAAATATGACGTACTATTCTACTTCGTAAAGATGATAACAGGAATCTTGTTTATAATAACTTTGCACGTTTCACACTGGTGCCGTGTTCTACGTTGTAGATTCGATCAAAACCCATACTTAAACGTTTTCCCGTTCCCAGACGTATAAACCAAAACTTAGAGTAGACATGGCAAAAGGACTTTCCACTATAGTATTATATAGAGCACTTATCTGAAGTGTTTTTGTAGATAGGGAGTTCAAGCAACCGCGACGCGTCCCGATAACATATTCTATGTCACATAAGTACACATAAGTACAAGTACACGTATTAAAGTCATGTGGTAAGCCACGATCAGCTTTGCTTGAAGTCGAACCCTCCAAGCCCCGATAAATTACGAAAGAAAAATTGTATATGTAATTAATGACACTATGAAAATGTTCATTTCCAAAAGGGTTAGCGTTGTAAACATATACATGACATTTACATTTTAAGTTTATGTTTTTCCGATAAACTTTTCTTTGAAATACTAAAGATTCTGTAATATATTTTACTATCATATGTAGCTGACAAAGATAATATGTTGTATTCATTGTGATTAACATTCATTTTCGACCTTTCTTCATCACCTAGATGGTTTGTAACTTAGATGGTTGCAACTTAGATGTCAACAGATGGTTGATTGACCACCAAGATGATCTACATGTGGCACGTGAGTGACGCAACTGGAACCTCCACACACACCACTGATTCGTGTGTAAAGAGAATATAAGAGTCCCGAATCAGCCAAATCAGAAAGGCCAAAAATTAATTGTGCGGCTTGAATTTGCTACACTAAGTACCTTGACATATAGGATGTTTGATTTTGTTGAAAAATCAAGGAGTAATTTGTTGTACATGATTATCCTAATTTACTGCTAGCAGCGAATGATATCTAATGACGTTAAATATTGCGGTATATTAATTCCATCATTATCCCTATTATCATCGCTTGTATATTATGTTCATGTAGTACATCTGAAAACCAGTGGAAACACTAAAGATTATTACGTAATAAAATTGAAAAAAGAAAAAGAATTGGTCCAGAATTTGTAGGGAAGTCACGAAATAATATGAAATTGTAATTTTGCTAAATATCAAGGGCGGATCCTGAATTTTAGAAAAGGGGGGCACATTTATAAACAAGGGTCCCGGCGACCTCTCCGGGGCGCAAGTTTTACATTTAAGACAATTTATTTTGGGCCAAACATAGGTAGTCACTCCCCGGCCGCACCCCTCCCCCCCCCCCCTTAGATCCGCTACTGGATACGGAGAACATGTAAATATACAGGATCAGTGTAGTCTGATGCTCTAAAGTGCAATGACTTATTTGTAACTTTCTGACTTGCTTTCTGCTTACTTTCGGTTTGTGAATTCTCCACAATATAGTGATAAATGGGTATCGGCGGAGTTAGGCGGCCAGTTGCCTTCTTCAGTCGTATGTCACACTACCAGTCTAGTGTATACCAACTCCTTCTGACTCTGGATGGAGCCCTCCTCCTGTCAGTTGTCGGAGTACACATTAAGTCTGTACGGCGCTGGTCGGGTGGGTCGTAGATTGGGCCTAATGGATTAAGATAACGGGAAAGACTGTGAGCGTTTAGGGCGGTGTTACGCTGTGGGTTCGGCGCCTCCCCCGTGGGTTAATGGATGGGAGCAGATCAGACGGTAGATCTGACGGTAATGGGCCCTGCTCACCGCCACATCAAGGGCCTACCTGCGGCAAGTCAACAACTCGAGGTGCCACGACGCAGACAACGAACACTCAAAGAAACTTTGTTTGCGTACCCATTACCTGTATATATGTTCTGGTTACCAACAAAGATAATTAAACCACGCCCATCGTTGAGTACATCATATCGATTTCGGATTATGTTTTCTCTATTTTGAGACTGACATTTGTAAGTAATCCTGTGGGTATACCCACATTTATGCACTTATATAGTTGTCTTCAACCCAATAACTCGCGTATTTAATAATAAATTCAGTCTGTTGTACATAAAGCACGATTAAATCACATCATACAGAGGGAAGCAACCATAAAAATGGAATTTTTCATTATGTAAACAAAACTTAGAGAGAGCCAGAGACGACGTCCCCATATACTCCACCTTGTTCATTTGTATACAGACTATAGAGCGTGGGACCAGGTGGCGGGGCCATCCTCCATAGGGGATTGGACACGGGTTGATCCCTTAGCCCATACCCACCTGTCTACTTGATCTGGGCCTGAAGCAGCTCGCCGGGCGCCGCCGTTTGCACACACTGGGGCCAGGATTAGACTCCAGTGCTGCTAATCCCCAACACCAACGTTAGCAGGCCACAGTGTCCAACGGGAGTGCCTGATCGCGGATTAAGTTAAGTCCTGGCACAGAGGGGGAACTTTCACACTGCAGGATTTGTGGGATAAAAAGGCGAGCGTATCTATTCCGGTCGGGGAGAAGCAGAGAGGCCTTCTGTAAAGTACGTACACAGAGTTAAAGGTGGACCCAGACATTTAAAGAAAACTTGACTTTTTGTAGGCACTACCTCTACAGGCTCTAAATCCGTCCCTGTCAGTAATGGGGCGGGGGCTACACTTTACACTTTTTGTAAATGTGCGTACATTCCCGTAAAAGCCAATGCTCCCTATTGACACCTACCAATTGCATACATGCCTACTTTGGGTTCTAGGCTATATTTCGGTTAGCATTTGCAAAAATGTTCTATTAAGAAAAGAGTTATTGTTCAAGTTTCAGACTTTTAAAGTAGGTATACGAGCCAGGAAGTACATCTTTTTTAATGAGATGGATAATGTGACTTGATAGGTGCTTTGTTCATGCACAAGTGTTATACATGTACAAATACCTGGATGGCGTTTACAACTTCGATACACCTTGTATTACTTGAAATAATGTTTTCTTCTGGGATATTACCGTCCTCAGTTGATCTCAAGGAAAGCAAATGCAGTTTCCTTTCACGCTGCATATCACAGGTGTCCCCATGAGCAAATAATGGGTCCTGAGAAGTGACAAACATTGAGATAACGAGCCCTACCCTGGGGCCTTAAGCCCAAAGACCCAGCTTTCACCCGGTATTAACGCCGTTTACCTGCGGAGGGTGACGTTAATCAGTCCGTCTCAGGTGTTCTCTCACACAGGTGCCTCTCAGCCCGCACGGTGTGTGATCAGTGATTAAGGGCTGCCCCGGTCACACACCGCCTCTCGGCAATAAAGGAGGCATTTCCTGGTCATTACGCCTCTGTCCAGCAGACCCCGAGCGTCAATAGTGGACTGAGGGACTGTGTACCCACGCCCAACCCGTACTTAACTCTGTTTCAACCTTCTCACCACAATACTTTGCTGAACGTATTAGGTGGGAAAGGTTGGGCTCGGTCGCCAATCGCCTCCCTATTTGTGTCAACGGGGAGAGGTGTATCACAGTTTGACCGACTCCTTAATGTACAGAGGGGCCGGTGAGGCCACGGGTGTCGCATGTTTCTCCAGTTATTGTAATAAGGCTTTCAAACCCGGGCTTTCAAATCTTTGGCCAACCGCGCTGCAATTTTTCTGTGCATTGCACTTTGGTATTTTCTCTATAGAATATATCAAAGAATGAATGGTTTTACTGTTTACTTATTGAACTTCGATTATTGGAAACGCTGCACATGAGGAAAGTGGCGTCCTCCACGTACTACACTCCGGGAGTGTTTTCCAATCACCTCTAGAGGGCTTCTTGTGTAACATTTGCTATAAACATGAAGCTTGCCAACTCGACTTGGAGCCAACTTCTGTGGTGGACGGATGACTCGACAAACTCGGAGTAAAGTCAACGGGCCAATACCAGACTTTGTTGGCTTCATGTCCTCCAAGTAAGAGATTTAATAGAGTGACAGCCAAAGTTTATATTGTGATGTCACTGGATTAAAATGTACCAGCAGAACCTGAGTATGCCGACACATGCAAAAGAAATGACTTTATGTTATCCAGGCGTTGTCACATTGATAAAAAGAAAAGGCAAGGGCAATGTTCCTAATGATTGCCTAGAGCTGTACTAAGCCGCGGTTGGTCACGAATTTTAATTACTAGCATTTGGACCGTTGTTCGGGAAACTTATTCACAATATTGATTATATATGAACTCCTCAACGACGACGATGTAAGGGTCTAATCCAAAGGTGGCTCTTTAAGGTATTTGTACCTATTCAGTAAGATTTCAAATTCCAGTGGTATTTTCTTTATACTTCCTCAGAGATTTGTTCAATAAAGCAGGAATACATAGTCAGAAGGAAATTAAGATTTACAATTTTCCTTTTCACCTGGAGAATTTCAAACTTTTGAGATATTATTATAGGTTTCGACGGGAATAACCTACGTTTCAAATTAAGAAAGGCCTAGGAAGAAATGATTTTGTGTTTTTTCTTTGAATTCACCCCAGGAATTCACATACATCTTAAGTCTTGATCTAAGCAGTATCCTGAAAAAGATATCATAACCATTTCAATCATGGTCCTCACATGTCATTCCTGTAGGAAGAATTGACTTACTGTTTGTGTGGTGCAGCAGTATAACAATAGCACTTAAAGGTGACCACTGAAGTGTCCCATGTGGTACATGTAGTGCTGGGACTGGTTACAAGTATTTTTAAATGGGATGACCATGCTAAAAGGGGTTTGGTAAAGAGGGTATGGTGAAAGTGATATAATTATGTTTTATGTGCAGATAATCAAATAATTATTGATCAAAAGTGAGACAAGATTTTACAAATTTGTTCATATTTCACTGAAGTGGGTAAAGGGCTGCGATCCTAGTAACTCACGATATATGTGATATCTATTCTAAATTCTTTTCATTTTCATTTTTCTTTCAGTCCCTCTCACTTGATTGGTGCAACCTACTTGTCAATTATTGTGTGTGACATTTTTATGTCCTAATTTAGGGTTCGGATGAAAAAGCTTTTTACAGTCTTAGGAACATCAATCGAGAACATAGCATGGGTACGGCAGCATATCTTTTGTACCTTTGTGTCTACATTTACATAAAATGAAAACTACAGCCTGTTTTCATTTTATTTAAGCCATTTTCCATATATATGCCTTATGTGAAGAGGAGACTCAAATACTGACTTTTATCATCTTTTATTATTTAGTGTATCTTTGAAGACGACAGACTGGTGTGACGAGCGTCCTTCCAGTAGAGAAAGAATACCACTGAGGCTAATGGTGAGTTCTAAGGTATCATGCATCACATAAGATATTCAATATACTCCTATTCCTTGGCATGGCATGGATAGAATTAGAGAATGTACTAAGTCTGTGCATACAATCTAATCTTAACAGGACCAGGAGATACATTCATTTGAAGGGAAACGAGTTTTAGATCTTTAGTTAAATATTAAGGGGGGAACCCATTTAGCGATTCAACCAAAATTCTGGTAGTTTCGACCAGATCTGAATTCCCATTGAGCAATCCAATCAGAAAGTTATCAGATAATGGTGAATCACTTGGATAATATCTAATACAATATTACATTATTTGATATGTCACTGCATTTAACTAGAAATCAATTGCGTCGCTCAGGGGGTTCCCAGCTTTGGACTATTTTGATTGTTATCATTTAGATAATGTCTCTGGAATTGAGTATGGGATATACACAAGAAATGTATGAAGCAATTACAATTCCCTTGTCTACCTTTAATAATAGACAAGAATAAATTATGGAAGCAAAAAAAACTAGAATACAATGAACCGGATAAAACTGCTAAAGCCGCCCCTCCCCTTCTCCTCCTGCAGCTGGCCTGGCGCAGGGCCGGCCGGCCGGGGCCACCATGAGCGGCGCGCAGCAGAGGGCCATCGCACTCATCTCCAAACCGCCCTCACAGCGACCTGCGCAGGAGATCGACCTGCTGCTGCCATGGCTCAAGAAGAAGAGCCAGCTCTTCGAGAGCGTCGACAAAGGTACGTGCGGGCCGCTGGGTGCGATAAGGTGAACAGACATGTACTCTTTTTAGGTGCTTGATCAATTCCTCATATTCTAAAATGGTAAGTGACTGAACTCAAAAGATTATCTGTGGGAATGTGATAACATATAGCTAATTTCTTTGATAAATTGCGAAATCTGGGCAGAAATTATCACGGCTGCCACTAGGCCTACTCATGAGCCTTATAATCCCCATTCGCCCTGGGCAATTTGTTTTATTGCGATCTGAGATACAAATGCAATCTTAGTATTAAGAATGATTATTTTGGGAAATGTTAGTGGTTTATAAAGAAGCTATTCATGTAATGGCTATGTGATCATTCAAAATAATAGATTTTCATGCCGGCGATTTAGATATCTCAGTTAAAAATTGCCCAGGGAGAATGGGGCTTTAGGGGCTTTAGTGGTATGAAGTCAGAGTGTGGTTGGCTTCTACAGTCTTCTCTTTATCTATGAAATCTACAATATAGGTTCATGACCATACTTGTCATGCAGACCCCTGTATGGACCCCTGTCAAGAAATATTGGTTTCTTAACACGGCATCCAACTCCAAACTATAGGCATTGCTGGTTTGAACCACCAGACTCAGTGGTTCTGGAATACTGGGCTATTTTACCCTTGCTTCTGGATGATCAAATCTATGAGAAGGTACAAACCATACTCTATACACTTTTACTGATGCAGGTGTTCTTTAATGTACATGGTGACCAGGTCCCATAGACAGGGCCACACACACAACAGCAGGTGGTCCTCTGGGGACCTTTGATAACCTTGTCGTTGTCTTAGGAAGAACACCTGATACCACAGCAGCAGGACAGAAATGTGAACGTCCAACCTTTGGATGAAGAAGCCAAACCCTACCACTGTACCACCAGGACGCCCCTTTTAAGCTTGGCTCCACTGCTAAGATTGAAATACCTCTCAACAATCGGTTTAAGTGACCTACATTTGGGGTTGGTAAAAGAGGGTTTAGCGCTTTAAGTTCATTTGTAACCAAAGTCTATATATAGTTTCCCATGTCTTGAGAAGATCCTCGTCAGCGGTTAAGGTTTCACACTAAGCTTACAGTAAACCCTTCTTAGAAGCGATAAACAACACAGCAAACAAGCCCAAACATGCAACTCTGTGAATTAGGACTGTGTGTTTCTGAAACTGTAAACGTGTGTAACTCAAAGATGCGATTCGCGTACATGTATGTTGTGGTCGACTTTCCAACACCTCCAAAAGTTATGGTATATCTAGAAATTCATTAATAAATCGTTACCAGACGAATTTGGGAAAATATAGTAAGGACGGACATATACCTTGCGTCGGTGCTAAACTGCATAGCTGATATTCCAAGACAAACATCCGATCACTAATATGATATGATAAGAAACATAATTTCTATATTAATCCTTTACGTCCAATGTTTGTCCGTATAAATATGCCGTGTCTTAAGTTGAAAAGATAGTTCTTGTGAAGTTGCGCAAGGTGAAAAAAGTGGCAATAGGACAATACATACAAATTGAAGCGGTCAATTGTTTCAATTCCATAGATAAACATGTGAAAGAAGCAGATCATATGGTAGATATTGGCCTATAGTCAGCTACAATCTCTCTTTGATATGATATTAAAATAGAAAATACCAAAGAAAAACAACTCTATGGCTGATTAATTTTAAACTGAAATGAAGGCATGTTTAGAAGAGATATGATTAAGATACACGACGGTTTAGCCCATGTCTAAAATCTTTGGTCCCAGTCGCTATCGTGAGACATGTAATGCAGTGGACATATATATAGCAACTGTCACTTAGTGTTTAATTTTTAATACCACCGTTAATACTACGTGTCACTGTTGTCTCTGATGGCTGTTACATGAACATATGATATGTGACATGGACATTCATTTGACGTTTACATTACAGACGTTATTATGGACATTGTACGAAACTGTCAGTACGAGTGCGTGGAGAGAGATCACGTGATCATCAAACAGTCCGAAAAAGGAGACTGGTGAGTACTCATACTGCATGGACACTTTCCCCGATAACAGTGTAACACATGATTATCATGGATCTTAACATGTTACACTGTGAAAGAAATGTCCGTTCATAATTGTTTACTAATTACAACGTTGACGTGATGTATATGTTGGGCAGTTTACTTACCAAGTTCTATTTTTTCCAAAATGATCCAAAATGGCTTCTTTTTCAGTTACCATATCTCATACATATATGATCCTCTTATGTATCAGTTCCCATTATTGTAAAAGGTATTTTGAATTTAATTTTGTACTCTTCACATAATTAATTTTCTCGTGATAATATTTTCGGGCGTTCAAGGTCAAGGTTCCTAGACGTCTGGTTGATTTAGGTCCTAGATATTTTCCTTTTATTCTATCGACCAAAAGTATCCACAATTCATTAAAGGAAGGATCGTTTGCTTATAAGTGGAACACATTATAACGACATTTACATACATAGACAGGAATATTCAGAAGAGCCAGGGCATTTCATGTTTGTCATTTCCACTGATTTCTACCATATCTCATGTACATTTATTTGTTTACCAACATGGAGCATAGTTCGAAGAAAAGGTGAGGTAAACGAGTTGGAAGCCTTCTTTGCCTCGATACTTTTGGTTTGAAAACTGACATGAACAAACTAGGATAAGCTCATCTGTAATTAGCTCATGTCATTACAACATGATGCTGATCTAAAATGTCTCTGATTCTCCCGAGTGATGATTAGCGATAAACATTACACACCTCAATACATAGAACACGAGTAAACGAATCAGCAATAAAATACTAACATCTCTATGTGCATTGTGATTCTAATCCTCTGTGTCCTCGTTTTGTTTTGAGTTCAATGATTGTCTAATGTACTACAGCCACAAAACACACTCCATAATAAACAATACAGATAACACATACATACTTTCTTATCTCTTCATTTCAAACTAAGCTTTCAAATGACATACCTATAAAACAGTGGCCTAATATATATACATATACATGTAACCGCATAACCGCGTAACCGTTGAATTCAGTTGCTCCCACACCACCGACCTGCTCACATCGTCAATTTTAAATTTTTAGCTTATTGTAATAGGAGGATTAATAAATATTTACTATATTTATATATGTCCAAACTAATCACTGTTGTTACTTGTTATTTCCTATTATAGCTGATTAATTATAAACGACCTCTATCCGGCAAATAAATGAGATATTGGTTTGTGGATATGAAAAGGACCGAAGCTATTGAGATTAACTCGGGGTGGGCAAATCTAAAACCACTACCAACCAGTCATGGGGTAGAATAAAAAATCTATAATTCGCTACGCTATCATTACTTCCTCCTTAGTAGAATGCTCACGGTTTGTTTCAATCGAAAGTGATTCTTGTGTACTCTTGTATCTCATGGATATCATAACTCAATTATTTTAGTATCAACTTGGAATGCTTATTTGTTTATTTATACCAACATTTTGTCATAGAAAACACGTGATCTGGGCCTATACTCAAGTGTCATTGACAGATGACACAACTCATACTAAGTAACATAGCCTTGACCACGTGTCTGCTCTTGGTGCCCGCAGCTTCTACATCATACTGCACGGCACGGTTAGCGTCTACATCGACACCCGCAAGTCGGGGGAGGACGACTCCTACGGCGACCAGGACGACGACCCGCCCCCTGGTGAGAGACCGTCCACTGAGACTTACAAGTTATAATTAATAGTATGAGATAAAGTACAACGAATAAGAACGCATAATACTAGTCACAGGTCATCGCTACTGGTTAGGTGTCCCAGAGGTAGTTGTGCTAAATGTATTTTCCAAACGGACATTATACGTATATATCATAATAACTATCAGGACATCGGAGTTATGCCTCTACTCGGGGTTATGCCTCTACTCGACCTCACAAAAGTGCATTCTCAGCTATATTGACAAAACTTTTCATCCAGTTCATTTCTGAGATTTAAACTGTATAAATGTTCTGTAGACCAAACTCAACTTATTACTGGAATTGATTTTGGTTTTTACACTAGATATTGATTATAGTGACAGTTGTTGACTGCCCCTTGTAGTCTGAACTTTCACAGAAGCAGGACAATCTGACGGCTGAGTGTAAGAGTAAAAATGACAAGAGGAATTGTGGTTTGGAGACTGAATTAATACTGTCATGCCTTCTTAGAATGCAATCATTATTACAAGTTTAATTCAAGGGTATTTCAAATGTATCTTAGTTTCTTATAAGTGTTCCTTATGTGCATGTCATGCTCGTCCATGTTTTTGGTGTAACGGATCATAAGAGAGGTAAGCATAATTATATAATATTCTCTTCAATTTCACGCCAGAGAAAGCCCCGGAGACTGCAGCGCCCCCCGACGACGACGGGCCGGGAGGGGCGGGCAGACCCCCGGGGGAGGCGCCCCGGAGGAAACCTCTAGACCGGTCAAAGTATGGAAAGTTCGTCATCAAATTCGGTGAGTGCTATTAGCCTTCTAACCGGCTTTCATATTTGACAGCCGGCATGGGCATTAGGTCTATCCGCTCTCTCTGATAGACCAATGCTCGGCTGGTGCGCTTTGTCCCAAAGAGCATAGGGCTATTGTAGTATAGCCGTCAAAGTTTGATCGTCGAATAACTTAAGTACCACACTTTTACAAACAAGTTATATTGGGACCTCTAGGGCATATATATAAATCCTTAGCTTGCTGCCACCTATTGGCAATGCAGGTGTCGGGATAGCCTGTCTGAACCCCCATTTTAAGCCCCTATGTCAAAGTGTTAATTGGATACAATTTGCAATCACTGACTGGGCCTGGGCAATCAGGGGGCCCTGAAGAGATACAGTGTCACAGATCAATTCTAATACAGTTTCTACACTAAAATAGTCTAATATTAATATCAAAGGTCATGTTCTACATTAGTATTAATGATGATACACCATATTATATCATATTATGGCAAAACGGAGTAAGCTGGACGCCACTCCCCCTTTTCATGCGGGCAACAACAATATACAGTTTGTTCAGCACTACTCATACCTAGGTATTACTATAGATCATGACTTATCAGTATGTCCAACTTTTAATAATGTTAAACGTATTGTAACTAATAAGGTATTTCAGTTGTCCAAAATTAGAAAATTAATTGATTGTTCAACCAGCATAGCAATTTACAAGCAAACTATTCTGCCGTATTTCAATTACTGTGGATTTATATTGATGTCATGTACACTTGAACAGAAAAGAGAGCTTCAGATACTGCAAAGTAATGCAGCCAGGACCTCTTCGGTCTCTCCCTGTGACCACATTACTATTGAATATCTACATTCTAAACTAAAATTGAGTAGTTTAGAGCAGAGAAGGCATAAACAACTTCTTCGTCTGCTGTTCTTACACAGTATTAAAGGTGATGTGTTAATTGTTCTAGTAAGAGAAACTAGATCGGCTAATAAGAAACAGTTTATTGTCCCAGAAAAAATGAACACAAAGTTCCAGAATAGTGCATTTTATAAAGGGACAATCATTTGGGATGGACTATGCCATGATGTACAATTTGCAACCTGTGTCAGTGAATTTATGAATCTGATCAAACACAGATACTGTGTATTGATCTACTTTATTAGGTCAAATATATATTGTATTGATCTTGATGTACACACTTATAATTGACACCTGAAATGTCTATTTACTACACTTTATCACTGAAAACCAGGGGCAACACTGAAATGATTTACTTAATAAACAATTAAAAAAAAATAATCAAAAGCCCAGGGTAGCAATATGTCCCAAATATACATTAAAGGTAACATCAAACCTTAACTCCCAGCCCATTCTCTCCTTGTCCCTCTGTAAGCTGTCCCGCCACTAGTCTGTCCCTGACCTACGCAGCTCTTACATAATAGGTCCATACACCCACAACAGTCCATGGCTTTTATTGGTCAATTAAAATTTGTACTTTGGGAAACAGTGGGTCTGACTGCGACAGACTATCCTGCCACTTCTGCCTGGACGCCTCTGCGCAGGGTCACGAGAAAGGTGTATTCGACGGTGCCACCGAATGATTGGTAACATCTGGTTACCAAAAGGGAGTTTCTGAACTCTTAAATTTGTAGGCATTTCTATTGAAGATAATTGTTATTTGAATGTAATCAGTGATTTTTTGATGCCGCCACAATATATACTCTATGGCAGGTGAGGCAGAATAGGGGTCACCGTCACTGGTTCAGTCAAATTCTCTTCGTACCGTGTTACTTATTTCTCAGAGTGCTTCCATTTACATATATAAATTATATACAAATGTGTAACACAGTAATGCTCCATTCTATGTTTATTTGACAGTCGCTGGCACATTCATCTTGTTTAACGCCAACTGGTTGATTTATATCTAAGACAGACCATGCATATCAGGATATCCTCTTGTACAGGATCAACATTCCAACAAACCCCATTACCATTATCTCCTGATCCACTTTAGTCGCTGTATAGCGTTAGACAGCTGGCCACTGGTGGAATAACAATTGGGAATACATAAGGACTGATATACACCGCAACGGGCAATCAGTCTATGTCAATACAGGTTTACATAAATCATAGTTTACATAGAACTCCAGTGTACGTACAATTATACGCATATAGTCTATAGTTGCTTAGGCAAGGTGTTGATACTGTAAAATCCCACCATTTTTTATTAAATGTAAAATCCCCCCTCCCCATGGGTTGGTAGAATTATTTACGTTGTGGTATCCCCTCCTCCCTTTTGAAAGTCGTTGGATCCGTTGGTTGCATCACATCCTCTGTTTAGTTATACAACCTATGTATTGATATTGTGTGCCTCAGATTTGCTCTAAATGCCTCCTGGTATGAATATGCGGCGTATACATCAGGTTTTACGGTAGTTTACGGTGTGAAGCATGCGAACAGGTGGTGCCACCCGCGGTCAGCATAACACACAACCCCCTGAGTGGAGGTGAGCCACACCTACGGTCACCCCTACAGGAGGCAGCGGCCATCTCCCACTGACCACCTCCGACTGACCACCTCTCAGTGACCACTGACTGACCAACAAACACTGTAGATTGCAGTTTGGAGAATCGGTCGATGACTAGAGCAATACTCCTTTGCTGAAAGTCGTGAACCGACCTGGTGAGAGCTTACATTAGAACACCCATTCCGTCAGGTTTGTGGTGTTGGGAGTATGCTACAATGCTTTGAAGGAAAATCAAAAGCCATCCACGGATATACCAATGCATACCATCACCGTGCCATCGTGACGTCGTCAGGTCAATTGACCACGGCCATAACTAGTCGCGTCTTCATTAATGAATACATACACAGAAGGCATGAGGATCTCGTGGAGCAGGCGGTGAGCCCTAGGCGTCCTTACGTCCTACCCTGTAACCACTTATAAGTGGTTTGTTACAGATCTATACCTGTATCTATACCTGTATTCCTAACAAGCTGACTACCATGTCTGAGACTCCCTCCCTGTGGTCGGATTCAGAGAGCGGGCGGAGTTTCGGGGAGATAGCGCTCATCAGTGAGGACAGTGTGCGGAACGCGTCGATCGTGGCTGACGAGACGACGGACCTACTCGTCATCCACCGGGACCTCTACAACACCACCCTCAAGGTAACGCGCGGCCACCCGGCACAGGGGGTCGGGCTTCTGTCAATATTTAACAATTACAATGTACAAAAAGTTATATTTGTAAGAGTTATATCGGGGACAAGGAAGAAGTGCGCAGACATATACATAGTGAGGCTACACAATTACTGAGGCATAAATTGAGGCAAAATAGCCCACGTATAGTTAGAAAATAACGTTATGTTAGTTTACCTAAATATGTAGATAATGTATAGTAATTGCTGGTCTTTTGCTTTCTTCTTTTGATTAGGATGGGCTTTCAAATTCTAAATATGTAAATGAGCAATCACGAACAAATTTCAATGGAAAAGAAATTCACAGCTATTCAATGTTGGGTTTACGGCTTCTTTCACGTCAAGGCATCATTTGTACACAGAAATGGCCACATTTCCCTAGACAAACACGAACACACAGGTCATACTTCGTCCCGCCGGCGGGTATGGTACTGCCCGACTACCCGACCCTTCGTCCTGTTCTCAGATCGATGAAAGGGTTTAGCACGTCCACACAAGCTTCTAATCAATTACCGACCCGGCGACAACCTTTGGCCGGGTCGATTATTCCAACACATGCACGGCGTCACGCCACATTAAGAAACATTCCAGACTTATTACAAATCAATTACGACAATAATTCTGAACACCAGGAAACGTTGAACTTGTCAGCTACATAATAATTAGGTGTGGCCAATTAAATAGGTGATTTTTAAACGTTTGGTTGAGAGCTCGAAGTAGGACATTTTTTACCTCGTACTATTGAAATTTGAAACATGTGTGCGAAAACTTAAACAAAACCTGGAATATTGTTAACGTTCAAAAGATGGTCTCGATAAACAGAAATTATTACTACCACTTTCACTATCTGAATTCTATGTTAGTCATTATTTCGCATCATTTGTTCCCTTCCCTTTGCAAATGGCGTGCAGGACAGACAGTTGTGAGCTAAGTCCATGTGTCTGTTTGGTGCTTCAGGCCTTCCAGGAGCAGGAGTACCGGGAGCGGCGGGACTTCGCCAGGTACCACCCCCTGTTCAGGGCCTGGACGCCCAGGTTCCGCCACCTGCTGGAGATGTCACTCATTAAGGAGGTCTTCACCTACGACACGCCCATCGTCCGCCAGGGGGAGCCACTCAACGGACTCCTCTTCATCGTCAAGTAAGGGTCATGGGGTGTGGTCAATGGGTCACTAAGTAAAGGTCGTAAGGCATGGTCAATGGGTTATTAAGGGTCATGGTGTGTGGTCAATGGCTCATTGAGGCCAATGGGTCATCAATTAAGGGCCATGGAATGTGGTCAATGGATCACCAATTAAGGGTCATGAGGCATGGTCAATGGGTCATCAGGTAAGGTCATCAGTCATAGACATTGGGTTATCAAGTATAAGGGTCACAAGGCCTGGTCCATGGGTAATCCAGAAAGGGTCATGAGGCAAGGTCAATGGGTCATTAAGTAAGGGTCATGAGGCATGGTCAATGGGTCATTAAGTAAGGGTCATAAGGCATGGTGAATGGGTCATTAAGTAAGGGTCGTAAGGCATGGTGAATGGGTCATTAAGTAAGGGTCATGAGGCATGGTCAATGGGTCATTAAGTAAGGGTATGAGATGTGGTCAATGGGTCATGAAGTAAGGTTCATGAGGTGTGTCGATGGGTCATCAATCAAGGGTCATGTGGTATGGTCAATGCATTATCAAGTAAGGGTCATAAGGCAGGGTCAAAGGGTCATCAAAGTTAGGGTCATGCAAAATGGCCAATGGATCATTAAGTAAGAGCCATGAGCTGTGGTCATGGGTCACTAATTATGGGTCATGTAATGTGGTCAATGGGTCAAAAAGTATGGGTAATGAGGTGTGGTCAATTGAACACCAAATAAGGATAATGAGGTTAATTCAATAAATCAGCTAGCAAGGGTCACTGTGTAACTCATGCAATGTAGTCAATTGGTCATTAACTCATGGTTACAAGGTGTGGTCAATGGGTCATCATGTAAGGTCGTGCGATGTAGTGGATTGATCATCAAGTAAGGATCATGCGGTGTATCTATGAGTGATCAAGTAAGGGTAATGCACTTTATAGTCAATAAGTATCTTAGGATGTGTAACTGCACGATTGCAGCAAGTGAGGTGCATGAGGGAACACATTTCAAGAGTTCTAGAGTATTTCTGAAGATGGATCATGGGCTGGTCATACATTTTCTGTGGCATTAGAATTTTCTTTCGAAATGAACATTACTAGGAAATGATTAACTTATGATATGGATTTTTCGGTATTATTCACACAGGGGCCGGGCCAAGATCCAGGTGGCCCCGAACAAGCACGCGGCGCAGTACCCCGAGATGAAGCCCTTCAAGTCGGCCAACGACGTCTACGAGGTCGAGCTCAAGAGGTACTGCATGTGTTAGAATTCAGTTTACAGTTTCATTGATGTTGGATATTCAAGAGGCATTTATCGCTTCAGACAGATGTAGAGTTACAGTTCCTAGATATGGACATGTTATTCGGGATTAGACCTACTGGTACTTTCAAAACTTCGCGCATCTATTAATCGTCCTCCTCAATTTCCGTCACGGTTTTCAATATTTGGCCAAGAATAGAGACGGGCTCCCTACGCTTCCTACCTCTAAATCCGCCAGTAATAAGCCATCAAACCCTGTGTGGCTGGAGGACAATGTACTTTTACAAATTCTCCTAGCGTCATGTTTATTTTGGCAGGCGGACGACTAAGTCGGTGGAGAAGAAGAGGCGGCGGTCGCGGCAGAGCCTGCAGCAGGAGCTGGTGTCGGTGCGGCGCCGGGAGGGCTACGCCGCCGCCGAGCGAAAGGTGCTGCACAAGAACGTGTCGCTGTGCTCGGTGGAGGCTGGCGAGGTGCTGGGGGACGTGGAGACCATCAAGGGCATGGAGACCCACCTGGGCACCGTCACCTGTGTCGCACCCACCGAGGTGTACTACCTGACGGCCAAGAACTACGAGCGGCTCATCACCAAGAAGAACCCGGCCACCGTGGACGTGCTCAGGGACCTGGTGGTGCGCAAACTGCGCAGCAGGGTGCACACCAAGCTGGGCGGCCAGATCCCCCTGCTGAAACACGTC
Organism: Lepidonotus clava; assembly: GCA_936440205.1. Taxonomy (NCBI): domain Eukaryota; kingdom Metazoa; phylum Annelida; class Polychaeta; order Phyllodocida; family Polynoidae; genus Lepidonotus; species Lepidonotus clava. The sequence goes on from OW387147.1 coordinate 15,015,056, forward strand.
CTCTTCAAACTGACGGACGAGATGAAGCCCCTGAGCAGGAGGATGCCCCCGCTGAGGGCCGGCAAGGAGCTGCCGGAGAGGGACACGCTCTTCAACCACCTGCTGTCCGTCTTCGTGCAGAACAAGGCCCAGCTCATCGAGCCGCACGTGCCGGGGTCCATCTACCTCCGGGAGATCATGCGGGAGAAGGCGCGGATCAGGGACAACGTGCGGCGCCACACCAAGGTGCCCGAGCAGGGCGTCATGCTCAGACGCAGCCTCAAACAGACGCAGCGTCCGCGCACCATCGTGGCCCTGCGCAGCGACCTCCAGCGGCAGATGGAGCAGCAGCAGGAGCTGGAGAACAAGTGGCTGCTGGAGGAGCTGCGGGCCGAGGAGCGGCTCCAGCTGCAGCAGGAGTTCCAGCGTCTGCGCCCCCTGCCGGACATTACCGAGGGGCAGGGGGAGAAGGGTCCGGAGGAGGCCCAGGAGGAGGAGCCCCGGCGGCTGTCGACGGCCGAACGGCTGGCGGCCGACCGTCTGGCGGCGGCCGAGGCCAACGGGGAGACGGCCAAACAGTACGGGGTGTTCGAGATGCCCCTGGTCAGGGACCGGCACAGCGTCTCCCACCAACCACCTCCCAGCATGGCGGCCGCCGCCCACGTCAGGGAGCCCTCCCCTGTAGCTCAGGCCACCAGTGAGGGCGAGCCTGAGGCGGACGATGACGTCCTCGTCGGTGACGTTGTTTCCGGAAACAGGTTGCAGGTGGGGCCGACGTCGGACAGGTTAGAGACCATTAGTAACCCGGAGGCGCGGGTGACCCGGCCGGAGGTGAGGTCCCGGCGGGGGGCCGAGTCGGCGTACGCCCTGTGGGTGCCCGAGGCGGGGGGCGGGGAGGGGGGCGTGCTGGTCACCCAGCTGGGGGGCCGGCCCAGCCTGCCCGCCGCCTTCTCCTCCTACCAGGGCGGGCTAAACCTCCTGGGGCAGAGCAAGGAGTCCCTCGACACGCTCACCCCCAGTGAGGGGCCAAGCCTTAAGTTTGTGAGTCCGCTGGTGAGGAGTAAGTTGAACCTGAACTACGAGAACCCGGAGTACCGGGACTGGGAGACAAGTGAGAAGACCCTGTCCCACCTGGAGGAGCGCATCCGCAACTTCGCCGTGTCGCCGACGGGCCGCGCCCAGCTCAGGCCCGTCCAGCCGCCCCGACTGGCCCGCTTTGAGAAAGGGGTGAGTCTGGTTACCTATAGGCCTAGTGTAGAACAACACTTCTTTATTGTACAACTGATTGTATTTTCGCATAGGTTTAGCCGTCTAAGGATCAGCCGAAGGGAATTAATGGGGGTATCAATAGAGGGTTGCTCAGTCATGTCCCTATGTCACTTTAAAACGCACGTTTGTCAATACTCTGTGAGAAAGATTAAATGCTAACACGATACTCTTATCTTTCTGGCAGAGACGCGCAATTCTACTCGTATGTATTGGCGGGAAATCGGTTTGGTTTAGACGTGAGCCTTTTAAAATTCGCCACCGCAAGTTACCATTAAAATGTTGTCTTCCTCCTGACCACAGCATGACCCAGTGACGATGCCCACCTGGGATCCATGTCCAGCTGTTTGCTTATCATCACTGCCCAGTGCACATACAGCATGTTATAAGAGGCCCCACAGTTCTCTGATTTATACTTACCTCTACTTATTCCTTTAGCTTGTTTGTCCGCGTCCTAACGCAGAACTCATGTTGCAGCCTCCTCTGTATAATGCTGGCTTCTTGAATGTTGAAAACCGTTCATTGCTTTGCGTTGTACAAACATGTGTATCTTATTTAACAATCAAGGGTTATATGCAATGATACATCGTGCATATCTTATTAAGTTTTGTTTTTGCTCTATAATAATAATTTTATTGAAATAGGTTTTAGCGATAAGTTTATTGTCATGTTTTATCGATACTGTGCAATTCATCAACAATATATAACTTAAACATGAACCTCAACGATGAAATACACCTCAAGGGTGGGGGGGGGGTGAAAAAATGCAAAATTGTCACAATTTATCAAGAAATAGGAGTGTACGTCATGGCCCAAATCAATCTATACAACTTTTACTTTATGTATCTTAGAGAAACAAATTAGGAACAAGGCTCTTTAGGTAAAATAGAGTTGGGGGTAACGTAGATTCTCATAGAGTGACAATACTTTGTGATTTATACAACCTGTCTCTATGTGCACTAACCCCCTTGTCCTTGTGCCCAGGACGACGAGGTGGAGCAGCCCCGGCCGGGCGGGCGGGTCGTCATCAGGCGCCGGCCCTGCCCCGTGGTCGGCCGCCGGGACGAGGTGCCCAACCACCGCCACACCCGCTACCGCATCCTGCCCTCCATCCCCAACTACGACCAGATGAAGAAGGCCAAGATGCTCGCCTACATGACCATCGACGAGCGGCGCCACGGCCGGCTCACCCAGAGCACCCCTTCCCTCAACAACATGTACTAAGTCTAGGGCCCCTTCACTGAACAACATAAACTCAGTCAGGGACCTGTCACCGAACAACACGCTCCGAGTTAGAGACCCATCACCTATCAACATGCTCTGAGATAGGGCCCGTCTCTGAACATTTTCTGAGTCAGGGCCCTGTCACTGAGTCAGGGCCCTGTCATTGGACTTGGGTGCCCATAACTCAACACCTTAAAATGACAGACCTCCAATTTCGCTGAACAGCGTTTATTGAAGGGGAAATATATATGTAATAGTATCCATTATTTTTTGTTACGGTCTACGTGCTACATTAATTGGCTTCTGTATTGCAATCTACTTGCATTAATCAAACAGTGTGTAAGGGCACACCTCGTCCTATTTTCTAACTCTGAGATACACTCCACTACATTAAGACTTGACTGTATCAACTGTACATAGTAGTATAAAGAAATTGGGGTATCATCAAAGTCGATGAATATGTATGTTTCAACCTATCGACGGAGACCTACTTCTATTTGGTATCATAACATTTCATTAGTGTATTAATATACATTTATATCATGTTGTTAGTATGTTAGATAAATTTGCATTTACACAAATATAGAATGTGGCCATTATCAAATGTTACAATGTGATAGCCCTATAGACCTTTTTCATTAGAGTGTGGCACCCCCTGGTGAAATAAATGAAACAGTGGTTTAGGTCATTTCCCATAGTTAACCTATATGAAGTTAAGCATATAGGTTAACTACTGGAAATGACCTAAACCATTGGTTCCTATAACTTAACCAGGGGGCGCAACACTCTTAATGAAAAAGGTCAATTGGACACCAATGGAGGTTTAGGAGAAAGTAGTGCTATAATAAACTACGCAACTGAAGAAGTCTACGTTTCCTTGTACATAATAGAACATTATAGAAAACGAACTAGATAATTTATTGTCCTGTGTATACTGACAGCTTTGCCGTTGTCATTTATACGAAGAGAATAGACTGGCAGCATTCATAATAAAAGTACGTTTGCCTACGGATCATTGTTTCAGTATTTATATTTCTCTTACCGATCTAATGGAACCTAACCACCGATTTTAGAGATAATGACTGCGGCTTGGCACATCGATTTGTTCATGGACGTGAGGTCTAGCGATAATGGTTATTAGAGTAGTAACCCCCAACCCATTGAAACTGGCACTAACCAATACATCATGGTGGCTGTATGATAAAGGATGTGGAATACCGGAAGTAGTCAAACGGTATGACTGCCTCATAACGCGCGTGTTCTATCTGAAGGACTGTTGACCCAAGACAAGTAAAAAAAGGCTATAAATACAAACTTAGTAAATAGGTTAATTATTATCATAATTAAAGCCTGGGCCCTGATGAAGTATAGAAATTTTCAAAGAAATTTAAGTTTCCAGTTGACTGACTAGAAATGAGTACAAATTTCTGCAAAGTTTAAAAATTGGAAATTTTGGACTAATTTCTGGACACCTACCTAATCACAAATGAGAATAAAAAGTTTGAGAGTAAAAGCTTTAGGAAAATCTGAATTTTAAGATGTTGAACTCATATGTGTATGTCTTGCTAATTATGAATGTGAAGTGACATTGCCCTGAATATTGCCATGACGATGCACTGACATTGCGCTTCAACGTCCATGTTGATTTGTCTGTTCTACCTCCACTGGACCATGCTAGGTGCATAAAGTGTCTAACAAAGTCTATGTAACCACATTTTGTTTTATTATTTATTCGTCATTTATTTTGATAAATTATATTTCATTTATTCATTAACTTTTTATTTTCAGTTATTCATTATTTTTTCTTTATTGCTTTTACTGTTAATTATTTCTATTTATTACTTTTCAATTATGTCAGTGTTCTTTCAATTATTAACTCATTACCTTTTGCAATTTTCTTTTGTTTTTTGACAGGAACAGGAAGCGGATGTAGAAATGTTCCTAAAACTTGTATCCGGCGTTTCCACTACTGCAATGCCCTGGGGCAAAAACATGCTGTCACCAGCAAATCCAAACCCAGTTCCTATCTGGTCCTATTCATAACATTTACAAAATTAATCATCATGGCCACTCCGGACCCAGAGCAATTACAACTCCAACAAGGTGTACTTATCCAACATCTTTATTTCATAGAAGAATGATTCGTGTCATCGTAGTGTACTCCCAATATATAAAAATAGATTTGTATGTGGTACAAAAAGTGGCCGTCGGTGAGCTGCTCAGGCGGGCCCCGAGCGGCTCGCCGCGCCCCGGCCGGCCGCCCCCGGAACTAGCCCACTACACAAGGCCAAATGCACTTTGTGAACTTCTCACCCCGCCTCCGCCTAACGCTGTACAAAAAACAACCACGTCTGGGGCTGGAATGGTGGACTCTGTGGAATCGTAACAAATGTGACCAAATCAAATGCAAAGACGACTATAAACTATGAACAAACCCTTTCGCCAAATGGATGGATGTGATTTGAGAGATAGGAATGTCTATCATCTGATGATAACAACACAGGATTTTACTTGTATACAACACGGTCGCATAATTTGCAACAACTTCCAACGACGTAACGCTCATTAACAAGTTATGGTGGGTGCATAGGGTATTTAAGATACAAAATAGCATGTGATGATATTTCTGTTTCAAGTGAAAGATGACTCTGTCCGGGCGGACCTGGCCCTCTGAATATAGACATCATCGAGCTGTGGTTACTGCACGGCCCAGAGAGGTGCTGAAACACGGGAGATGAGGGGCCGGTAGTCGTCCAGCAGCCAGCAGCACGAGAACACCCACTGTGGTCTAACTAAACAATGGGCTCACAGCAGATACAGTATGGGCACAGCGTAACAGGCAAAGGGCAAATTACTACAATTTGTCCCAAAACGTTGTTTAACAAATTGTTCACTTATTTCAATGTTCGATCAATGTGGTCTTGATCGCCAAACATGATATAGATAACCTAGGATACTGCGTTTCTACAAGAACATTATTGAGAGAATAATCCCGAAGTAGGTTCAAACAATTACCCCAGGATGGCAGAGACTTACACTTGGCCCCGATATACGACAATAGAAGACTTAGATATGTCAGATAGCATTCAGACGAAGACGATATTGGGTTAAACTTGTTAACATGATAACCTCCTCCTAACAACTAGCGTAAACCCGCGCTCTGTCATTTAAACTCTATACATTCATTACCTTACATCGTTGTAGAGACTGCGATCAGACACCTTGTGGTCGTGCTGAACTAATAACTAATAACAGTAGTGTAGTACAGTCCATGCTTAGTGTATGTAAAGAAACATAATCATATTCATGGAAAGAATGAAGCATGTTTGTAAAATCAAGTTTCTTTTGAAATAAAAATAATATCAATATGAATTAAAGTGTAAACAGATATGACTTGACCTCATGTAATGTAGCTCGTTAACATGAAAATAAAAGCTAGCCTCGTCGTCCGGACATGACCGCTCCAGACCACTGAATGCGTCCAGAATCAATGAATACCATACTAGTTTAATGGTAAGTACGCGTGTTTGCATAGATATACTTACAAATTACATAAAACTTATGACAGCTTATCTCCGGTGAGATTAACAATAACTAATATTATCATGTAAACATCATAAAAGGTAAATGAGGACAATTCAGAGTTAATTCAAATAGCGGAAAACGCTATCGATGAAAATATGGCGAAGCATATTAACTAATATCAATACGAGCATAATCATTTCTCGGTTTAAGACCCCATGAAGAACCTTTCAGGGCCATCACAAGAGAAAAGCCTATCCATTTATCGGGATGAGGCGAAAACGTTACATCTATAGATACCAGTTTAACGAGAACCTATACCGTCCAGTTATCAAGTTGTTACGTTACACGGGCATTGTCCTTTGTTACTGGCAAAGCAGAAAAGCACCATTCCTCACCAGTTGTAAGGACAAAGAGGACACACGTCAGGTGATACCGGCAATTAACTCATTAAATACATACAATCTGTAACCTGCCACCTCTCACACCTCCTTCTTAGTGAGGACACTGTGTGGCGCATTAGCTGTGACAAATTATGTGGCATACAGTGACTGACGCGTGCCGTAATATACAGGAATTAGAAGTGGAATCTCCAATCACCACAATCAGAGATGATCTGTTCTCTGTGCTTCTATATGCCATCTCCCCTGGTCCGTCGGCCGGACGGCAGGACGAGGGGACATGTCGGGTGAGAGTTGGTGGGGCTGTCAGTGTGTAAGGACACCAGTGTCACACCAGTGTCACACCTCTTTTTACCCCACTGGTCCCTCTTGACAGGCACCTACGTTTCAGAGAGTACTTACATCTATCAAATATTGAGTGGGCCCACAGTGTGCGCCTTGTTTGTTGTCAAATACACACACCCGAGGGTTTAGACGAAATCGGACTCTGTTTGATATTCTTATTAGTACGTGGTAAAGTAGAGCACGTGTAGTACAATAATTATTATGGTTGTTGGTGATCGGTTCAAGTACTTTGCTCCCTGGTATAGTGATTATAATCTCCCTATTTACAGCGATATACAAAGTGAACTACTTTAACGAAGGCAAACAATTTGACTGAGAACAAAATCTCGTGATTAAACTTGACACATGAACAATTAACAAACATACAGGGCTCCAATAAACCATGTGAAAAGGCAAGGCCATGACAGACGTCTTAATCACAATCACTGTCTGTTACCTGGCATTCAGAAAAGCTGATGGACCCTTAACATTCAGGTTTAGAATTATGATATCTCAAATACAATGTATAAATCTATCAGGGAATTATTCAAATAACAGAAGACAACTGTCGTACTGACAATAATTGGATGGTTTTCTTGATAACAAAAGGCCGAGGGAGAACGATTGCCCCTACTGGGCCGCAGTGAAAGACTGGGTTTTGCAATGTTAAATCTGTCCCCACGGCCTGACGCTAGGACTGACGGTAGGTAGCGGCAGGGTCGGACGTGGCCCCCTACCCGCCACTGACTCAAACTACTCTAACAGCCTCCCCCTTCTGGTGCAGAGAAACATCAAAATGTATGAAATAAGTCAGTCCTTAGAATATACTATGGAACCTCAACAGTAATATACAAAGGTGTATCAGGAACCGAAGTATTGCTGACCACCATCTATTTGCCATCTGCTCATCGTGTTAATAATCTTCACTCTATGTATATTTACGACAACAGCTATCCATCTTGGATATGCATGTTTTTACCCCGACAGAACGGAGATATGGGCTTATACTCTGGACTATTAAAAGTAGCCATTGCCCTCAACAGAAATGCCTTCCAGAAGCAGTTCCAATCCAATAACCGGTGCTAAACGTATCTACTCTTGTAACAAACAGAAGAAGGACCATTCACGGCCGTCTCCTCCCCGCTCCTCCCCGGCTGTCCTCCCGGGGCTAGTGGCCGTTGGGGTAGAGCAGCGTGACGCCGTCGCCGTTCTTCTTAAAGGTGGGCCCGCCGTTGCCCATGGTGACGGTGCACGTCTTCGACTTGTCGCCCAGCCGGCAGGTGAGGCTGTCCGCCACCACCACACGCAGCTCGCGCCGCTGGGTCCTGTCAGGGGGCAACACACACAGTCAGCATGGATGTTTGTGATCAAGGCAAGGCAGTAGTAAATGCATATCACTTCCCAATAAAGGGATTTGGGCCATATTTATTCTTTACGTACAAAAGAGGATAACATTTAGATTTAGTTTTTAAACGAATGAAAAGAGCAATTAAAATTTGGAGACTTTCTTCTCTTCATATAAATCTTTGGAATAAAAAAAGAAAAAAGAAGACAAACAACAGATGTACCAAATGTAAAAGAACTATCCCTCTTGGGTTACTTAGTAATCGTTGCTGAAGAGTAAAAGCAATCATATGAAGTGTATGTTTATGTGACCTGACAGATACCAGATGAAATGTAATGATAAACTTAAGTACCACAAATCACCCCCAACACACCGATGTCTATCCCTAAGATCGCGGTAGCCATAATTATACCTTGTTAACCTAAGGAAAACGATATCAACTAATCAATGAAATGTCAGACAGGCATCAAGAATTATATTAAACTTGTGGATTCCTAAGAATTTACAAAAATGCACAGAGTCAGACCCTATAAAGAGGCATATCGGAGAGTGTAGACTAACCCTGACCAAGTGATGACACTTTATGCCAGGTATTAACTTCACCCATGTGTACTATCTCTCAATTTACACCATGTAACCTTTAGACGGCAGTACGCAGCGGGACTCACTTCTGCCACAGCTTGGCCAGCGTGCCGACGAGCTCGCCGACGCGGTCGTCGTTGTTGCGGCTGGTGAGGCAGAGCACCAGGTCGTTGCCGTTCTGCAGGTGGACGATGGCCAGCTGGTCAGTGCCCGTACTCACACTCACCCCCGTCATCTGGGCACGGCGAGCACCAAGGGCAGGGAGACAGAGATTAAAACACCTTTACACATCAATATATATATATTTTAATGGTTTTTATTAGTGATAATCTTCAAGGTTTCCCTTGGTTTTTTAGAGTTATTACACATATATAAATGTGAAAAATATATACATGATCACATTAATTCATTACAATATGGCTCATTTTATGCAATTTTCAAGAATTGGGAGGGCCTTTCAATAAATAGAAGTGTTAAGTCGCAGAGATGTGACTTTTGCATTACCATCTGTTAATTACATGCTGGTTTCATTGAACATAGTTTGATATAACTTTGTATTACGGTACTACATACGATCTAGACCCTTCATTTACTTTGATAAACTACCTGAAACTATGCATACTGTTTACAAATAATTATGGTCAAATGAAAAAGGCAAATTATTGTATAGCGTTGAAAAGAACACTGGAGAATGTTTTGCTTAGTGATAAGAATTGAACATTTGGGGGCTCATTTTTCTTGATGAATAAGAAAATTGGCACATTATTTAGTTTTACCCTTGGCATGAATTTAATGATAAATATAGGCTATACAGATGTAGCTGTACTCCTGTTGAACTGATAGAGCGTTTGTGCTGATTGGGGCACTGACCTCGGTGATGGGGATGCCCGGCTTCATGTTCTTGAACCTCTTCTTGGGGTCCATCTTGTAGATGACCTTATCGGTGAAGCACAAGGCGCGGTCGGCCGTCCGCACGAACTGGTTCGTCTGACAGGGGAGGGAACCACACACTTACTATACACTCAAAGCACAAGGCAACACAATTTGGAAACTGTTCATTTTTACTTGGGACTGTATGACCACATACTAATCAATAGATTAACGATAATAACGGCCCTGGTGACTGGGATCTCAGAGCTTCATGTGTTATGGTGACAAAAATCTGTTTGAGGGAGCTAGTATTAAAGTGGGTTTAAGCAAGAGACCCTCAGTTGTAAGCGGTGTTTGGTATCTCATCGGTAATGAATTCCTATTTCCCACTCAAAATAGAGATTTGACATAATTAAGGCTTCCAAGTAGATGAATGCAAAATCGTCTTCCTTTTCAGAACTATGACTTGAGAAAACTCATGTACAACCATTTGAAAACCTCCAGGCGTCAACGGGTAGGCTACTTTGCGTAGATCGGCAATGTTGTTAATTCAGAGGCAGATCCAGGATTTCCAAAAGGAGGGGGTCGACATACAGGCTAAGTACTAAAAATGCATGTATTCAAACAGACACATGCGACATTTCCCCCTCTTTCCCCAGTTTAGGGGTCCACCAAAAAAGGGGGGGGTAAGGACCCCTCTCTGGATACGCCCCTGCAATTTCAGGCACATGTACTGAAGTGTAACCCGACCCAAACTCCCCACCCCACGTACTACTTACATGAGGCGAAGGCTTACATGATCCAGTTAACCAGCTACTAACTGTTGAGGCCTCCAAAATAATGACTTTTGTCTTATCTACTGGGTCTGTATAACTGGTTTGATTGCCTGATACATATCTAATAGAAACAAGTGATTTTATTTGAACATTTACCTTCTTGCAGAAAGTTGAGAAGAGGACTTTATTGAAGTTGTCGACGTTTCTCAGGGTGTTCACTGATTGCTTCATGTCGTTCGGCTTACTGTGTTCGGAGGACTGAAACAGGGAAGAAACAGGTCATTAGAAAGCCATAAACGGTATACCTTTACAGGGTGACTATCTGTTTTTTTTCTTATTACGACGATATCTAAGAAATGACAGTTGTTTTATGGTTGTTGTACATGGGAAAACTGCACATTTTTGCAACTTGTTACATATACAAATTGTGCATCTTGAGATTTAGATCTAATTCGGATGGAATACTTCCCCGAGAGCCGTTCACTCAGTTCTACTTTAATAAACTTTAAAATTGCATAATTAAAAAAATTGTTTATAAACCGATGTTAAAGCATATCGCTGTTCCAGCAGCAAGGGGTGTAGGTGTGACTGACCAGGGTGAGGTAGTTGCCCTCCCAGCGCCGCCCGAAGCCCCACTCCCGCCGCTTGCCCCTGAGGGCCTCTGCGGCGTACACCTTGACGTGGAAGCCGGGCCGCTCCTCGGGGGGCACCTTGCGCAGGATCATGTAGGCGCGCCACCTGGGGGCAGAGGGCAGCATATAGTCCGCTTATAATACAAGTTAGAGAGTAAACCATGCTCCACGCCCATCTGGCGTGAGTTAAATTACCCTGATTTTACATACTATAACTATCACTATATTAAGCTCGTGGTAGGCTTAGTTTGAATTACGCCCGGAAAATATTATGCACTTGGTTCTATGTGGAATTAGGTGGAATTGCATGGCTAATAACAAATATCTATAATTGTTTTCTCAGTGAGTTGTATTAAAACAGCCCCCCCGCTGGCCGTGGCCGGCCGTACCCACCTGACGTGCGCCCGCTTACAGGTGTGCACGAAGTTCTCCAGCACCTTGGGTGGCCGCGGCCACTTGATGCTCTTGCCGTAGTCCCGCGACCTGGCCGCGTTTCTGTTGTTAGACGGCACCAGATCAGCACAAAACATTAAATATGACATTCACAAAATGGGGATTGATATTTTCTAGTGAAATATAGATAGTTGATTTGGCTTAATTGTCACTAGAAGAAAAGTTAGAGCCTAAGGAACATATTGAGTTCAGATGGGACGTGGCTTTAATATTGTAGAATGAAGTGAAAACAAATAAGGTATTTATGTACCACGATCATTTCCCGAATTTTATCTTTATAATTTCAAACGTGAAAGTCATGTTTAGATAGCGTATTGATAGCAATAATTCTGACAACCAAGAGAATAATATAGGACAGAATCCAGACAAAAATGTTTTTGACATGATTACATATATAGGACATAATCCAGACAACAATGTTTTTGACGTGATTACATTATGTACGATATGTTGAATGCACATAACCAAATACGCTGAGTCTGATGCTTCCTAAGCAATCGTAAACAATAGCCGGGCTTCTCTCTATGTGATCATTCGGATACAACTCATGCTGGATGCCTATCAATCAAGCCGGGGTGTAATAATCAAAGAGGAAGTTTTAATGACTGCTGTCAGACAGTAACTATTTCAACAATGACGAATAACTGGGTGACTATTGTGCTGAATGGGGTGTGGGAAGGGGGAAGGAGGGTGGGGTAAGGACACAACAGATAATCTATCAGTTCCGAAACTTGGTTCTACGCCAGTACATATCTTGATGTACATATGCTATAATTAAACCAATGAATTAAATTGGATCGGTTAGTGACACTATCTAAAATCGTTGGTATCATTATTATTTTCCCATCAATGCATATGTCTCTCTGTCTGTGTAGCAGGAGTTGCCCTTCAATCACCAACCTCGGAACAATATATTATACCCATATAGCCTTATATTACCCACCAGGCACAACGATTCATCCAGTACAATTTAGACAGACCAAGTCCTCCTTAAGTTAATTCCATGACAACCACACAGAAGTTTCCCCGCCTCTACCCCCTTGTTCAGGGCAGCATAGACCGGGAACGGGTACACTGGCGTGGGACAACAGACACGTGCGGGAGCTACGAACCACATCCACGACACGCATGAGTGATCGTAGTTTGAACCCACCCCAACCGGAAGCAGGACTCACTTGAAGAGCGCGGCCACGTTGCGCATGTACGACTTGAGTTTGTAGCGTCTGAAGGCGGCCATGATCCGCAGCAGGGCCTGCATCTTGCGGTAGCGCTGGCGGGCGATGGCCCCGCGCCACATCTACAACACACGGGGGGGACGGCTAAGACCTTACACAGGGGTGACGGAGCAGTGGCGTAGCCAGGGGGTGTTCCTGGGTGCCTGGAACTCTCTTTGATTACCCAAAATATAAGTAAACTATATGTGATTTTTTTTCTCAAAAATCTAGATAGGAACCTCCTTAAATTTACCGGGAATCCCATCAATTGTGCTTGGAACCCCCTTTGACATTAGGGCTGGCTACGCCCCTGGGGAGAGTCGATGATCACAGGATCAATAGTTTGTGATGAGTTAGTTGAGTTGATGCAGAAAGTCTATACAAGCATACGTGTTTAGAAATAACCTGGTATCTTTTAGTTTATCTTATAACCTACACATTGGAGTATAATGGTAAAGACTATTGCTCTAAATGAGTATCTCTGTAAAATGTAGAAGTTTAGAACCAGTTTGGCGTTTTCCTCAGACGTTAATTGAGGTAAGGGGTTGGCTCTGACCTTCTGCAGGAAGATGATGATGCCCGGCAGCACCTTGGTCCGCGTGTCCTCCAGCTTAAAGACGGTCTGCGGCGACTTGATGAACAGTTTGGTCTTGCCGTACTGCACGTCGTCCTCGAAGCCCTGCTCCTCCACGATCACCTTGGTGCCCGCCTTGTCTCCCCCGTTACGGAAGTTGGGCCACGTGAACCGAGAGATCATCTTGTACCTGGAGGGAGAACACAAGACAGGTGATACATGGACATTGCTAACACGCCATATCTATTATATACCTGGAGGCAAGGAGCGCCCGTCAGTGGGATGTGGGGACAGACAGGTGATAACTGGACATTCCAGAACTCCATAGACAATTTATTTATCTATTAATTTCAGCCTAACATTTACAGTCTTCCAATCAATGATGTATTATTTGTTAAACGACGATTCTAATATATAGGGAATAGAATATTAATTATAATATATTGATTATATAGATAAACAATCTCATGAATGAAGATGGCAATAATCGACATATTTCAGTCTTGTATCTAAATGAATAAAAATAAGGAATTGCACTTAATCTTCAGTAATATCGCTAGAGTAAAATACTATAAACATATTGGGCTGGTTATATCTATTGCAATTACAACTTCTGTGTAGCTTGTCAGACAAGAACACTAGTCCAAGTCAGAATAAAAACAAGCTAAATCAAACAGAATTTTTTTTTGAAGGAATGTCAAGATAAATCTATTGACTTGTGTCCGCCATTCTGAGTGTATGTGAGTTTGGACCTCACGGTTGGTAAATAGGTAAAATCTCCTGGCTAGGTATAACATATTGGACCCTTAAGGCCCTTTTACACCTTAGCGACTTGAGCCGCGACATTGGTGCAATATGAGGATATCACAAACAATTGACATACAAGAGCAATAAAATTGTTTAAAATTGCCAATTAAGAGTATTTTTCACATGTGTAAGAGAGAATTTCATTTCTTATATGTACAACTTCTCTGTGACATCTTCATATCGCATCAATATCGCACAGAGTAAAACCTCCTCCTACAGATGACCCCTAATCGCCCCTCACCTGCGCAGGAAGCGGGTGTAGTCCATGCGGTAGGCGAACCCGGCGCGCCGTACCCGGATGTTCTCCAGCAGCCCCAGGTAGAGGATCTGGTGCTTGACCCGCGTCTCGTTGATCAGGGTCGGCGACTTGTCCTCGTTGGGCTTGATGCAGCGCACGTAGTATGGCTCCTGGACAACGACCACAGGGGTGAGGCTCAGATAGGGCACACATACAGCAGTAACCCCAAGCCCCCGTTAGTAGAGGGGTAGCTCTACAGTGTGCTACATGTAGATAGTCATTTGAGAGGCACCAAAATGCTGGTAACAGCCTTGTTTGGGGTCTTCCATTAATTAAGTGCGCACATCTAACTAAAATAGATCATCATGCCCCCCCTCCCTTTGACTAAAGTACACGCATTAGGTCTATACAGAGACTATGGAGATTTAAAAAAAATCCAGATCTCGCTTTCGCGTGTGCTTATTTTAATGGAAGGCTCCTTAAATACCAATGAACATGTTTCCCATATCTTATACCCTGCAGCTCAGACATAGCTCGGACCATTATAATTTTTTTCCCAACTATAGCTGTGGCGTACCTTTTCCAGGAGTTTCTGGACGAGGCTGATGATGGAGTTCTTGAAGTTGGTGCCGGCGGTGACGGGCCTCTTGGTGATGGACGTGACCCGCTTGGCGCCGTCCGGCCACATCGACTTGAGCATCTCGTTTTTACTGCATCGAGACAGCACATTAAACTTACTTGACGTCCACATAGACTCCAATGTATACATGGCGTTAAATGGTATCTGACTCCGAGTGCTGTTCCGTTATTCATTCTGTATTAGCTTAGCTTTGATAACATTGCATATAAATCTAAATATCAAACCAGAGACGTAGTTAAAAAGATCAACTGCAAGTTGGTCGGAGTTATATATGGACATATAGACCGTGGGATTTAATTCAGGATCGAGCAATCTAATTTATATAAAAAACACGTCAATAAGCTATGGAATTTGAAGATATTATCGTTTGGGCCAAGTCATAGTTACCCGAATGTCGGAATGAAGAAATATTAAAATGAGACAGGGTTCTAATACTGTGACCCCTGTACACCCAAACCGGTAATACAACCCCTTGGTAATCTCTCAGAGCGGGCCGTGCGCGGCGGGCACCCACCTGTTGTAGAGCAGGCGCTTGAAGTCCTGGAAGAGCGTGTCCTTGTTCTTCTCGATGAAGCCCATCACGGAGTACTTGACGTCGCCGGCGTAGTGGTTGATGAGGAAGTCCTGGTTAAACTCCAGCGCCTTGTTCGACGGGTCCAGCTACCGGAGTCACACAGAGAACAGGACACGTCAACGGCTAGCAAGGATTGCCTCCGAAAACTTTTACATTAATTAGCACTATTTACATCCCTTTTAGATTTAGGCATTCACAAAAAAGTCAGTTGTAGTATCTCATATCAGAATACATGAATAAATGTGCTATTGAATGCTACATTCTCTATTTTGTACCAAAGAGTTGCATGAAAAACCCCATCCCCACCATCTCAGTTCTGCGGTTAGGTGGAGGTTTTATATGGGAAACCAATGCTTGGTATTAGGGTAGTTACCTTTCGACATGTGAAGTGCTTGTGGGTAGCAAGTTTGGTGGCCATTGCTTCAAGGAACATCTGCAAAATGAAGCAACAATAGATTCATCAGACATCTTTCTAGAAACCAGAACCAACAAATCATATTTTCTTCGATCATATAAAGTGTTATTGATATCAAACATGTTATAATCCCATCTTTCATCATAACTATTAATTACATGTATGTCACCTTAGAGTAACCCTTTACTAAAGCGGCATACCCACTAGGAGATTCTGGGTCGGCCGACGGCGATCAGCGTCGGCGTACTCATTGGCGCACTCGTCGGCGTAAAATTATCAAACATGCTTAATACGGATCGGCGTACGCGTTGGCGCCGACGGCCGACCAGTACGCCGACGGGACCGCCGATTGTTTGTGGGGATGGCCTGTTCAGCAGAGTCGGCCGACGTGTACGCCGATGAGGACGCCGACCAGTACGCCGACGCCGACGCCGATTCAGCAAAAAGTCCCCTAGTGCGTATGGGGCTTAACAGTCTAAAGATTTTTCTTCATCATTAGGACACCCCCTACTTTGAGGCACATTCAAGTCATTTTGTTGACGACTAGCCAACCACTCACTCCCCTTATTTGTAATATTGCCCACGAGATCCCCCACCTTCCTATGACCCTGCCCATGAAACCCAAACCTCCCCTGTCAGTGCCTTTGCCCATGTTGTCACCCCACACTAACCTTGTCTGTAACTTTGCCCATGTTGTCACCCCTCACTAACCTTGTCTGTAACTTTGTCCATGTGGTCACCCCTCACTAACCTTGTCTGTAACTTTGTCCATGTTGTCACCCCTCACTAACCTTGTCTGTACCTTGCCCATGTTGTCACCCCTCACTAACCTTGTCTGTAACTTTGTCCATGTGGTCACCCCTCACTAACCTTGTCTGTAACTTTGTCCATGTTGTCACCCCTCACTCACCTTGTCTGTAACTTTGTCCATGTTGTCACCCCTCACTAACCTTGTCTGTGACTTTGCCCATGTTGTCACCCCTCACTAACCTTGTCTGTAACTTTGTCCATGTGGTCACCACTCACTAACCTTGTCTGTAACTTTGCCCATGTGGTCACCCCTCACTAACCTTGTCTGTAACTTTGTCCATGTTGTCACCCCTCACTAACCTTGTCTGTAACTTTGTCCATGTGGTCACCCCACACTAACCTTGTCTGTAACTTTGCCCATGTTGACACCCCTTACTAACCTTGTCTGTGACTTTGCCCATGTTGTCAACCCTCACTAACCTTTTCTGTGACTTTGCCCATGTTGTCACCCCTCACAAACCTTGTCCGTGACTTTGCCCATGTTGTCACCCCTCACTAACCTTGTCTGTGACTTTGCCCATGTTGTCACCCCTCACTAACATTGTCAGTGACTTTGCCCATGTTGTCACCCCTCACTCACCTTGTCGGTGACCTTTCCCACGTTGAGGCAGGCCTCGTCCAGGATGGCCATGACCCCCTTGTGAGGAGCCTCCACCAGGTCCACGATTATTTGGTTGTTGAAATAGTCCACCTAAAATATATTGAATGATACAACTGTGAATTAGGGAGAATGATTACACTAGTGCCCTTCAGCCAGTGGATAGAATGCAGATGAATATATATCTATATAAATGATAATTAATAAATGGTAGATGAATAGATAGATATATAGATAGATGGATAGATAGATAGATAGATAGATAGATAGATAGATAGATAGATAGATGATCAACAGCAAGAAAAAATAGATTAATGTGAAAGACCTAGTAATTCGTGGGTCTAAACGTCTTCCGAGTAGTAAGTTACCGTTGTATGACTCATCCACAGGTAGAATGAACATCACTTCACTTTTCACTACAAACCAAAGTTTGGTAACTCTATGTCATCTTTCACCATAAGTATGTTTTAGATCAAAGGCCGATAAATATTTAGCCACTAACATACTTCTCACACACTCTCCCCTTCTTCCCCTCATCCTCCTACACCCTAGTACTCACGTACTCCTTACCTCCCGTACCCCCCCCCCCCCCGCCCCTGCCCCGAGACTTACGTGCTGCCAGCGGATGCCCTCCCGCTCGTACTCCTCCTGCTCCTGTTTGAGCACCAACTCGATGAACAGCTGCTGCAGCTTCTCGTTACAGTAGTTGATGCAGAACTGCTCGAAGCTGCAACAACCAAGGGGCTGTTTTAGCACGACAATAATAACAATTGGATGTATCAATAGTAAGCAACTAACATATCTACTTTTTCAGCAGGTCAGTACATGAAAGCAATCACATATAATACTAATATAGATTTCAGATTACATATACCTATATATCATGTAAATTATTATATGATGCAATATATTGATAATATATATATATATATATTTTTTATAAACATTTTCATGTCAGATACCAGGTGAGCAGAACCCTATTTCTGCGTCTAACTGGTTGATTCCCGCAGTCAGGTCCCTGTGGTCCCCTAGTGTCTACTGACCTGTTGTTGTCGAAGATCTCGAAGCCGTAGATGTCGAGCACGCCGATGACGGTGTTCCGCTGGTGGTTGATGGTGTCGGTGCGCACCTCGGTGGCCTTGTTGATCTTGGTCACGATCCACGTGAACAGGCGGTCGTAGATGGCCTGGGGGAGTAGGGTAGTGCACGCGGTGTCAGTTAAATGGTAATATAGGTGGTCATATATGGGTGACTATATATAAGGCTGGGACAATCTAAGCTGATAGTTATTTAATTGTATTGCAAATGTGAGGAGTACATTGTGGTGTGTTCCCCACACGTGGCAATCTGTATAGTATTATATAAAAGAAAAGAATTCCGGAAGTTCTAGATGTATTAAAGTAAAATCCCAAGATGTTATAGGACATAATTTAGTTATAACCATGCGGCCTGGGGCAGTCGGCCTATACCAGTTTGACGGGGACAGGTACCTTGGCGAAGGCGTCCCTGCCGACGATGGCCTCGCTGATGTTGTGGCCCTTGACGACGACGTCGCCCCTGGCCGCCACCACCCGGCTGCACAGCGTCTTCTCCACCTCCTCGGCGTCTACCTGGAGCAGCCCGGCGATGGCCGAGGACGCCGTGCGGTCCTCCACCCCCACCTGCTCCACGCCCTTCTCCACGAACTTCATGTTGCCCTGAAACCAGCACCCAGAACGCAATTTATCGTTTTATTTTGAAGTTTCCACACAGTTATTGAACATGGACAAGCATCCCTTAGTGTGGGGTACTTCTTGCTAGAATACAACATAAAGTTTAACTGATGACTTATACCCTTTACAGACTAATCCAGACTAGGTCTGTGAAGTTTACTACAGACAGGGGTCTACCACCACAACACAGATATCAGGGCACGCACTACCTGCATTATCTTACCAGCGTGCTGGACCTGTTCGATATTTAGCTAATGCGATGTAATAATTTGGATTTGCGACGTTTGTTAAAGACTAATTCACGTAAGAAAATTAAGCAACCTATTTCGGAAAGAGGTTTTAATTGTTTTTTAGAATACAATATTACATGCTTTGTATACCTAGGAATTAATCGATTGTACTTCTCGATAGAAATTCTTCCCGGCCTGACATTGATCCAAAATGAGATATCCCTTGTCATAGACGATTGGTAAAAAAACATAGTCAAATCAGCGAACACTGTCACATATTTCAATTCAAACCTCACATCTTCTGGAGAATTCTATTTCTGTCCCTCATTACGGAAAGAGGAGCTGGCTCTAAAGAAATGACCCAAATAAATTAACCAGGGGAAAATGAATCAGAATAAACAGGAAATCCCAAAGAAACGTTGAGCTTAAAACCAGGAATAATCAGTTTGCGTATTTCTTTGCTGGTGACAGGCGAGTGGAAAATCACATGGGCAAACGAAACGAATCACCAGGGTACGAAGCGCGCTCAAAGGCCAGCTTTTATTCCATGTGATTCTAGGGCTTAATTAATTTAGGCTCACATAGACACAGAGGGTCGATGCGTTAGTCGAGGTATGTATATATAATCAGTATTCCTATCAATGCACAAAACGGTTTAATGGTTCTCAATTGAAGTTCAATCATCTATCTTTATAAGAGCAACAAACAATGTTATGTTGTCTAAGTCCCCTTACACTTCTTGAAGTTGATACCGGAAAAGACTACAATTATTTTAAATGTAATGTTAAAGCTATCCTGTCTTTATGGGGATGGGACTCAGTTGGTGCTCTGTGACCCGTCTAGTCCAGGACAACGTTAGTGCAAACAATGAGGAGGAGAGCTACTTTTCTGGGCCTTTTGATACCAATTATACTTTATCAGTGTACAACATCAGGAACTTTCCTTGCCACCTGTTCCTTGTTAGGTACACCAATAGTTTAAGGCTGATACCCAGTAGCCCTGAAAAGTTCTCATGATTCCCCAGTACGTGTGTATCTACAAGTTCTGATTGGTCAAAGTGGTCTATGTTCACTCCCCCCTCAGACGGCCCTCCAGGAGGTCCACTCACCAGGTGGAGGATGGCGGCGATGGTCTTCCAGATGGTCTCCACGTAGGTGAAGTTGAAGCCGATGGCCTTCATGGCGTCCAGCACCATCTTGTAGTCCGTCTTGTCGTTGATGGACGCCACCTAGCAATTTCAACAGAAACATCAGTAAGTGGTATCCTGATATTCCGTCTGACTTTATTATGACACCATTTATTTTTACAGAATCGTAGTATAGTAGTGAAAAGAATCTAGGTAACAGATAATCAAAATCATATTTTCTAAATTCAAATGTGATTTGTAGAAGGACAGTCCTTAAATTTGAGGAACATGGAACTCGAGTGATCCGACGAATGATAAGAGAGAAATGAATGATAAATCAATTGAAAAATAGCATATATAATTAGGGTTATATCATCCTTTTATAGAAGGCTACCCGTCACCGGTCAGTAAAATGAATCTTATCAAAGAAGCAAAATTATTGAAAAGTACAATAGTATATAGTGCAGAACAAAGCCAAAAGTAAACATTTAGAAAATTAGTGAGTAGCTAACAGATAAACTATAGTACAAAATTCATCGGGTCATTAAAACTATTCATAGAAAGGTTTTCAATTATGTATGGACAATAGTTTCCATTGTCCTAAGCACTTCGGAGGCACCATACTACTACACAAAGTCGGTATGGGTTTTCAAAACGTAGAAAACTGTGCTTTACCATTTCAGTAAAGGTTTTCTCTTACTTTAGTTGAGAATAAAAGTTTTGTCTATGTATTCACAAAACTGTATTGCATGTCCAAAGTCAGTTCCAAAGAAAAGACTTGTGGTCCTTACGGATCAAGATGGTACAGTCAATGATCGGTCTGTCAATCATTAGTACTATCTAGTGGAAAGTAAGGGAACAAGGTGGTAGTTATTAACGGAAACAATAACAGACTAGTGGTTAAAACACAAACGGGTCCGACTCTAGTGACTGGCTATTAGAGACGTGGTGTCTCGGGTTATCAGTGCCCCGGGTTACCGCCCTAAGCCCGACAGAGGTGGCTGGCCACACGGCCCTCCATGACCAATGGTTAATTAGGCCCAGACTAATTAACCATCATCATGGCGGCCGGTCAGGGGTATACCGTGTACGAAATGGTCTGATCCTCGTTCATGACCCACGTGGATCTCCTGCTGGTGATCTGCAAAGGTGGCAATTAGACCGTGCTCCTGTTAATCAACTCATTGTCTGATCACGGGGGTAGAGAATCAACACTTGGTGGATAGAAACCTGACAGAGGAACAAGCAGCATGTAACATGAGGCAGTAATCTCTAACACTGGATAAGGCAAGGTGCAAACAAGCAACATCTAAGGACGTACAATCAACTTCCGGTTTCAACCATTTCCTCATACTATTATGTGGAACTTAGTTATAACTATTTATTGACTCCCAGTTGATACGATTACAATTAATATTTTCCTGTATAGTATATTTAGATGTTATTTAACAATTATGTTGTAGTGGTTTGATTTATATCTCAACAGTGTTTTATTGACAGTGTGTTTATATAGAATAGTTTTAAAAACGTGTCAATTCAACATATATTTGTTTTTATGTCTGTACTGTTTAGGAAGGAGTGTGTATGTGAATGGTAGAAAACGAGGCGATTTGATTAGAGTACTGGCAGTGATGTGTGTCTAAATGCAGTTAAGCCGACCCTGCCCTCCGCCCCTGCACGCCGTGTGTGTCTGCACTAAGCGCCAACCGGAGTCTCACACACCTGATGTCAACCCACTCAAAGCAGATATTTTGTAACACACATGGGTGGCTGTCACAAGTCTCAATAACATTGAAATTGAAAGGACGCCGACCCAAACGCAATAGGAATATTGTTCAAAGTAGAAAATTGAAGGTTGGCCAAAATAAGCTACCATGGTGCTCAAAGCAGATTTTTAAGGCTACACTCAGGAAATCTTAAGTTTTTTTCCCAGCATTTCAACTCAATCCCAAACCTTATATGAAACCTGTTAGAAAAGAGTTCATTCATAATGGGAGTTATCAGGATTAAATTTATATTTTTTGATCACAATGAAAATTACTTTCAGCAAAACTGTACTGCCCTAATGGACAGCATAAGGCTGGAAAATCAGCATCATCATATTTGCTGAAATCTTACTCTGTATAATCATTCCTGAATAAAAAAAAAAAAAAAAATTAATTCACGATTTATGGAATATCCATCCTTAAAGACATATATCTCTGTGAAAGAGCATATCTTCATAATTATTATCAATACATACTTACAGCTTACCTCCTTTCAACTAATCTTAGCTTATCTTACGGTACACTAAATATTTATGTGTAACAATTCAACCTCATCCTCTTCTCTGTGGACAAGATCCATTGTCACATTGCAGTGCAATATTGCCACATATTACCAACAACACATCAACATAAGCTTTCGTTAAAAAATTAACGAAGTCTTGATAATATTGAACATTTAAACTTACAAAGAACTCAGTTTATTGAACAAATTGCAAAATTCAGAAAATCTTTAGTGATAATTCACTGCACACTGTGAGTAGTTAAACAGATATAATGCACATCAGTCTGCGTTCACCCCTTAGATGTAACAATGGACTCTTATAGGACCTGAGCAGATGCTGAGATACCAGACCAGTCTATTCTTTTTCCTAGGGGTGGCGCGTCACACGTACATTACCCGTCACCTGGCGTCCTTTTGACCTATCGTTCAGAACTGGCTCTCCCTAAGACATAGTGCAGAAACTATAGTACAGATCAAAGTCTGATAGACCCTTCTCCTTTAGCGATAAATCAGTATCAGAAGTCACTTTTAGTGAAAAGGGTTCGCTTTTCATGGTCTCTGATCTGTACTGTAATTTATTGAATCTAACATTTCTATACTTACAAACTAAGGTTAATATGGTGGTCAATAAACTCTGGTCACGTGACCCTGTCTGCACAACGTCTTAATCGCACAGTTAGGTAGGGCAGTGAATTTGCGTATTTGACGTTCACAGTATAAACAGACAAAGAGCCTACCCCTGTGAGTCCCCATAGAATTCAAGACTTCATAACTAACCAGTGTACTATAGAAGTGTATGCTGATGTTGTTGCTGAACAATTGTGGCTTTAATCATGCTAGGAATGAGAAGCAATACTTAAGCACCACGACTTACTTGAGTTGACTAACTTACCATTCAGCAAGAACACGCCAATGTAAAAGTAATAACACAGCCAACACATGAAACAACACGGTACCAACTAGAATATGCAATGCGATGTACACACTACTACAGCAGTAAGCGCCCGGGGAAAACGATAATATCCAGCTCCCAACTTATGTTTGTATAAAAACCTTTTCACGGAAGAACTATATCGCATCAGGGAGCTAATACGGCTCACGAGGAAAGCCTACAACCATCTGATGCTACTCTTGGGTCTTCCCAATGAAGAACCTTTCACACAGACAGGAGCTTATGGGAGGATCCTGTTCTTGTTTTAAAATCTTTGAGACTGTTTATGTTATACAATTGATGTAACGGAATTTGACGTATTAAACCACCAATAGGCCTCGAAGTAACATAATACATGAATAAAATTATCTCATTTTCAAAAACATCAAATATTTGTAGGTTTGCCGTTCAATGTATAAAACACTACAAAGGTTTTCTGGCATACTATTGCGTCATACCATTTTCAAGTGGTGATACATACGTCCCCACCTGCGTGCATGTACACAGTAGCCAATGCATACCACTAAATGCATTGTACCCACCAAAAACAGCTACAAAGGCCAATGAAGCATCACAAACAATACAGGCCGCACACTAATAACTATACTACAAGACTAACTCTTAGAGAAGCTAATCAGCATCTATCCGGGCCGCTCTGCGGGTGTGTCACTTTAAGGTATAAAGAGCGCCCAGCCTACCTTGGCCTCCCCTCCCTGGTTGAGGTAGTGGTAGAGTTTGGGGTTCTTCACCAGCTTCAGCTCCTTCAGCTTGGTCTCGGGGGTCCCGTACAGGAGCTGTAAATACAGTCAGACGTTCTACACATTGACGACTGGCCCACCTACACAAGCTGTTAAGTATTTACGCTCGTACTCAAGGCAACCAGGACAGAATATTGTCATTCCGTTTTATTGCAAGGCATCTTTCTTAATTGGAAATTTACAACAACTCATAGCAACCTTAAATTTAAAATCGCTCATACTATGATAATAATGTAATGTGTTGGTACTGGAGTCGAGATAAACAATCAATGTACTACCTGATACTAGACGTACGCTAGGAAACCCCTCCCTCAGAGGAAATGAAGACGGTAATATCGCCCTTACCTGGTAGAAGGCGTGGAAGTTCCTCTCGCCGGCCTGCTGGTGCACCACACGGGACTGGGGGAGAGGAAAGGACGGGTCATGACGGATGGACGTTACACCAACAGAATTAGCATGTGTGATGACAGATGACTGTTACACCCATAGAATGACAGAGAATCATGTGTGATGACAGATGACTGTTACACCCATAGAATAACACGGGAATCACGGGTGATGACTGATGAGCGCCAGCTTTACACCATAGCATAGCATTCTATACACCTTAGAGTGGGCCTTAGAATAACAGAGAATTACGTGTGATGACTGATGAAATTTACACTCATAGAAAAACAGAGATCTGTGTGTGATGACTAATGTGGAGGAATAATATTTCTTTTTTGTTTCAGTTAAAGTCACTGAACTACAGCTCTCAAAGGGAAAGGGCCGCCATGCCCCTGTCCTTAGGTTTACACCTACACATGGCGTCTAATCCTTCGAAATAACACTGAAGGCTTAAAGGGAGGCATTTCAATTAAACGCTCAGTGGGTGAATATGCTCGGCCTTTATTTGGTTCGGCATATTCCACACATTCAGTATCATTGGGTTTTGTAAAGACGCTACATCTGTTAGGAGAGTGAGTGCCCGGGGTTCCAGCTGCCTGTGCTCGGTGTGCACGACGTGCTAACTGGTACAAAAGGCAGGGTAGGCCGGCAACCAGCCGCGTGACGGGCGGTAGGCCCCTGATTAGGTTCCTGAGGACGCCGCCAGTGGGCGCGCTGATGAGATGGGTATATACTTAATTTCCTTGAGGCGGCCGAGTCATCTCCCCCACTAATAGGGGTGTGGAGGGGGGCATTACGCCTGGATGGGGCCGGGAGACGGGCGGACCAGTCTCCCCCGGCCTGAGGCCCGACACTACCCGCACCCAGCTAAGGAAACAGAGACATGACAAATAACACAGGGCCAGAGTTATAACCATAGAGCCATGACAAATACAAACTATGGTAACTAGCACTTGGTCTTGACCAGTATCCCATAGTAACTAACCCACAAGAATGACAAACAAAGTCACGATACTTCACACACAGACATAACAAAGCAACTGGCACACAGACATTTTACAGCATTCATAGAAGATGCTCAGAAATCCTTACTCGAATATTACAATCTAAGTCTATTATTATCGTTCAGGTATATCCCTATCGTCTTGACATAAAGAGAAAATGAAATGATGTATTGAAACCCGGGATTGAAACCCAGTCCAACCGACAGGTAGTGAGGGGTAGTGGTGACCTACAAGGGCAATTCTAGGTGACAGCGTGTCCTTAACACGAGGCTTGCTCAGATATAAGTATGACCACACTTTGTCATTTCATTCGTCAACTAAGTGTTAGATAACGTCACAATTACCTTAACATTAAAATTTCTTGTGTTTTTTTTTGGCGATTATTTTTGTCTGCACTAACCTTTTCAAGTAGGTAGTTGTTGATGTGGCCGCCGATAGGGTCGCCCTTGAAGTCGAAGTTGATGTCCATGTACTTCCCAAAGCGACTCGAGTTGTCGTTGCGGTTGGTTTTGGCATTACCGAAAGCCTCAAGGATACAGTTGGACTGCAGCAGAATGCTCTTGACCCTGTAATTACATACAAATAAAAGTTTATCTCATATCAAGCTAGTGTCTGTTTAAAAGTGGAAACCTACAATTGATAGTAACGTGATATAAAATCCTAGCCTCAGCGAAGGAGGAAAACAAATCGTTAGATGGTAAATCCCATAACCTCCGTCATCTGGGCAGATAAAAACATTATGTAGGAAGCCGGCCCCAAAAAGGACATGTAAAATTATTGCCGGTTGAGGGATGGGCGGAGGTCAGGGCCGGGAGGCAGGGGTTAAGTGGGCCATTCGTCATCCGGGTAACGGGCCCTCGGCACAGGGGGAGGGGGGGGGGGGCACCAGGGGAAGGGGGGAGGAGGCTGTAGACTTATGATGGGTCTGTGAGATGTCTGCACACAGAAGGACGTGGTAAAGCTCTTAGGTCTACGGGAGATATGTGTGTAGGGAGGGGAGGGGGCACACTGGATTTAGGGCACACCGGACCATGGACACAAAGTATTGGGGGCACACCGGGCCAGAGGCAGAACAAACTGGGGATACAAGGCACTGGGGACACCGGACCGAAGGCACACCGAACTGGGGTGTACCAGGCTGGTCGCCCGAACTCCTAGTCGCTGCGGTTTGTCTTAGACAGCACGACCTCCAGAAGGGACAATACTCCGAGTTGGGGATTAGATAGGAAACTATTACAAAGACATCCTCTTATCAAATAACACAATCAACTTTGTTCATAATCTGTGCACTTCCATCAATTACTACAGTGTCAATAAGATACCAATAGTGTCAATAAGATAAAATTTGTGATTTATTAAGACGCGTGGACTGTTACCTCTACTGTTTTAGGACAGAATCACTGTATGCTGTAGACCCATCAAAGGATGTTAAAGACAAAGATGACGTGATGGCCTCCTGCTGGCATCTGGCAGCCTCCCTGACGTTCAGACTCCGTCCCCAGATCTCTGTACACCTAAACCCTCCCATTAGCATGGGCAGCCCGGCGGGCGCCTCCTGTAATATTTACAGGGTCTAATCGTGATGCCCATGGGCCGCGTATCTCAGTCAGTGAAGACGTGGGGTAGGTAAGTAGTCTGAGTACAGACCTTGTAACTGTATTAACGATGTTAATATGATTGTCAAAAATCCGTTTAGTTTAGATATCATTTGTTTTTCCACTTCGTTATGAAGTAACATATAGGCGTGTAGAATCGTTCTCGGTCATGTCCAGGCCATTCACGTTAGACCCCACAGGGGCCAATGTCGGATCCTCTGATACAGTGATAGACAGCACCTCCCCGCTCCCTGTATCATCACGGTAGAGTTACTCAAGCCGCTTGAGCAACTCGAGTTTCAGGTGTGAAATCACAAGGAGCCTGCATCAGGCTTTCTCCTTTTAACTCCACTTGATTATTAAGCTCAGGCGATAACATATGAGGGGAATTCGATACGGAAAACATTCTCGGAAACCTGAAGATGTTTCCTTTCAGGCCTTTCTGTCCTCGGGTTTTAGTGGTCACTCACAGAAAGCTAATACGCATCCAGCCAGCCACGTCAAAATTGCCCACAGCAGGCCGCAGCCAATGGTCAGTGACATTATAGCATGTCTCCACCATCCAGGGGTACTAAAGGTCGCAGCCTGCTGCCATGGGCTGCAGCCTGGTAGAAAAGGGTTGGGGGACACTTTCTTAATGTCCTTAAATGACCCCATTAACTAATTAATTAATTAATTGACCCTAATGAGGTAATTAGGGTATGCAGTGTATACAACCATGAAAGAGAAGTTCCACTTTATCTTTCTCCCCAATAATGATACTGATAAAAGGTGATATCTGGCACCCTTTATGAGATAGGAATGGGTTGTAGAATGCTGCAGCCAACCACTGGCACATAGGGGTTATACCTAACAGTTTGCTGCAGCCTGCCGCAGCATGTCAGGTTCACAGCCCCTGAACTTTGACGTCACCCCTGCATAGGCAGTTGGGACCTCTCCGTTAGTAGTATGGGCAGTTGAGGCCTCTTTGTTAGTAGTATAGGCAGTTGGGGTATCTCCATAAGTAGTATGGGCAGTCGGGGCCTCTCAGCTAGAAGTATTGGTAGTTCGGACCTCTCAATTAGTACTATATGCAGTTTGGCCCCACTGTTAGTAGTATATGCAGTTGGGACCCCACTGTTAGTAGTATAGGCAGTTGGGGCCTCTCTGTTAGTAGTATATGCAGTGTGGACCCCTCTGTTAGTAGTATGGGCAGTTATGACCTCTCTGTTAGTAGTATATGCAGTGCGGACCTCTCCATTAGCTTTATGAGCAGTATAGAAATTTGGGACCTTTCTATTAGCAGTATGGGCATTTGGGGCCTCTCTGTTAGTAGTATAGGCAGTTGGGGTCTCTCTGATAGTAGTATGGGCAGTTGGAGCCTTTCCCCTGGCGCCTTGCTGGCGGTATGGGCGTCCATCGGTCTGGTCATCGTCACGGCTACCCCTGCACCTTCTCACAGTGGGTCCTGGGACAAACCAGACCCAAACATCCTACCCACAGGACCACCATGGAGTAGAGTATACAAACCTGTATACAAAGAATATAAGAAAACAAGGGCCCGTCTCCCGCCATAGTGAAACAACATAAACTGTAACGTGCACACAAAAAGGTTTCCTCATTAATCTCAATCACCGGACACTTGAAATTGATTTCCTTTGTGAGTCTTTTTAATGAGAAGATTCATTTAGTGCCTCTTTTATTGGCGTCTTTATGCGGCTGCCCGGCCCGTTTCCGGGGCGGGGTGGCCCGTTATCAGGTGGCCAGGCCGGGTGGTCGGGTTCCCGCTGAATATTCATGCCCACGCCGGGCGGTGAGCAGCTCGCCGTGCGCCCATTGAGCCGGGCCGAGCAGCTGATGGCCATGATCCACTCATGATGCTCAAAAGATCCAATTGCATGGCGTGCCCGGGGCCCTCCTCAATGACTAACAGAAAGGCCCCCTTAGCGCCGGCAAGGAGCAGCGAAAACTACTCACGCCTGGCTTTTGTGTTTGCCACCAACAAGGTTGTCCTTTTAACCATAGATTTGCTCGGGAGATAATGAAGGGAACTACCATTCTGCTGGTTTTATGCATATGGTTTAGACTGTTTGAAACGGATCCATTTAAGGCAATGTAATGTTCAACAACGAAAGGAATTATGAATACCTACACTATCATGGTTTATTATATAATTATTTTCACGATCTATAGTAATTATAGTCGTTGGATCTTTGTGGACCAGGGTATCTTAATGAAGTTAAATATGTTTCCATGTTTTTTTCATATTACAATAGAATCCAGGTCAATGCGTTAAGACGTTAACACTCTATTACATTTGAAATGAACTATATTGAATAGTGATTGTGGGCTGTTTTGATTCTATAATCATATAGAATAGGTTTCTTCCTTTTGCTGTAACTATGTTAATAGTCGACCTTTACTTTACAGTAACCTTTAGCTGGAGTATATAAATATGTTGCTATTCTGACTTGTCTAAGTTTAGGTTTGAGCCGGAGGGAGAGGCGGGCCGGCAGCTGGCGCTAGCAGTAGGTAGCTGAAGCACGTCCCCGCCAGGAGCCAGCCTTCATGTGCCGTATTCCGCTTAGATTCCCTGTTTACTCGGGCCTGGAGAACAACGTAGGGAGTGGATCCCCCCCTCCCCCCCCCCCCCCGCCCAACCCCCTCCCCCTGAGCACTGGCCGTCTATTCCGGGCGCACGGCTTGGGAAAACACCCGCGGATAAAAAACAGCGTTTCTTCTCTAACCGCCTCTGACATCAAAAGGCGCACTCCGCACCTCGCGGGGGAGGCAGTGGGAGGAGCTCCAGATAAAACCACGCGTAAATTGCTCCCCAAGTTGCCCTTCTCTATTTATTTAAAACAAAATTATTAGAGGATCTTCAATGGTGTACAAACGTCCACGTTTGTGATATCGAAAGTATTTTTACAGGGAACTCCCCGTTATCACTCGGAGGGACACACAGAGAGGATAGTATAGATTAACGAATTTTGATAATAGTTTTTGCGTATATTGCAAAGATAATGCCCAGTGACCTTCAGTTCACAAAAACAGTTCCTCCTGTCATACGCCAAATTGTTTTCCTCTGGTTATAAGTATCGTTCAGTATGGCAGGTGAAGGTTTGCACCCACGGTACTCCGTTACAAGTGACCTTTACCTAACGGCCCCTACACTATGTACACATTTTTATTATATACCAACTTCGTAGCGCCTATACCTTCATCATTGTCCTGCCCCGCCAGCAAAGGTGGAATAACTGATGGCGTTATGCCACACTGTGCAATAATAAAAAATTATTGCCCCGTTAGTGTCCAGAGGGCAATAACGGTGCTTGCCGGTGTGGGAACTACGTAAACAAGCCTCAAACTACGCCAAAATTGTCTTATTTGAGCAGAAAACACCGTCAAATCGATTTAATTACCGTCAAAAGTGTCCGAAAAAGTGACTTCCACCGCCATATTTGTCTTAGTTTCCTCATGAAACGCCAGACGGCGTGGCAGTGCAAGGCTAGAACTCTCCGGTCACGGAGAAGACAAACAGTTAACATGGCGCCTGGCTCGCATGATCGTAACAGAGGTAAATAAAGAGAATTCGTCTTATTTTTTCACATATCTTCAATGTTGGCAGGTATTTGATATATAATAAAACCAGAACTAACCTCGGGAGCACTCAGCCGCGATTATTGCCCCTTGTCTCAGCCTATTTTCAGGGTCTCGGGCAAAGCCCTCGACCCTGAAAATAGGCTTCGACAGCGGGGCAATAATCTTGGCTTCGTGCCCCCTCGGTTAGTTCTGTTTATGTATCCCACCTTCACCTTTGTTACCTCACCTTCCAGTGGTAACATGCACTGACTGTGCTGCACCCGGAAGCCCTTTGAGGCCCTAACCCACCCCCTGTGGGTGTCTATACACGGGGCTGCTGATGGGACTCACCTCTCTATCTCCTTCTGCCCACTCACCTCCCTAACCCACCCCCTGTGGGTGTTTATATACGGGGCTGCTGACAGACTCACCTCTCTAACTCCTTCTGCCCACTCACGTCCCTAACCCACCCCCTGTGGGTGTATATACACGGGGCTGCTGACGGGACTCACCTCTCTATCTCTTTCTGCCCACTCACGTCCCTAACCCACCCCCTGTGGGTGTTTATATACGGGGCTGCTGACAGACTCACCTCTCTAACTCCTTCTGCCCACTCACGTCCCTAACCCACCCCCTGTGGGTGTATATACACGGGGCTGCTGACGGGACTCACCTCTCTATCTCCTTCTGCCCACTCACCTCCCTAACCCACCCCCTGTGGGTGTTTATATACGGGGCTGCTGACAGACTCACCTCTCTAACTCCTTCTGCCCACTCACGTCCCTAACCCACCCCCTGTGGGTGTATATACACGGGGCTGCTGACGGGACTCACCTCTCTATCTCTTTCTGCCCACTCACGTCCCTAACCCACCCCCTGTGGGTGTTTATATACGGGGCTGCTGACAGACTCACCTCTCTAACTCCTTCTGCCCACTCACGTCCCTAACCCACCCCCTGTGGGTGTATATACACGGGGCTGCTGACGGGACTCACCTCTCTATCTCTTTCTGCCCACTCACGTCCCTAACCCACCCCCTGTGGGTGTATATACACGGGGCTGCTGACGGGACTCACCTCTCTATCTCTTTCTGCCCACTCACCTCCCTAACCCACCCCCTGTGGGTGTTTATATACGGGGCTGCTGACAGACTCACCTCTCTAACTCCTTCTGCCCACTCACGTCCCTAACCCACCCCCTGTGGGTGTATATACACGGGGCTGCTGACGGGACTCACCTCTCTATCTCCTTCTGCCCACTCACGTCCCTAACCCACCCCCTGTGGGTGTATATACACGGGGCTGCTGACGGGACTCACCTCTCTATCTCTTTCTGCCCACTCACGTCCCTAACCCACCCCCTGTGGGTGTTTATATACGGGGCTGCTGACAGACTCACCTCTCTAACTCCTTCTGCCCACTCACCTCCCTAACCCACCCCCTGTGGGTGTATATACACGGGGCTGCTGACGGGACTCACCTCTCTATCTCTTTCTGCCCACTCACGTCCCTAAACCCATCCCCCTGTGGGTGTCTATATACAGGGCTGCTGACAGGTCTCACCTTTCTATCTCCTTCTGCCCACTCACCTCCCTAACCCACCCCCTGTGGGTGTCTTTACACGGGGCTGCTGACGGGACTCACCTCTCTATCTCCTTCTGGCCGCTCATGTCCCTATAAGCCCACCCCCTGTGGGTGTCTATATAAACGGGGCTGCTGACGGGACTCACCTCTCTATCTCCTTCTGCCCACTCACGTCCCTAACCCACCCCCTGTGGGTGTCTATACACGGGGCTGCTGACAGGACTCACCTCTCTATCTCCTTCTGCCCACTCACGTCCCTAACCCACCCCCTGTGGGTGTCTATATACAGGGCTGCTGACAGACTCACCTCTCTATCTCCTTCTGCCCACTCACGTCCCTAAACCCACCCCCTGTGGGTGTCTATACACGGGGCTGCTGACAGGACTCACCTCTCTATCTCCTTCTGCCCGCTCACGTTGGTCACGGCCGCGATGTACCTCATGATGATCTTGGACGCCTCTGTCTTGCCCGCTCCGCTCTCACCTACATGAAGACAAAGACAGTCGGCATTTAGAATACATCGGTTTGGTCTACATATCATAAATGCATGACACGTAGACACAAAGACTAGTATAATCAGGATGAAAAAAGGATGTTGAAAAAGTACGAATCTGACTAACATGTCCAGCAGCTAATCCCTGCAATCATCAACCCGCAAGGAAAATAAATAGTCGTCGGGTGTTGGGGATAACACACACTTTTCTGCTCCAGGAAACATCTCTCGTAATCGCCCCCCCCCCCCCCGCACAGACACATTAAAGGGATGGCCCGCCGGTCGGCGCACATTATAGACTGTAGTCAGCAGGGCAGATCTGTCTCTGGAGTCTCTTTAGATAAGACAATAGGAGTGCGGCCCGGGGAGCAGGGGTGGTAGTAGCGGGGGAGGGATGGGTCCGGATTGTATAAAGCACTTTATGGCCTCTAACGGTGGTTAATCCGAGCCCATAGAGACAGGGCCGAGTGGTGATGAGCAGCTGGCTGCTTCCTTGGCCTGGTACTGACTGCCTGATAGACGGCCTGGTACTGGCTCCTGGATAGACAGCCAAGTGACTTTGCCTGACATTTGGTGGTCAACCTACCGCAACAACGAGGAATTTGGGTTGGATGGCAGTGCTATAACCAATGCTAGTCAAAATGTATATATAAATGTACGATAATTATAAGTTCACTTTTCAGACACAATATATGATTTGTAGAATATAATTATGTTACAAATATTGGTTAGAAATCAGTGGGCTTTGCCCCCAAACCCCCTTTTCCTTTCCTTTTTTTTCTATTCTTCAATTTTCTTATAGATTGCTCCATAGACAATGACCTATTGAGCTGGTCTGCCGGCCGACCTAAAACACAAAATGAGATTATCTTCCACCAAGGCGATGACTACTGCCACCCACCCAGACAGACGGCCCTGTGACTATTGGAGGACAGACGACCGGCCTTGGGCCCCGCCAGTGGTGCGGAACACACATAATCTTACTTGTCCTGTACTGTCTCATGAGGAAACCGCAGGCCAGTGCCAGATTGCTTTATTACTTATGGAGGACGAAGCACTGGCGGTATGGTGCGTTATTAATTACCATGGGGTTGGTCCGTCCCCCCCCCACCCCACGGCACACCCACCCCCTGACTCAGGGTGATGTATCTGACGGTTAGTGCATCAGAAGCGTCTCGTTAGGGGAGGGCGGGGCGAGTTCTGAGCAATTAGGGACCGGGTCACCGGTGGGCCCACACATCAGACCGAGTTAGGTGTGGCTGCGGTGGGGGGTTGGTCAGGGGGTGAGGGGGTTGGTCAGGGCCGGGGGCCGGGGGGTGGTCAGGGCCACACAATGGCCGCCGGCCGGCTAATCACGACGTATGGGGCCGTAAACAGGACTTAGGGCGTCACAGATGGGGTTAGGGGACTGCCACTCCACCTCCCTGCTTGGACGTTAACAACTCACTGCACGGTGCAGCGCAATAATCAGGACAGAGACGGGGACCGGTCGGCAACCTGAAGGGATGTGTTATCCCTTCTATAGGCCTTAATTGTATTATGTATATATGGGCATTGTGATTTCCAATAGTAATCACAAACGCCGTTTTGTCAACTGTTGGGAACACACTGACGGAGAGGAGAGGAAACCGTTAAGCCCTGCTGGGGACGCCAATACTGGTGTTATGACCTCAGGTTGAGACCCCCCCCCCCTCCCCCCTTCACCTCGGGGTTCGGGGTGGGGGATGGTGGGTGGGGGGGTGGCAGAGGACGCACCGCCAGGCCGTAATGTGACGTGCTGTCAGGGGACGCCCGCCTCAAACCACGACTTCCGGTGGTCACGTCGCCATCTTGTTACGAAGGTCGTTTACCTCAGCCATCTGTCGACTTAACTTCCGGTGAACAAGGTCAATGACGTGACGTGACCTTGAGGTGCACTTTGAAGGTGCGAGTTCTGAAGGCGCGCGCGACAAGAGCGACCTTCAACGGGCGGGGAATTCAATTTGTCTGGTTCGGAGGTCATTAGAAGTGAGGGGCATGTGCCAAGGTCAATAAACGCTGTGTTATGGGCGGTAACCATGAAGGGCGGCCATGGAACCCGCCGTGCCCACCCTCGGCTGCCCACCCTGCAGAGAGACCCTGCTCTGCTCCCACCAAACATTACCAAATTAGTTCATTCTGTACGAGCCTTGAACTGTGCACTGGGCCTATAGGTTATCCCAAGGACAGACAGTTCCGACGTTTTGTCATTTAGAGAACTTTATAAAACAGAATCCGTTGACTGTGGGCACATGTACTAGTTTTATTGTAGACCGAAGTGACGTCGGTCTAAGGTTTCCCAATAATTGCTATTTTATAGGCCTATACTTTTACACGGTAGACACATTCGATTTAATAAATTCGTTACGAATCGATTCACATCTTAGGGTATGACACCTCGGGATACAAAGTATCATGAATACTATTATCTTGGCCTGTCATTTTTGAGCCCCTGTAAACAGATCACCACATAGATAGATTGCAACCGATATGGGATGGGCGTTATCACCCTTAGCGTGCGGGGAGTAAAGTATCTATATTAAATCTACAGTCCCCCTACCGGCCAGGTGACGTGAAGCAGGATGACAGCATGGGCGGGCGGGGTGGGGGAGGGCCGGGAGGGACTGAAGGGCCGTCTAGGAAGAGGATGTCTGGCGGTTTTACAGTATGATCTATCAGCATTGGATTATCGAGTAAGCCCCTCAGTCAGAACAGTCTGACACTGATGGGATCCCTGTGGGGAGTGTAGCACAGCCCTCCCTCTTCACCGTTAGCATGGTCATCAGTCTATGGAACGGCCCAGGACGGCCCTCCCTCTTGTCAACATTAGCATGGTCACCCGGTATGTGACGGCCCAGGACGGCCCTCCCTCTTGTCAACGTTAGCATGGTCACCCGTCTATGTGACGGCCCAGGACGGCCCTCCCTCTTGTCAACGTTAGCATGGTCACCCGCTATGTGACGGCCCAGGACGGCCCTCCCTCTTGTCAACGTTAGCATGGTCACCCGTCTATGTGACGGCCCAGGACGGTCCTCCTCTTGTCGAAATTAGCATGGTCACCCATCTATGTGACGGCCCAGGACGGCCCTCCCTCTTCACTGTTAGCATGGTCACCCGTCTATGTGACGGACCAGGACGGTCCTCCCTCTTGTCGCTGTTAGCATGGTCACCCGTCTATGTGAAGACCCAGGATGATAAGAGAGATATTGGAGAGTGTCTTGAGCCGTATAAAGGACCCCTTAAATGAAGTTACGAGACTACAAATACAGTAAGCAAATTCTGTTGGAACCTATGACTACATCATCTAGGCCTTGTATACATGTACATGTATTGGGGGATAGGAATGTATCCCACTTGTTAATACAAATATCCGGGAACAGATTACTCCTTATCATGTCCACCATAGAATATAATACTTTATATGAATTTCATTCAGATTGAATACTGCTATCCTGGGCTCAGGTAAGACAGTAACAATGTCTCTACTATATTTGACAATACAACTTAACTCATACAAAAGGGCAGGATTGCAACCTGCATGGCTGCTGTCAGAAAAGGGTATTTATTCGGAGTTTCCGTCGATCAGAGGCTGCCTTATGCCTGAACCCATACGGGCGTCTCTCCTTTGGCTAATCCTACAGCCGGGATACAGCTGGTTACGACACGGCCCTTCGTCCCCTACAGTCTCTGTGGGTGCCATTGTTACCTGAGAAGTGTCCGTAAAAGCCCTCTCCCTTTTTCTCATATCACAGCCACCCACTCCCTGTCTGTCCTAACCCAAAGACTGCAGCCTCCGAGCGCAGCACCAGTACCCATCGTCACATTCCCTGTCCTCTGATCTATCTACTTGTACCTGATGGACATATATGACTTACAATACTTAAAAAATGATACTTCGGGTGACTTAATGTCACATAGAGACCTACCAGCGTTCTTTAAAGTACATGTACATTGTATTTTCCTCGAACGAAGGACAGTATAACCTTTGCTTATCTCGACTTACCATGCTCATCCGCCATTGTTTTCTCCCATTCCCTATCTCCTTAGTTGACCACCTAGTCCTGCTCTCCTCTTTAGTAGCCTACCTCACCCCGCTCCTTACCTACCTACATCTCCCCTTCTCCATGACCAACCATTCCCCATGTCCGACCCCGCCTTTATCCGTGCTCTCATCCAAGGCGCCCCCCGCCCCTCCAGGGCCTGAGTACATACCACCCCTCCCGGGGCGGGCTCCTACTCCTGGCGGGAGGTTTGACCAGGAGGGCCTTGTGATTCTTTGATGGTACACAGCTGGTCCTCCACGGTGTCCCTCCACGCCCGACAAGGACGCCACCAACCATTGTGGGAGGCATTGTGGGAGGGGCGCCGAGAAGGGCAGGTGGAGAAGGGACGAGTCCCCGGGAGCACCACCCGGCGAGCTGAGGCTTCCCTGAATCTGACCTCCCAGTGTTGGCTGCCCGGGGCCAGCACTGGGGTTGACATGTATACGAGTACCTGGGAGGGGGGGGGGGGGAGGGCAGAGGGTGGACAGTGCTGGGTCGGCCTGTATCCAGGTTTAATCAGGGGAATGGATAGAGGCTTCACGTGATGAGCCGGTGTGTGGTTGGGTTTAATCAGGGGAACAGACAGAAAAGGGCCCGGGTGTCTGAGGAGCGGCCACCGCACGCCTAGAGCGCGTTATGGAGGCGGGGCGTGGGGGCCAATTGTTTATGGGTGATGGTGGGTAATTATAGCTAAAGGGTAGGAGGAAATGGGATATATGTAGGGCTCAATGGTAAGATAACTGGGGGTAACTTGGGTGTCTGTACAATGAGTACATGCCAACATTATGTTCACTGTCGCCTGCGGGGGAATGCGACGAAGACAGGTGCTCCCCTACTTTGCCTTCCTTTATCCTTATTTATAAGAATAACGTGACACTGGTGCCAAGGGCTGTAGTAGGGTGAGAATATGAATAATACATGTTTTCCTCGAATATCACTGCCGGGTCTAAACAGGGATGATTTGACCGTGATAGCAGTGGGGATGAATATCTACATGTCTTACCTAAGTGAACAAACTTAAAACTCGTGGTTTCTTATCAGTACCTTATACATCTTGTGAGAGGAAAATCCACAAAGTTTGACTTCATACACTGATTGTATCAACACATCCTTATTCAAATCTTTTAATATTATGATATATTGTTCTTCTGTTTTATTTAGTTACAAACATTAAATTGCGAAGAGTACATAAACCCTGTGAACTGAACTTAGTAATTAGAATAAAGGATGTACCTAAAAAACTAAAAGGATTACGCTATTTTATGTCACTTAGTTCATCCACTAGATCCAGTTGTAAATAAGTCAACTTTGAGCGCCAGGTTCTCAACTACTCTCATGCAAATGGTATTCACTGCTCGCTCCTTAAAAAGCCTCCCCCGACGGAGGCGGCAGCGTGGCCCTGTCAGGCCGGCTAAGTGTGGCCACCACAGGGCGCGCCTCCCCGATCATCCATCTTTTCATCAGTCGTAGAAGCTGTCAACTTAACGACATACAGCTCCCAGCGGATTCTCGGGGTGCTGTCTCCGTGTCAGAGGGTCTGAATAATACATAGGGAGGGCGTCTGGCCCGGCCCGCCGCCCGTCAGGGGCGTGTCCTTACAGGCCTAAGGTGAGTAACGCGGGGACCAGCGGGGGTACTGTGAGCCTGACTAGGGGCGGGGGGCTGCCCGGCGCCTCAACGAACCTCAACGAACCATCACCTAAACGACCCGACGCCTAAACGACCCAGGGCCTTGATGACCCAGCGCCTTAACGACCCTCGGCGGGGAAACAATCTGTGTCGTCCTCCACCACGACCGTCTACGTTGTTGACCGACCTCATCCTGCAAGGGTGGGCAGGGTCGGGCTGGGCCGCGCAGGGCCGCGCAGGGCGAGGCAGGGTCGGGCAGAATTGGACAGGGGTGCGCAGGGTAGGTCGGGATCTGACAGTGTCGGGAGAACCAAAGCAGGGCAGGGAAGAGCAGGGCAGGGCATGGCATGGCAGGGCATGGCATGACATGGCATGGCATGGCAGCTCAGGGCATGACAGGGCATGACGGGGCTTGGCATGGCATGGCAGGGCAGGGCAGCACAGGGCATGGCAGGGCGTGGCAGGGCCGTGCGCGGCGTTCCTTGATTAGAACGAGCGCCAGGTCCCCCACAAAGCGGGCCAGCGGGCCGGGTAACGGGCGGCGTTTAGCGGGTAACGGCGTCGTGTGAGTAGTGTAGGCAAAGGCCCCTATGGGCCAGGCGGTCAACCCTTTCTGATCAGCTCCAAACTAAGAACTGATCATACTATTAACGAAGCGTCTGCCTTAACCAGCTCCCCCCTCCTTTTTTGATTAGAGTTATCTGTTGTCATTTTCGGGCAGATGGATTTTGTAAGTTGCCAATTAAATGCATGAGCTTTGCATTTGAAATCCTGTCTTCGAAAGTATTGAAACAGCGGGTATGGTATTGTCTGCTATGTGAGACTACCGTTTAACCCTTACACGACCGTCACATACATGTATCAGCCTGTACGCTGTCCCCTATCGCCGCTGTTTGTTGGTTCATTTAGAAGGGTTCCCTAGAAGTGAGGCAGGCTGGCAACACGAGATAAGGTCGGACGTCCTTCTCGGAGTACTGTCAGGTTTCAGGCCTATAGTATATCGTATATCGGAAACCTGGGGCTTACGCTGATGGATGGATTACCGGGTAGACGACCTGACTAACGCTGCAGACCTGACTAACGCTGCCGTACACCGCTCACCACCCGCTCTGTTATACACCACCCCCTGTAGAAACTAAGATAAGGTCATTCGTTTTAGGCCGTAGAGGCCATTTGAGCATCTGAGGTACTGAGTTTGAAAACTAGAATATAAATGCACGAACTCGGCGCTCATCAACATGGAAATAATCGATTGATATTCTTCTATAATATCTACCACGAGGTCTATTTTCCATGATGATATTCATATCACAGCCTTGTATCAGACTGGTCATACTGTACAGTAGAGAACAGTGCTGTGTATACGGGTTGTACTGCAGCTACCACCCCACCATGATTGGTTGGCCGGGTCAGTACCGGCCAGATAACACATGGCCCATATCTGTATGGCATGTCGGCTACACGCCCGTATCTGTCATGATCAGACCCTGATGTAGGGCACGACCCCTCCACCCCCTCGACCCCTGCCCTCCCCAACCCCTGGTAGGACGAGAAGCAGACCAGTCCGCTGTACACCAGGCGGGCTGGGGACGGACACTGGGACCGAGTACTGGGCAGCAGGGGTGTAGAACACACCTGTTTAATTTGACGTGGAATTTGAAATACCGCGGTTACTTCATTGAAGGTAACAAGTACTCATTTGCCTTAAAGGTATTAGGCCTCCTTATAGCCACTAATTATGCATTTAAATGTTTATTGATTGCACCTGATATCAAGGATTACCAATAAATTGTAGGCAGGTTTCGATAAATAATGACCCTGGACCGTCAGCGGCCACAATGTCACTGGGAGAGTCGCCATCCTCAACATAATGCTGGGTGTATCCCCCTTTTCAGTAGGCAGTAAACACACTCTGGGCCCCTATATGTGGGTTGGTCACCGGTGGCGTGGCCCGTCACTGTACAGTGTCGTTTGGGCAGTCACTGTAAGGGGCGCTATTAGTCCCAGCGCCGCCGGATATCCGGT
The DNA here is from genome assembly GCA_936440205.1 of Lepidonotus clava. Classification (NCBI taxonomy): domain Eukaryota; kingdom Metazoa; phylum Annelida; class Polychaeta; order Phyllodocida; family Polynoidae; genus Lepidonotus; species Lepidonotus clava. The sequence continues at coordinate 15,055,663 of OW387147.1, forward strand.
CAGCAAAGGTCAAGGTCAAGACCCTCCAGTGTACTGGAGATGAGGCTGGGGAAGCTCAGGGGAAAGCTCTGAGGTCTGAAAGTAAGCAGTCACGTGACGCTGTCAAGTTGGGTAATTGGCTTGACCCTGTGACGGTGAGCCTATGGGTCCGTCTGTCTCTGGGTCCGACTCTGCTGGATACATGCAGGGGTCCGAGCAAGCACTGGTGTGTGTATATATATATATCTAAAGCTGCTTAATGGAGTTAGAGGATCAAAGTATTATACTCTGTATTGAAAAAGGCGATGGGTCATTCTGTCATTCAGACTATAAAGACGAGTCCCAGTCCTTCTTTTAACCCCCAGTGTTGTTTATCCCGGCGGTGGTGATGGGGGGCGGGGCGGTGACGCCCTCTCAGGCCCCTGGTAGGCCCACTTGTAAAGCTGGACACACTGATAGCGGCGGGCGGCGGGCCCGGCCGGACACTGGTCAGTGGGCACTGGGACTGGTGTCGGCGCCCGGCTTCACGCATACCGCCACAGGGACCGGTGAAATATGGGGTCGGTTATAGGCAATCGATACCCGTTCTGTCCAGAGCCTGTCGCCCCACTGGTGCCAGCTGATCTCGCCTGATTGCACCCCCCGCCCCCTGCCTGCCGCACCGAGCTGCCGGCCGGGACACGCGACCAGGAGAGCGCCCCCTTCATTATACGCACGTCCCGCACCCCGCATGCGGCCTGATGGGGGTCTATACAGGAGGGTGGGATGGTCAGGCCATGGGACATGCTTTCAGGGCGGTAATTTAGCTGTATGTAGCCGGCAGCAGTTGGCCAATACCCCGAATGTAAGGCAGGATGTGCTGCCTGCAACATCGACCTGCGGCCCAGGGCCCTCACGACCTTGGGAGGGGTAGGGGTTGGGGGTTGGGGGGAAATGCCCTTTGGGGCCGGCAGGGACGTACCGTGACCGCACTGACCGGTGAACTCCTCATTGTTCCTAGGGTCTGAGAAAATACATCCCAAGGGAAGTGTAATGTACAATGTATTAGGCAATGAATGGTCGACGTTTCCTACAAAGTAATATAACCAGTAATAGGTTGCCTTTGTATTCAGACTATAGATGCATTATCGATTTGTCGTATATTCACAGATATCACGGATGGGTGGGGTGTTGAGGAACATTGTTCAGATGTTTATTTCCTAACAAACACCGTATAAGCCGACATTAGTAAAATAAGGCAATGTGTACAGTTTACAAAGAGCAACCCTGTTTCTGATAAAGAAAATAATGTACACTGAAACAACATTATTTGATTTGAGTTAGGAGGGTCTGAAGGAGAGTCCGACCGTGATGTAAAGCTCCAAGCCGGCAATCTCTGAGATATTGTCCCCATAAAACCCCTTATAAACCGGTCCAAACAAAGGCCCAAGGCCATTCATCTTCCAGGACTATAAACACCAGAATTCATCAAGCAGTCAGAGTTGAGTTTTTTATCACCCCACCCCTGCCACACAGCCCAATAGAAGGACCCATAGCAATGCACGGCGGCAGGAATTTCCTTCTTGCACTAGGAACTATTTAGTTGTAAATAAAACAAGAAGCAAATGACTATCAAAGTTCCGATCGTTGGAACGATCGATGTTCGCCCTTAACTAGAAATCAGAAATCTCATCATAGAGGTGGGGGTCCCAGTAGTGTCCATTGGGCAGTGCAGCTGTCCCGGGCAGCTGTACAATCATTGGTCAACCTGATTGACCAATAGGACTCCCTCCTATATCACTGTCCATGCGCCCAAGCAACCATGACCCCCCCCCCCCCTCTCCTCCTCCCCCTACCAGGCCTTGCATACACTGACTGCCTAGACCCTGACTGCCTCACCCCCCCCCACTATGTTGAGTGGACTGTCAATGCCCCGGTCCCCTGCACCCACCCACATGCAGGTGACTGTGGCTCAAGTACTGGTTATGTAACCCACTTCTGGCTTCTCAAACTGCACCCTGCCCCACCCCCACTCCTTGAACTGAGTTCAAGGAGTGGGGGTGGGGGAGGGTGCAAGGGAGAGGCCTGCCCACTAAATTACACTTGATGCACACTAATTGTCCTGCTTACAAATGCATGCCGGTGGACAAAGGCCTGTAGCTACTTGTATGTAAGATTGTGTAACCGGGCAATCAGATCAAAGCCCAAATACCTACAAAAGACATGACTGATTGAGTGAGCCCTTCCCATAAGCTACAATACTAAAAACTATAATTAAGGGCTCACAAAAAATGATGTGATTTACCCATGCAGAAGTCTGCACCTGCAGTAAATAGCAGAGCGAACACACAACGAATAACAAGAAGCAAATGACTATCAAAGTTCCGATCGTTGGAACGATCGACGTTCGCCCTTAACATAACAATGGACATTCCATTGTGTTTGAAAGGTAATTGAACGAAATGTCAATATATCTAATGTATGTAATCTATAGCAATGGTGTCCCTCAATAAACTGAAGGCCTTCCTACAACCAGAAGGCTATATGGGCTATGAGTAGTGACCACCACCACCACACCTGCTGTCAAACACAACTCAGGGAAGGGCTTAGGAAAGGGGCACCTCCTACTAGTACTAGGTCACCTGCACCCACCCACCTGCAGGTGACATTGGAGGTCCTAATGTGGAGGGGTGAGGTTGATTGGCTCAAATACTGGTTATGTAACCCACTTCTGGCTTCTCAAACTGCACCCTCCCCCACCCCCACTCCTTGAACTGAGTTCAAGGAGTGGGGGTGGGGGAGGTGCAGGGGAGAGGCCTGCCCACTCAATTACACCTGATGCACACTAATTGTCCTTGCTTACAAATGCATGCCGGTGGACAAAGGCCTCTAGCTACTTGTATGTAAGATTGTGTAACCGGGCAATCAGATCAAAGCCCAAATACCTACAAAAGACATGACTGATTGAGTGAGCCCTTCCCATAAGCTACAATACTAAAAACTATAATTAAGGGCTCACAAAAAGGGGTAACACTAGACGAGGACTAGTCTCGGTAGCTCATTTAGTAGGGTGCCTGCTTCGAGTGTGGGAGGTCGTGAGTCCAAACACCTACTGACTCACACCAAAGACTTTTTTTAAAAGTGGTAGTTGTTGCTGTTAGCCTGGCACTCGGTATGGAGTAAGAACCATGAATCAAACTGGCTGACCTGGTGTCAGTAGGCCTATAATGTGACAGGGTGGGGTATCATATGGGCCTATGACATATCTCAGTGAGGCAGCACCATGAATAGGGCATTGGGTCCCACTGCTACAAATAGGGCCTGCCCTTGACCCTGGCAGTTCATTAGGGCGTAACGTAACCAATAACCAACCAGCCAGACGAGGCAAACATTGGGGTTTAATATATCAGTACATTTCACAGGGCGGTGTTTTTACAACTGGTGGTGAAACTTTAATAAGATATTGACTAATTCAAGTACACAAGTATATCGCACTAGTAAATTGTCTCGGCCAACGTTTAGAACGGTTATATTTCGAACGATTATGTTCAAGTCCAAGGCTATCAGGTTCCACTTAAATGTACTCTTAATCTATTGATATTTATACTGTAGGGCCTAGTAGTTATTCCAACGTTGATTGTAATCAGGAATTAGACGAGTAGAGATAGTTGTATGAAACACGGCTTTCAGCATATCGGGCCGTCTACAGCCCCCCGCCCTACCCCCCAATACCCGATATGATAGATTCGGCCATGCCCGTGCTCGGCCAGCCTTCACCTGCCTACATTGACGTATGGGGGTCGGCCCCATACCGCCGCATGCACGCCCCCCTCCACAATGCCATTTGACAGCTAATTCATTGAAAACATGACATAGTACAGCTATAAACTGCTATTAGAAATTCTATACCAGCCCTTCGAGTTTTTTTATTATTGGTATTAGCGGCAGCTGTAAGGCATTACGTTTTCCCAAGTGTCCCCAAGTTAATTTACGACTGCTACTGATATCTAAACCTAAATACTTTATCAGGCTATATCTGTAGCCAACGACCAAAAATATGGATCGCATGGCTCAGACAAAAAGAGATCAAGTGAGCGCACTATGATAGCCAAACGGCTATTTAAAGACCACTCTGTAAACGATGGCACTGTGAAATATATGGAGGCTAATTTCCGCGCCAGCTTGTCGGCTTTCTGTATATCCAGGCCGCCCGTTTCTGAATACTGGAGCCCCCAAAGAAGGTTTGTATCCACTCTAACAGGGCCCTAATGAGACACCTGGACACCTGTGGCGTCACCTCCCGGAAATGACCGGCAAATTGGCAATGCCCGAGAGCTGAGACTAAAAAGAGAACATCGTGTCAGCCGTGACCATGGCCACACTGCCAAAGACCTTTTTCTAAACCCGGCTCCCTCCCCAGCGCCTCAGGGTATGTAGATCCAATTATGGAGCAAAGCTCCCTGAGATCCGGCCCCATTAATAGACGGCCCTTTCTGCTATTATCGCCGGCCCGTGGCTGCCACATTCCTTCCTATCCGGATATGATATACAAAAAGCCGACTAGGCGGTGACCCACCACGGGCGGCCGTCATAAGTCCCCTGTGACAGCTGGGGGCCCAGATAAAGTGACGCCATTCATTTCACCGCCGAGAGTTTTATCAATCGGCCGAGGGGATGCGCGGGCATGTCGGGACTTCCGGTGTGGACTTGGTGGCGTTCCTGATGAGCGTCCCCTGACGGGTGGACGGCGTCCGTCAGGCGTCCAGCAGCCGCAGGTAGGGGCAGGGGGCTGGGCCCAGATGCTTTTTTGGCTACCTGGACCGTAATTATCAGCTAAATAGTCAAATAATTTAGGCCTATGCTGGTTTATGTTAAAAAAAACCCACTACATTCCTATGTGTGCCTGTACGTCTTGAATATAGCTTCTATCGGACAATTTGGGCACAATATCAAGGACATGTGACAGTCTTAGTATTGTTTTGTTTTCTTTCACTCACCTTTGCTTGTCGTTCATTGAAGAATACTTTTCTTTACAAGCTCATGCCATATAAGATAATAATGAAAAGTAAGTGGTTACATATCAATACATATTGAGCCTTTCACATATCAAAACATATTGAATCATTCACTGAGGTAAAATTGTATTAGTTAACGTTATCATTTGTACTTTACTTTGGGAACAGTGGTGGCAGTAATTACATCAAACACAAAAATGCATTATTTGGGGTGCCCATATTACCCGCTCTGCACATATTACCCCACTCCACCTACGTGTAATGTGAATTGGGCAAGTGTAGGACCTCTGCTGAAAGAGAGCGGTCGTGGCTGAGGGATTGAAGGCCGACTCGGATTGGCAGTGATGCCATCCATGGGCGTCGTCTACGTTCGGTTTCTTCTCCACCTCGATTCGGGTGGACCGCGCCTCCCCGCCAATCGCCATCAGCAAACGTCTAACTCAATATACTACTAAGTGTTTGGGTTCTGGAGGGCCCGCCACAGCATGGATCGGTCTGCTTACGACCGGGCCGGGAGGGGGAGGGGTGGGAGGGGGTGGGAGGGAGGGTAGTCTGCGGGGGTGGAATGGGTGGGAGGAGCATTGGCCATCCGCTGTCACCTGGCGTGCAGACACTGCTGCCTGTATTGACACCCGGAAAAGACGGGTACCAGCCGATGATGGGGTGCGCCTGGTGGTCAGGGCAGGGTGTGAACAGCGGCGGGCGGAGGGGGGGGGGGGGCTGAGGGGGCTGCTGCCACTCCTACATCCACATCCCTCTACGCCCGCCCTCTCAGCCCCCTCCAACCCCCTACTCCTAACCCCTTATCCCTACCCCTCTACCCAACCCTCCGCCCTACCCATTGAAGGCCCACTACATTCAGTGGCCTCTGGGGTGGAATGTGAATAGGCCCCCAACCCTGGCCAATACTGGGGCACGTGACTGACGGTAGGACTCCTTAAAGGAGCTGATCAGGGGGCTGACAGACACGTGAACAGACAGACCATACAGAGCCATATCATAAACGAAGAGTAGTGAGTTATCATGTGTTTGTTTCTGTTGTTTAGCATTTTTGAAACATTGGGTATAGTGTTCGTCAGACAGCCAGACATCACCCAGATAACTAGAGACAGACACACAGAGGCAGGCATCCCGACAGGAGAGGGTGATAATAATTAACGACCTGTCTAGCGAGTATAAACCCAGCATGTTCAATGTATAAAGTTGTCTTCGGAGTGGTAGACTCCAACATTGGCGAGCGGCAGGCGGTCTCTGTGGCCCGCGCCTCAGGGGTGTGTATCTGTGTATAAGACTGGGGAGTTGTCTATTGGAGGAGGGCTGCCCACGGCCAGGTCCCAGGGCCCCCCCCCCCCCCCCGCCCCGTATACCCCGCCGGCCGCCGTGTTCAATCCGCACACCATTCGTGACTACATCCACACGATACACCGACACATTACCTTGCATTTGCAAAGTCATCCATCCTCGTCCTATGGGAATTACACTGTGGGATCCAAAATACTTTGAAATAAAAAGATACTTTCAAATAGTGTTTGGAAAACAGGGCTATGTTTAGAACCCTGGGAGCAGATTAAATTTTCTCACCATTTCCATTTGAGCTACCAAATAGGCCATGGAACGACCATTTGACATGCAGCCTATCGCTCTTTATTAACAAGTCCTCTCCTGCAGAAGGCATAGAGCCGCTGGCTGTGGAGGTCCCCGATCACTGTTAATGTGACCATCACAGGGTACGCCGGGGGGTACGCGCACTAGATGACTCACGTATAGATGTCCGGACGTTCACAAAAATAGTTTATCAAACTGTCACGTAACATTTTATTGTATACGCCAAAATAGTTTCCCCCAACGACCAATTCTTTTGAAGGATCTCTGGATCAAAAGTGGATGATAGCCTTTTCCTTCCATATCCTTCAATTTTACTGTATTTCGTAACACTGAAAGTCATTTTCACTATACAAGTAATCACACCAGCCATAGCAGGTCCAGTCAATAGATCTGACATTAGATCTGCCATCACAACCACGCCAGTCTAATTACGTGGGACTTATGCAGCGCCTGTAGCCAATAGCAGGTCTAGCCAATGGAACTGCCATGAAGACCAAGACAAGTAGCAAAATGTCCGGGCACCTTCCTGAAAAACTTCGTTTAACACTTTCTCAATTTCTCGTCTTATCATGTCAAAACGTTGCTATGGCTGTGATGTCCCACGAGATCGTTCTTGTCAAGATTTGTTGAATGGTCGTGCTGACTAGCTTCATGTTATTTAGATTAGACCTGTTCATGATTTGGAATTTCTAGGTGCTGTCCTGCTATCACCAAAAGCATTGGTGGTTCCCATACTGACAGGTCATTTACAGGCCAGCCACCCTGTTCATTGCGGTATAGCAGTGACAGTTCATCCATAGCCTAGCCACCCTGCACTACAATCATTCATACTAAAAGCCACCCTCCACACAGATGTATGACAGTGACGGTTGATTCACACCACTGCCACAGGGTGCACACCAATATGTGACAGTCATGGTTGATTCACACCCCAACCACCCTGTACACCAATGTTTGGCAGTGACAGTTCATTCACACAGTAGCCACCCTGTACACCAATGTTTGACAGTGACGGTTCATTCACACCTCGGCCACCCTGCACACCAATGTTTGACAGTGACAGTTCATTCACACAGTAGCCACCCTGTACACCACTGTTTGACAGTGACGGTTCATTCACACCTCGGCCACCCTGCACACCAATGTTTGGCAGTGACAGTTCATTCACACAGTAGCCACCCTGTACACCAATGTTTGACAGTGACGGTTCATTCACACCTCGGCCACCCTGCACACCAATGTTTGGCAGTGACAGTTCATTCACACAGTAGCCACCCTGTACACCAATGTTTGACAGTGACGGTTCATTCACACCTCGGCCACCCTGCACACCAATGTTTGACACTGTCGGTTGATTCACACAATGGGTACCTCACACAAAGGAGGTGATGACTATGGACAGACCCCGTCCCCTGCCAATCACCCGTCGACAAGGCAACAAAGCAGACGGGGCCCTTTTTCTTGCCATACTGCCCCATTCCACCTCCTTCCTGCCCCTGCGGCTACTCAAATTGAATTTTTGAGGAGCATGGCGGCCCTGGAATGAGGACCAGGGCAGGCGGCCGCTGGGGGCGCCAGTGGTGGGCGGGCACCGGAAATCCGAGAGGGAGACTGCTGGTGACTGGCGGGCGCCGACTTGTGATTGGTGGGTGGGCGGGGAGCAGCGGGGCAGCAATGTGATTGGTTGGCTGTTTACCCCGGTGTGTCAGGGGATCACGGCCTGGCGGGGTGGGCCGGGCAGGTGGGCTGAGGGTGGGGTGGGGCAGGGGGCAGGGGTGGCCAGAGGTCGGACCTAGGCTAAGAGCAACCGTAAGAATCTAATAAGTAACTCTCAATGGGCCTGGATGGGGTCGTCACAGCTAGGGGAATATATAACCCCAATCTTCTGGTGTGTGGAGATATGCGATGGAAAGTTCGCCTAAAATCATATTTACAGAGACACACTTGATTTGATCTGCTTATACATATACTGTACATACGAAAGCATCTGAACCGTTAAATCCTGTAGTAACGTTAGTTGGCCAGAAAGTATGGTTTCTGTATACAGCACGATGGCAGTTCTGTTGTAACGTGGGGTACCCTCAGCAGGTGTTAATATCACATGTATTAGTTACCCCCATCCCACCATTCCAACCACACCAATAACATCCCAAGTGTCAAACCGCCTCTGTGGAGCTCCAGGTATAGTTAGTCACTAAAACATTCAACGCGTGTACCGCCCGTCTATGGTACCTGTACTTTGTATGCAACATATCCCGTCTAGGAACTTTCCATTCAATCAAATTCATTTTCTGATCCTCATATTTTTTTCTTGTAGTTTACTAAGCAAAATTTTCGTTTTCCGACCTCCCTTTTCTTTAGCTACCTTGCTGGTGGGGTACATTGGGTACGTCATAGCCCGGGCTTACACTGAGCAGCTCCTACTGGCTCCTAATTCACATACCCCCTCCACCATCTTCCGATACCCCTCCATCACCCCCCACTAGAGGGCCTCTGTTTTTCATCCCCCACCGCCCACCACCTTCCCACGCCTAACGCGCACCCTGGAGGGGGCGGCACGTGCACGCCGTCACGTGACTCCAATCAGCACCTCCCGTATTGATGGGGTAAATATGTGTGATGTGTGAGGACGTCCCCTGTGGGCCGGGCGGGGTACTGAGGGCCGTTACCGGACCGTTTAGACGTGACCAGTCATTGAGAGCCCCTCTTTAGGCCTGGGGTGAGGCCACCTATAGGCGGGGTGTGCCTAACCAGCGCCGTCTGCTGCACGTTACTGTCAGCTGTCATGTGAGTGAGTGAGTAATGGATGCTTAACGCCGTTTCAACAACTTATGTCATATTCATGGTGAAAACAGGTTGGGCCAAATTCTGTCTTTGGTGATTGTATCTATGAGATGAAGGTGACAGGGTGGGCAAACAGCAGGGGATCAAAACCTGGAAATCATTTTTTGCTGTACCTCATCCCTTAGTGAACCCAGCAGCTGTCATGTTGTCACGTCAACGTCCGACTTACATAAGACTGCGCCATGCAGAGCTAGCGTTACTGCAGATGTCTAATCAAAACAGGCATTTCGGGAGGTTCCTTTTAATGTGACGGGCGGAGGGGACTACTAAGAATACTTCACGTGCGCTTGCCGATAAGCAGCATAGAGGAGGTTTTCAGACCCGAGGACGGAACGTAGAAGGATTTGAAGGTGCAAGAAAAGGCGTCCATCCGCCCCACCTGCCTATTAACCGTGACTTTACTTGTCAATTCGTCAAGATTGCAATGGAGACCTAAGAAAAATTGATCTGTTTTGGGACAACTTGATGAATGAATGGTCTCTTTACGTTTTAGTTATACACTTTGGGTTTGAACTCTTGACCTCCAGGTGGGGCCCACCGTAGCTCTACCACAGATCAATGGACTCCACTCTCCAGATGACATTCTCCTGCGTTAGTGGGCTGTGATTTAACACAGCAGGGGGGTAAGGGGATTAATTGGGATGCCATCTGAGGAGGGGTCCTTGGTGATCAGAATGATTGGTGCATTGATCGGGGGTTAGCACCCCTCCAGGCCCTCCGTGGTCCAGACAACAGGGCCGGGCCGGGCACGCCTGGAGGGGGCATTACTCCAGGGTAAGGGAGGCAGCGTCAGAATCATAACTCACCATATTGCAAATCACCCTCTTTCTCTAAGATTCCCTTACCGTCGGTTTGATAACATTACACACAGCTGATAACGAACAGTAGAGACAGCAGAAACAGAATTGTAGGTTGTGTGCCATTTCACATAGATGTATGGAATACGGCATATTTAGTAAGGGGACTAACATGTGCCTCTAGCTGTGGGTGGTACCTTGGTCAGAACACATAACTGACACTGCCCGTCCTGTCTCACGCAAGATTCATTTCCATCACCAGGCGCAAATAGAGTGCTAGTTGAACCCAAACTACTGCATCATGGAAGCCTCATCAGAAAGACATGATCAACTGACAGGAGCAATATCCTTTTAAAGCATCTCGTAGCACCGTCCCCCACTCAAGGCCATATATGTAAGTGGTTCATAATAGAATCCCTCACGACATAGTGGACGGCCCAATAGAGTCTAACACCAGCGAAATTTTATATAGGACACCGACATCTGCTATGCAATTGAATCTTCCCTTTACTGAGAAGAATAGAGCCATCGATCAGGAAGAGTTATAGCAAACTATGACTCTAAAGCACCTCATTATTTCAACCTAATTACAAAAAGACGATCAGCAATAGCTTTTTGAGGTACAGCTCTTCTAAATTTCAATGGGGCCCTTAATAAGTGGTCCATAAAAAGACGACCTGCAGAGATTACAGATTGCCCCACATAGTAGGGTAGCTTGTGTCAAAAAAAGGGCCATTTTTGAAAATGCGTGTTAATTTATTTCTGTGACTGATTTTATAATCTACACACCCTAAGGTTTCAGAAAAGTTTTGGTGAGAATTTTTCTTTTCAGGTTCAAGGTCATTTCAAGGTCATTTCAAGGTCAAAGGTCAAATTTTATAAGGAACAAAAAATACAACCTTATTTTGGCCATGTCTTCCTTAATATTCATGATAGAAACACAAATGAGATGTCAAATCGATGCATTCTAAGAGTTCTATAAGCTGAATGATTGCAATTGGTTTCCCTAGTTACACGGTTGCCATGGTAACCGGAATAGGCCTAAAATTTTACCAAAATTTGAGTTTCTGGTTGGTTTGTGTTACCATAGCAACCACAAATATAATCTATAACAAACAAGAAGAAACTTATATGAAAGGTATACATCCTGCCTTCATTAAATGAGGGAGTTTGCTGAGATAATATGTATAGAATGTAGAAAATGGTTGGTTACCATGGAAACCAACTAAAATATAGCCAAATTTGAAATTAACCCTATTTTGGCCATATCTTCCTTAATATGCAAGATAGAAACACAAGTGAGGTTTCAAATTGATGCATTCTGAGAGTTCTATAATCTGAATGGTTTAAATTGGTTTCCCTAGTTATTCAGTTGCCATAGTAACCAGAAAAGGCCTAGAATTTTGACCAAAATTTGAGTTTCTGGTTGGTTTGTGTTACCATAGCAACCACAAATATAATCTATAAAAAACAAGAACAAACTTATATGAAAGGTATAAATCCTGACTTCATTAAATGAGGAAGTTTGCTGAGATAATATATATAGAATGTAGAAAATGGTTGGTTTCAATGGAAACCAACTAAAGCTTATTTTTAAATATCCATATTTTGGCCATATCTACGTTAATATGTAAGATAGAAATATAAATGAGATCTCAAATCGATGCATTTTGACAGTTTTATAAGCTGAATGATTGAAACTGGTTGTCCTAGTTACTTGGTTGCCATGGTAACCAGAAACACCTAAAATTTTATCAAAATTTGAGTTTCTAGTTCGTTTCTGTTACCATAGCAATCACAAATATAAGCTTTAACAAACCAGAAAAAACTTCCTTCATGAAATGAGGGATTCTGATGAAATAACATGTTTAGAATGTATACAATTTTAATAGTTGTTTCCATGGGGACCAAATGAAAAATCTGAATCCCATATAAATTGACCAAATCATGATGTACACCCTAAAAATGAAAGAAGCATTACTGCCCATGAGAGGAAAAGACAAGTCTGGCATGAGTTTTGGGAGAAAATAATAGAGAAATGATTTATATTTAGATATGATATACCCACCCCCTTAAATATTATATAAGGGGGTGGGTAGTAAATTTTAGAATAATGAGGTAATATGAATGTGTTGTTTTGTCAAAGACAAAGGCTGAACAATTATAGTAGAAGGCTTGTTTCTATGAAAACAATTATCATACCAACTGCACCCATTGGCAGGATTACATTACTGTAAAGCACCGAACTGGCAGACAATTTCTTTGTGAGGAATACCTATTAAACCTACCAATAATACCCACAATGTTAGGGATGTGCTTGGGGCTAATCCCTACAAATGCACCCCTTGTATAATCTGATGAATTCCTGTCTTAAAATGTAAAAAAGCATCACCTTGCAAGCTGGATTACCAGAGGGGTATGAACAACTGGGTGTTGGGGGCAACTTTATAAATCCTACAACTGCTGTCCTACTTAATTATTACTGTATATTTTGCACCCTTCCCAAAGAAAATGCCCAGAAAATTGGTGTAATTCTTCCTTATATAAAAAGGTACAGATTGCAGATGGCCATCTAACATTCTCTGTGCAGATTCTAGGTCACAGAGCCTGGCAAGGTGGGCATAGTGGGAGGCAAAGCAAGGAAAGTGTTTTAATCACAGAGGCAGTTCATCTAAAATACACATATTTTGGTGAAATCTTCATGATACATCTTTCTAAAATCTTAAATTTTACCAAAAATATACGGTCTCTAGAGAGCTAGAGAGTCTAACTTTACAATTTATGAGAATTATAATGCTTGATGCATGGGCACTAATACCTTGAAATTTGTCACATGCTCAAGGGCCATTTTTCTACTCTGCTTGAGCATGTGTGGTCCATAGGCATAATGCTTAAGCAGACAACTGCAGGTAAAGGGACACCCTGTTCTTTGTGGCCACCTGATGGTTTGTTATATGGAGAGTATCAGAATGCAACAGGGAAACTCTGTATTGTGGGGATAGACTCAATGCTATCTGCTACTCTCTGTACCAGAAATGATAGTCCATGAGATGTTACTCTCAGTACAAGGTGTTGAGGCAGCAGAGTACCGTTTCTTGGTGATACCTGCAGGTACACTGATAACCAAGTCTGTAATAGGCACTCTGCACTGAGAATGGGGGCAGGGCCTGTTCAGGGTCCCCCTGGATCCGCCCCTGTCTTCTCTCATTTGAGAGGTTTAGACTGACAGTAACCTCATGGTGCTTTGGTTTTGATACTGCTGATTAAGTCATACTTTGGCTTCTCACATCTTTAATATTGATCAAAAGTACAAATAGTTCATGAAGAAAAAGTAGCCTAAAACCATGTAGATATGATCCATGTGTTAAGTCTTAGATTTTTGTAAATGTTTTATTCTTTTATGATTTAATGAAAAATAAGAATATTTTCTTTCCATAGGAACCTATTTCAAAAATTCTCATTGTCTAACCTTAATATCTTAGCTAATGTTTATCCCCAAGGTCTCCAATTTCTGTCCTGATAAGGGGGGGCGTCAAAATTTTCCACAGTAGGTCGCAGCCAGTGGTCAGTGGCAGTCCAGCATGATGCCATTGTTAAGGCTATGTATACAAAACATAAAAGGAAAGTTCCATTTTATCATATGACTAATAAAACAACTGAGATAGGCTCATGTCTGGTACCCCTAAAGAGATTGCAATAGGGGTTTAGAGTGTTGCAGCCAGTCCTGGCTCATAGGGTTATAACTAAAATCTGCAGCATCTCAGTTTCACAGGATCTGAACTTTGACGTCACCCCTAACTCAATAGAACTAGGATTGAACTACATTTTTACCGTGATCAATAGTTAAGTTCACATGACAGCTCTGAGCTCTGTCAACTACACTGGTCCCAGTGGCAGATCATTCAGATGCAGCTTTTTGAAAAGGTGGCGGGGTGCCAATAGAAAGAAGGGTGGACCCCTATTTCAAAAATAATCTAAATTTGCCAAAAAAGAATGGGAGGGAGAACACCACCCTGCCCCCCTTTCCCCTCTAAATCCTCCCCTCTAAGTCCACCTGTTAGTCTTGGAGATGTTGTAATAGCACAAAGAAACATTTGTTAATTCCTCCTACCACAGATGGCTGATTTATACTATTTTAAGCACCTGCTGACTAATTTCACCAATTCAGATGACAAAACCCCTAGAAAAACTATTGAAAATTAATGAAAAATTGTGATATATCAACCTATGATGAATGAACTTTAAAAAAGCTTAGAAAATATGGATACAGATTTAAAGAATAATGATCAATAGGTTTTCTTCATGTCAAACTAGAAATATGGACATGATTAATGAAAATTCCTATGCTAAAGCCTTGTGATTTGTAGATATAATACCCAGAGGTGTGCAAATGCTTGCAAATTCACACAATTCTTTTGATTAGATTGTGCAAATTTCACTGGTAGTTTTGCGAAAATAAATTTGGGTCTGCACACCCCTGATACACAATGTGCATCCTGGTCAAGGCTACTTGTAAAGAAGGCAATAATGGCAAAATTGTGACGTTTGGAAATAAGTGGGTAACCTTCAGTTGGATTTAAGTGATATAAAATATTAAGTTTGAATAAAATTGTCATATATAAAATACTAACCCCTGGACCTCCAGCATCCCTGAATATCCTAAAACAATATCTCTAAGCTATCCTTTAAGTATCCTTACAATATCGCCAAAACATTCCCAAATTATCTCAATATGCCCAGAGTATCTCCTTACTATCTATGAAGCATCCTTGAACTGTCCCAAATCTATCCCCAAAAATGTCACTGTATCAATATCCTCAAAATATCCATGAAGTATCCTTATCCGATCTCAAACCATCCTCAATTTATCCCCAGACTATCTCCAAAGTATCCCCAGATAGTGGGGTCTGTTAACAACTTTTTCGTTACGGAGCGGATAAAAGCACCAAATTTTGCATGAGGCACCTCTGAGGCATAACTATTAAATCTAGAAGGGGAGCCACCTTGAAATACCAAAATAAAATTTTGACAAATTTTGTATGTTATTAGCATTTGGAATTTAAGGTATCTAACCAAATCTTTTGGCTATATTGGATTAGATCTCTTGTATAGATTCCAAAGGCATATAATTGAATTCCCTGTCCTATGATCTACCAATTTTGACACTAACAATGTGTTTCAAGGCATTTCAGAAGCTGAGATATCAGGTTATTTCACTGAAAATCTGCCATTTTGGATTTTATGCCCCCATCAGGTTTATGTAAATATTTCAAGGTGGCTCCCCCTTTCAAATTTGATTAAGGGGTCCTAGGGGATCATCATACCAAATGAAATAAAGAAATCTTGTGGCAAAAGAGTAAAGTTAATATCCCTTTCTTTTGAATTATTTCGGAATCCAGTGGTCATTATCAAAGGCATCACGCTGATAAATTCAGCCATTTTGAAGTTTATGGTATTGTATTGGATGAATATTATAATTATTGAGCCCTCTAGGCTATTAACAACTGATATAAGAACCATTTTCCCCTGGCCTTATGCCTTAGTAGCTAAAAATCATAGTATTTCTCAAAATTGGTCAGACATTTTGGATTTTGGATTTCCGCAATGACTTGAGAAAAAAAGAATTGGATTCCCTGACCTATAATCCCTCAATTTTGACACCAACCATGTCTCTTTAGTCTTTTTAGAAGGTGAGATATAAGATTTTTTATATTAAAAGTTGGCCATTTTGGTTTTTGAAATGACTTTAACAAACCCCACTAAGACTATCTTCAAAGTATCCCCAAACTATCCCTAGGTTATCTGTAAACTATTTGCAAATTATCCCTTGACTATTCTGAAAAGTATACCCAAAATATCTTCATTATCATCCCCAGACTATTCCCAAAGAATCACCAAACAATACCCAAGTATCCCTGAAGTATGCCCAAAGTATCTGTAAAGTATCCCCAATGGAACCCCAGACTATCCCTATAGTATGTCCAAACTATCGCACAGATACCTCCAAATTATTCACGAATTCCTAATTTTAAAAAAGCAGTTAACATGCACATAATGCTGACATTCTGATCCACAGATGTGCAATGGATAACTTACCTTCATTGACATTATCAACTATTTATGTGAAACTTGTGGTACTGTTTACTGTTGATATTCATGTGTCTATATATGGCCTGGGTCATTAATACACAGATGCTTATCTTAGCTATGTGTGTATATGATACAGCCATTTGGAATGACTATTGTTTGCCATTAATATTGAGTTATAATGTTATATATGAAACATCACCTATACGGAAGATCATTTGTATGAATGAGTATGGTTAAAAAAAAAAAAAAAAAAAAAAAAAAAAAAAAACAATTCCCAAATGTTCACCAAACTCTCCTTAATCTGTACCAAAAATATCCCCTAAGTGTCACCCAACTATCCCCAGACTATCCGAAAAAGTGTTCCCAAACTTTCACAAATCTATCTCTTTCACAAATCTATATCCAATATCCCCAAAGTGTCAACCAAATATACCCATAATATCCTTGAACTATCCTCAAACTTTGGCAAAACCATCCCAAAACTATGCCTTACATATGTCCAAAGTGTCACCCCATTATACCCAAGATATCTTAAAATCATCCTTAAAGGTTGCCCAGAATATCAAAAAACTATCTCAAAATTGTTGCATAATTGTCCCTAGACTGTGCCCAAAGTACCCCCCTATTATCACTAAAATATCTTAAAGCTATTTGCAGACCATCCCAAAATTATCCAAAGACTGCCTTAAAAGTATCCTCAAAGTATCCTCATACTATCCCCCAAGTACCTCCAACATATCCCCAACTTATCATCAAAACTATTCCAAAAGTTCACTAAACTATCCCCAATGTATCCATCAACTATCTCAAAAGGATCCCCAGACAGTCCCAAAAGTATGACCAAACCTTCCCAAATTTATGCCCAGACTATTTCCAAACTATCCCAAAGGTATCCTAAAAAAAGATCCCCACAGTACTCGAATAACCCCATAGGATCTATAACCTATCCTCCAAAAATCCCTAAAGTATTCCCAGACGACCCCTATGGTATCTCAAATCTATCTCCAAAGTGTCATCAAACTATCCCCAGACGATCCCCAAAGTATCCTCAAATTATACCAAAATTATCCTCTTATTATTCTCAAACTACCTCCAAAATTATCCCCAGACTACCCTAAAAGGAACCCAAAAGTATACTCTAACTATCCCTAAAGTACCCAAACTATTACCAAACTGTGGCCAAACTATAGCTGAATTCTGGTCAATTTTGAGGACTTTGCAAGTTACCATGGAAACCAAATAAGCAATTCAACTACTTTCAATTCTCTATTCCAGCATACATCAATTTGGCACTTTTTTGTGTTCTATCTTACATATTAAGAAAGAAATTAACTATGTTTTACTTGTTTCTATGGACACTTCATTCTATCTATACTCTTTCATCAGAATTCCTCATTTCACCAACAAAGGATGTATACCTTTCATATAGGTGTCTTTTGGTTCGTTATAGCTTTATATTTTTGATTGCCATGATAACAATAACCAACCAGAAACTGAAATATTGGAAAAATTGTATGTCCTTTCTGGTTACCATGGCAACCAAGTAACTAGGAGAACCAGTTCTAATCCTTCAGGTTATAGAACTCCCAGAATACATTGGTTTGAAATTTCACTTGTGTTTCTATCTTGCATATTAAGGAAGATATGGCAAAATTATGGTTAATTTGAAAATTACCTATATCTAAGTTGGTTTCCATGGAAACCAACTACTTTCTACATTCTACACATATTATCTCAGCATACCCTCTCTCTTCAGGAAGGAAGGATGTATACCTTTTATATAAGTGTTTTCTTGTTTGTAATAGCTTTATATTTGTGGTTGCTATGGTAACAGAAACCAACCAGAAACTCAAATTTTGGTCAAAATTTTAGGCTTTTTCTGGTTACCATGGCAACCAAGTAACTAGGCAAACCAATTTCAATCATTCAGATTATAGAACTCTCAGAATGCATCAATTTGACACCTCATTTGTGTTTCTATCTTGCATATTAAGGAAGATATGGCCAAAATAGGGTTAATTTCAAATTTGGCTATATTTTAGTATGTTTCCATGGTAACCAACTATTTTCTACATTCTATACATATTATCTCAGCAAACTCCCTCATTTAATGAAGGCAGGATATATACCTTTCATATAAGTTTGTTCTTGTTTGTTATAGTTTATATTTGTGGTTGCTATGGTAATAGAAACCAACCAGAAACTCAAATTTTGGTAAAATTTTAGGCTTTTTCTGGTTACCATGGCAACCGTGTAACTAGGGAAGCCAATTTCATTCATTCAGATTATAGATCTCTCAGAATGCATCGATTTGACATTTCATTTGTATTTCTATCATGATTATTAAGGAAGATATGGTTAATATTTGTGATTTTTGACCTTTGACCTTGAAATGACCTTGAAATGACCTTGAACCTGAAAAGAAAAATTCTCACCAAAACTTTTCAGAATCCTTGACTCATAAGGATAACAAAAAGTATAGGTGTCATAAATTAACAAGCATTTTCAAAAAAAGTACACAAGAGACCCTACTAACAGGCCGCCCCGTGTACGGCGATGAGCAGCTCGCCGGGAGCAGCTCGCCAATCAATACCCGGATGACAGATTAGCCGCCCAAAGGTTAAGATCATCATCGGGCAGCTGGCCGTCTGTCAGCTGACCACAGCAGGAGGACGCCGGCGTCTGCCGCCCGCCGCCCGGGAGTCTGCTCACACCTGGTTAACTGTCTTACAGAGCTGATCGGTGAGAACGCCTAGGTCTGGTCAGTTAAACATGATCTACTTTGGTCATACGGATTTAGTTAATTATTTCTGTACAATAGTATTGGTCAACATGACATATGCATGATATACATATAATAATGCGTTTCCAGAAATGAGCATCGATTACTGTTTCACATGTTTCAGTTTCAGTTTCATATAGACCTATTCATCTGAGTTGTTTCTAGACAAAACCATTCACATCCAAATGTAGCTTTCAGTCCAGATTCTCAATGGATTGACCCAGTGTGACCAAACCCCCACATCCCTATCATATAAACACATGCTTGATACAGCCCTGACTGACACAATGTAACCAAACCCCCGCATCCCTCACACATTTAAACACCTGGCTGATACAGCCCTGATTGCGCCCACTACACAAGGGGAGATGATGGTGTCCCTCAGGCCGGCAGATGGCGCTCTGATCACTCAGCCTATCAGACTGAGATAAAGCCGCGTTCCCTATGTGCCTGGTCGGACCTGGCCGCCCCACCAGCCATATCTCACGTCGCCGGACCAGGGAGGACGCCGTCCCCCACACTACACAGGGGTTCTAGCACAGACACCAGCTCTCCGCGCGGGAAGGCACTGAGTTCTCATACGGCTTTGGTGTGTGCAGAACGCCCCGTAGATGAGGGAATAAAGCCGAATATGGGCAATAAATTAGACTAGAGAATGTGAGGACGCTGAGATTTCACACTTGTGACTGATAGCCCGGAGCCCTGTTTGGAAATTGATTTAATGATACAGCATTCTCTACACGCAGCAGCTGCCAGCGCTGCCTCCCCCGGCCCGCCTCACACCCAATTACCCGCCTGGCTAATCCCGGTGAGAAGATTTAGCCAATCCCGAAGACGCCACTCGGCCAATTCGGCTACAGGCTAGGCCATTAGGGGGAATGGAGAGGCGACGTGATGAAGATGAGGACCAGGGACGGGTGGCAAAGCCTCGTCTCCATATGAAACCTACACACCCTACAAGGTCCAGATATACCTCAAGACATAATCGTTCTCTCAGTCATTGGTTTCGTCAAATACAGGCCTTCGTTTCCCTTATTTGGAACGGATATCACTTTCAGCGATATAGATAAACATTGATATCTTATATATCGCTTTAAGATAGAGGGTTATGTACACATGTATACATAACCAAATTGCAAGCTAATAGAATATCAGGATGACCAGAAATATCCATGACCAGAAGGGGTGTTGTGGTTCTATGGTTGTAAGCCGGCCGTTCACAGAGGTATATGGTGGTAGACCTGTCAGAGGCGGCCTGGTGCGGGCGGCGGGCGGTCGTCAGCCGGCGGGATCAGGGCTGAGGGCCGGTAACGAGCACCTCCTCCTACCTGCTGCTCCCAGCCCTGAGCGGCTCAGGTGGGGCCCTACAGGAGGAGGATTACCGCACCTACAGCTGCTACGGGGTAAAACATCCGTCACAAATATAATCAGTAGTGTGGGCTGTGAGCAGAACATTATGTAACGACCTGAAGATGAGTACCAGTAATTTGGTATTTGAGTAAAAAAAAAGATAAGAAAATAGCATAATTATTAAAAAGGAACAATATTTACATGGTTGTTTGGTTATCACCACGTGGTGATCAAGAACATGTGGGTATTGAATAAATGGAGATTTATGAATTCTAAATTATGAAACTTGTTAAGTATTATTGAGTGAGATTATCTGAGTTAGAAGAAGCATAAAAATGAAATTCTAATTATTTTAAATCTATCACAAATATGGGGCCCAGCCCATTAGGGCAGTTGTAACGTCACCTGCACTATATATATATATATAATAACACATATAATTATAATGTATTTTTGTGACATTTAGAGACACAAAACACGATAGACAGTAAAGAAATGTGCACAGCAGTAAGTGTCGGTAGTCCATTCTTTGCGCGGGAAGTTGCAGCAGACGACAAATGGCAGAGTTGTCGATCAATGACGGAGATCCACTGCACGAAAAAAGACCTTTTAGGACCTTTAAGTTTGTGTAAATGGAGCCATTGAGGTGTGCTAAAGGTAATGGAAAGGTCATCTTTACAAGACCTTTCCAAAACTTTTTCAGGTGACCTTTACAAATTCACAAAAGATCTTGCAAAGGTATTGGAAAGGTGACATTTCCTCTGCCTTTAATGAACCTCAATGGCTCCCTTTACAAAATCAAAGATCATTAAAGGTCTAATTTCGTGCAGTGAGATGTATGGCGCCTAGGCGTGCTGTCTACAAGAAACCCGGTACAAACTATTAGCTAGCATCCCCCGGTTTTAAGCCCCTACTTCCTCTCTTACTACGAACACTTAAAGTCGGAGAGTAATGTGTGTAGCAGGGGAAGGAAGCAGAGATTGCAGGCAAGAGGGGGTGGGGGTGGGAGGTGTGTGTTAGGGTGAGACACATACATTATGTCACCATAATGAAATATAGCCACTCCAAATTTGAAATGCAGGGAAATCACTGTTTGAGTTCATTGCATTAAGGACTCAGACGGCTTCCTTTTAACCCAGACATGGTCTTAACCATCTAACAGAGAAATGACGCTGTTTGACCCGCCCTCCCCCAGTGGCCGCTGTCTCACGGTATAGGCCGTTTGTTGGCTGCTGTGTTGAGGGGCGGGCGGCGATCAGCGAGCTCGGGTGGAGATCTCTGGCCACACGCGATCTCCCGATGACAGCAAACATCGCTGTGGACATGGAGCTAAGAGGTGGGCTGACTTAACTGTAACAAATGGTCTTCTCCTCCCTTGTAGAGCCTCTTACTTTCCACCCTCACCCTCACTTAACTGCAGCTCGCCGCATCACTCTTGGATTAGGAAACACATCTGCACAAAATGACTAATGTTTTGTGTAAGATTGTACGACGCAACGCTGACTATTTTTGCATTAACAGTGACATTGTTTCACATCAAAGAATGCAATATGTACCGAATCGATAAACGTTATTTCTGTGACTGATCCATAGGTGGTCATGTGTTCATATCAGGTTCTTCCAGCGCCTAATCACATTGTTTCTAGCTTTAACTACACACACATTTGGATAGCTGCATTAAAGGCTCTCATCTTAAAAAGCAATGTACTTAAAACAATAACTGCTATTGTAAAATCGCTACATGTCCCCTTTCTTAATTTAATGAAAATCTGCGGAGTATTATTTCTGCTCGTTTCTACCATCAGCGTTCTACCATCGACAGTGCCCTAATTGGCCAGTGCCTCCAGTGGGCAGTGCCCTCATTGGAGAGTGCTTTCAGTAGGCAGTGTCCTCAGCAGACAGTGCTCTCAGCAGAAAGTGCCTTCAGTGGGCAGTGTCCTCAGCAGACAGTGCCTTCAGTGGGCAGTGTCCTCAGCAGACAGTGCTCTCAGCAGAAAGTGCTTTCAGTAGGCAGTGTCCTCAGCAGACAGTGCCTTCAGTGGGCAGTGTCCTCAGCAGACAGTGCTCTTAGTAGGCAGTGCCTTCAGTGGCCAGTGCTTTCAGAGGGCAGTGCTCTCAGTGGCCAGTGTCCTCAGCAGGTAGTGTCCTCAGTGGGCTCCCCCTCTCTTACCCACTGTCTAGCGCCACTCTGCTGTGTGCAGGCCCCAAAGCCTGTCAGCCCGGTGAACAGAGGCTGTATGTATATGTAAGCCTCCATCTGTGTGAAGTGATAACATAGCTGGTCGGCTCCCGGCCCGACATCAAAGCGCCACAACTGGCCGTCCCCGGGGGCCGCTCCAACGCCCGCCGCTTTTTTCTCCTGCTCCAGCAATAAAACAGAGGCGCGTGATAAAGGGAAAGCAATAAACCTACTGATCGAGTGGCGTATAGTGCACAGTCATAACGACATTGTAGCAGGCTGAACGACGTTGTAAGGACGTTCAAGTGACGTGACTGTAAATAGAAGCACGCACAGAGCCCTTGCCAGCCCCAGTTTATTATTCATTAAAGTGTCTGTATTGTCACATCCCATTAAAGCCCGCTGACATGAAAGGATAAGAAAGACAATGAGATCGAACGACGACTGCAGGATGGAGAGTGCTGCTAGCTATAAACTGCCACACAATTCTTAAAGTATATGTAGGCCTACATATATTCATATTTCCTTTTCAAACAAATAATATGGGTAAAGCTCAGATACAAGCATAGTCATAAGTACCCAAGAAGATGGCCAAGCATAAAGAGGTAGATCATCATAAATATGAGGGTATTGGTGGCGAAGTAATTGATATAGAACTGATTGCTAGTTTACCAACTTATACAATATTCGTGTTAATTGTTGGTTCCTGCACATCCTCTAGCAAGCTGTGTTTAAAATGACAATTAACAGTAAAGTCAATGAATTGATCTTTAAATGGCATAATTCTGCAATTAGCATTTTGAACTTTTGGCTATAAAAACGACCCAATTAAGCGCGCATTTGCTGATGATCAAACGCTACGTGACCTCTGCCCTTATAGTAAGATGCATCGTCTGTCGGGAGTTGGCAGAGTACGCTAATAAACGACTGTTTAGTGAACATTGACTACAAAAGTACATGTTACACATCGTGACAGTCGACCCTCCAGATACAGGATAACTCGATCTTACATTATTTGTGATATACATGTATATCATAATTATGCAGAACTAAAATTTTAGATTTTTATAGGAACCTGAACATTTATATTGAAGAATTACCAAGATCATGAATAAGGAACTCGAAGGAAAAAGATATTTCGGAGTTTATGATATCAATATTGGATAGCTTGCCAATCTTTATCACTGAGTATATTTTTGGTTCACAATCAGGAACACCTTATATACATTGGTATAAGAGAACCATTCTTGTACTTTTCTGTACAAAAGCGCCGTTTTAGATCCCCCCCCCCTCACCTGCTCCTATCGGGGACGCCCTCCCATAGGCGACCCCCTCCCCTAGGCAACCCCCTCCCATCGGCGAGCCTGCCATAGCCGAGTACAACCTGTGGTGGACGGGCTTTTAGGCGCGGCTCCAGTTCCATCCTCGTGAATTCTTTTAGTGACAAAAAGAAGGCGACCTTAATGGATGAGTGTCACTGGATAAATGACAGCGAGACGCGGTGAAGGCGGCGAATATCGGGCCTTGTTTGTCGGCAGCTTCATGTTACACGCGTACAAATAGTGAATCGTTTCAAACAGCGTGGCGCTCGCAGTTCATGTATGCACTCCCATTTGACGGTAAATGCGTAAACACGGACTGACTAAAATAAGGATAGCAGTCTATATCAAATTTTGCCAGTTCTTATTTGTTTAAAAGTAACATTCTCCATCAGATGGACTGTATCTGATCACAACGTGTGTGTCGTTATTATAATGATAGTCATTCCCAGCAAGCTCCTCCGGTGGTGCTGCCGTGTGCGCCAATGAATAGGCCGTATACTCGGGCCCATTCTGTTGACAGTCCCGTGAATTATACCTCTACAAAAGGCGGGTATGATGGCGCGGCACATGTCTAAAACAATGCCTTAGAACGATGCTGTGTTAAAATACAATGGATGTACACGCATAATAATCAGGTTCCTGGTTGAAACGTTCCAACACCCCCACACCCCTCCCCCGAGCCCCACCCGAGAAGACTGGGCCAGTCTTAAGTACAGAGGGTCAGCACTAGAGGAGATTAAATACAAACACCGAATCTACTTGTCGCCATTACTAATTTACACCGCCCGGCAGTAGCAGCTTCTTGTCTAACCTCCAGCTGCTTATGGGGCTGGCCTGGTCCCAGCACTGAGCAGGCACCTGGAGACAATAAGAGTCTCAGCGGGCCGAGCTCAAGAACCTAGGCCTGGAGCCAACGTTAGGCGGCTTGGAGAGTGCGGTAGGGTGGGGGGGGGGGGGGGGGGGAGGGGTGAGCGGGGGAAATTAGGGGAGTGGGGAGTGGGGATGCACTTACTTGGTCTGAGATTCTGGGTTTAGGTGGATCCCGGGGAGGGAGGGAGTGGGGAGAAAGGATGTACTTACTCAGTCTGTGATTCTGGGTTTAGGTGGATCAGGGGGAGGGAGGGAGTGGGGAGAGGGGAGAAAGGAGAGGGGAGAGGGGAGAGGGGATGGACTTACTCAGTCTGTGATTCTGGGTTTAGGTGGATCCTGGGGAGGGAGGGAGTGGGGAGAAAGGATGTACTTACTCAGTCTGTCATTCTGGGTTTAGGTGGATCAGGGGGAGGGAGGGAGTGGGGAGAAGGGATGTACTTACTCAGTCTGTGATTCTGGGTTTAGGTGGATCAGGGGGAGTGAGGGAGTGGGGAGAGGGGAGAAAGGAGAGGGGAGAGGGGAGAGGGGATGGACTTACTCAGTCTGAGATTCTGGGTTTAGGTGGATCAGGGAGAGGGAGGGAGTGGGGAGAAGGGATGTACTTACTCAGTATGTGATTCGGGGTTTAGGTGGATCAGGGGGAGTGAGGGAGTGGGAAGAGGGGAGAAAGGAGAGGGGAGAAGGGAGAGGGGAGAGGGGAGAGGGGATGGACTTACTCAGTCTGTGATTCTGGGTTTAGGTGGATCAGGGGGAGGGAGGGAGTGGGGAGAGAGGATCCACTTACTCAGTCTGTGATTCTGGGTTTAGGTGGATCAGGGGGAGGGAGGGAGTGGGGAGAGGGGATGCACTTACTCAGTCTGTGATTCTGGGTTTAGGTGGATCAGGGGGAGGGAGGGAGTGGGGAGAAAGGATGTACTTACTCAGTCTGTCATTCTGGGTTTAGATGGATTAGGGGGAGTGAGGGAGTGGGGAGAGGAGAGAAAGGAGAGGGGAGAGGGGAGAGGGGATGGAATTACTCAGTTTGTGATTCTGGGTTTAGGTGGATCAGGGGGAGGGAGGGAGTGGGGGTGTACCTACTCAGTTGGGGATTCTGGGTTTAGGTGGATCAAGGGGGCGGGGGGGGGGGGGGGGGGGAGTGGGGAGGGGGGATATTCTTGGTCTGTGATTCCAGGGTCAGGGATGGGTGCCAAGGACAGGATCAGGAGGGACTATACATAGTGTTTCGTCTGAACCGTTCTGTAAAGAGGCTTTGGTAGGCCTGGAGCCAGGCCTCTGAGTCTCCTACAGCCAACGTTTAGGCCTGAGAACAAACGGTCCCACTGCATCAAGGATGAGACCTGCGGCCATACCAGCCAAATACAGACTGTGTGAAAATGTATGACAGCAACAAAGCGTTCCTGGGAATTACACAAAACCGAAGTTTGCTTATCTGGTTTTCATCTCTTGTAAACAAAGCCCAGTTCTCACCATAATGTACATATTAAGAACCATTGCTTTATACCACCCTAATGTCGGGTGTGTCTTTGAAATAGTTAATTCGGCGACTTACATCAAGTGAATCATTTCTTTCATCAAAGATAATTATAGGGGGAACTCTAATTTCGTCACACTAAAGGACACGTTTATGAACAAATATCAGTTCTATGTATCGATGAACTATTCTAGATTTCTCAACCAACCAACTACAATAAGACAAGTCTCATATCATGTTCAGTCTAATATATCACTGGCTATGCTAACTCCTGAGGGTATATTATGTATACTGTGAACACTGGGGCGGGAGACGTCCTTGTGGGATGTGCCGTTCACAGGATTAGTGGTGGCCGTCCCAGCGGGCCGCACCTATTGTCTCCTCGTCAGGGCTCATTGTGGTGACGACGGCTGACTCCCACAGTCACCGCCTTAATGAGTGTGACCGGCTAATACAGGGGGGTGCCGTGCGCTGGCAACAAAAATAGACAGAGAAATGGCCAAAAATAGTCCTCACCGGTTGAATCTTATTAGTTAAAATGATCGGAATTCATCAGTTTTTGAAAAGAATATGGCGTTTATCCTTGTGATATCTCGGCAAATCTATCTTTACTCTTTGGGCACACTGCCATAAAGCAGCTAATAACATATCACTTTATTTTGGTCTTGGACTAATTGCTGCCAAAGGAAGGGTTCAGAACCTTGTGGAATCTACGTACCAGGCTCTGAAGAAAGAGCCACCTAGCAATACTACTAAATACTTGTCTGGGGGGGGGGGGGGGGGGTGGTTGGCAATATACAAGTCCTGTCGTAAAACATGTTCAATACTAATTATAATACATACACCTATGTAGGTCATCACGTCTATGGTTAGAGTGGACACTAGTATACGATGTGAAGCTTATCCTGCAATGATTTCACACTCGACTAACGGGCACACAGAGCGGGCACCGCTAACCAGCAGCCTCTCCTGCAACGCCTGGCCGTGAGAGCAGGCCAATCAGACGGCTTCATCCCGGCTGACCCGTTCAGAGGTTAACGTGAGCAGCTCGCCGACCGGCCCAGTCATTAAGACAGGGCGAGCCGGGCTGGGAGCTGCTCCCAGCTGCTCGTATTGGGCCCATTCACTGAGAACGAGCTGCTCACAGCTTGTCGTCACCCCTCACCCAGTCAGCCCGTTAGTGGCGGTAATGCGGGTCGGGACGAGGTGAGCTGTAGCCTCCTGTTGGCACCTCAGCCACTCCTGCCGTCGGCCAACACAGGGACACCGCGTGTATTCAGCTGAAACACTGGCTATCCGACTCAATTTTTATCATCTATACAATTTCTATATCGAGATTCGTTATGTGCCGTCATATATATGCTAGATGTTATAACATTACACGCTTTCAGAATTCAGGTCACAGTGTATACAGCGGAGCCGGCCGCTCGCTAACTCAGGCCCCTCTGAATGGCCCAGGTCATTGAAGTGTCGGGCCGGGCGTGACATTGAGAAATCGACGTGCCTGAGACAACATTTCGGTGATAGGATAGATTGCATTGGTTGAGACTCGGCACTGGGGGCTCCTCCGTTCTCTGGGTCTGTGTCCGTGTGAGTCGTCCTCGCTGTGTAGGGCGAGTTGGTCTGTCAGGTCAGGTGATGGAGCGGGCGCCGGGCACTGCAGCGATCACCGCTATACCGAGCAGCCCCGAGCAGTTCCGAGCAGGTCCCGAGCAGGTCCCGAGCAGGTCGCGAGCAATTCCATCTGCTCGCACGTCCCACCCAGAGAGAAAGGGGGGAATTCCGGCCTTGGGTGGCGCGGACGTAAATCGCCCTTATCACCGGCCCGGGACAAGGCTTTTAACCAAATAGAAATAGCGGCGGTGAAAAGGGAGCGGCCCTCTAGGTGTCGGAGGGGGGCGTGAGGCGGGCCCCGGCCACCAGGGGGCGTCTGGCCTCGCGTGACCAGGGACACGTGACACGTCGCCCCCAATGTAGCCATGTACACGGGTTTTACTTAGTGCCGACAGCCCGTCCACCGGGAGAACCGCCGAATGAATGCTCTTGTATTTCTCCATCGTTTTTTGTATTACAGTGTGTTCAAATGGTAGGGTAAGTTTACACAATATGTAAAAGAATATTGGGGGGAACTCATCTATTGACGGCGCTTCAGGTAAGGTTTATCCTTCCTTTTATAGAGGACCCTGAGCAACACCGTTGCATCAACTGATGAAGTGGTTCGGTCGACTATAGAATGTCAGTAAGGACACTTCCATTTCATCTACATTTACTCTGTCTTTGAAGGGCCGTCTCTATTGAAGTGGGTTCATAAGGACGGGCCCGACCCTCAGTCTCTCTGTCTGTCAGGGGTCGTTGAGCAGGTGGTTCGCTGCCCGGAGCAGCTCGCCGCCCCCCGTCCCCCGCCCTGAGCCGCCCCCTGCGCACGGCAGGCCGCCCTGAATGGCCCAATTTGGGCCAGCTTTACCTATCTCGGCCTGCTCCGGGGGCCCACCCCGCCCTATTTGTGAGTACTTAACGATGAAGGAGGCGGGGATGAGGGGGGGGGGGGGGACTGGTGTCTCCACTGGCGGGGTACAGCGCCGTAACAAGTCCACTTTGGATGATAGTATTGCATATCTATCTATTCAAAGTCATTATCTAAGGACATTTGAGATACTTATACTTACATATATGATTCTACACGGTTTGTCTAATAACGTCCGTTAAGTGGTGTCAAATATGTCCGCGCGCTTGGCTATAGCTATTTG
Organism: Lepidonotus clava; assembly: GCA_936440205.1. Classification (NCBI taxonomy): domain Eukaryota; kingdom Metazoa; phylum Annelida; class Polychaeta; order Phyllodocida; family Polynoidae; genus Lepidonotus; species Lepidonotus clava. The sequence goes on from OW387147.1 coordinate 15,084,693, forward strand.
TGGGACGTTCAACTCCGAGTCAAACCTAATTAGCAGAGTCCTGGCAGATCTCCTTAGAGCACAGAGATCAACATTTGTTCTCCTGATGTCTGTTGATATTGAGACCTGTTTTACCGTCACTGCGGTCCGTTTTTCCCCGCAGGGCCTTGGTAGGAATGGGTGGGGGAGAGTGGGTCCAGCTCTGGTGAGTCGCCGTCATCAACAAACCGCTCATTAACCCCAGGCGGCGCCACCAACTAATTGAACCTGCGGGCCAATCAAATAGCTACTTCTATCCAGTCCGAATTACCGCACTGAAGAGGAAAGGCTTTTTAACTCAATTATGTCTTGGCTTTTTGGTTGCTAGCTTCGATTGAGACTCTAGTGACTACGGCGAGTCATCGCGTGGCATAAGAGGGATACCTAGTGGCAATATAGTGGTTGAGAAATGAGTTAATAACAAAGAAATAGAATTTACAATGACTTTTTTCCGACTGTGGCTCCTATCCGCATTACCTAAAGGTGGGAACGCCCACATTACAGCGGCTAACATGGCGAGAAAAGGATTCTTTTTCAAGACAGCCGCGATCTGGAAGGGTTGAATGAGACTGGAAGGGTGATATTAGAGTCATCCATGGGACTTAATATGATTCCAGTCTCGCCCAGTCCGCCATTTCCAGGTCTCCCTTCAGGCCAGAACAATGGCAGGCAGCGAGTTAAATCAGTCGAAATTAGCTCATTAACTCTAATGAATTTCTAAAAACCCACCTGCAAACTCGTTTGAAACAATTGGTAAAATCCATAAGGCGCTGGGCCCGCCAGCTGCTGGCTGTCGGCCCCGCCCACTAACGTAACATACTCTGAGTGTGCCGACCTAAAACGACGAGCTACTCGCCGCTCTCAGACCCAGGGCCACGACGAGCAATTCATATGCGACTCACGGCTCTGCCAATCCAGGAAAGCTCAATTCAATATGAAATGCGTCCCCTGGCTCGCTCCCTGCGGCCCTCCGGCTGACCGCCCCCTGCCCACCCCCTCCTTCCGAGCTGCTCACCGAGTAGAGGAGACGGCCCGGCCCTGGCTCTAGGACTAGTAGGAGCTGCTCCACTGCACAGTCTGAGGCTCTACGACCCGGACCAGTCGCCACTGTAAAGTAAGGTGACAGTCCCTTCTCCTCGATTCAGGACTCATACTGAATTCCTAATGTCACTTACGAAGCCAAATTGCTATCGTAATTACCTAAATTGTGAGAAAAACTATGAAAAAAATACGGAGAATGGAATTGCATTCCTAAAAGTGTGAAATTATTGTCGTGTACATTGCGTGTGTTCTTACGGAAATTAAAATACGGAAATGTAATTTTGCATTCCTAACTTCTGTATTTTTGTTAAATTTTTGTAATTTTACACTAGAAACTTGTGAAAATGTTACGGGACCCCCTGAGGTCCCGTAACCTATCTATTTCAATGTAAAACCACGAGAAATTTTGTTATCACATCAGTCATTTCAGGAATCACATAATATTTACGTAAATAAAGGTAATATTTACGTAAAAAAGGCTCAAATGTACGGAAATATTGCGAAATGACTACGAGAGAGTGAAAAACACTCGCATAATTACCGACAGGAATTAGGAATGCGACTGCCTAGTTACGGAAGATCTGCACTTGTCTCGCATCATTATCGTATTATTTTACCCGTACATTTATCCTAACTTCGGGAATTCGGTATCAGTCCTGATGTCCAGTTTGCAAGTCTCTAAGTCCTCCTAAAAGGAATTTACAGTTGAGGGTAAATATGCAATACCACCGTATGTATATGGGAAATCACCTCAATCTACGCAGCTTTATGTCAACTATAACCTCGACTGGCGTGCGAATACGAACAGACCCTTTCTAGACATACAGCTGCAACCTTTACTCGCATTTATTACTTTGTCAATCTAGTATGTTAGAAGGTGAAAACCCAATAGGATATGTGTTTGCAATATAATGTCTCCAAACGTTGACATGTCAGTGAACCAGTTGAATTGAACCAGTTGAACTATCAGTGAACCTGATATCCTCTTTTAGAAAATAAGTCATACATTGTCACGTATGAGGGGAGCATCTGTATGCAAACATGGCTTTATAGCTTAGGCACTTACATAGGTTACTCTGGATGTCTGGCCATGTGGCTTCATAGGCTACTATGGATGTTTGTAGACATGGCTTCATAGGCTACTCTGAATGTCTGCAGATGCGGCTTCATAAGCTACATTGGATGTCTGCAGATATTGCTTTATTAGCTACTTTGGGTGCCTGCAGATATTGCTTTATTAGCTACTTTGGGTGCCTGCAGATGTGGCTTCACTGGCTTCACTGGCTACTCTTGATGTTTGTGGACATGGCTTCGTAGGCTACTCTCGGTGTCTGCAGATTTGGCTTTATAGGCGACTCTGGATGTTTGTGGACGTGGCTTCATAGGCTATACTGCATGGATGCCTGCAGACATGGCTTCATAGGCTACATTGGAGGCCTGTGAACGTGGCTCCATAATGTACACTGGCTGCTGTGGATGTGGCTTTATAGGCTACTCTAGAAGTCTGCATATACATGGCTTCATAGGCTACTCTGCATGGATGCCTGCAAACATGGCTTCATAGGCTACATTGGAGGCCTGTGAACGTAGCTTGTCATGTACTCATCATGTATCCATAGACCCTATTATCACTGATATCTGGGTAACGGACCAGTATAGGGAGGTTACACGACCGGGGACGTGACTTGGAGAGCATCGTGCTCCCCAAACCCCAAATCCCTCTGACCTAATCCCATCTGCTGAAACCAGATAAGGCGGGCGAATACAAATCTCTTCAGCCCCTCAGGGATCTGAAACCTTTCTTTTCCAAAGAAACTCTCAGTAATTGACTTTAATGGTTAAGGACCTCGGAGACCGTCCTTTTTCAGACGGAAAATGACAGATTTTAGAAGGGGGAATTCTGAAGAATGATTACATTTGCGATCTTTTTATCAGGGCCACCTTGAGAGAGGGCTGGCTTTCCTGCCTCCCTGATCTATTCCCTTGAACCGGACTCAAATAGCACATCAAGTGGCGGGCCTCCTCCCGTGCCCACCCACTGGTGAAATTGGATGAGCCGTGGCACTAATTAAGATTCAGCCTTTTAGTGTATGAGCTCCATTTAGAGACAGGTATCTGCCCTGATATGCTCCCCCCTCCCTAATTATATCATAGATGTAAGTGACGACAGGAGACAGGGAAAAAGATATTATACATGTACATTAAACACACATTGGATATCATCGAGTGGGGTTGTAGGGGGGACATCATATAAACTTGATGCCCAACTCCTACAAATGCTTTTTAGGTTGCTATTCGTGCCGTTTAGGTTACACCGAATAGTGGAGTAGAGGTTGTAATACAGGAGCCTCTTGGCACTAAGCAGAGCTACAGAACAGAATTGTCTCAGTACTTGATGACACTAAACGTACTCCGGATGACTGGGTGTCAGTCAGTCTCAGTGCTCCTGCTTCTTGACACGGAAAAGCCAAAAGGAGAGCATCACCAAGAAGTACTTAATAAACGAGAGGATTTGAATGCACAATTGACATTAATCGAGCTATTCTTAAGATGACCTTCCAGAGTCTTAGTCTTATACTCATGGTTTGCACAAAATTCCTATATCTCTTCTATTTCTGTTTCATTTTATAATTTACATATTGCATCTTTGAACTGAAATGTCATAATTCAAGTACACCAAATTGCATGTGTTACAGCGTAATAAGACGTGGACCCATAACGTCCCGGCCCAGGGTCCCACTCCCCACGTCTGTCGGTGAAGGTGACGAGCTAACTCTGTGTGACCTGTGTGAGCGGTGCCCGCCTCAGACGCTGAGAGGGAGATTTAGGCGCCTACCTGCGGTAATATACTAAAAGGGTAGGTTTAGGGGAGCGGGGCCTACCTGAGATGACGATGCAGGTGTCCTTCGAGCGGCGCTTCATGGCCTTGTAGGAGGCGTCGGCGATGGCGAAGATGTGCGGCGGCCGCTCGTAGATCTCGCGGCCCTTGTAGTCGTCCACATGGCGCTTGTCGTAGATGTCGAGGGGCCGGTAGGGGTTCACCGACACCACCACCTCGCCGATGTACGTGTAGATCTTCCCCTTGTCGAACCTGGAACACAAAGGGATGAGTCAGACATTAGATATGACAGTTTGGGTTTTTCATTCTTACTACGACACATTATTGTGTTTAGCTATCAATAAACAGCATACAGCATTAAGTCTACAGTTGAAAAAGAAGTTTTCTTGAATATACTTTTCATGTTAAGCCTTAAGCCAGCCATGTGGCCGCACCTTACCCGTAATGTTCCATCCCCAGCCCACATGGCCGTACCTTACCCGTAACGTTCCATCCCAAGCCCACATGGCCGTACCTTACCCGTAACGTTCCATCCCAAGCCCACATGGCTGTACCTTACCCATAACGTTCTGTCCTTAGCCCACATGGCCGTACCTTACCTATAACATTCCATCACGAGCCCACATGGCTGTACCTTACCCATAACGTTCTGTCCTTAGCCCACATGGCCGTACCTTACCTATAACATTCCATCCCGAGCCCGCATGCCGTACCTTACCCATAACGTTCCATCCCCAGCCCACATGGCCGTACCTTACCCATAACGTTCCGTCCCCAGCCCACACTGCTGCACCTTTCCCATGACCCACCCCATTCCCACACGGCCCACCCCCTGGCCGATCCTATATCAAAGGCCCCCCGTCACCCAGGTGCCCCTCCGCTATCCCTCATTCAGCTCCCGGCCCTTTTAGACCATCTCCCTCTGTCCCCTCGTCCTCCCCGCCGGTATTTCCGCGCCTCTAAAGATTTCCGCTCCGTAAATCAACCCTCCCATTGATTTTCGGCCACCTCTGGCCGGCCGTATCGCAGCGCTCTTGCTATACAAGCCTCCCTGTAATCCAGCCTATTCTTCACTCCATTCACCGAGTATACATTTACACACATGCATGCTTGCCTTGCAGTGCAGGCACGCGCCACAACGGCGGCTCACACGCACATGTACGCACATAAACAAGGGGTAAATCCGAGCTTTAGTTCATGGCATGCACGGCTTTGCATACACAAGTTTCTTTTGAAACAAGGACCATCTAAGGATATCGTGGTACTAGTAGTACAGATAACATGCACGGTACCTTTATAAAATGAATGTATGAAAAACAAGTCACGTATGGCAGCATGACAGTTGAAACGCACGTACCAGACAATAACACGGTGCATCGCTATACATGAATACAACATTCAGAATAAATACCTATAGGAAATCACTGCATTGAACGTGAATTATTTAACATCGGTGAATGAACCCCCACCTTGACGAGTCACGGCGCCATCGCGGCTACCCCTGTTGGATGGACATTGGCGGGAGGGGGAGGGGGGCAGAATCCTACATTGGAGCGCCCAAACTTCAGACCACCATAAGAGTCAGTGGGTGAGCTGTGTTTCCGGGGCGGCGTCTCCGTGTCCTAACCCTGATGGGAGACAGCAGCATTTAATCCGGCCCCACCACATCGACTCGGCCAAACGTCAATGGCGACAAATTGAGTAAGAAAGGGGCTGGAGTGCGCGGCACGGGGAGGAGCAAAGGAAGAGATCGATGGGTTAGTTGGCCGCACCCCCCCCCCCCGCCGGCCACCTCCTCCCACTACCCCGCCCGGAGGACAATCTCATTGCTGGTGATAGCTGGCACTAACACCCAGATCTTTGGTTGGTCTGTACTCAACACTTACAGTTTAGACCCTCCAGCAGTTGCCGGGATGTCCTTAACAGTTTAGACCAACTGCGTCGGGCCCGGGGTAAAATTGAATACTCACAGGACAGATGAACAGAGGAAGCCGCCACAGGGGCACGGATTTACCAGATACAGGCTTGTCTATAGGTCCATTGTTTAGTTTGTGTGTGTAGGGGGGAAGGGGGGGGGGGCGAGGTAGATAAGGAAGTTTATAATATCTGGACATAATATAAGGCCTATGTTATCAGGGAGTGATATATGATTCCCTTTTGGTTCCATGGCACTACCGCCAGTGGGGTTTTAGGTCACCCACTTTTAACGTCCCTGTAATCAATGCATTAGGCAGAGGAGGAATTTGTGGGCTGAGTAGTGTAGCTGGGAGGTTGTGGGATGAGTACTGTGCAGAGCAGGCTAGAGATTGTGAGTAGTGGGATAAGTTCTGTGCAGAGTAGGTAAGAGACATTTAAAAAAACTGTTTTTGTTTGGGTCTGGAATATTGCCATTGACATTCTTCCCATCAACCCCATTATATTCGACATTATCAATATGCAGCGGTATTATGTGAATAGTATCAAATTTGAGTGTTCTTGATAAAATCCAGTATATATGATAAAGAAATAGCTTACAGTATTTTATTCTTTAGCAAATTCTGATTGGTTTTATGAAAGGTGTTTTAACTTTTATTAAAGCCCTTTTAAACCGTTTCATGATATGACATTGTACTTTGTTTAAATGAACATTATTCATACCCTAGTATATCATAACAAAGGTGTCTAGGGAATTTTACGTGATTTACTATGGGTATCTTAAACATCTTAAATCTGATATGAGTACTGTACAGAGTAGGAAGGAGGTTGTGGGCTGTACAGAGGAGGCTGAAGATTGTGTGATGACTACTGTGCAGAGTAGGTTGGAGGTTGTGGGCTGAGTGTGTAGAGTAAGTTTGGGGTAGTGGGCTGAGTACTGTACAGAGGAGGGTGAAGGTTGTGTGATGACTATTGTGCAGACTAGGTTTGGTCTGCCTTAGTCAGGCCCTATGTACTCGGGTGCCACAGGCCGCTGTCCCTATTTGCCTGCCGTCTCTCAGTGTGTATCGGCCAGTGCCATTGGCCCTATCGGCAGACCGTTTATTGAGTCATTACCCCGCCCAGTCCGTGCCCGCCTCATATCCCATTTCCACCCTTTTACACGGCCAACTTCCCTATCATTCCCCAAGTCCGTGTCTATATCAATCGGCCCCTTTTTAGCGGCCTTTCATAGACGACTATTCTCACTCTGTCGCCCTGGCCGCTAAGTATATAACGGGTCGGTAATGACAGTTGGCCGGACTTAGATCTCTGATCTCCTCACTCTCCACCCTCCCCGCTGCCCGCTGCCCGTCTGAGCTGCTCGCTCTCCCCCCCCCCCCCCCCCCCCACAATCTCCCTGTACAGTAAAGGGCGGCTGTGGCCGGCGGGCGGTCCGTGAGGCCGGCTGGAAATGACCATCGACCGGGGGAAGCTGCATCCAGACTGACCAGTGGCCTCACCCCCGGCTGACGGGGTCAGCCCTCCCGGCAGCTGGCAATAGACCCAACATATTTCTTTTTTTCGCTGCATTTACCACTCTATTTTCGGACGCCATTTGGCTAGTCCATATTGGAAAGTGTTAGTAATATCAAGCAAATTGACGAAGCCATCCTATGGCCTTCCCGCGCTCCGCAGGCTTTATTCAATAACCACAAGGACACTCTAGTTATTTATTCCTCCACCAGATAAGACATTATTCTGAAGGTCGGTGGGTGAAGGTAATAGGATATGGCATTTACATAGAGCCTTATCAGAAGTGATCAGATGTGAGATCCAACATGCGCCGTGCTCTTTCACCTCTCTACCCTGCCCCCCTCTCTCCAGCGGCCCGGACAGATCAGACGGCCCGGGAATAGATCACCGGCCGGCCTGGCCCTGGCATACGGGATAGCATACATCTTCCCAGGTTCTGTTAAAAGGACTGCTGGAGAAACGCGATGTCTACACAAGTAAATCTCAACAACCTTCAGCATGCCCTTGGACAAAACTGAATAATCAAATAAATATCATTCACACTGTACTTTATATTTACCATTCAATCATACAGAAGACATGAAGCTCTTACCGCGCCTACCCATCGGCCACTGACACCCCATCCCCCTACAGACGGCCTCCAGACCACCTGCAGATTACATTAGTTAAAAGTCAAAAAAGAAAACAACCAAACTCTATAGTGACTACTCCTATGGTGGGAAGCGCAATCCATTAGTTAGAGCATTGAATATACCGCATTCCTGCTGCTCTTTCTGTCTTCTGATTTCCAATTTTTTGGGCCTATCAGAAAACTTTGTTCGCCCAAAACCTTACCAACTTGACTGGCTATTAAGACATATGTATAAGCATAAATATGATAAATATGTAAATGTTTGGCAATATCATGCACCAATGAGGCACTATGTACATCAGTGCCTCTGTTGTACCCAACGCACCTGTGCCTGGCCTCTCCATTCGAGACACTCCACCCACGAACAACATGCCATAGCATGGTCCCTGCCATTCACAGAGGTCTGGGCGTAACTAACTACTGACTTTATCAGGTACTGATCAAACAGAATGAAAAAACAAACTAACACAGAGCAGAGAACAGCGTACGCCTCAATACCTCGTGCTGGCTTTGATCAGTAGAACCCTGTCCCTGCCGGAGGGGTCGGGTGGGGGTAATCTGGGGGCGGTAATCAGCGGTACACGGGGCGGGCTTTGATCCCCGCTGTGGGGGTACGTCTCTGTTGACGGAGGGGACGGGCCACTTATTACCAGATCACTGCCTGCCTCTGGTGGGGCTCAGATAAGGGGAGGGAATGATTGTTCCTCATGCACAGTGAACATGCAAAAGTATTTGCTTGAGAAAGGGATTAAATCATAATTATTTTGATAAATCTGTGTGGGGTACAACTGTGTGTTGGTGGAGGGGTCAGCTGTAGGGATACATCTCTCTTGATGGAGAGGACGGGCCACCTATTAATGTCCCTGGTTCAGCTCAAATAAGGGTAGCTTCTGAAACACAGTTTACCTGCAAAAGTGTAGGTCTATAGAAATACGAAAGGGTCCTCAAAACGCAATACAAGGGCTTGGGAAATGGGATTCGAACCTTGCCTGTGATTTATATTTTTGATGCACCTGTATTATTCAAACTAAGACTATAGGACAATATGATTTTATATGGTGTTAATGAAAAGGCCCACTTACTACCATAACCTCATTCTTATAAAGGCCGTATTCCACATACCGAAAGTGTGCGCCGCCGATATTGAGCATTCCCATGGAAACGTTCTTTATCTGCAGGCCACACTTTCGGCACAAATTGGCGCCCGAAAGTGCAATATCGAAGGCCAAAAGTGCAATATGTTGGTAAATTTTATTGGCTTTGCTGCTGATTGTATTTCAGCTGTGCTGAAAGTATAGTGGCTACAAATCGGCTGCGCACTTTTTGTTTGTGGAATACGGCCTTAAGAAACTATAAAATTATGATGTTATCTGAGTAAATCAAATAGATACTGGATTCCAAGTGAGACTAAACTAAAGTCGGGGCAATAACGGATACAATTTTGTTATGTTATTACCAGATCGAGAAGTGGTACCAGTCATAATGTGAAGGAGTTAGTAAAGGAGGTTAAGAAAGTATATAAGTGGCTTAATCAACAGGGTTCTTCAAAAGCATTAGCCACTTTTTTCACTTAAAAGGAAGACCGGGTTTGTGTGGTTTTTGCTCCCTAAGAGTGGATGGTGGCAAAATCAATAATCTCTAGAGGCGTGTCCTCAACTGTCGATTTCAATAGAATTGACAAAACTACATTAACCTAGCTAAATTGTTATTCACAGGATAAATCACATATATATATATATATATATATATAAAGAAATTTAATTCCCCCCGATTACCTTTATGGTATAGATCTACACATAGTTGTGGGAAAATAAGTTCTTCAAATAATCCAGGCAGTACATATGTACGTAAGATACCAATTTGTCTATGTAACCGAGGCAGCCACTAATAATCTCCTAGGGGACTAGACCTGTGTACATGAGGAGATTACAGGGACTCCTCCATTAGCAGGCACAGATTACTAACAGGGCAACTCTCACACCGAACTACCGGCTTGTATTCAGGGGTGGGGGCTCCAGAGACCCGGTAAAATGGGGGTGAGGACTGGAGGGACCGGGGCCTCCTGCAGCAGGGCTTCTACTCCTGAGGGCGGGCACACAGGCCTAGGCAGTCGGCTGAAATATGACCTGGCCTGTTGCCAGGGGGATGCTTTATGCAGACAGCTAAGGCTTTGAATGTAAATGTGGGACACAGAGGCAGCGCAAACTTGACAATGGTGAGCAGGGGGCCATGTAGTGAACAGGCCGTGCAGCATGGGTTACTATAGGGAGTCCATGTAGAGGGCACTAAACAGGCCATGGAGGGTCGACAGAAACTCAGAAGCCAATGGCTGAATCTCATGGCTCAAAGGAGAGAATATGAGAGGATCCATATGTGTCATAACCGAATGTGATGTAGGGGATTAGGGAGGCGGACGGTGTTAATGTGTTGGCACTTCCCATTGAGATTGAGCCAGACTGTTAAAATCTGGGTCACGATGCCAACACGAGTTGGACGTTCAGATGGCCCCTGCACTTCAGTGCCCTGTCTGCAGGGCATAAATAGCAGGCCAGCATTGAATGTTGAACCATGCCGGTATAAACTAAAAAAAATATTTGTAGGAGAGGAAGCAAAAGAATAGCCCAGAGAGAACACTCAAACCATGCAGTCTCAGGGCAGTCTATGTACCACGTGTATATCAGGCAGTCTCTCAAACCACCTGCTTGGTTCCCTTTGTGCGCAGGCACACAGCGGGCGGACTGACTACAGCTATGAGTGTCACACACTGACAGCATGTATCGGGTCACCAGCCACCCCATGAACATCCCTCTAGTGCACGTGACACATATCACGTGATTTTAGGAACGCTGGTCCAGGGATCTCGTCATGCGAATGGCAAAGTCATTAGATCTCAGGTTTCTGTGCGGTCACGTCAGTCTCCTGCCTAGCCCTCTCAGTTCATTGCCTGTACCTCCCAGCCCCCTGCCTGGCCCTATCATCCCTTTGTTTGGATATCTCAGCCCCTGCATACAGCATCTGTAAGATGCCCTCACATAACTTTGTTGCCTGATGATAAGCCCATCTTCCGTATACTACTCACAGCTAAATAATGCAACTCAGAACTATTAACCAACCTGATTGGAAATCTACTCTCTTTACTGGCTAGCAAAATCCTAATTTCCCCAAGGTATTGGGCATGAAAAGGTTAAAATGTGGGAATCCCGTTTTCCTTCCCTTACATGCAATTCTCACTTGCAGCTTTAGACAAGACAGTTGATGAACTGTGAGAGCTGAAACCGAGGTCGACTGTCTTGTTTCATTTCCCTGCAGATCTAATTCTAGTTGTTGGTTAATAGTGATTCTGCCTGAGAGGAGGGTGGGGCTCTGATGGCGCTGAGAGTGAGAGTGTGGGCCCGGCAGTCACAGGAAGTCAGGTAAGGTGGTCCTAGCAGAGGGAGGTGGGGGGAGTGTGGGTATCTGGGGACATGGCTCTACTAGCACAGTCTGCAGTGTGGGTGTCAGCGGACCAGGTTCTACAAGCATGGTCACTGGTGTGGGAATAAGGGGACTAGTATAGGGTCCTGTGTAGTTATAAGTGGACTAACATAGTGTCCAGTGTAGGTATGAGGGGAAGTGGCTCTAGTAGCACGGTGTCCAATGTAGGTATAAGGGGAAGTGGCTCTACTAGCACAGTGTCCAGTGTAGGTATAAGGGGAAGTGGCTCTACTAGCACGGTGCCCAGTGTAGGTATAAGGGGAAGTGGCTCTACTAGCACGGTGTCCAGTGTAGGTATAAGGGGAAGTGGCTCTACTAGCACAGTGTCCGGTGTAGGTATAAGGGGAAGTGGCTCTACTAGCACAGTGTCCAGTGTAGGTATAAGGGGAAGTGGCTCTACTAGCACGGTGTCCGGTGTAGGTATAAGGGGAAGTGGCTCCACTAGCACGGTGCCCGGTGTAGGTATAAGGGGAAGTGGCTCTACTAGCACAGTGTCCGGTGTAGGTATAAGGGGAAGTGGCTCTACTAGCACGGTGCCCGGTGTAGGTATAAGGGGAAGTGGCTCTACTAGCACAGTGTCTGGTGTAGGTATAAGGGGAAGTGGCTCTACTAGCACGGTGCCCAGTGTAGGTATAAGGGGAAGTGGCTCTACTAGCACAGTGTCTGGTGTAGGTATAAGGGGAAGTGGCTCTACTAGCACGGTGTCTGGTGTAGGTATAAGGGGAAGTGGCTCTACTAGCACGGTGTCTGGTGTGGGTATCTGGGGACCCGGCATTACCAGCACGAGACACAGCCTAATGAGGCTTCAGTCACCACACCTCACATGGACACCATTCGCTGAGGTCTATAAAGGTCGTGGTGAGAGTTTACACCTCCCACTGAGACACTCTCACCTGAGAGGAAAGGAGGCGGCCCAGACCGTGGCAAATACACAGGACTGTCAGGGAGCTGATTCTGGGAAATACTGAACAACAGACATTCTAGAAATTCAGAACATCCTTACACAATAGTCTCCTACCCTGGAAAGATGTGCAATTTGACATCCCCGTGTTCCTCGTTAATTACTAATAGGTCTCTATACTAAATTATCCAAATCTCCAGGGCTTTCACACACACAAGTCAGTTTTTATGGAGAAAAAGGTCGACCACACCCCCAGCTGGGCTCAGTACAAAACAGGGGGTTGTCACCGCCGCCTCATTCATCCCAATAAGGTGGGACTCGGCCAACTGGAGGCAATCACCTGGAGTCGTGTCCGGCCTTAAAGAGAGAGTCCTGCCGCTCAAGGGGTGGTGGGCGGCCTGGGTGGAGGTGTTTACAGCAGGAGTAACCTAAGGAAGGAGGTGGCGCTGTTAAACGTTCAGCAGGGTTTACGCAGTCTGTATCTCTTGTTTCTAGCTTTGCTTAATCTAAAAAGAAAACCCACCAGAAAGGACAACATGCACTATGTATTTCGGGCAACAGACGTTTTTCTCATTCAGTGTCTGCACGCCCCTCTGCATCACACCAAACATCTCCTGATGCACTTTGCTGAATCCATTCTTATTATGTGGCAAAATACCAATCTTCAGGGAGTGGCATCCAGTCTACTTGAGGTCAACCCTACCACTGATGTTGATGGACTGTAATATAACTCCATTTGACGGCTGCACGCCCAGTATCACATGTATTCTGTTTATATCTATCATTGACAGGACCGGCCATAACCGACGTGGGTGTAGAGGTCCTACTGGGCTCGGCCTGCGTTAGGGCCTTGAATACGTCCTCATCCTCAGGGGAGAGGACGAATACTTCAGAGGGGAGAGGGCATCGATCTAAATCCGAGGGAATATTTATATAAATTATATATAACCGCCAGGGGGGTTGAGGGTCTTACATAAGTAACCACCATATACATTATGCAATCATTTAGGACGATTGAGACCGTCATTGGTGAAGGTGCCAAGAGGGTCATTTACACGCCCACCCCCGTCTACATAGAGGACCTGGAACCCGTGTGGGGTCCTCAGGAGCCAGAGAGATCCAATAACAAGGAGCCCCCTGTGTCCAGTTCACCCTGCACTCTGCAGGAAGGGGCTGCTGGGAAGGGGACTGGTGGTACTTGGTGCTGCTCAAACATTAACGTGGAATCTTTTCATTCACAGTATTCATTCACTCTTCATTCAGAGCATGAGTCCCCAAGAGGATACTAATGTATCAAACTTATGAACCGATTATGGCAAAGGTGCCACCGTTATTATTCATAACCCCATGAATGGGAAATGACACATTCCTCCTGTTGGAGTCCAAAATGTTCGGATGTTCGATCATGAATGTGTATAACGCAGCGTTGATTCCTGATGTCTAGCTGCCTGCATTCCCATTCAGCATATACCTGCCATGATCTACGACACTAGGTGCATGGTGCCCTTCTCATACCCAAATCACTCTTACGGGAGGAGGAGGAGGGGTGCAAAACATACGTCCAATGATATGATTTCTCAACGGTTTACAAAACCATATTTCATACGAATCGTGGCTTTTTTCTTAACCGGTAACACTATTAATCCCTCTCTCAGGAGTCCGTATAGGGTTACGCCAACGTTGTACTATTAAACTGTAATTGGATGGTCGACATTTTTGTTAAAGAAATCATTAATCATGTTTTTCTTTAAATAGAGAGTGTATACTATGTAGTCACTGCAGGGTACAGCTAAAGATGAGCGAGGTCTAGTAGACCGTACTCATAAAATGCTTTCTGTAGAATAATTAAAAAAAGGTGCCATGGCCGGACGTGCCAGGCAGCACCCATTAAGCGACTGGCGGCTAAAATAAGACACGGCCCTACGTGTGACGTCTAATTCTGTACTACTGATAGACCCGGCCGCCGGGAGGCCGACTGAAATAACCTGTAGGCTTTGATCAATGTCCCACTGCCAATTATCAACTTGCCTGATTTAATTGATTGCAGTCAAAACAATTCCGAAACTGAACGTTTGTGGTATTTTTACTACATCTACGAACAGCCAATAAACTATCACCGAGAGTTAAATTGGCTCAACTTACCTCTTAAAAGCATCAAATGACACAGATTAACACTGCATTGTCCATCCATCAAGCACTTTGATTTATCTAACATTTGATTGATATAGGGATTTACTTTGATATCTGCATTGAGGAGGGTTATCTAGTCATTAGAGGCTATGAGAAGAGGATTAGGTTACGGGCATTGTGATCTAATGAATTATACAGGCTGTATCCCAGCAGGGTTACCCATAGATTATGAATTCCCGAATACACTGTGAAATTACCCAGAGGCCCGTCTCATAATTTATTTAATATAGGCCTACTAATTTCAATACCTGCTGTTAAGACGCATCCAAGCCCTTTCCTTCCTGCAGTAATCCATGGCATTATAAAAACGATATTGCGTAAAATGACTCCTGAGTTGCAGTAAATATACATGTATCATTATTCACACAATGTTTGGTCATGAATATGAGAGGCTAATTATGTCATTATTATAATGTGTAGCTCCAGAGATGGGTGCTTTTGGTCACCACTATATACATAATTATAAGTCCAAGTGATGTCGTCATTTTCAGTGTATGTGTTTGCTTAGTTCCCACATACATTACCGTAGGCCTACATTACTCTCCATGTTTGGCCTACACACCATTGCCTGGTGTCCAGATTCTTAACCAATTCTTTCGCATAGTGTTTGTTATGTTATACGTTTGTAATGATAAAAAAAAACACCTACTGGCACGTCAGGGATGGGCAATGATCAGGTTTCTTCATGGGGAGCCATAGGCCCCCACCATCCCTCCCACTGACCGAGCTGCTCGTCTGTCTATTGTGTGCTGCTCATACACTGACCAACCAGAGACATGGGTCACTTACCTTCGTCTGCCTACGTGACCACCGAACCACAGATTCCCTTCGTTACTCCCAGCAACGTTGTTTTACTTTTTTACTTTTTAAGGAAAAATTGCCAAATGGGGGGAGTAAAGGAGAGCAACTCCAATCAAATTGTGAATAACACCGGAATGGACACATTTATGAGCTTGATCGATTAATGGTTCTTTATTCTGTGACGTATACTTATAGCACGATGAATCTCATGCATGTTAGTAGTACCGGAACAATCGTATGGGATGATATTCTGATCAACAACAGCGCTTATATCGTGAGAACCAGCGGGATCACGCTCGTAATTACGTCTTGTAATTGACAAAAATCACGACTAATGTTTTGCAATTAAGCTCTTGAGCCCCTAATCTCCAGTTTTGAAATTAGAAATCAATACGAAGCTGTTTTTAGGCCCATGCCTTTTTCGCGGCGTGTCAATGTAAATCGCGGGGCTCAGTGGCGGCAGAGCGCGGCGCGGACCTAATACCCCCCTCCCCCCCTCCCCGTACACGTGGTAAAACGTGCGGGTGATTACGGCGTGTGTCTAAAACCATTGTGTAAAGTCGGCCCCCCTAACGCCGCCTGTCAGGTGCTGGAGGAGTGAGGAGTGGCCGCGAGCAGGTGCACCAATTAATGGGCTCATTTCTGCTGCTCTCAGGCCCACTTTATTCCGACTCTCAGCCCGGCTCATCGCAGGCACGGCCCGTTTCCCGCCACTCCGGCCTCGGGCGCTGGTTCCCGCCTAGTGTGCGGAAGTCGCCTGCTAATCGATCAAATGCAATTGTGCCTATATTTGTGACATTCCATGGGAAATCCAAGCTTATTGTAGGTATAGATAAGCTTGAATTTCCCATGGAGTGTCACATTTGTATTTTCAGTTTAATCTTACAACAAATCTTCCAAATTAACTGAGTTATGAAAGGCCAGAATCATTAGCACAAAGGAAATAATAGCGGAAATTGACTATGCATATTGGGAAACATGTTTAACTTTAAATAGTCAAACATATTCCATTAATGATAAAAGAGCGATTGAGGCACCTGGCCAATGTTTCACACGTGCTGTCAAGAGTACTAGTACCAATACGTGTGTTAGGCCCTACATGTTTTTTATGCACAACAGATGAGTCGGCCCTGAAGGTGACGACAACAGGACCTGCTGTCTGACTAACACGACAGGACCTGGGGCCATCAGACCAAAAACCACCATTGCTTCCATCCGATAATCTAACAGCTCTCAGGATTTATTCTGCGCCGATTGAATCACCCTTTTCCCGCCGGAGTGAACGATAAGCCATGCTTTATTTCAAACCTCGAGCGGCTCCTAAAGTTTACAGCTGGGTCCAACTTTCACTGACAGTTATCGCCGTCCGCAGCGCCACCCAATGCGTCTGTCACGTGACAAAATGGCGTCATGGGAGGAATTATTTAGGAAACTGTTAATTATCAACGGTTATGGAACTCACTTGACAACATTTTGAGAGGGATATTGATGTAAAGGCTGGCCAAGTGCTTTTGGAGGACGCTTAAAGAACCCATTAACTGTATGGGCCTACATGCCAACTCTGAACATATTACATACTCAATTACAGACATATAACTAAATCATGAAGGTTCACTCATACAAATGATGATAATAATCGTCATTCATAAACAAGGCTTTTAAGGCTGACCAAGTTCTTATAATCACCAAACCATAACATCCCTGATAAATGGGAAGTCAGTAAGACGTCCAATACATTATCAGGAAGGGTAATGGCACAAATAATAGGCCTAATCATTTCGTTTCTGTATACATATCAAGTTAAGGTGGCCACCGACTTCTTTGTTGTGTTTGGTGCAGGACCCCATCCCCGTGGTAGACACTGCCATAGACCCTCCATGTGTTGATGTACCTGTACCTGACCCATGTCCCGGCGTACCCTGCCGTCTTCAGACACCCCTATGGAGAGGGCCTCACCCAGCACTGTTTTACACGGGGCCCTATTAGTGAGACCGTCGTGTGGCTTCTACCGCGCCTAATGCTCCAGCAATTAGTCGACGTCTGGCTTCACAAAACGCGGCTTTTGGTGGGTGGGCCATGCCTGTGTAAGACATGCCGTGTGTGGCCCTCAGTGTAAACCGTCCTTATGACGGTGATCAGCCGAGGGGGGGGGGGGGGCAGATAAGACGGCTCGGGGGGACCCGGCAGGGGGAGATACCATCTACTCATGTCCCCGCCCAATTAAGGCCCGCCGGTCACGGCAACCAGAGCACTCCCGGAGGGGACTGCACGGACTACACCCAGTATTTGATTAATTAAGGCCCACGGACTGATACGGATGCTATTTGACACTCCCAAGGGATGTCTCTAGACGCTTGAAACAAATGTTTTCGCTAAAGCACTTGGATGTCGTCCTAAATATAGGATATAATAGTAAATTCACCTTTTCAATATACTGCTTACATTTATGATGTAAAAACAACTTTATATTGCCGAGATTAATTTTGAGTCAATAATTTTACACGGTACCAATAAACGCCAATAAGATTCAATGATTGACATATAATCGTTCTACCTAGAAATCAATGCAGTCTTCGGGGAAAACCTCGAGAATT
The DNA here is from genome assembly GCA_936440205.1 of Lepidonotus clava. Taxonomy (NCBI): domain Eukaryota; kingdom Metazoa; phylum Annelida; class Polychaeta; order Phyllodocida; family Polynoidae; genus Lepidonotus; species Lepidonotus clava. Next base: position 15,102,611 of record OW387147.1, read on the forward strand.
CTTAATAGCAGAGATTTTAGAAGAGGAGTCACTGGAACAATAGCATTAATTTCTCTTTGCCGCTTGTCTTCTGCACTGAACTTTCATCCGGAGGACATTGCTGGGATAGGAACTTTGCTTAGGTACAGATCCAACTCCTTTTCGGTTATCGACTTCAATGTCTGCGTGTGCTGAGCCCGACCGCTGTGACCTGGGATATCTGCGGGTCAGGTGTGGCTGGAGGCCCACCCCCCAACGCAGGCCTGACCCTGCCCGCCCTGGAGCACCATGTAACCATAGGGGTGGAGGGCGAACAGGTGGTTTGGTGAAATGTACATCAGGTTTAACGTCATACAACCTTAGAGAGCACATGATTTCTTTTATCAATGAGATGCCTTAAATCTGGACTCTGATTATGACTGCTTGGACAAAGAAAGGTAGGCCTGGTAGGAAGAAATAGCAAGACATTCCCTTTAACTAGCTACAAACGTACATGAACTGAATTGAGAACTCTATATTCAGAGATATAATGTCGCCTAAACAATCATTAACAATGGTTTCACTTTGACTTACAGGGACTGACAGTTCAAGCAATAAGCGCTGTAGTTTCTCTTTGTCTTGTCACCCTCATTAACTTAAGAGTATGTGGCAATGCAGGAGGGTGCGGCAAGGTCAACCTAAAGACTGGTGTACGCACGATGGTTACGTTAGGAGGCAAGTAAGACAGAATTTGAGAAAATAGATTGTATAAACCCTCCAAAAATTTAAATTTTGTCTCTCCGGAGTGTCATATCTAGACATTAGCAGGAGTGTATCGTAAGTAACTGAGTGTGTGTAAAAATGAACTTTCACTTGGAATAATGTCATTTTCGGTTAGAGAGATTTCTTAAGTCTGTGACCTGTCTTTATATAATAATAATGATAATTAAGAAACCAAGCACATGGTGTGCTGGAACTTCCTATGTTCGATAGTACATTTGATTCACCTGAAATTTATTTTTTAATGAAATACAACATATAGCCGATAAATGGTTCAACTATAAGAACAACTGGTGATTGTATTCAAGTCAAACAACTTCCTGCAAGAGTTTGAAAAGGGGACTTTGGTCAACTTCTGAAACAATCAGACTAATGACGTATTGTTAGGCAGCTTAATTGTTAACCAGGGCTTGAGGCCCGGTCCTCTCGGATGGTATTGACAAACGAGGTATAGAAGAAGAAGGGCTTTATTTAATTAGGGACGACTGAAGCTAGGCAATTGGCTTGCTTTCAGCTTCTCAAGCCAAGTTCTTTTATTAGTCGGTCCTGAAAGGTCTGGGTAAAAAGGCCCCGGCCGGCGGCCCCCGGCGAACACAAACTGCGTCTCACGGCCCCTCCTGGTGAGATATACTTATACAGCTTCCTGGTCCTTTTTGTCACGCCCCGATGACGGCCTCTGTGGGCCCAGTTTATTGGTACAAAGAAAGTGAATTATTATGGCATATAAATAGAAGTGGAAATAACAACTTTTTGAAGATCTGTTGTCAGGGCTAAATTGTTGGTTGGATGGTTTACTGAAAGCAACCATACTAACGTTGGGTCTTTTGGTTTCTAACCAGGATATTTATTATTTAGCCTGTGTGCAGTCAATAAAACTTCGTATCTTGTTCTTCCTGATTTATTTTCAGTGTAAGAAATATGAAGTAGTAGTCATATAGGGCTACTTCTCTAGGCTTACTAGAGAACAGACAATTGTATTTGCGTGTACGTTTACTCCAGTACCACTGGAACAGCCCTGTTAATATGTGAAGTAGATGGAATAAATAAACAAAGATACCTTAAAAGTATATCATCCAAACAAAAAGCCTACATGTCATAACTCCACCAGCAGAATTCCGCGAGTTTGAACATGTAGTTGGCCGGTATATGCCTAACCACACAGTCTATTACCAGCTAAATAAAAACTGATAATTTATCATAACTTGTTAACGTGGGCCATCTAACTTTGTCTACTTAACGTATGCCGACTGAGTAGAGAGCTCCACGGCGTTATCTAACATAGATACCTGCGGCTCCATTCAGAGATCATTAATACCTTCCCCAACCCCTCTACAAGTCCCCATTGTTAAGGCGTGTAGCCCCCCACCCCCACCATGTATCTCCTCCCGGCGGCAGGGGCAGGGAGCAGCTCAGCCCAGCCCCCCGTCCCCCGAGCAGCTCCCCACCTGCTCCGGGCGGGCTGCCACCTGACGACTAGTCCTCTCCCACCGTGTGTTACAATCCTGGATCATGCACGATACATGAGTGCTAGACCTACATAAGGTATTAAAGGATTTTCTACAAAATACTATGGCCCTTGTGGTGAAAATGTTAAAGCAGGCTTAGTAATTAAGGCATTTTGTTCTCTACTAAAGCTGCAAAGCTTGGCCCACTTCCCTGCGGAGATTCTTTCCCTCCAAATGACTTTCCATCGAATTCAGTATCGCTAATATCATCACCTACAACCAGGTTGTTTGCCTTGATTATGGTGCAGTTTACATCTCAACGGACCAAACATTTTCGGTTGTATCTGTTATTTAGAAACCATTATTAAAAGCTATGTAAAGCCATAAATCTTACGCAGAAGCACTGTATAATATGTATGTATATAATTGTATGTCCGCATGTTACATACGATTAAATCATGTGATAAATCTGCAAAACAAGACACAACATCGAATAAAATCAATTTCTTTAAAAACAAAACAAACTATCCAACTCTCAGAGAGTGTTTACAGTATAGCTCAGTGCTTACTTAATAGACAAGAGCCTATTTCAATTGGCAGCCTTATGAACCACCCCTCGGCCTGGCCCCTATTACCGTGGAGTGGAGTGGGGGGTGGGATTGAGCAGTTGGTGAATACCCCGAGCTGCTCCCGGCGGGCAGCTGGTCGTCAGGTAATGAGCCCGTAACGAGGGCCGGAGAATCAACGCCCGTCACACCACTCGGACTGTACGGAGCGACTGACCAGGGCTGACCAGAGGTGACCAGGGCAACAGCGTAACGGAGTGTTTGTGAATACCTGCGCGACTCTGTTTCTTGGCTAAATTAACATGTCATTATGAAGAGGAATTGGTACGTTATCTGTGAGAAATATATATATTTTCAAAAATCTCTAACATGGTCGTGAATTTGCATTGTACACGACTCTATTTGGTATATTGAATGGGCTGTATAACGGCACGTCCTGATATTTCCAAGTGATTGAGGTGTACTGCGGGACTGTGTATCCAGGGGATCTCCAGTGATTCTGACCACCCACACCCATAGCCAGCGCCCCGCCCGAAACAGCCTCACTGCAGGGAAGAATTGTGTACTATAGCTACATATTCCGTGTTAGTAATTATTTGTGGACATCTAAGCCAAACACCCGGAATACTTCCTAAATGTACTGATTACATGAACGCGCTATTCAGTCATTCTACCAACTCAATAACTCAGATTCGAAGTTTGGAATTGCACGTTTAAAAACAAGAAAAGCAGGCATTAAATTTCTTCGAGTTCCAAGCGATCTTGGATGACGATCATTTTGCGGGGCTGGAGATGTGAGTGGAGGGTACTGGGTGGTAGACGAGGTGTAATGGGGTGATTATCAGGGGCGGGTCGGGGAGGGCGGGTGACGGGCAGCCCGGGCCTGAAGCCTCTCCTAAACGACTCCCAATCCGCCAATTGCACTCTGATATTTAGGCATAGACAGATTTTGTCGGTGGAACTGCAATGCTATTCAGGTATTTAATATGACGTGATATACTATGCAATAAAGGACACATCGGCATAGTGAATCGACTGTAGGCTGGCCTCCATACATTGGGATTCACGAATGTGAATGGTAGCTGGAACGCTGAAAACATATTGTATTCTGAACAAGTAACACTGTGGATCAGATTTTACAGCAATGCAGCTGAAATAAATACCTTTCAATCGTGGGGATTGTCATCTAGGTATAAATTAGTAATATATTTTAAAACATGATTTTTGAAAGATATCCGCTGTTCATATAGCGAAAGGTCCCATGGTCATAGAGGTCCAATGGTCATAGAGGTGACCGACACAAATGGATATATGGACGCATTCGGCGGTCCTATCAAATATTGAAAGCTCATGATGGGAGCAAACCTCCAATCTATCAGAGATTATTGAAAGCATATGTATGTCCCTGCGTTACATCAACTCAACACCTCCATATGCGCGCACGCTAGGCACAGGGGTGTACACTAGGGTGTTTCAGATCCCACAACGCAATTTGATGCGTCAACGTATCCCTAATCTACCTAATGATATTAAATGTGATTAAATTTGGTGACTGTAATCAAATAATCATGTACGATTGGGGCATACTTGTACACACATAACAAATATGTTTGAACTACTTTAAGAAATTTGAGATAAAAGATACGTTACGTTTGCGTTAACGTCATGCCTTGGGGGTTCTGAAACCTCTAAAGGCAGAGTTTAACGTTACTCGCTTTTGAGAACAAGGCTGTGATTAATCCGGGCTGCTGTTTGATTCAAAGGTAAGATGTCTGTGGGTGAGACATGCTCAGTGCTGTGTGTGGGATGTCTGTCTGTGGGTGAGACATGCTCAGAGCTGTGTGTGGGATGTCTGTCTGTGGGTGAGACATGCTCAGTGCTGTGTGTGGGATGTCTGTCTGTGGGTGAGACGTGCTCAGAGCTGTGTGTGGGATGTCTGTCTGTGGGTGAGACGTGCTCAGTGCTGTGTGTGGGATGTCTGTCTGTGGGTGAGACGTGCTCAGTGCTGTGTGTGGGATGTCTGTCTGTGGGTGAGACATGCTCAGAGCTGTGTGTGGGATGTCTGTCTGTGGGTGAGACATGCTCAGAGCTGTGTGTGGGATGTCTGTCTGTGGGTGAGACGTGCTCAGTGCTGTGTGCGGGATGTCTGTCTGTGGGTGAGACATGCTCAGTGCTGTGTGTGGGATGTCTGTCTGTGGGTGAGACATGCTCAGTGCTGTGTGTGGGATGTCTGTCTGTGGGTGAGACATGCTCAGAGCTGTGTGTGGGATGTCTGTCTGTGGGTGAGACGTGCTCAGTGCTGTGTGTGGGATGTCTGTCTGTGGGTGAGACATGCTCAGTGCTGTGTGTGGGATGTCTGTCTGTGGGTGAGACGTGCTCAGTGCTGTGTGTGGGATGTCTGTCTGTGGGTGAGACATGCTCAGTGCTGTGTGTGGGATGTCTGTCTGTGGGTGAGACGTGCTCAGTGCTGTGTGTGGGATGTCTGTCTGTGGGTGAGACATGCTCAGAGCTGTGTGTGGGATGTCTGTCTGTGGGTGAGACATGCTCAGTGCTGTGTGTGGGATGTCTGTCTGTGGGTGAGACATGCTCAGTGCTGTGTGTGGGATGTCTGTCTGTGGGTGAGACATGCTCAGTGCTGTGTGTGGGATGTCTGTCTGTGGGTGAGACATGCTCAGAGCTGTGTGTGGGATGTCTGTCTGTGGGTGGGATGTGCTCAGTGCTGTGTGTGGGATGTCTGTCTGTGGGTGAGACGTGCCCAGTGCTGTGTGTGGGATGTCTGTCTGTGGGTGAGACATGCTCAGAGCTGTGTGTGGGATGTCTGTCTGTGGGTGGGATGTGCTCAGTGCTGTGTGTGGGATGTCTGTCTGTGGGTGAGACGTGCTCAGTGCTGTGTGTGGGATGTCTGTCTGTGGGTGAGACATGCTCAGTGCTGTGTGTGGGATGTGGGTCTGTGGGTGAGACGTGCTCAGTGCTGTGTGTGGGATGTCTGTCTGTGGGTGAGACATGCTCAGAGCTGTGTGTGGGATGTCTGTCTGTGGGTGGGATGTGCTCAGTGCTGTGTGTGGGATGTCTGTCTGTGGGTGAGACGTGCTCAGTGCTGTGTGTGGGATGTCTGTCTGTGGGTGGGACGTGCTCAGTGCTGCGTGTGGGATGTCTGTCTGTGGGTGAGACGTGCTCAGAGCTGCGTGTGGGATGTCTGTCTGTGGGTGGGACATGCTCTGTGCTGTGTGTGGGATGTTGGTCTGTGAGACATGCTCTGTGCTGTGTGTGTCATCTTGTGGATGAAACATTAGTCACTGATGGTTGTTCAAACAAAAACAAATGTCCCCCCGACCTGTCAGCCACCTCTGACAGCGGCTGACGACGGAGATATATCTGTAATTACATCTGGACCTGGCACACGTCTTTGGGGATGTCAGCGATCTGTTACCCTGATTAAATGGGGGTTGGGGGCGCAGGGCGACACGACTGTCCCGGCCTCGGCCACGCGGCAGGTAAAACCGGAGGTTATACTGAGACCATAGAAGTGTAGGAAGCTACGTACACTTCTATGCGAGACACAGGGAACACTGTCCGCACCTCCAAGGTTGCAACGGGAGCAGATATATAATGCATTAGCATTCAGCTATTAGAGTTGAAGAAACAATCAGTTACATAGTTATAACTGAGTATTATAGGCAGTACGTACTGCATAGTTGAAATCTTCTTCAATTCTCCCCACCATGTACAGCTATTTAATGTGGTTCACCTCCCGACTAACCCAAATCGAGGTGCATGCTGGGAAATATGTGGACAAGCGATTAGGCTTTAGTGTAGAAATTGTGCTTTAGTGTAAAGGAAAATTAGCATTAAGGATTTTTACATAATTATTGCATATATAGTTGATATTTTTTAAGTTGGTTTGAAAACTCATCTATTTTGGAGATATGTTTATGTGGAGTAAGTTTTTGTAAATTGTCTATAATTTTTCCAGAGTTTTGGCTACAAAAATCAGTAAAAATTAACCTCCGGGTGCCTAAAATAATATAGTGAATCAGCTATCTGTGGTAGGGAGAATTGGAAGACGGACATGTACATGTAAATGTATATTTGTCTATGGTAGTTACAATCCAGGATCTTGGTAGGCCACTAAAACGGAACACCTACTTACATAGTGTTGCTTTTTTCGGAAAAAACTCATCATCTTATTCCGGGACACGCACGCAATAAAACTCTGACCGTACCAGAGCTCTTAGTGAAACGAACACTCCCGTTTTAATCAGTGTGGTCGCCTCATGATGTATAGCCCTAATTAAGTAGACTCTTAATTAGTGCCCGCCTCTCATTGGCAGGCCCTCTAAATCTGTAGGTTCCCCTCACAAACTGCTGACTCCGATACCCCGGGCCACCATACATACACGTGAACGGCCAAATCAGGGTGGTCGGACTTAAAAAGGTACAGGAGAAGCCATACCGTTGAAGGACAATCGGTCCTTTTCAAAAGGGAATGAAGATCTAAAAGTAAGACCTTATGGATTATTGATTTTATTGCTATGAAACTATCCAGAATTTATCTGTGTTAGACGTTTTCTTTCATACAATAACGTTTTGAGTAATGCAATTGGTTCTCGTTACAGCAGTTCAAAAGGGCCATCTCAGTATAGTGTTACTATACAACAGACATTAAACCAAAGATACGTGGCTACTATCAGACTGTGTTCCTGTTTTCTTTCAAGTAACGTTAGGTTTTATCCCTGGGAAGCAGCAAGATGTACGGTCATTACTGCGCACGTCCATGGGGACATTGTGCTGACAGTAACTGTCACAGACCCTGGTGCAGGAGTCGGGGGGGGGAGGTGGGGGGGGTGAGGGGAAGTAGAGGGAGGGAGGGAAGGAGGCGGATATAGAGGTAGGTGGGGGAAGGTAGGGGGTTTGGGAGGGTGAAAAGGGGAGGTACGTGGTAGGGAAAAGAGGAAGGGTAAAGGAAGGTACGGGGAGGTAAGGGGATGTAAGTGGATGTTGAGGTATAGGGGGATGTTAGTTGGGTAGGGAGAGGTATGGGAGGAAGGGAGAGGTAGAGGAGGCAAGGAGAGGTGGGGAGGTAGGGGAGGTAGGGGGAGGTAGGGGAGGTAGGGGAGGTAAGGGGAGGCAGGAACATTCAATGGGAGGTATGGACGGGGGAGGTAAGGAGATGGAGGGGGGGGGGGGGTAAAGGGAAGTAAGAGGAGTAGAGGAGGTAGGGGGAGGTAGGAGGAGGTAGGGGGAGGAAGGGAGGTAGGGGAGGTAGGGAGGTAGGGGGAGGTACGAGCAGGTAGGGCGGGGTAGGATGTAGGAGGAGGTAGAGAAGGTATGGGAGGTATGAGGAGGTACACGGAGGTAGGGGAGGTAGGGGGAGGTACACGGAGGTAGGGGAGGTAGGGGGAGGTACACGGAGGTAGGGGAGGTAGGGGGAGGTACACGGAGGTAGGGGAGGTAGGAGGAGATAGGGAGGTAGGGGAGGTAGGGGAGGTAGGAGGAGGAAGGGAGGTAGGGAGATAGGGAGGTGTGGGAAGGTAGAGGAGGTAGGAGTAAGTACACTTCCCCCTGGTTACCCAACGCTGACAGCCCTTGGCAGTAAGACAGGCACATCTATACGGTAACAAAAATAGGTCTCAAGCCTCTCAGTTTGAGGACATCGAAACAATTCCTAGGAATATCAGAGAAATTCCTGTTTGAGCAACCTGCCTATAGTGACAAGTGGAAATATTATCAGGACAAAAATTTAATAGTTTGGAATGAAAATTATATAGGAATTATGAGACGTGATAATTACGACGCCCTGCCCTCGAAAGAACTACTTCAATTTTGTTAAAATAATACTTCCCCGTAAGTGGTAAAGTTTTATGTTTCCTGAGATGTAAAGCAAATTGCATCGCTCCATGACAGAGACGTATTACACATGACATTTGGCAATCTACCCAGCTGCCTGGGATAAAGCAGAACCAACGAGGTTCTAATTATACCCTGGTAATGTTGCCCCATCAATCATGTTACTCCAACTCGTTTTAATTAAAGGGGCGATCCGAGATAAGCAACCCGTCCCAACTCCAGCGTATTTCACAGAGGCTCTGACCGCTCTTGAAACAGAAATAAGACACAGCAAACATTGATGTACCTTCAGTGCTGAACCCCACGCAGTCGTCGGAGATGTTTCCTTTTTATTGTACCTTTTACCTTTGACGATATTTGAGCGTAGATTTAACTCCAAGCTCTGAGGAAATAAACTCATGAGTAACACGAATTTCCTGAAGGAGAACAGAGCAGCATATTCCCGGGGCTGGGTTTGTAAATAACTATAAACAATAACTCCTATTTCCTTTCAAAATGCCCATTTCCTCTCGAAATTTCCTTTTAATGCTTTTTCAGAATGTTAAATAACTAGGCCCTATCCCACTAGGTGCCTTCAGAGTGCCCTTCACCGTCCCCTGGGACCTCCCTGCCGTCTCGGGGAGGACGTCAACAGTAACAGGCGACAGGCCGCCAGGGTCGGCGGGCGGGGCACAAGAACTATTTTTAAATTTGTGAATTTTGTCTGCAGTTCGCCATTTCATTTCATCTCAGAGAACAAGAGGCTGGAGGCGGTGAAATAATGACGGAGTGCAGGGCTCCCGCGGGGGGCGTTTTGTGGGCCATAAATACACCGCTTCCCGTTTCGGATCACGTGGTCTCCGGCGACCAATCACAACTCGGCCGGCACTTTTACTTGGCAAAGCACAATAGGGGTCAATTAACCGATTTCTCTTAGGGATGCTTGTTGTGGAGTAAAGAAGGGCGGAATGAATGATGTGAATCATTAATTGTCAGGTGATGGGTTAACAGCTAGAGTTGGGGCTTCCCTCGGTTTCAGGTTCATAATCCTCCCGCCAACCTGAGGACAGTTTAATAACTGGAGTAAGGAGGGGCCACTGGTTAGGTTAGGTACCACATCTCCTTACCACCCTCCCACTAATCTCAGGACAGGTTATCACCTGGAGTAAGCAGGAGTTGCAGGTGAGTTGAGAAACCAAAAGTCCTTGTAGTCTGACTTCGCATTGTGTCAAAAATTAGACGCAGTGGGGTTGAACATATTGCAAAATGATGCAAATTTACAAATCTATAAAGAGCTAATCATTTGGAAAAAAAACATGGTGAATTACAAAACAGGTGGTGCTTATAGTTTATCAGTTTATAGACATAGAGGGAACAGACCACATGTTTATTATGGAGGCTACTTGACACAACAGAATGATTCAATTGTGCTTCAGAACGTTTGAATTCTCGTATCTTCATTCATAAAACCACCAAGCGGGGATTTAGGAGGGAGTAGAGGATCCTTAATTTGGTCCAAATATTAACCCCCCTTTCCGGAACGCCCGGATCTTGCCCCAATCAGGGGCTGATCGCCCTTCATAAGGCCAACAAGGCTGACCGAGAATGGGTGAAACCAAAGCGCCATGACGCTAATACCAAATGCAATTGGTACAAAAAATGCAATCCCATTGGCAAGCAAACAGCATTGAATTTACATGTCACAACCTCCGGCGCCGGGCCGCGCCACTCCCATAAAAACTCCATTCAATAACGAGATGACATCGGCCGATGGATCCTGGCAGGAAATAAAAATAGTTGGTGCGGCGGTGGCGCTAACCATGGACGATGTGTTATTAGGCAGGTCCCGTCATCGTCACCAGGACCGCCGGCAGGCTACGGGGGGGGGGGGGGGGGATAGGCCAGGCCAATGGCCTCACACAGCTGTTTCCTGTCCCGCAGGCCAGAAACAACTGCTAAATTCTCATTAAGATCACTTGCCGTTTAGCACTCTTCTGATGTAATGCCATTTCATTATAATAATATAGACTTATGGACGGGATCATTTTATCTTTGAAGTAAATGCGAGAGATTCTCAGGACTACCATCACTCGTCTTTTTTTACATGACTTTCCATCATAAATTAACATACTCATAACCAAATAATGTTGATTTGTTGACAACTGAATAGTCTTTATTTCTAATTTGGCCTAATTTCTAATTTACTGTTATAGATTGCATGTGTTGAACAATGTGCTAAACAGTGGGACAAAACGCTCGTTGATATGGGTATATGCCTGAGGAGTATGATTGTTAAGGTTTATGAGGATATCGTCGGTAACCTGGCACCTTCTCTGTGGCGTGCTGACACGTGTCTCTGTGGGTTTACCCAGGTAGGGAGTGGGGGGGGGGGGGTGATAAGGTGTGATGGGGGGCGGGGCCCAGGGGGGAGTGGGTTATTGTCCTCCCATGTGACAACCACTTCACAATCATGATTTACCCTACAGGCAATCACGATGTATGATGTATGGTGTAGAGTTGGAGGCCAGTGGGCGGCACGACATCTCAGCTGGATCTCTATTTCACAGAACAGGATGGGTGAAACAGATGAAATTATCCCGATGATCGTTGTTTATCAACACACCACTCAGGTGTTCGTGCACACACCCGCGGCAGACGCCGAAATAGGTTGACAGCTGACATGCACATCAGAGTCGCCACTCCATCTAAATGTTATTGCAGGGACACACCAGTTAACCATTAAATTATTTATACTTATGTCAGCAACTCTAGGTCTTTATAAAAACATCGATAAGCAAAATTGAATGTCAAAGCAAAGGAAAATTGGTATTGCCAAATGCAAAAAACATGTAGAAATGAGTTCTTTTGTGGGAACCACGTCCGTATGCCTGTTGGTAATCATAGAATGGGACTCTCAGGTGCAGTTTTCATGTCAGTAATGGTCCAATCGTCAAACTCATTCTCCAAACTCCTCCTGTATATTGGTGTCTGCCATGTTGTTAAGGGGCGTTTGACGTGTTGTCAAATTGGTTTGACTAGAGTGTGTTGGCGCCCCTGCCGGCCGGCTGTGGGGGCTGTGCCTGCCCTGATGGCGCTGTACGGTGGGCGCTGACCGGACTCATAATGTTCCCCCGTTTGTCCTTTACTGCGATGGGTCCCCAGACGGACTATGGGCAGCACTGCTTTCACCTACACGTGCTTTAAACAGCTACAGCAATATATTATGGTAATAGTTTATGTTGTTCAGGAAATGTCAATTCATACACGATGTGGGTATGTAAATGTACCTGACACTAGCCTCATCAATCATGTGGACGGTCGTCTGGGTTACTCTGCATCACGTTAAGTAATGTCTATCGAAGTTCTGGCGCTAAATTTAAATACCACATGCATCAGCCCAGCCTTCTGATCCTGACTACAATCTGAACAGAGACACCACATCTTATCATATCACAGCTCATTACTGTAAGACAATCATTTCTGAGCAGACACCAATCATATATTTCATTTTCTCTTCAATGTAGAAACAATTTAAGTAAGATTGAATCAAACAAGAATTCTTTGATAATTTAAATACAGTTAATATAAAGCTCTATAATAGACAGACTTCAAAGTTTGATGAAAACTGCATTATGTCATATCACATTACTCTAATATATGAAATGGCGCCTTAGAAGGGTAAGGTGATTTAAAATATGGAAAAAGGATCGCCTTGAGTAAACCCTGAGTGCTGGGTGTGTTTGAGAGGACGCTAAGATGGTAATGGAGTTTACATGTAGGCAACAGCCACAGCCTACTTCACACTAAGACGGCTTCACTGTCTGCATGCGTGTGCACCAATAACTGGGTGGACTACAATCTTACCACTTCCCATCCTCCAAATGCATCCCTCTAAATAATTGATTCCTCTTTATTTGGTGGTCATGGTGACGGTGTGTAGACTGCGGGCTGGGTGGGGCGGGGCGGCAGGCGGCAGGCGGGAGGGGGGTACCTAAATATGTGACTCAGTACACAAACCGTGCCGTGAGGACCTCGGGTGGGGGCGGGGGTCAACATACATGTGACTCACCTTATTGACTCGGAGTTAAAACTCAATTTTAAAACCAAACTCTTACCCGTTATCAGAATTTACCCTACCACAAATGGCTGATTTTCGGTTGCCTATTAACATACAAATTGAGATTGGTAAATTTGGTCAGACAGTAGAAATTAATACAAAAACTGCCGTTCTGAAAATATTATTAAGGAAATTGATCTGCCAAAGGAATCAGCGATCAGTAATAGGCAGATATCGTGATCATATAAAAAAAAACGTTCCAAGTTTTGCGGGAATAGTAAAGGACCCTCTCCCCCATACTGGGCAACAGCCTCTTTCAGACCTTCTCTCCCCTACCTGGCGTCAGCCCCTATTGGACCCCCCTCCATGCCCACTACCAAGAGTCAGCCTATCTCGGACCCTCTTCATGGAGAAACTGTTGTGTTCTGATAGTGGTCTGAGATGCCGGCAACTGCACCACTCACACCACACCTAGCCCCAAGAGCAGTGAAAGATGGTCACTGTCGTCCTGCGGGACCACCGTGGACTTGGGACAAGAGGCACACAACACGAGACCTACATGACACCAATCCCGCCCCCTCCATCTCCATACACCCTCTCTACCCCCGTCGGCTCCCTAGAAAAAAACCCGTTTCATCTTATACTGTGCCAAAGGTACAAATACAAGCATGGAATTTACGTAATTTTATTTTCATGGATGTAGAACTTTGCATGAAAGATCATGATACACTTTGAAAAGCTTTTTTTCCCAATAATAATGTTGGAGAACGAAGCGGTCAAAAATCTATATTAGGGCCCTATTTATAGTATTAATGGTGCAGGAGATACCCCTATCCCTCCTCCCGAGCATGGGGCCTGAATGTAAAGTAGCTCCAGGGTTGTGCGGAGGGCGAGGTCAGTCCTCCCGCCCCTCCCGGATCGATGGTAATACTTCCCCTCCAGGGCGGCCATCGGGGCCCAGCATGCCGCGCGTTGCGTGCTCAGAAACCTATAGTGGAACCAGGTGCGAACCCACGACTCGGGTTGTTAGCTAAAGTATGATTACTTAAAGCGATATGTCCACGCCTCCCAGTCGACCCCCACGGCCGACATGCAATGGGACAAAAAACTAAACCACTCCCGACGAACAACCACATTTTGAGGACAATTTGGCGCCTTGCTATCGGCGATAATCAATACCCATCCTGGCCGGCGGGGGTCGGCCTGATCGGACGGAATTGTGGGGCGGGGGCTGCGTGCCGCCCCGGCCCTTCCAACCCGCTATTCTGGTGAAGAGTAGTTTTCTTACCCTAAAATGGGTGTCAAATGGAAATAGCACCAGAAGAAGGATCCATCTTGTCTGCTCTAGATGATAACGATTGCCCTGGAAAATTGACGAGACTATTCTAATGACTAGATGGAGGGCAGCAGCCTTGAGCCTTGATAATTTTAGCAAGGGCTAAAGCTATCATTTCAAATGATACAATAGAATTTGAAATAGCATATATATTATTGGTACATCTTCCGTGTGAATTATTAACCAAAATCTTGAAGCACTTAAATAAAAGAACACCAAAACTGAATGAGGGGAATCAAGAACAATATGCCCAGCATAGGGATAATATTGCATGTCATTCCCCTATAGTAAGGGTTCATTGGCCTGGCGAGGTGATTGGCGTCTCACTCCTCCTATTTAGGGCAAGCCTTGCCCATCAGATTTGAGTCACTTGTAGGAAATCACGTTACCGTATAGGTCCAATGTCACTAGGTATACCCCTGCTTTAGGCCAGACCTAACTAGTGTCTAATCCAAGGGCAAGGTCGCATACAAGAAAAAAAAGTCCCTTGTATTTACAAAATACAATGAAAAGGGAAGGGATGTTTTTCTTCAGCTGCATTGGTGAAGACACATAAAGTATTAGCATCTGGAGGTCGATCTGACCTGACTCAGGGAAGTGATACTGGCCTCTGACAGCTTGGACGGGAAAACCCGTCGGACCACGGCTTATAAAGCTTCCTGGTGAGAGGCTTTTGGCAGGGAGGTGTGGGAACCCGACAGCTGGGTTTCTCGCCACACTACAGGCAATGTGCACGGCCTCTGCAGGAGGAGTCGATGATTGGGTGTGCAGTACCCTCACTCTGTGAATCTAATCCAGGATGTGGGATGTTGGCGATAGTGCGTATAAATACATTACAGAATACATATCTGTAGATGATTCTGACAGTGCCGTAAACAACCAGAAATATTTTGCTATGACACATGTTTTATGTTAATCAGTGGTATTGTCAAGTCAAAAAACAATATTCCCACTGCATACAGATAAACATTTATAAACATTGTACATTAAATCAAGGACACACAAATAACAGCTAGGTTAAGTGTACTTTTGCCTAGAAAGTCGAACCTGCATTGTTCAGGGTTGTTAGTGCCACTGAGGCCATATTCTGAAGTTGTGTAAAACTGCACCTTCTAATAACCTTTGTAATAACCTTTGCCAACCTTTCAACACCCTAGTTCAGCTCTTTCTGTAGCCTGTACAATGACCTACCATCTCAATTCCCACCCAAGAGACAGGAGCTATAAGCTGACATTAAACAGGAGTTAGTAGGGCCCTAATATCCACATCAACTCCCGCCGGAAGTCAGTAGACCCCCGCCGGAAGTCACGCGGTAAACGATGCCGACGGTAATGGCGGCCGACGCCTCGTTACAAGAGTCGGCGCGCGCAGGCGGAAGTACTAGCCGAGAACGCCCCTCTAAGGGCGCGTGGAGGACAGGAAGTGACGTCATAACCGGAAGCCATCAGCCTCTCTGAGTGACGCCTGCGCACCGGGGACGAGGTGATACCAGGGTGCTACTTACAGCGTCTGCGTGCGTCAACTTCCGGTCATAAGTGCGCATTACAGGGCCCTGGCTTGCGCGTTACTGTCGCTCATTTCTAGTTATGGTCGGTCATTTCTAATCTCGACCTTAATCATACCAAATTAAAGAAGTATTTTGTTCGTGCTTACAGGAGGTAAGTGCAAGTTCCTCTCTGCCAAAATCAGACTCGATTCTTGTGTGGGAAACAGATTCTAATGGGAAAACGCGCCAATGAGCGACGTTCAAGAACCTCAACACATATGTCCCAATCCAACCCCTCTCCAAAATCCTGCACCTT
Source organism: Lepidonotus clava (assembly GCA_936440205.1). Taxonomy (NCBI): domain Eukaryota; kingdom Metazoa; phylum Annelida; class Polychaeta; order Phyllodocida; family Polynoidae; genus Lepidonotus; species Lepidonotus clava. The sequence goes on from OW387147.1 coordinate 15,118,381, forward strand.
ATGTTGATGCATAATATAGGCCTAACCGAATCCCATGATCAATAACATAATGATGCACTACCTTTTCCAAAAAGAAGATGGGGCCTTTCACTTGTAATTTCATTTAGGCCTAAGTGCAATGTGTAGGAACTACAGATGTAATTTTATCAACAGACATAGCCTATCTTCTTCCCAACTAAGTAATTTTATCAACACAAATATCATCTTCCTAAACAAGTAAGTTTATCAACACAAATATCTTCCCAACCAAGTAATTTTATCAACACAAATATGATCCTCCCAACCAAATTTAAAGAAATCCTCAATATGGATCTTTCTAGTAACAATTACCATTATAGACAGGGGGACCACACCATTGAGTCGTGGTCTCCTCAACCTGCCTTACCGCCCCCGGTGGGCGGTACCCTCACGTGGTCCGTGCGCGCTGCTCCCGGCTCGGCCACGCCAATAATCGTGTTCAGACAATGACTCACCTGCAAGACAAGAACAAACAACGATTACCATAAATCCACAGACATGTCAAACCAAATATGTACCCAGAACCGCCGATGTCTTTTTAACTTTTATGTGCTGATGTAGATCAAAAACGGTGTAAGCAATACGCACGTAGTTTTTTGAATTTGAAATAACCTCCCGTTTGGTACAGACCAAGTTTGGCCGACCTAGATATGGATTGTACACATTGGGGGTACAACATATGGCAGAGATTGCCAGGGGTGATTGTGACCCGTCATGGTCTACCTCCCTTAGTATGAAAAGTGGCCCAAGTGGGTCACTGGCGTAGAGTACATTATACAATATACAGTCCTGGGCCTGCCAATATCACCATACCTTATTAGGTGAATCAGTTACTTCCAAAATATCTATCCTTATTGAAAAATACAAACATTATAACAAAAGGTTAAAGCATTAACAACATGTAATTCTCTGCCATTGCCTCATACTAGTAAAAAATATTTCTTAACGAAGACAGGCACCGACAGAGCTTTGAGAGAATTATATCAATGAAAATCACCTTATTCAGGCAGGGAGATAAATGGCTCCTTGTTATAAAAACGGAGGAGATACGTCTATCTGACTAATTCAAATATACTGTCTTGGTATTCTTTCAATCCCGATTATTTGTGACTGACTGAACTTTAAATCTATCACGAATGTCACTCTGAATAGTTAGTTCAAAACATCCTTAAAATAACAGTAATACCTAAGCAGGTAGAAATTCAGTGGTGGTTTGGGCAAGAACAGACAGTTGGAATAGAAACATTTAGATACCAGCGTGAAATAGCCTGTAAGATTTGATATTTTCTTTAATGGTTATATAAAATGATGTTCACTTGATACATAAATATTTTATATTTGTGTATAACTACTCCTTGAAATAGACCAAGCTGTCTGTGAACTCAGGCGAGACATTCTTCACTGGTACAAACGCCTTAAAGTTCTCTATGATCGTCCCCCTTGCGAATGGCATGTTTACATTCATTATCCAAAAAAAAAGAAAAAAAAAGAAACACGGGGCAGCCAAAACCAAGCAAAGCTGAACAGGCGCAGAATTTCCTGTCCTTATAAAGTATCGGTCACCTTAGCGCCAACGTTGACCTCTCAGATTGGGAACCGTCCAAGAACGCCTACATAATTGGCCCCTTTTCGGAAATTCTTTTTTTTGCCCTGAGGAGTTATTGGACGTCAAATCCTTTTGGTATAATGCAAATGCACATTGAGGATATGACCCCAGGCTATAATACTAGAGATAAGGTTCAGAATCGGGGCTAAAATGACGGTATAACATTAAGGGGCCACCCCATCAGGGTTACTGTTTTTGTAGGTTTACAGAGACAAGTAGAGGTTAGAGTGAATTGTCTTCTTGATAAACTTAAATGTAGCTACGATACCAATTCACCATATTAAGTCAGTGATGAAAAATACGTTTAGGTATTTTACATCAGGACTGGTGACTGTCAACCAATCAGAATACTCAATTTTCGAGCAAGCAAAGTTATGTCAAATTGCAAGAAAGAATTGCCGAAAATGCAAATTCTCATTGCAAAAGTTATTTGGCCTGTATTAAGCATGGACAGCAGACAAAAACGGCCCCCGCTGTTCTAGTACCCTGTGCGCCCGCTAGGAGCAGGTCGCCGCCCTCGTCACCAGGTGGGGGTGGCGGATACTTCCGGTTAGTTAGTCATCTCACCGAGAAGGAGGCAGGGGCCCTGTGGGACCCGCACCCCTCAGGAGACCCTCCACCGGAGCCCCAATGGTTTCGCCTTATTACGATCCCGTGCAGGAAAATCATTAAACCTAACGTATCATTCCCCAAGGCGCTTTTCCTAAAAGACGGGCTTTAAGGTGAAGGTTAATCGAAAGTTCCTCATTTCTCTGACAACAATCTAAGTAGGGCGGATGAATATCGACGATTTTCTCAATAGGTATTAGTTGATATCAGGTCAATAAATCTAAACGATGGTAAGAACTAAATTAAGTATATATAGTCACACAGTTAACCTTCTCCATGATTAAAACCTTAATCCTCACCAAATCGACACAAAATAGGACATTTCTGGTCTCGGAATCCCCAAAGTCTTCTGACTACATGTACACTTGCTTGGACTAGAAACAATTCAACTCTCGGGAAGTGGCCCAGGGGAAAGGGGCGGGTAATTGTATTAGTTCAGTGAAGGAGAGCTGTGTGTTTCAAGTATTGGGGGCCGCGAGGCAGAATGCCTTGTGATGGAAGGAAGGTCGGGTGGTTCAGGGCAGAAAACCGAGGAGAGTGGTCTGAATTGGCCACAGAACAAAGCAATCCCCCTGGTTAGTTAACAGGAGTCGCACCCAAAGGGGATCAATTGTTATACTCTCCATTGCACATTAGGTTGTATCTTGTGTGTACGAGAGTATTGAATTGGTCGTCCCCAAAGGGAAAATTGGCAAATAAAGATGTTCTTTTCCCCTTTAACATATCTCTCGCGGGTGCTCCTTATTCTACGTATGTACATTTAGTTGTGGTAGAACTGACATTGACTCAGAGGGCGTGTAAAATTAGAAACGTGTAGGCTATACGGACTGTTTAACGCCTCAAGTTGGACAGTTCCAATATGAAATAGTTCATTTTGCGGTCCACTTGCATGATCTCACGCTATTTATCCATCGAATAATGTCGTAAGCATGTGTTATATAATGGAAGCTTGGTGTCGATATAAAGAAGTCCAAGACCAGTGCATTTGGTACAAAACATGATAGAGAACCGTAGACAGAATAGTTTAGAAATACTTGTTAAAGAACCAACAGCCCCTAGAGTAGTGTACAAATTATAATTAACTATGTAGAAACTGAGCTGATAACGTTAACTTATACCTGCAACGACATCGCCCGTTTATAATCCGCACGTGTCTAATCGTATTTACAAAATGGGTCAAGTCAGTAGATGGCTTGGTAAGAAGTCTTAGAGTCCTGGGATAGAAACACGAGGTATAGGCCTATTCAGACATTGCGTACTATTTCGGTAAACTACCTGATTTATACAGAGAATATTGCAGAGCAACCTGTAAATTTGCCTAAATTTATAAGAACATAATTATTATCTTATGCCACTGGCACATCTCGTGATCATTTGTAATGGCACTGAATTCTAAATCATCAAAATATATTTAACAGCCTCTTGACATAACTTTAAGAATGGAAGTATTCGAACTCTTTCCTGAAACTCTGGAAAAACTCTATTCAGCAGAAATTTAATGGTTACATTTGTATCTATGTATGGTCTTGCTAATCATCACATGTAACAATGCAACTACAAATACATTTTGCAACGAACTTAACTATGTAATTTTATGTTCCTACATACACGGAAGAATGTAGAGAAATTAAAAATTGGTCTTTTAAACTCATCAATACACCATTATATTTCTAACCTTTCAATTTTGGCATGTTAGAAGTTTATATAATACCATTAACTTATATAAGACTGCAGAGAATCAACTAAATAGTTCATAGAACCACCTATGGGTGACCTCAGACGATGTTAGGACGCTATCCTACAAATAGATGCTATCCAACAAATGTTTGTGGTTTAGTGACTTTTTGCAGGATAGCATCACCACAGGATGCTAAGGTACAAACAGATGCTAAACCAAAAACATTTGTTGGATAGCATCTTTCCAAAAATAGACACTAAGTCATAAATATTTGTAGCTTAGCATCCTTTTGTGAATTAGCATCACCACAAGATGCTAAGCTACAAACATATCTGCTAAGTCACAAATATTTGTGGGATAGCATCTCTGCACAAAGCTATATTAAAGTATTATACAGCAAAGTTACCTTTTCTGTAGGATTGAAAGGGGATGTTAGGTCTCTTATGTATTAGGCTATGATTTTGTATGTCATCATCATTCATCATACCATCACTTTTCATCATCATAACTATCATATCAACAGGAAGACCATGTATGTAACCTGCATGATGTTGAAAATAAACGAATTTAAAAAAAAAAAAAAATTATGCCTCAAAACGTTAAGTTCCTTATCTTTATTTCAATAAAATGTCCAATGAAATAGATAGTAATTTTTGTCTAAACATTTTTAGCTTTCTATTCAGGGAAATGTGAGATGAGAAATCATGGAAAATAATGCATTTTTCAGTGAGTCGGATGATTCAGGGGACAATTTCTAGTTATCGCTATATGAGAGGTGATAGACATTAACCTTTTTCTGAAACTTTGGTCTTTTTAGTACGATCTTCAAAGAAAATTTACAGAATTTGTGAAAAAAGGGTTGTTGCACACAACTAACAACTAGGTATACAAAAATAGGTTTTATGTCCTGCAAATGGGAGAATCAATTAAGATGAATGAGTTATCATTCTAAACAAACCGATGTTTTTTCATCTTTATCTATTATCCTTCACTGCTATGAAGTGACAAGGGGCTGAACAACTCAAGTCTTATTTTTGCTTCTTGAATTTATTTTGTTAATAGTTGATCAATATTCAAATTTCTTTTGATACGGAATAGAAATTGCAAAATGAAAGTGTAATATAATTTTCCTAAATAAATTATATATTTGAAAATTCAAAAAGGTTAGTTGTATGTCCTCTAGGAGTTTGCAGTACACCTCTCTTCCAAACCCCAGTGAAATAATCTTCAAAATTGGTTTGCTATTTTTCAGCATAAATCTGTAGGATAGCATCCATTGGTAGGATAGCATCCATTGGTAGGATAGCATCTTGTTGGATAGCATCTGATTGTAGCTTAGCAGCATATGGGTGCTGCTAACTGACAAAGTGCTTTGTGGTTTAGTGAATGTTTGCATGATAGCATCCTGACATGGATGTTAAGTGACAATTAGGTTGTATTTGTGGGATAGCATCTGTTTGTAGGATAGCGTCCTAACAGATGTTCCACAAGGAAGTTGTGACCTAATTTGCCGCACATTGAAACTCTCCAAGCCTCAATAACACTTCCTAAACTATTCCTACATCGGTTCTGGTAAAGTACAACACATCAGACTCTCATGCACGCATTTCAATTATTATGTCCATCATGAAATTCGGCATAAAAAGTGAGCAATGCAACTACGTGCACATGTCGAATGGTATTTTGTAGATGTTTGGGATGTCTTACATCACTTAGACGTGTCTAGGCTAATCTGGAATGCCCTATTTGTGACAGTAAGATCCAGGTACTCGTTCCACCTGAAGAACCTGGTCCAGTGCCAAGTGATGGTTTTGTATTCAGCGTTCACCAGAGATCTAATAAAACTCCTCACAATGCCGGGCCTGGCCGGCCGCCGCGGGACGCCCACCTACTTCCTCCGAGGAGAACTCTGGGAACAAGGCAATATACTTATTTGTGAACGTCTGATAACTTATAACATATTTATCAGGGAGGATAATGTAAATCATTTGCGGCATTGTAAAAATATGCTATTAGACAGATAAAGGGGCAGCATTGACTATACATGTTTGTCTCACGTCACTGCCCTATAGTATAACAACAACCATGAATTGCAGAAGTAAACGTTCTCTATCAAAATAGAACTGAAGTGTTATTTTATACATAAAATTGCTTATCATATTAGTGTCTTCCCAGATCGTATAAACTGGTCAACATCAGATGATCCAAGAAAACCGTCTTCGCCGCCCCCCCTTTTAGGGACAGTGTGTGCACCTTGTCCTGACCAGATAACGTGGTCAGTCATGGACGCAGCAGACCTCAGGTACCCCGGCCCTGGAGGAGGCACCACTGAGGCGTGACGTGGTTGGCCCTCCTCCAGACTGAACATAGAGAGTGGGGACAACAATGGGCCTGTATTCCCAGCTATAGAGAGAAAAACGTCGATCCGGTGTTCACAAAAACAGCTGATCCCAGCTCAAGAAGCCTCAGCACTCAGGAAACACACTCCCATAGAGAAGTGGGCGGCAGGCAGGAGCCGTCCCCGGTCTCCGGCAATGAGCACTGCCGGATATGACAAGCTGAACAAATGCCCTTTTAATAGTCGTCCAACTCGATGCTCCGGGGAACAGAGGGCCCAGTCAGCCAACGGTAACATGCAATGTTAAAACGACCGGGGAAAAAGAGCAACATCGGATCAGACACAAGGCCGTCATTTTGGGGTGGACATGTCATCACACAAACATGGCAGGGAGGGGTGCCATATCGCCTGCACTATAGTCAATAAGTAGTGATGACTGCTGCTGTGGGCTTGTTAATACATCGTAGTACGTTCAACCATATAGGGGCACTACACTATTAGCTACTAAAAAGCTGCAAACCTAAAATATGTTTCATCTATTATACCTGATGAGCAAGGTGGGCCTTGAGCCTTCAATCAAATGACAGGGAATTGCCTATGTTGCTGGTACAAAGGAAAAAAACAGACTGGAGACGATTTAAAAATGGAGTATTGTCCCCAAATACCTCGACAGAAACAAACCAAAGATCAGGCATAGATTGACGCAACTGACAAATTACCATAGAAAATACCCAATGCAAATGACCATATTCTTTCAATTATTACTGACAATTTCAAAAGAAAAAAGGAAAATCTTCACAGGTAATATTATCCACAGCGAAGATCCACGTTGACTTTACTGTGTGGGCCGTGGGTGTGAGGGGGCACCAGGCCATTGTAGCTGACAGGGAGCCGAAAACTAAATCAGGGCGGGGCTGGGGGAGACGAGACCCTGATTTGGAGGCACGGTCCTCGATTGTTAAATCAGGGAAAGTAGGTAGGCCTACAACCATGTCTGTTGGAGTGAATAGAAGCAGAGGGCCAGGTGGACTACTGAGGTTATGGCTGGTATAGGACCTGGTGGACTGCTGGAGTAAAGGCTAGTAAAGGGCTTGGTGAACTGTTGGAGTAAAGGCTAGTGAAGGGCTTGGTAAACTGCATGCTGGAGTAACTGCTAGTGTAAGGCTTAATGAACTGCTGGTGTAATGGATAGTGTAGGGCTTGATGAATTGCTGGAGAAATGGCTAGTGTAGAGTTTGGTGAACTGCTGGAGTAAAGGCTAGTAGGGCTTGATGAGCTGCTGGGGTAAAGGGAAGCATAGGGCACGATGTGGGCTACTCACAGCTGAAGGCTTGGATATGACCCTCTTTGATTGTTATTTGACAGGTTGCTTTACATGCTTTTAAGCAGTCAAGATAATGCAAAGGATGATAATCAAATGTAAGAAAAAGATTTTGCCTTTGCACATAGACATGGTATGATAACGACATGTCGACACTGCAGAAAAAGGGGGAAACAAACTGCCAGCAATATCAACATTCTATCTGCCTTACATTACCCAGGTCAACAGTGAAAATGAAAACATTGACAGGTATGTAAAAAATAGATTGATAGAAAATCAGGTATAACATAATACTATGGACAAACTGTCCTCTCTTTTCCGACACTGTAATAAGGCATGTCATATATTATGCATATCAATACCTCATAAAAACATAATCTTTTTTCTACGTTTTCTGGATTTCAAATGTCCGATGAAGCTCTGGCGCGTTGCTGCTTTTCCCCCAGAGTATTTCAGGTTACGTCAGCTGTCAAGGAAGCGAACTCCCGGAGCGAACTGCTCGCAGATAATTTACTGTTGGAGAATGCTATGAGGAGAACTTCAACAATTCGCTGAATGGCATATATATATACTGCCCTTAAGTGAATATGAAGAAACAGGGTTGACTAATGTAATTACGAGGTATGGCTGACAACACCCGGCTTCAGAACACAGACTAAAGTATGTCTAACGTTGTATAGTCACACTAGTCCCATGCCCGCAGTGATTTGTAAAGGCCGCCCTTTTTATCGGTGCCCTCAGCGGCCGGCCACCAACACCAGACTAAGTGCTTGGACACATCAATCTACTTGGAGAGTGACCCACAGAGACCACCGCTGGTCCCCGGTCGGCAGTGCATCAGGTATGCAGCGGAGACGACCTGTATTGTTGTCTGCTGGGTACCAGCAGGGCTGGGACAACAGATAAGGTATCGGGGAGTTGGCCAACGGTGAGGGGCGGGGGGGGGGGGCAGCTAGGGGGTCATCGTGCACATCGTTTTAGACCGTTTTATGTCCATCCTGTTGACGTTATAGTATTCCATTTTCATGGTTCATATGGGTGAGTGCTATAGATTGGGGGCGGGGAGGAGGGTTTTTGGATGACTGGAACAACAACCAAATTAGTGCGTTGAACGGGCAAATAAATAGGAATCTCTCTTCCAAAAACACTTGCAATATCGAAAGGGGGTTGTCCATCTGGATAACACATCAGATACTGCAGCACTAGTTTAGTCTTATAGAGAGAATGGGGAAAACGCTCTTCCATGGTTTAGTTACACGACGGATCTGGTGCATAGGACTATGGAGAGTTAAATAATTGTACTCTCCATGATGGAACAGAGGCGGGACAGAGGCCAAGGTTTACAGACACAGAGTATACGGACTGTTGAAAATAAGAAAACATCGGTAAGGTGTTCATATTGTTTTAGTTGAGAGGAATTAAAACAAAAACAATCTTCAGAACCATTCCTCTCAATCAGATGTGCCCTTGAATGGCTTAGAATCAAGCACTTATTCCTCGTAAATAGCTCATTAGATTGACCAAGAAACATTTCTTTGCAACCTGAAATCAATAGAGGCCACCGCAGTGAAATTGGAAATCGGGAAAAGGGCACCGTTGAATGGCTTAATTCTGAGGCTGCTTGTTAAGTTTCCCCTCGCCCCTTACCGGGGACACAGCTCGGGCGCCGACCAATCACCCCTCCTGTTTGTCCGCTCGTCGTTTCCGCATTCCGCCTGCGAACCTAATCACCGAGACGCGATAAGGGCCACGGGTCGACAGGTCACAGGGCCCAGATAACGGGCCCATAGTGTACAGGGGCTCAGATAACGGGCTCACGGTGTACAGGGGCCCAGATAACAGGCCCATAGTGTACAGGGACTAACATGTCACAGGGGCCCAGATAACGGGCCTATAGTTTACAGGGGCCCAGATAACGGGTCCATAGTATACAGGGGCCCAGATAACAGGCCCATAGTGTACAGGGACTAACATGTCACAGGGGCCCAGATAACGGGCCTATAGTTTACAGGGGCCCAGATAACGGGTCCATAGTATACAGGGGCCCAGATAACGGGCCCATCGTGTACAGGGACCCAGATAACGGGCCCATCGTGTACAGGGCCCCACATAACAGGCCCATAGTGTACAGGGACTAACATGTCACAGGGACCCAGATAACGGGCCCATCGTGTACAGGGCCCCAGATAACAGGCCCATGGTGTTCAGGGCCCCAGATAACGGGCCCATACTGCACATGGACTCACAGGTCACAGGGGCCCAGATAACGGGCCCATATTGCACAGGGGCTGACAGGTCACAGGGGCCCAGTTAACAGGCTCATAATGTACGGGGGCCTATAGTATACAGAGGCCCAGAAAATGGGCTCATAGTATACAGGGTCCTATAGTATAGGCCCAGATAACAGGCTCATAGTATACAGGGGCCAGGTCCATATGACGAGCCCATATTGCAAGGGGCCAACAGGACAATGGGGCTTCGAAAACGGACCTATTAATTATGTACAGGGGTCCAAGGGCTGGACAAGGGGACCGGGGAGACACTTACACTGCAGATTGTTCTCAAATACTCATTGGACGTAATATTCGCTGTGTTTTAACTGATCGGTAACGTCAAAAAAGAGATCCTCTGGTTCGTAGGATTGATACGTAGACACTGATAACCCGGAAACTATTCGGGAACAAGGGATGATGTTGCTAATGTTGTTGACATGATCTGACATTAGCAATGAACACTCAGTGTCAATCAACAAATACTCCAAGTCATTTAAGTTGATTCGGCTATTATATATACCAAAGGCACAGAACAGTATCGGTATGCTACAACTGGGGCACAGTAACAGGGTGATCCCATTCCAAAGGCAACACAGGGTATCTAATAACTGTAACAGCTCGTGCTGGAAATATATGAAGGTTTGCACTTATATAGCGGGTTCCCATGCAGCTTGATATTGGCTGGTGGGTATCGGTAGTGGACTAGATAGTGGTGATAGGGGCCGGGGAGTGGGCCTGACTATTGGGGCCTTACACACCCGGCCACCATCTGCCCCTATTCCCCCGTTCAAACATTGGCTATTTGTGTACTTTGATATGCTCCATATCGGCCCGTGTCTAGTCGATCGCCGGCTGACTGTACGTTGGGTTGGGGCCAACGTCTGCAGTCCGCACACTGTGTGCACTCTGCCGGAAGACCCCAAAACGTCACCACGCTACGCCGCACCCGCTGAAACAAGGCCGTGGTAATGGGTATACGTCAGCGGAAGATGAATTCCTACAGCCATGAATTAAAGACCTATAAACCTTGTGCAGAGGTGCTCACGTGATCACATTTGGTGATCATAATGTGGTGGTCATGACCATTTGACTAATACTAATAGTGACTGTGATATATAATTCAGCAATGATATTTTAAGAAAATTGTTGCATGAATATTAGTTTATTATGTTTCACATGTGTGAGTGATGAAGTCTATTCCGTGATCACCAATATGGCACCCAGCCCACTTTAGGAGTAGGGACGTCATCTGCACAATGTCTATATATACATAATGTTCTTCTTCAAGCACATGGTAATAAAATAAAGCGCCTTCATACAATCATCATTTAAGCACATCCTTTTCAGTAATAATTCCACTCAAAAACAACCTCCTACTGGCAGTGCCTTCAGCTTCAGTAGGTATATCTGATTACGTGCCCGTCACAGGCCCATGTTTCTGGCGTGCTGAGGGCCGTGCGCTGAGAAGGGATAACGCCGTCTGACGTGGTCAATACCAAGGGGCCTTATCGCCCTAAGTCGGACTAGGCTCGTCAGGCAGAGTGGATTACCACCAGGTTACATACAGCGTGGAAAATCTACATGCACACAGTGTACCTGACAGGGTAGTCACTAGTCCAATCTACTCTTGGTATTTCTCGCCTACGCTACTCCCAAAGGCATTGTCCTTCCTTACGCATCCGCCGTCAGATATAGTTCTTTCCCTCATCAACACATTCCCAATGTGCCGAGCATCATTCCACTATTCAACCTCATACCCCAATTCCATTCATATAGTGGCACATTAGTTACCTTCTCCTTTAAATGACCTTTTGGGTAGTAGTAGAACAATGTGTGGGCTCATATATTGACCCGATTCATGTTAAGTGTTCCCTATAAGTACGGTGTATAGGATAGAGCCCTCTAAGTGTGTTCTACGGGATTTAGAACCCGAGGCGTAGCCGAGGGTTGTAAATCCTGTAGAACACACTTAGATAGGGCTCTATCCGGCTTAGTACATGGGGGTCATAAAAGATCAGAGGGGTCCTGACCGGCCAGGGGGTCATAAAATCATGAGGGGTGGGGTATATAAGCTGCAGCTCCTCCAGCTTGGTCATTCAGCTGAAGACTGCCGGTGAGCACAGACATTCTGTGGACTACAAGATTCCCTGCATACTATAGTGTATCCTTTGCATTTTTCCCGTTTCGTCTTGTTCTAAAACGTTTTCAGATTTTTGTCATGTCTTACATCACGATTTATAGCATTTCAATATACTTTCAGGTTTTCTCTCTGGTGTTTCAGATTTTGTCATTATATCTGACTTACATCACTGTTAATTATGCCTGTTTTTCCTTATTCACCCCCACATCACATTTGTTTTCATTTTTCTCACTTATGGAACATAGATTCTGACTGTAGTCTGGTTTATATTGCCGGGTACATGATTATAGGCCTGTCAAGTTACCTTGCTATTACGATTTTCTGACATAATAGCCTACGTGTTGCATACATACTTGTGGTCTTTTTTTAATGTTTGTATTCGTTTCAAAGTGTGTGTATTGTACTTTTATTCTGTCTGTAAGTTTGTATGTAAATTGTACACATAGCAGAGTGTACATACCTAAACGTTATCTTAATGTCTGTTTGCAGAAAAGCCTTCAATGTTAAAAGATTCATGCATTCTTTCGTTTTTGCAATTCATAACTTGATGGTTATTTTACAGGCTCCTGAACATTTAATTTTTTTGGTGTTATTCTGTTTTTCAGTTTATCTTCCCGTCCCCCCAATTTCCTCTCCATCCTCCCACTACGTCCCCTCCCCCTCTCCTCCCCTCCCCTCCCCGTCCACCTCCCCCTCCCCACATCCTCCCGGGCAGGCCTTTGAAGGTGCCATAAAAACCGGGAGGTGTAGTTAGAGGGCACGGGGTCTTCTATGAGTTTTAGAACCCGCTAAATTCTTTTGTTCTCCCCCTCCTCCATGTACTAATATTTAATGGCTCTATAATCGCTGGCTTTCTTACATAGTTTGTGTATGGCAGACACGGACTATTGAAGGATGGCCCTCGCTCCGGCCTGCTGTGGGGGAGGGTGCTGCTGCAGCTGTCACCTGTCTCCACCAGGAGGAAGGAGCACCAGCCAAGGACTGCTAAGTGAGCAGGGACTGGAGGAAGGCAGCACCGACAGGCCGGGTGGGGGGGGGGGGGGGTGAGGGGATGCTAGCGAGGTAGTATGCAGGCTAGCAGGTATGTTGTAGAAAAATGGTAGGGGAGTTAGAGATAGAGAGAGGCACGGGTATTAGTTAGGGGTGGGGTAAGGATAAATAGAGAATAATAGGTAGGGGATGGAGGATGAAATAGTGAGACAAATAGGGTGAAAGGATAGGGGTGGATAAATAGCGCTGGAAATAAATAAAAGAACAAACGATTGTTTATGGCAACTTTTTGTTTTCTTATGGTTTTTAATACAAGGAAGGTTAAAAGGGGAACGTGGAAAAGCCCAAAAGTAGAATCAATATCAATGATATAAAGGGGGGATTGCAGCAGGAAACAAGTAACTAATAACCTAGGCCGAGATGACAAATAATATCTACATTACCACAGGAACACATTGGGTTCCATGCCCTAATATGTGTACGGAAATGGGTGCAGGGCCACCCATAAACGATGCACATATCATTGTGGGTGTTTGATGAGCACTGCTGTGGGTGATGGTGGGAATGGCCAGCTGGGGGAACCCGGACCTACACCAAATACAACAGTAAGTGGCACACCCTGGAGGACGGGAGGCTCGGCCGAAGTGCTGTAAGCCAGAGCAATGCCCTTATAGTATATTAAAACAGGCGGCGGGAGGTGAGTGCAGCCTGCAGTCACTGCCGACCTCCATCTGAGCACATCAAAGGGCATCCAGCCTGCATTCAGGTTCTCACCAACGCTGATATGAAATGCCCTCCGGCAGTTGAAGGGCCGCATACCCATTCTACTTTCATACTAACGTGCCTTCTTTTGCACAATATTCAGATAGAAATTATTTAAAATAAGACGGGTTTCCAAGGATATTGCGGAAATAGCGCTGCATAGAATTGTGTTTCACTACACAGTAAACAGTTCTAATTGCACGTTTTGTAAAAGGTACAAATAAGTTGCCCTTTCCATAACTGCGAGAAGGACATTGCTGTACATTGCATTCGGGACGGTATTTCTCGTTTCCTGATAAGTTGAGGTATATCGACCTATTTGGTTATTCCTTTTGGGACGAACAAGAAAATATGCTTTTACAAATTGTTTTTATAAATGATATGGGCGAATGACCCATCGTGAGGCTTAGTAGAGAATACGACGTCTGTACATGTTTGTATAGATATATACATGTATAGACATGAGGCTATACTTTAGAGCGCAGGCAAATCTCTATGATCGTTTTAGTATCTATTTGGAAAAGCCTTAATTCATTGAGAGATAATGTGGCGACGAATAAACACCATCCATCCGGAACATCAGCCACCTAAATGTGTTTATGTCCTGACTGCTGTCAAGTGTGGGGATTGCGTTAGACGGGTATAGTCATTGGGCTCATGTGTGGACGGTGTACACCTTGACTCACGTGTTGCCTCCCCCGCGGATGGCGCCCATGACGTACCTTCCGCCCGAGCAACTCGAGCAAACCCCCTCCGGCCCGGTGCCCGTGTTGTGCTGCTGGGGGTTGGGGGGTCTTAATGTGATAATCCGCCGTTTGACGGGGAGCCGCCCGCCGGGGGCTGGAGGCGGGGCCTGGTCGGGGCGGGGATTTATCAGTGTGTTCCTTTGATAATTACAAGCGGACAAAGCGTGTCGTTAACGCCCGGCCGCCGAGACAATGAGCGCGGGAGGAGAAGAATGAGGAGAAGGAGAGGGGGTTTCTTCCCGGTGCTTCAGTGCGCACACAGGCCGGGGCGTTTACAGCCCGACTAACCGGGGCGCACCGAGCAGGGCCGGCGAGCTGCTCACTCACACCCCGCTACTTCTCAACCTCATTGACTGCAAATTGAAAATATGCAAATTATTTGATACTTGATGCAAAAGCCGGCTTACCGACCTACTGGCCGGGTGCAGCTCGCACTGTGCCCTGAACCTATATATATGTGCCGACAATAAAAAGTCGTTGCACCTAGAGTGGGGTAAGATAGAGCTTCTCAGAATGAGCTGCTCGTCGAGAGGCTGCGGCAGGTCTTTTAATTAGACTAAGATCGTCCTCGGATTACAAAAACACTTAATGAAATTATACTCCTGTAGGAGGCAAACGTTTTGTGTTGATATTCGATCGACCATATTTCATTCCATGTTGGACTAGATGTGCACGTTTTCCATATTTATAATCATTTTATGAAATTACGAGAAGGTTGAGCGTTTTATAGGATCCTGTTGAGAGCAATGCAATTAAGACTCTCTGAAGCGTTGATGCGACCCATGTCAGTTATCACATCACTGGGTGCACCACAACAATAAACATTAATGGAATGTGGGGGGAGTGCTGATAATTCTTAGGTTATCTCTAGTCATACCTCAGGAGTACGACCCTGTTATTTTGCAATCCATGCTCATTGCTTGGTGAAGTTACGAAATGGTGTGTAGATAATATTTGACTATAAGATGGGCCTATTACAAATGGCAATGGTTGTGCACCATTGTTTAACAACAACCTTCCTAATTATGATTTTAAGATCAGGGTTAAAAGTCTTTAAATGTTGGCAGATTTAAAGAATCTGGGTGATGAGATGCTCTTCTTTAAATAGCAGAGGAAAATACTGTTGCTTTATTACCACTAAAACAGCTCTCTTGTCATACAATATAACTGTATCTTCTATAAATAAATACTGTGACTCTGTATATGACATGGACATAGGAGTTATTTATTTATTTCAAACTCAAATATCTTTCACCAACTCAGATATATGCACAGGACAATGTGATACTATGTTCATTTCGTTTTTTTTAATTATGTCGATATCAATCTGGTATCATTCGTAATACGAATGTACATTTTACTGGCCAAAATAATGTTTATTGCATCTGACCTTTGAATTATCATTATCGCAAAGTTAAGAGACAATATGACTTGTTATCTATCTGGCCACTTATAGCTTGGTGGTATAAGTACTGTTATCTGGAACCATCAGGCCATAAACCCTTATACTTCAAATGTAGTCTTTGGACTTTACACGCTGTAGATATGTGTGTATATTGTCGGCTTAGGATGGGACAAGAACCTACTATACCTACTATAAACATGTACTAGGGTTTTCATTCACGTGATTCTGACACCAATTCAATCAGGTTCTTAAAATGTCATCGAAAAAGGTCTGGTAATTTAGACATTGAATTTATGGCGTTTCACAATCAAGGTGAACCAAATGCATTAAAGTCATCCCCGTTTAGTCTAACCTTCTCACTATGTCAGCTAATAAACTGAGAGCTTGGTGCATCGAAATATATTAGAGAATGTAACCTCTGACCTTACACCATTTTTGTACGGTTTTTATTGACATAACACACATACTTTATGGCCTGTGAACCACACAATAATTTCACGGCAAAAAACGTGACATCAGGTGTTATGATATACACTAAAGAATGGTATATTTTGCCTAACAACACTGTTCACTATATACAAAACAAGAAATAACTTTTGATTACTGAATGGATTACTGCCTGCTTAAATTTGATTAAAAGAAGTAAATTTTGGGGTTTCCAATTGGGTGGTAGATATTTTCAAAAGTGGGAGAGGGAGAGTTGTCGACACGGGAGCGGCATGGCCCTCTTGGCGACCAGGTGATGCTACACACATAAAGATGTCCCCTGGGTTAGTGCTCGCCGCCGCCACCTGGAGCGCTGCAGTCAGCTGTCACGTCATCAACGTGTCACGGCCGTCGTCCATCACGGGGGGACGGCCAACAACATGCAAACACGCGCACACCGGGCCGCGGCATGCACACGTGCACCGACCCAACTCTCTGGGTTAGATGGACTAGGGACAGAAAAGTAGAGCTTTATTCTCAATGGTTGTGCAAAGCGAGAGGCGCTCAATTTGTTTTGTGTTTAGTCTGTATATTAAAGAAAAGTACGAATATTACAGACTTAAAACGTTGTCATCTCTTCTTTTTTTCTTTCAGATCTGGAAGGCGTTCCAGAGCTTTTTTACGTCCGAAACGTACTTCCACTATATACGAATAAAATTTTACGAATGCCTCGGGCTAATGTGTCCAAAGACTTCACAAATGCGCATCGTAAAATATTGTATCATATTCGTATTCATTTACGAATGTTCGTACACATTTACGTCTATTCGTATCCGTTCAAGGATATTCGTATATTTTTGCATGGTTTCGCAAAAGACATGTGATGCATATCATTTGCATATATTACGATGAGTTTCATCACTTCCCAGATGTAGCTGGTTACCGGCGTGTGTTTACGTATACGAATGCTTATGTCATTGATTCCAGTGAATTTCGCTTGTTCTTGGCGGGATATAGGTATATGTATTTAATCACTCTCCGACATCTTTGCACGTCACGAACGAAGACACTGCATCACGCTGAATCAACCCATCACCGTCATATCTACAACGACTAAGAACGAATACAAGAACGACAAGGTATTATCTTCATCATTTTCTAATTACAATATACCACATACGACTTAGAGAAGGCATCTAGATTTATATAGACGTACAGGTTATTGATTAATTGTCTAATATTCGCGCGCAAAAGCTTTCCATTTTAACCTTCTTGTATTATCGCCCACTTCTTTCACTTGACCTGTCACCGCTGGCACATGTCAAGTATTGATTCCGAAACAACTCTCCCCCCCTTACCTTCCGCATTTCCATTTACTTCTAAAACTTCATATCTACTACCACATTTCAATTGGGGGTTCATATTTTTAACGGTTGTATGCCGTTTGTTGTCAGTACTTAGCCTTCACGAACGCCGTATGTTAAGTGTTCTCAATAAATCTGTTTCACCTGACACTTGCAACTTGTCCTTGACATATTCCGAAGAGCGTCGTTTAACTTTGGCTGAACTGTTTTGGCAGATTTTTACATTTTGAAGAAAAAGGGAGGGGCCCCGCCCCTCACCCCTAAGCACCAGCCATGGGTGTGTGCACCCGGTACTGGGACCGGGTCAGGTGCGCCCCGACCGGGAGGGGGCAGTGCTGAGTGCGGGGCAAACAGTGGTCAGTTAGCCGACCACTTAACTCATCAGCCGCATGACGTATGCGCACCGCGGCCCGTTAATAATGTACGCCAGTGGATGGGTCCCGGTGGGCGGAGATTTACCTATAGGGCAGGTGGTGGCACGGGATCCAAGCTGTATGAGGCGTATCTAAATCATGACATTATGATACTTTATATGGCACCATGATAACCGGTATAAGATGGTTTACGATGAAGGGTCCAACAAAAACTGCTTTGTAGTATTGAAGAAATTGCAATTTCATAATCAGGTTTGAGTCATACGAAGAGGTAAAATCTAGGGATCAATGTTTGTATAACTGTGGTACCAGTCTAAGAAACGTGCCTTTGGCTAATGTACGAGCTTCTACGAGTGTGAATGATGTATTCCCGGCCCCCCTCGTCCAGGGATTGGGGTACGGACGGATGGGGGGGGGGGGGGGCGTTAAGGAGGAGCAGCCCGTGGAGCAGGTCGATGGACGCCCAGTGGTGACGGGCGGAGGGCGAGGTGACGGATCACCGGGATCACTGGGCGGGGGGCTCCGTTTGGATGAATGTCACACTTTGGTTGTACGAATTGCCTTGCACATCTTTCCGAGTTTGAACTTAAAAGTCCCAGAACTTTTCTAGTGCTCTCCCCCTGCTTCCAGGTATACACGTAAAAGTTAGTTAATGAAAAACCTGTTTTTAAGTCTGTGTTATTACGCAAGATTCACATCCAATTCAATCTATACAATGCACCCTAGCCATTGCAGGAGCCTTTTCTCAAAGTCAAAAAAGGTACTAATGCGGTACAAACACCCCCCTCCAATGCCTGCTCCCTCCCAGGTGGGCGCCCACCTTCAGTGATAACGACCCCCGTGTGGCGGATCAGCCACCGCCCTCAGCAGTAGGCTTATTGTCTGATCCGCCGTGGTCCCCCAACCACCCCTGAGGAGCGACCTACAGGGTTAATCCCCGGCTGGATCCTTCCGGGCCTGGAGGACGGCAGGGGTCAAGGCGATTTGGTCACCTCCACGACGAGGAAAGAATAATCTCCTAGTATAAGGGATTTGAAAATTGCGTCTGATTCCGAGAAATTAATTGTCGTAATAGTGAAATGTTGTGGCAACTAGAATATATATACGTAATTGTTATTTAAAGTATCGTTCACTTCTACCGTCCACTTCATGAATCAGACACACAGACCTTTTAAAATTAACTAGCTCCAATAGGAGGGGTTAAGGCCTGGCCACATTGCTCGACCCGACCCAACAGTTGAGTTGAGTCGGTAGAAGTTGTTGTATGTGTCATGGCTTTCTGACTCAAAACTAAGCCTTATCAACAATTAAGATGAACTTTCCACGACTATCCAGTCATAGACGTTTTGTCTACGACTGTCTTGTCGGCATATGTGCCCTGGCCTTTACAATACCTCTCAATGGCCAGGAGGGTCCGAATGACAGAGGGCAGTGGAGCGATAAGACACTCGGCGAGCTGCTCGAGCAGGTCCCCCCCCCCCCCCCCACACACACACCCATCGGTGGGACTTTTCACAAAAGGGGTGTACTATCGTAAATTGTATTCATCAAAAACATCAATATTGATATGTATAGTTTTAATGAGAATTGCCCCTTGTTTCTGCGTGTAAAACCGACACTAGAATTCTTGATTCGCCCAAGGTACTGTACAGTTAACATGAACAGAGGGAGAAAAATACTCTCATAGGGGCCAGGAATCAGATGTCGGTTAGTGATGCGTGTTATCGTCCATTCTGCAATATCTCAATTCTCATTTTTATCAGGATAGGACGTATTTTCCAACCAGGCAAGGTTCTGGTGACCGACTGTGAGAAGTGACCGACTGTTGAGGCTGCGTCACTTGCAGGTATTGTCGGGGAGTGGGTGAGTCCAGTGGGTGATGTTACACGTGGGTTGGCCTCAAGTAGAGTAGAGTCGATCCCTTCCCCCCGATCCAGCTTCCTAAGACGCCCCCCTCCCCCCACTACCACAACAACAAACACACGGATCTCCGGTGGTGCACAGACCGGGGGGTGGGGGGTCATTGTGTGACGTCACACCGCGCCCCCACCTGCCCCCAACGGGAGATGGCACATTTCATGAACTGTTTACCTTTACACCCCAGGGACGGACACCATGGGCAATAATGTGTGAGAGACACACTCATTTCCAAGTCCCCGACACTAAGGGGACTGGTTTATTTACAAATAGGTATAGTATTGTTTATTGTTACTATATTAATCATGTGAAATAATCATACTTTTCTAATAGGTCCTTATATGACGGATGTGTTGGTGTCATCATGTTAGAGGTAATTCGTCTGGCTTTCGGTGAAACTGTCTAAAGATAGCTCTACCACAAGCTTGCTGATTTAGCCTTACAGAATGACATGTTCAGACGGTCTATTACCACAGTGGGGGCGGGGAGGGGGGGGGGGGGTCTCACCTTGTGGACCAGAAACCTAGTTGTGGTCAGGGATATCCTGAAAAGGGAGAGTGTGGCCCAGATATCCGGCGACACGACACAGTGGGCAGGGCCGGCGTGACATCACGAGACGAAGGGGGAAGGCCCTTTATGTGGCTCTGGTTTTAGCCTATAGGGGAAGGGGGAGGGGACACGGTGATCCAAGCCCATGCAGGAACCTCGCCATGCTCCTCTGCCCTGTCCTATAGCACTACTGACACAGTGTGTAGGCAGTATGGACACGATCCCGGACAGCCTTTTTAGAATAATTATTATAGTTGTCTAGGTTAACTGTGTGCACGGATGGTTGTCGGACATGTTGTTTCTCAACCCCTTGTGTACAAAATTATAGATTGAAACCGCTAACTCCCTTATTATTGATAAAGAGGTTCCGGAATCTATGCGACCTGGATGGATTAACTCTTTTTTTTCTTAAGTGACTCCTCTACTTCTCCTGTACTGAACGAGAAAAAAACTTCCTTTTTATAATAGACCGGTTCCAATGGGATCCTCCCAAGAGGTGGCGCGGCATCTGAGCTTTAAGGCGCTCATATCAAAGAGGTCCGCGTCTCAATAACCCACGAAAACCTTGTTCAAATATGGGCTAGGTGAACCGGCTATATCACCTTGCGCGCCTGTAAAGGAAGAAAAGACCTAAGACGTCCAGGTATATGACTCAGGCCGACCACAGGAATGGTCCACTGTCACCTGCGGCATGCAGCAAACAACGCCCGACGTGTGGACAAGTAGGCCTTAGTCAAAGCATTTACATACAAGTGCAGAATGTTACATAATATATATGGTGTTTATTCAAATACCATAAGTCAAAGCTGAACGGCACGCTCCTCGGTTTGCTATTTACTCTTCGTGTTAAGGTAAGGAGAGGCAGCTGAGGTCACTCCCACACGTATTTGTTCCGTGCAAAGATGGGATGCTTATCTTAGGAAGGGTCTTCCGAATACATCCATGATTTAAACCTAGAAATACACATAATCTATGTATACATATAGTTCAATATAGTTATGTCAGACGGTCACTAACTAGAACAGGGTCCTGGCCCCTGTGCCCGACGAGCCCCCACCTATCGCCAACAGGACGGGCGGTCACTGCCCGGGAAGAGCGAACCCCATGGAAAAACGTATAGTGAAAAAAGATAGAAATGAAAACCTATTTGCCGAGCTCTTCTGTCCACGATAAATGACTTCATCAGGTGTGGCCCGGGGCGGGCGGCACAGATCCCGGTATAGCTGTCAACACCGGGAAGGGGAGGGGGGGGGGGTGTATTTCACCTCCACACGACGGCTATAGGGAGGTAGGGAGATGCAGGCTATAACACTTTTTCAAATCCCCCATTCCAGGCCCCATTGGTCATTGTTTACTTTACACCCCTTAACAGATAAGGCCAGTGTGGTAACAGGCATGATAAGGATGGCAGACTAGGGTTCCTACCTCTCTGTTGTGGTAGTCAACCCATTCAGGCATTGTCTTACCTGATGGATAAACCCCTAAAACAACAGCAACACCTGGGTACAGATAAGACACTGTACACACAACCCATTTAGGGGTCCCTCAGAGAAAAGGGGCAGTGATAAGTTTTGCCTACCTATAACTTCCTTATTATTCAGTTTTATCAAATAATTCCAAAAGGAGCACGGGGTTCATTACTGTAGCTGTTGAGATAAAATGAAAATGTTACCTGTTTAGACACTGTTGTCCTGCAGCAGTGACACAAAGGTAGTGGGCTTTTGTTAGCTTATCAGTGGTGGAGGGGTCTGGGTTGTCCCCCGACAGGCCTGAACTGGGGGACAATGGCTGCCCCCATGGTGCATCTCCCTACAGGCCTATAGGGGAGGATTTGCTGTTGTTTTTGTTTTGTTTGGGGGGGGGGGGGGGGGGGGCTTCCGTATCGTGACCGATTAGATGTCTGTTTTATAATCAGTTATTGCTCTTCGTATATATGAGGCACAAAGACTTCTCGAGAAGTATTATCATGATTCAATAAACATGGTATACAGCTCAACCAAATCTAACCTTATTTACAGACTAAGGGAATAAATAATCGAGGCGGAAAGGGCACATTTATATGAGAGAGCAACTATAATTCATCACAGATTTCATAGGATATTCAAAACTGGACACACTGAAATAAGTAATTCTACCTTTTCCCGATGGCGTCAAAACAGCATGATAATATTATTATGAAAAGACTTGTTTCCGGCGAACCGACTGCCATGGCTTTAGAGAGGACAAGTCATGATGTAGGGATATTATTTTAGGTTATTTTGTTTCAATCTGCATGGTAGAGAAAGTACTGTGAGTAGAAAATGAGAATAGGCCCTCTTCAGTCGGCAGTAAAACACCCAGTGGTGCGGTCAACAGCTAAGAAACACTATTATTTAATACACATTAGACACTAGGCAAAGTAGCACATTCTACGGCTGTTAACTATAGGCCCAATGCGCATTCTGGGGTCTAGTCTGAAAAGGGACGTAAGGCTGGTCTTGGTCCCGTATTATCCCTGCGACCATCAAAGGCTGCATGGCCTAGCGCAATAATGGCAATTGAAGCTGTGCAGGGACTTGACCCACACATCACTGAGGGAAGTCTGGTCGCCTGCCACGCCTGAACCTACTCAAAATATTTGAAGAAGCTCTGCCAGGTTAAACAGTGGACCGTAATGTTGGTTTTCATGGTCAGTTACCACCCCATGGCTTGACGCGTGCCATTTATATAAGCCACTCGTGTAAGCCATGGCCACGATTCACAGCATACTAGGCAATGCTTACCATTAAGAACAGCTAACAGTACTATGCTTACCACTCAGTCCACAGCCCTGCTTGCCACTCACAGCCCACAGCCCCCTGCTTGCCACTCACAGCCCACAGCCCCCTGCTTGTCACTCACAGCCCACAGCTCCCTGCTTACCTCTCACAGCCCAGTCCCCTACTTACCCCTCACAGTCCACAGTCCCTGCTTGCCACTCACAGCCCATAGAACCCTGCTTACCCCTAACAGCCCACAGCCCCATGCTTACCTCTCACAGCCCAGTCCCCTACTTACCACTCACAGCCCACAGTCCCTGCTTGCCACTCACAGCCCACAGCCCCCTGCTTACCACTCACAGCCTAAAGAGCCCTGCTTACCATTCATATCTTACAGGGCACTGCTTACCTCTCACAGCCAACATCCCCTGCTTGCCCCTCACAGCCCACAGCCCCTTGCTTACCACTTACAGCCCACATCCCCCTGCTTACCACTCACAGCCCACAGCCCCCTGCTTACAATTCATAGCTCACAGTGCACTGCTTAGCATTCATAACCCACAGACCTGTTCTTGACACCCACAGACCATCCATGTCAAAAGGGTGTGGGAATAAATGTGAGTGTACGTCTCATGAATATTAAAGCCTGCAATTGCTTTCAATATATTCAGAAGACATAGTATACAAAGGTTCTCTCAATTGATAATATACAGGCCCTAGATTATAATTTGAAATACAATTAATTTCAAATTATTGTTTAGGGCATGCCAGACTGAAATGTCATATTCATATCAATTTGACTTTTCTCGATGTTGGTTTTTGGGGATAACCTGAGACTTTCAAATGAACAAGGTTGTATTGTCCACAACATTACCTCTCTACTCTCGGATTGAGGAAAGATCTTATATGATCGGCAATCTTGATGCTCCTACTTACCGATTTTAACCTCAATAGCTAAAGCTTTACCATGCCCATATACAAGGAAAGTGATTGTTTTCCAGCGTATAACTATAGGGAGGCCACTCTAGGAAAAATAATGTTTATCATAATTTCTGCACGTAGGGGGCCCAATGTCTATGTATATGAAGTACATATATGCATACATCTCTTAAGGTTCGGAGTATGGAGTAGGAGAATAGGATCACTATAATTTTCAGAAAAATATTGAGGGAAGAGTATTTATATAAACAAGCAAAATGGTGGAACGCGATTGGCCTGTACACAAGGATACGTTCCCTCCCTCCCTCCTATTTCCAAAGCGCATCTGTCATTTGCCACAGACATACTACTTTCTATTTATATAGTATTTTATCATCTCCACATGCATGCCTATATTGAGGTAAATATTCAACGGAGGCGGATAGAACAATGACATTTCCCAGTGGGAATCCAGGACGTATATTGTATATACTGGGAGCCTGAGGTCCGTGTCCTGCTGCCGATAGGACGGATACTGCCCTGCCAACGCCTTATCTTCCCGGCACACTGTGCACACAGAATGTGCCGCCCAGCCCCTTGCGCCTTAATTCATACCCTCCTTTACATTACTTCAGGCCCTGCTATATAGACCCATTTATCTCCCTATATCAAACGGCTGGCTTCATCTCCTATTGTTCTCCGTACGGCCCTGTATACATAACGGTGATAGATGTGTGCGTTCTGGGTCCCTGCTGTAGGCTGCGGCAAGGGGCGCCCGGGGGACAGCGGTCTGAGCTGAACCAACGTGACAACATATTCAAAAACTAAGTCTTTACATCACTCCACTGTTCTTTTAAATGGCTTTTTATCAGATGACTGACAACTAATATTCACAGTGACGTCACATTGTGAAAGAAATGTTGTATGCTCTCCTTAATTGCTTCTCCTTAATTGCTTTAGTTTACATAATGATAATTATACAGATGTCATTTATCATGGTTAGACGCACTCTCATAACTTCAAGGTTTACTAATCCAATATGATACATAACAATAGCTATTTCCTCATAAGGCCTATACATATTATATGTATACACAATAATAACGAAGATGTGTACATACCTTTTTTTACAACTATATCAAAGAATATTTAGAATTTATGATTATTGGACGGTTTACAATCGTTTTCCCTGATAATGAATGGGCTGACCCACTGTCAGACCGTTACTGAGGGCAGAGACAAAGGTGAGGTGCTGTAACACACCCATACCGCGGGACACTCGGCACTGGCACAAAGCGGTCATTTAATACTTCACATAAACTTTCTTCGAGGCTTTGTTTCTCCCCACAACAAAATCTTTCCGCAATCGTTGTCATGTGTGAGAAAAAACATTGTCACCTAGGAGGAAGGGGGTTGGAGAGGGGGCTGTAGGGTCGACCGGAAATGACCAAGAGAGATGCTACTTCCTGTTATCATAAGACAACTTGGGCCCTTTATTCCCCTAGAAATGGAACATTTAGGAGGAGATTCATGCCCCTTACAGACTAGCCCCAGAATGTTTAGAGTAAAGCTTGTCTGTAAGGCAAAGAATATTGTGATAGTTGCCTCATTTATATCACATTTTAAAGAATTCGCGAAAATAAGCTGGAAAGTTACATGTAGTATCTGTCATCAATAAATGTAAGTCGGCTTATTTAAATATGGGTAATTGGTCAGATTATAACGTACATTAATAATTGGCCATGCACCAATGCATTTTATTAAAATTAACTATTAAAATTAACTGTCATCATAATGGTGGCGCTGTCTTTGAGTCTGCCTGGTGATATTGAAGATGTCATCAGAAGTGCCTCACAGCACTGAGCAGTATAACCGTGCACACTGCCGTTAAACAAAAGAGCTCTTCATTCCCCACAGATTTGATGTATTCATCATGTCTTGTACTTATCTCCAGGTAGACTGCCCTGAGGGCCCTGGGCCGACCTAGGTGACACCCGTCACCCTGTGGGCAGTACGTCCAGGCTGTATGACTCACTCCGGGCGGGCCTCGCCTCCACCGCCGACCTTCAAGGCGTCTTTCTACCTTCTTATGTCCTAATTATGAAGGTGAGGACATCGAGAACAGTAATTATATCTAGGAAAAGAAGCAAGCTGATTTAATAAGCCCATCCCAGTTAAAATGAAAGTAAAAATAAATTGTGAAATATCATACTATTTCCAAGTTCATTCTCAAGATACGGTTACCTTAAAACAGATTAATTCAAGATAATGTTGCTGAGAAAAAAAGAAAGAAAATTTGGTAAGACTTCAATGCAAGCAGCCTACAGTACAATTCCATAGAAAACAGCGTGATAGCTCAGGTTGTAATATGTACAAGGCTAGTTTATTGGCTCACAGCCCATTAATCATTCATGAATTTTTACAAGTCAAAATGTCGAAGCAATATTGGGTACAACCAAATGATATGACCATTGCATATTGTAATCATGTTACTTTCATGACATGAGGTGTGGTGCACGCCCCAACCTCAGTAGTGTCCCTATTGTACGTTGGAGGGCTTACTCAAGTAACTGTCTTTTGTCACAATCTTTGACGTTGTCTTCCGAGACTTGTTATTGTTAATTGATAGATTAATTGTAAAGCATCACATATGCCAACTTCAACTTTTTCAATAAGAACTGTTAGGACAATTTGATATCAGGGATTTTCCCATCACATCTGGGTATTTTTGACGGTTAGTTCATTAATTTTGGCAATCACAGAAAAACTCACATCACCCAGGCAGTACCACCGTCGAGCATATACAGGGAAACACTACAGTATTTCTTGCATAATCAATGAGAGGCTTAGAGTGAAAGCGGTGTAGTGGAATAGAAATCAGCTTACAACTGCTAGCGGACAGGTGGAAATGAACGCCATCTTTGCGTCTATAATGCATTGGAACGTTCCTTATTCTGAAATCGGCCAACTCGTTTCAGGCAAAACAAAACCACTTATAGATAGGATTAGACAGGAAAAAGCAGACCAAGGGGATTTAACTAGAAGGAAAAAGACAATACAAAGCCCAAAGTACAGCCTGAAGGGCTCAACGTGTTACAGGAGAACACCACAGTCTACTTAGTAGATCTAGAACAGGGCTTGAAGCCTCACAGGTTCACTGGATCACCTCTGACCTAGAAATGGGCCAGCATCAGGGCCGGCGGGGGCTCTATTTACGGGCAGGTGATTTCCATTTATACACCTGAGGGGGACGTTTTTCGTGGAACATTGCAGGAACGAGCCGAGGGCTAAGGTGGCCTTAGTAACCTAGAGCATTGTGCATTGTGCTCCTGTGAGCGCCCTCCAGTAGGTAAAGGGGGGGGGGGGGGGAGGGCTGTAGGTGCGGTCAGGTTACTGTCCATCGTGTGCTCTATGCTAAAGGGGGTTTACACCTATGCGACTTGAGCTGCGATATCGACGTGATATGAGGATATCCCAGAAGATCACACACAGTGACGATGTAATTGTTTGAAATTTGCTATCTTGAGTATTTCACACATGTATAACCACAAATTGCATCTCTAATATGTGCGACTTAACTGCAACATCATCATATCGCAGCTCATATCGCATAATGTAAACACCTGATATAAATCCCCCTTTACCCACACCTGCTGATACTCTCACGGTAGGCGGGCAGTGTGGGCGGCGTGCATGCACGTCAGCCAACCTGCTTATCTCGTCAAAATAAGGCCGTTTTTTACATATACCGTTTAAGTCGATCAGAAATGTGTAGCTTACATGCAACCACCTTGGGGAGATATCATATAGACCACCAATCACTGTAATTGAAGGCAATTATATTTGATTCCCTCTATTCCGTAACGGTTCGTAATTTGTATCGCATTAAGGATTACAGACAACTATACATGACGAGCTGTTTATCGACATCATCTAATTGATTCTCACGCAACCATAATAATGTATGCTCATGAATAATAAATTCCCAACCTTGGCAATAAGATACTCAGTTGGGTATTATGAGTGAAAGGACTTGAGTAGAGGCCAACGTCACATACGACCTTTTTAGAGACTCTACAGCTGGCATATTATGCCTGTACTGAATTGTCATTATATATGCGAATTATGATTCTAGTGAATAAAGGTTATAAGCATCTGTAACAAAGGCGACGCCTCTGCAACATTAACTAGAAAACGTTTCTATCTTTTCATTGTTGACCTTCCCAATTCCTTTACGACGATGTCTATCCACGTATGTATACATTAATTTGAAAAATAAGCTTAAGGTAACTGAGTTTTGACTCCTCGAGGTCGCTATTGGTATTTACTTCTTTGAGAAAACATGCAAACCGGTTCTGACGTTAGTGGCGACTGAATAACATGAGCAAATAGTACTCGGAGTACAAAAAGACAGACAGCGGAAGTTTTAACCACTTGGGATTGGGGACGTCATACTACCTGGAGCAACAGGTCCCACACGTAACGGTCAGAGGTATGCTGCGATTAGTTGGCCCCGTTAACACCGGCCTCAATGTCAAGTGTATTGAAGTATGTATTATATATGCGGATCGACAATAACACTGACACAGATAACTTACGCCCTTTCACACGCACATGATTAATCTAATAATCTAATGATCGCTTTTTTCCCTAGAATTAAGTTATATCATTCCCATGTTGTAATGTGTATGTCGTTATCAGAGATACAGTCATAACATTTGTATGCTAAATAAAATCTAATAATCTAACAAGCAGAAATAAACACATGCTACACCAATTGCTATGAACATGATAAAGTCAGGCCCAATATGACATAATCAACACTTTTCAGTAAATATATTGACAAACGTTTCTCACTGCCGTGTCTTTGTCACTTTTTTCATTTCTTATGACTGATGCTATATAATTGTAATATTTGATAACACCCAGTAACAGTTATCTACCATCGGAATGTGCTGTTACCTACACGCCGGTATAGAACCTGAACCTGACGCCTCTCGGCCCAGGAATCACGACTCGCCGTAATGACAATGTCGGCCACCAGCTGCCATATTAGTTGCCAAGGTAACACTAACAGATAGCCCCTGGTCCCCCAGCTGTTGCCACGGGCGACAGGTCAGTGCGTCTCCATGGCAACCACGGCGCGCAGCCTATCAACGTCCCTGTGCGCCATGTTCCGATTTCTATCGGATTTGTTATGGCGGCGGGGGACACGGGCCGGGAATGTGGGCCCCTGACAGGGCCTCCTGGCCGGCCTCTGTCCGGGGGGAGGGGCACATTCCTACAGCCGGCCTTAGCGCGCTGGTTAAGGGTGCAGGGACCATTGGACCTGCCGTCGGCTGGCCTCAGGGTCATGCCTCGATGCACCTCTATGACCCTCTGGGTTTTTTGTCAGTTGAAAGCAGTGATTCACTCAATTCGGCAATGATTCACTCAAGCCAACATTACTTTACCGGTCGTCTTCAGCCGAAGGGCGTGGTCCAGTTACTTTACACTGCCAACTGTATACATGGTTAGGGGCAAACATGTAAGCACATGAACTGTTTCCAAGAAGAGTCCTGTTTTCTTAGTCTAGGAAAAAATGGTTGTGCATTCCATTTACAGCTTTAGACTGGATGTGGCTTGACAATTGACAACCAGATTAATTTATCGATAAGTGATTAGGGTTATGCGAAATTTCCGTGTGAAAGATTCAGGTATATGTATTAAACTATGAATATCTTGAACCAATACAATATTTGGTACCTCATGTGAGGTAATTGGCCAGGGATACCTGTCCGTCTTATTGCATCGTCATCACTTTCCCAATACCTGGCCTCTCTTTAGTAATTACTGGTCTAGCCGATCC
The DNA here is from genome assembly GCA_936440205.1 of Lepidonotus clava. NCBI lineage: Eukaryota > Metazoa > Annelida > Polychaeta > Phyllodocida > Polynoidae > Lepidonotus > Lepidonotus clava. Next base: position 15,148,401 of record OW387147.1, read on the forward strand.
CCTATCTGCCAGGGCTTCACACCCACCTGCACTCTTCACATACACTCCCGTAAACAGGTAAATACTACTGACACCTGCAGAAGAATGTAATATCAGTACACATCGAGGTGTATATTGAACACGGGCCAAATGCTCCGGGGATGAGTCATGTACAGCCTGGTAGGAGTGTCTAGGTTTTTTAAAACGTTTCCAACTACTTAAGGTAAGGGTGGTGAAGGTATTTGGGGCCCCCCCGACCCAGCCAGGCGTGGAGCGTGCCATGAGACACGAGTAGTGACAGGCATGTCAATAGGCATGTCAACAGACGGGGTGTGGGGGTCAGTAGCTCCAATCTCCAACCTTCTAACTCCACCTCTACTACAGTGACATATACAGTACATGTAGTAGAGTGGTGGTTAGAGGTAAAACAGGCAACTGCTGCCAAGAGCTAGTACACTGTGTGTATGTCATCTGTTGTAGGCATTCATGCCAACATCTACAGAAATAACCCTTTAAATAATGTTGTTAGCGTACTGATTCAAAACAATCTAGCCCACCTGCTCATCATCACTGTTCCTGTGTTTTTGTCTTTATCAAGATCTTACACCTTGTTTCAAACAGTTCCATCATACTCCTTCTATGGACTCCCCTTTGTTCCATACATCTCCCACAGGCACGGATGTAAAGGTTTCAGAGGAATCTCCAGTTCTTTTACCGGTGTCCCTCTACAGATAGTCGACCTATGCCTGCTTTGGTAAACGAAGAGTAGTGGTCACCAGACCACGACTGATATGTTTGCGGCCACAGGTAAGATGGTCAAGAGGCCATGGAAACAGACTGACCTACTGGGCTGTGACTGATACCTGTTTGTAATCACAGGTATATGACGGTCAAGAGGCTGCACCCACTGACAGACCTGTCAGACTGTGACCAATACCAGTCTGAGATCACAGGTATGATGGTCAAGAGGCTGCAGTCACTGACAGACCTGTTAGACTGTGACCAATACCAGTCTGAGGAAACATGTATGATGCTCAAGAGGCTGCAGTCACTGACAGACCTTATGGTAACATAGGAAAATGGGAAATAACTTAATAACGAAATGCTGAATATTTCTAACCGTTCTTGGCCTTAAAAGGGTATGCTTAACAAGCAATGAACCTATATGAGGTATTCTGCATGACTAGTATGGAGTTTACTTAATTAGAAAGGGGAGGTATTTACTATGTAAGATTTGTGTATTTTCCGAGCTGATAAACTGCACGATAGATTACTACTTGTAAGTTCTATATCATAATACCCGCATCTGACATTGCATAGGTTTATCAGGATGATGTGTATTGACCTATACTAGCTGACACGAACGTCATCATTGGGGATTGTCATGTGGGGACTACTGAGAAACATGATTCCTGAGATACCGAATTAGAGCTGTACCTAAGAGTTGGTGACATGGACGTGTACAGAACCGATATCGATGAGACTAAAATCTGACCCGAAACTGCAACTTTCAAGAGTATTAGATATTGAAAGTGAAAGAGACCAAAGTGAGAGAAACCCAACCGTTAAGCTATGTCTCTCAATATTACCTGGCCTTAGGAATGCTGCTGTTTATGAGACCTACATAAGGAGATCGGTGCACAACTCTGTAAGGTCTTAACAACCTCGGGCTGTATACACAAGCTCTTTACGTGGATGATAAAAATAATCTGATCATCCTTTTTATGAATAATGGTTGTCATGTAAGTGACTGACAACCACCAACTTCCCGGAAGAAGAGGAATTTTCATTCCGTCCAAAACTAACAAAAATGTCGTTGTGTCGTGACACGGGCCTCATCACCCCCCCCCCCTTCCCCCAACCGCGTTCGTGCACAGACCGGGAAGTCTCCTCGGCACCATCTCACCCTTCACGGTCTGGTTACTCCACATTGTATTACGCTGTCAACTGATAAACAGGAGCTATATAGGCAGACAATAATAGTATACATTTGTACTATGCCGGGCTGCGGCTTTGACACATTTTTGAATTGTTATTTTTAGTAAGACATTATATAGGCCTATACATGTATATCCTTCAGGGCTTGACATTAAGCATTGCTCGTTTGCCAGGGACAAGTCAATGTTCAGGTGGGGCAGGTAGATGTTGGTACTCACCTGCCTGATGGGTAATTACAATGTCCATATCATAATAATGATCCAGTATAAGGGAGACAGGTGAATTTCAGGGTCAAGCAGGTAAAACCTGACCTACACCTGCCCGCCGGGTAGCAACATAAAAACCCTTAAATCTGTGCTGACATTATCGACTGCAGATACAATCTTTATAGATTATGTTGTATGCAGGAAAAGTCGACCATGCGGCAATGATATTTACACAAATCTTTTACTTGGGCGTATATAGAATAATAAATGAATATAAATATGGAAATATATGAATAGGGCCTATCTTCAAATGAAATGTGTTGTTGAAGAGTATCTATCGGCTCACGAAGTCAGCCTTCTTTGGTCTACAAAAATCAACCAAAGGCAACTGGTCTACTGGTCTTGTAGGGTACTCCAAATCAGCTTAATATACCAAACATGTAAGGGGCCTTCCATTAAGTACATACACACATTAAAAAAAATCTCAGACTCCCCCCCCCCCCCCCACTCCCCCTTGGACTAAAGTGAGCATTTGTGCTGGAATGTACGCATAATTTAAAAAAAAATTACCCCCCACCCCCACCCCCTGATGCGTACATACTTAATGAGGACGCCTAATGAGGGCCACCTCCGTGGTCCGGCCGGGCTGATCGACCTGGCCGTGTACAGGAGGCCACTTCCTGCCTCCACGGCGGCCTCTTAGCGGGCCTGTGTGGGGGCCCGTGTGGTGGGGCCGTATCGACCAGGGGTCAATAGAAGGGCCAGCCGGGGTCGGCCCCCAGCAAGGCTCTCCCACCTAAAGTGAAACCTGTTTAAATATAGGTAGACGGGGTTTATTTTAGTGGGAGGCAAGTATTATGCCCACCATGGACCGTGTGGTGCATGGCACTACCACATAAATGGTATACATAACAATAACATAGATCTTATTCGTAACAGTGGGCGTTCCCCACAGAGGTGTGTGCTCCTACACCACCCCCATTCACGAGCAGGTGTCACGATTCGCAGTCATATTTATTTGATTTCTATATGTTTTAATGCCTAGAGGCTACAGTAATCATAAGATGGCAATGGATGCACACATATTTTTAGAACCATACGAAATGCAGCTGAAATATTGATCATATATTATGATTTAATAGAGATTTTATGTCACGTTAATAACCCCATTAAATAATTGTTAACCGCTAAAAGAAGACATGGATGTAGGGCCTACAGGCCATTGATATAAACCATCAGTACTCACATCAGCACACAACTACACGATATAGGGCCTACATGTGACAACACAGGCTATAAGGTCCGATGGTCATTATTTGTTTACATATTGACAGCGGCCAGCGCTATCACCATTTCTGTACTTTGCTTTCTAATAATAGTAATGCCACTTAGCCCCTCAAAATCAGCCACTTCCACCAAAGACCTAGGCCCCTAAGGCTATAGGTACGCGAAAATCACAACTCTAATCTGTAGATATAACCAAGGTCCCTATTGCTAGCATTGTATTGACATTACAGAATACACATAGGCTATTCCTATAGGCTAATGGTCTACACATGAAGACAAATTATAATCCGATGAAGGGAGCATTTCGCGATGACATACACTCCCTTTTAGTGAACGGTAGCCGTCTTGCCATAGCGCCCATTACAGTAGCTGCCCACCTGTGGCCGTCCTGCAGCCCCTACATAGTACATGTAATAGGTGTTTACACGGGCCGTCGGCCGCCCCGGCCCGGCCTGCCCGCCCCGCCCTCCCCGGCCGCCCCAGCCCACCGCCGGGACACCTCCCCCAGCCGACACCAACAACTCAACAGGGGCCTTACCTTAGTTTGAGGTTCTTCAGCACGGAATCGATATCCAACTTATTGAGGAGAATGAGATCGCCGACCCCGTACTCGGGGCCCTCGTGAACGGCACCCGCCATGTTTGGGCGTACAATGTCAACTAAAGCTGCCGCTCGTCCCCACTCCCCTCCCCTACCACCGACCGCCACTACCGCCACCTACCGCCTCCTCTGGACGCCGGTAGACGGCACGGCGGGCGGACCTCTGCTCACACAACCTCCAAATGGGGACATGGAGGTACATATGATTTTCCTTTTTGATTGCTCAGAGCGTTGCATGTTATCTTTCTACAGTGAAGTAGTACATGTAGGCTAAAGGGTCGGTTAAACAAAGAGGGGATCAACGAGGGCAGGAAGCGCCCTTAGCCCTACATTAAAGAGATCTGAATTTTGGCAAAGATTAGGGGGGGGGGGGGGTGACAATTAGTGTAGATTAAGACGAGGTGACATAATAGACATTGGTAATTCATAATTCTTACGCACACAGTAAATCACGGCAAATTTTTGAACTCATACATTAGACAGGCTCGGCAGTGTCTGAAACCACTTGCTCTTAAAAGTGTCAAGGAGTGTAAGGGATGTGTTCACACTTTTGCAGTGTCAATGGTATGGGCCATTACATAAGTGTCTCACAGGGGGTCCCCCCCCACCTTGCCTGTAACCCTGGAGCTGCCACTAAACTTTCACCTCCTTAAGTTGACCCAATGACCTAGATAATATAGTATTATATGTGTGTGTATATGTATGTATGTGTGTATGTATGTATGTATGTATGTTGTATGTATGTATGTATGTATACATGTATGTATGTATACATGATAACTTGTGGATGAAAAGAATCATTTAGGAAGTTTTATGTCCCTCTTTAGGGGGAGTAGGGGGCCGGGAAGAGGACAGGGGGACGGCCCTGGTCTCCCCGTGCGTTGCTCTGTGGTGCTGACGGCATTAGGAGGGGTAGGGGGCCGGGGAGGGCTCAGGGGAATGGCCCTGGTCTCCCCGTGTGTTGCTCTGTGGTGCTGACGGCATAAGGAGGGGTAGGGGGCCGGGGAGGGCTCAGGGGAATGGCCCTGGTCTCCCCGTGCGTTTCTCTGTGGTGCTGACGGGGTTAGGAGGGGTAGGGGGCCGGGGAGGGCTCAGGGGAATGGCCCTGGTCTCCCCGTGCGTTGCTCTGTGGTGCTGACGGGATTAGGGGGAGTAGGGGGCCGGGAAGAGGTCAGGGGGACGGCCCTGGGCTCCCCGTGCGTTGCTCTGTGATGCTGACGGGGTTAGGGGGAGTAGGGGGCCGGGAAGAGGTCAGGGGAATAGCCCTGGGATCCCCGTGCGTTGCTCTGTGATGCTGACGGGGTTAGGGGGAGTAGGGGGCCGGGAAGAGGTCAGGGGAATAGCCCTGGGCTCCCCGTGCGTTGCTCTGTGATGCTGACGGGGTTAGGGGGAGTAGGGGGCCGGGAAGAGGTCAGGGGAATAGCCCTGGTCTCCCCGTGCGTTGCTCTGTGATGCTGACGGGGTTAGGGGGAGTAGGGGGCCGTGGAAGAAAAGAACCTTTTGAGAGGGTTTTCATGCCGATTTGAGCACTTTGAAAAATTTCCAAATTTGAAACATTTATGACTCCCAGTATGAGTCAACTATGGTTCAAAACTGACTCTAAGGTTGTAGCCCCGAGTGAGAATGACCATTGTAAACTAGTCAGGAAACTGTGAGACTAATAAAACATTTTCTAGAAATTTAGACAGATTTTTAACTTAATTCTTACAGTGAAAACCCCAACCAATGGATTTTGCTAAAAACTTGCATAAATGATATCTAGGCCTATCTCATGCCAAAAATGTCCCCTATTTAATGGAAATCATTTTACATATTTCCCGGCCTCCAGCCATTCCCCTCAGCTTCCCCTATTTGATGGAGTTAAGGTTGTTGGGGCATTCTGACGGGAATGCAATTACCTGATGACTTGTGGAAGAAAAGAACCTTCTAGTAGGGTTTTCATGCCGATTTGAGCACTTTGAAAACTTTTCAAATTTAAATCATTTATGACTCCCAGTAGGAGTCAACTATGGGTCAAATGTGACTCTTAGGTTGTAGCCCCGAGTGAGAAGGACAATTCTATACATGTCAGAAAATTCTGTGATGATTACAACATTATCTAGAAATTTAGAAAGATTTTTCACCTTATTTTTATACTGAAAGACTCAACCAATGGATTTTGCTAAAATCTTTCAGAAATGATAATAAGGCCCATCTTATGCCAAAAATGTCCCCTAATTGATGGAAATCCTTTTACATATTTCCCAGCCTTTACTCCATGTCCCTGACCATCCCTCTATGAATAGCCACCTCTAGCCTCCTGATATTCTCAGGTTGCAAAGAGCTGATGACTTGTGGAAGAAAAGAACCTTTTGATAGGGTTTCCATGCCGATTTGAGCACTTTGAAAAAAATCCAAATTTAAAACATTTATGACTCCCAGTAGGAGTCAACTATGGGTCAAATGTGACTCTTAGGTTGTAGCCCCGAGTGAGAAGGACAATTCTATACATGCCAGAAAATTCTGTGATGATTACAAAATTATCTAGAAATTTAGAAAGATTTTTCACCTTATTTTTATACTGAAAGACTCAACCAATGGATTTTGCTAAAAACTTGCATAAATGATATCTAGGCCTATCTCATGCCAACAATATTGTCGGATATATGGGCAGCAAATTTTCTCAGGGACAACTCATGGGTTAAGGATGGGTGCAGGTGGCCAGCCTAATACATCATAGTGGGATTGGATGTGTCCTTCTGGTAGGCCTGAGCCTCAAATCAAGATAGAAACAATACAGGAGGGGGGACGGTTGGTAACCAACCACCACTATAATGTAATGGGCCAGGTACCTGCACCTATCCTTGGTCCCTGAGGTGGGCCCCTGATAATTCAATGCCTGTAAATTCAACAACATTTTTGGCATGAGATAGGCCTAATTATTATTCCTGGAAGGTTTTAGCAAAATCTACTGGTTGAGTTTTCCTGTGTGAAAAAAACAGTAAAAATCGTTGTGATTTTCTAGATAATGTTGTAATCGTCACAGAATTTTCTGACATGTATAGAATTGTCCTTCTCACTCGGGGCTACAACCTAAGAGTCACATTTGACCCATAGTTGACTCCTACTGGGAGTCATAAATGTTTTAAATTTGGATTTTTTTCAAAGTGCTCAAATCGGCATGAAAACCCTATCAAAAGGTTCTTTTCTTCCACAAGTCATCAGCTCTTTGCAACCTGAGAATATCAGGAGGCTAGAGGTGGCTATTCATAGAGGGATGGTCAGGGACATGGAGTAAAGGCTGGGAAATATGTAAAAGGATTTCCATCAATTAGGGGACATTTTTGGCATAAGATGGGCCTAATTATCATTTCTGAAAGATTTTAGCAAAATCCATTGGTTGAGTCTTTCAGTATAAAAATAAGGTGAAAAATCTTTCTAAATTTCTAGATAATGTTGTAATCATCACAGAATTTTCTGACATGTATAGAATTGTCCTTCTCACTCGGGGCTACAACCTAAGAGTCACATTTGACCCATAGTTGACTCCTACTGGGAGTCATAAATGTTTTAAATTTGGATTTTTTTCAAAGTGCTCAAATCGGCATGAAAACCCTATCAAAAGCTTCTTTTCTTCCACAAGTCATCAGCCCCTGTGCGTTACTCTAGATCTGTGGGACTGACGGGATTAGGATGGGTAGGGGGCCGGGAAGAGGTCAGGGGGATAGCCCTGCAGGTCTCCCCGTGGGTTGCTCTGCAGTCTAGGCCTTTACCAACACCTCTGGTCAGACATAGAAAGGGCTGGGAAATAACTAAAATGAGACAACCAAACATAGTGCTAATTATAGATGTCCCCAGCTGGGCGGGGGTGGGTGGGAAGGGGACCCCCTGTGAGACACTTATGTAATGGGCCATACCATTGACACTGCAAGAGTGTGAACACATCCCTTACACTTCTTGACACGTTTTAGAGGATGTGGTTTCAGACACCCCCGAGCCTGTCTAATGTATGAGTTCAAATTCTTCCCGTGAATGATTATGTCATCCAGCTAAATTAAAGGGAGCTAAAACCAATATAATTGACAAAATTTTCAAAAGTCAGATATGGAAATATGTTAGATGAGTCTAGTTAAGGTCAGTGGCAAAGTATAAGCTGTGAAAACTTGCTCAAACCGAAGTAGAATTCCATGAGAGATGGTAATATGTCTATTTGTTTGTAAACGAACACCACTTTTGAGGATTCACATTAAAAGAGTTGAGCAAGGAAAATGTGTTTTTAATGTTTTTTTAAAACCCTATTAAATTTTCATGGTTTAGATTTTAACATGGGCCAGAAATATACACAAAGAATGGATTTCTATGCTTATTTGAGTTTGGAAAATTCTGTTTTTTTTTGTTTTTTTTAAAATTCATTTTATTTATCCTGATAATATTGAATTGCAACTTAATGCTAGTTTACATCAATATACCAGCCTTTTCGAAGTCCAATAAATTACAGTCAATTATGAACTATAGTAAGGTAAATTAATTTTAAATAAATCAAACTATATGCATCAAATGTTAAAGGTCCTTTTGCGGTCGCGATTTTGGTTCCCTTAAAGTCACATGTTATTCAATTATGCCTTTAAATGAATTATTGTACCATCATCGCGTTCCATCCCTGTGGAGAGACGATCGCACAATTGTTGTATTCCTCAATACTCATAGTAATAATCATTTATAGGCCTACTGGAGATATTTCTATTTGTTTATGTTGTAATTACTATGTGAAGCATCCCACATGTAGGCCTATACCTATTAGTCTATAGTCGTATATTGGCAATATATTGTACTGACGTGGGTGGCCAGTCCATATTCGTGTAGGCTTGATAGCGTTAGCATTAGAACAGTGCACGTGTCAAAAGCCATAACTTTCTGTCAAAGTAGGGAGTCGAAGGAGGAGTCAAAGTGTGACGTATCATACCAAAGGTGTGTACGCCGCTCTAGCCAGTCAGAGTTAGCTAAATGTTGAGTGAGTAACCATCCTGGAAAGGTTAGGTCTTACAAGCTGAGTCCTGTTGTTTGGAATAGAGGCAGTCAGACTGCGCTAGAAGGCGGGAGCGATGACTGAATGTGTTTGAGGGGATTCCTTCCTTGGAGTTGATCATTGTCAATTGAGATCTTGTCACAGAACAGCAGTACATAGGAGAATATTAATAAAAAACATCATTTCACGCGAGTGTTATGTCTTACATGATGTGGGAACTATAATTATGTATTGGACGACAGCAGTCGAACGAGGAGGAGACTGCGTTTGGAGCTAGCTATTATCTACAATTAACCACGACTAATTATGTACGCCATATACAACAGATAATTAACTCTCTATAGTTCAATATATTAGAAATATATATTATGGATATTTCGGACTGTAACATTGCGTTATTATGGCATTCAAGCCTCAATATTGATAGAGATAGGGCCTGTCTGATTAGGTTAGATTTGCGCAGGTAGGCCTACTACAATTTATACTCATTGTAATATCACCGAAAATCTGGGGCAACCCTTAAGTGATTTAATTGAAAAAAAGGAAGAATATGCACATCTAAATTAAATTTCGCACCATCCCGGCCCCCACCCGACCTGATGTGTACGTTCTTGACGACAGGCCGCCCATTCCACCTCATAGATTACATTACAAAGACATTGTTATAAACACTGCGAGCTTATCATAAGATTTTCTGAATTGTGTCGATAGTTGTCACTCTCATGGCCCAAGTGCCCGAGACTTTCATAGTTTACCTTATAGCCCACAGCATCGGAAGATTATGTAAGAGAGCTGGTCACTTTCTCTTGGAATTTCCTCTGTGCTCAGATTTTCCCTTTTCTGGCGCAATACTGTAAACATTATTTCCCACGTCTAGGTGCATACTCAGTGCAGGTCTTTGATCTATGCTTTCATATTATTGATGACTTGCATCCTATTCTCGAAATGATAGATTTTAATCTATGGTCGGTTAAGCTACATTTTCCGACATTCAAACTTTACAAGTCATGTAGCTTTAAGTGTTATCAGATTTTTCTAAAGTTTATTGAGAATTTGTTCCTGCTATAAATCTCATAATGTATATTTCAAAAAGAAACGTTTCATTCCATTTTGCAACTCTGTTGTTGTAACGTGTAGTTTACCCGCCCTAACAGCGTGCCCAGCCGTTTCCGCCCATGCCGTCGCCCGATTGAATTGCATCCTTCCATATACTACTAACACGCGACGAAACGTTTTCTGAATATTTTTGCACATCTTCTTTAGATGATATGCAAATGACGTCATATACATGCGGATCGTTATTTCATTTTTCTTTCTATAATAAATGACCCCAAAACATTGATACGAACGTAATGCACAATTATCAAATCATTGTAATTGAAATGTATAATGTATAATTATGATGCTTATATGCTTATAATATTATGGCTATACGGATCTAGATTGGCACATTCGTTAGCGCGATATGGCCGTTTCCTTAATTTGACGCGTGACATCATCTCAAGTTTATCGCTTAGTTCTTAAATTTTATTTGCTGTCAAAAGTCAGTTGATTTTGTGAGAATTTTTTCAAAGTAATTAACAAATTGACAGCTAGGATATATGCCATCTCAGCCCAAAAGAGTAAATTGTAATTGTTTTATTTTATCAGTGATTATATTGAGACATTTTATAGGCTTTGTGGGGTAAGGGATAGATGTTAAGGGAGGACGGCTGTTCGTGTAACTTCTGTGTTGGTCGTATGCCAAGGAGGTATGTATATCAGATGTCCGTTGTAACTAACTACTAGTTCAAAACTTCCAAGCTTTTCCTCGTATATCTTTATCTTATCATACAGGAAACTTTACTGGTGTTCAGATATGTTGTATGCCTACAGGTAGCTCCTCAGCCTTTACCTACCCACCACATAGCTTGGCTACTCAAATTTTTCATACACATCTGTTACTGATAGGCCTAAAACAAACCATGTCCTCCTTAACTAGAAGTTATTATTTTGCTATACACCCAAACTTTTCCCTCTTAACCGATCCTCTCTTTATTTTGACAAAGTATCTGTACTCTAATCAGTACAGGACAATCTTTAAATAATGTCTATACAACGAGAAGACCATAATTATTTGCTAAGAATCAATGGTGTAATAGAGGTACATTTTAATGGCCACCAATAACTGTGACTCATAAAGCTGCACCTTGTTGTATTATCCGTTAATCCAGCATTGTAAAAGGTCCAATAACTTTTGATGCGGTTGCCAGAAACCACGGGGAAGGGGTCATTCACCTGCCACGAGGGTTACATAACATCATTTGAACTTTTGGCCTAATCACAATTTTGCTCGATTTCATCTATTTTATTTTAGAGTTAAAAGAGGCTTCATCCGTCAACCAGTCAAATAGTGAAGTTTACCTATATTTCGCAATTCGTTACGTTGCAGAAAGGATAGGGAAACAGATGAAGGCACCAATATGTCATGGCTTATCTTTGTGCTGCTACCTGGTAGGATTACAGTAAACTAGACGAACATCCCACTGTTTGAACAGTCAGGTTTCATAACCCCCCCCCCCCCCCCCCCCCCCCACACACACACGCCAATATTCAAAACGTCCTAGTTTGACACACATGGTGGTTAAGACCCGGCAGTGAAGACAACATTAGGGAATGTATTGTCAGTTGTGGTTACCTTGGTCTTGCACTTAAATATTGAAAACTTACACTGTGGCTATTTGGCTATTTTAGAAATGCACGAATGCGAAACGAATACACAGAAATATATCTCTTTTCGTTACATAGGGGTTTATAATTATACTGATCGGGATGAGATAATTTTATGACAAGGTTGATGCTGGCCGCATGTCAAAACGTCAGAAGGGAGTCCATCACGGCGGGTTCGGTCAAGGTCGGGTCTCACACAATATTCAAGATAACACGTTTTCTTTGCTAATGAGATTATTAGAATCTGGTTGCCATCAGTCATTCAGTGTATACACATACATTTTTCCTAATACGTTTTTAAAGTGACAGTACTTGACCAATCGTATAAGAGGTCAGTATTTTCTCTCTCAGGTTCTGATGTCAATGTTATTAGATGAGGCACTAGATTGACGTTGAAATATTAAAATTGGTGGATTGGATCTTGTATGTGCCCCCGCCAGGCGAAGAAATAGATTGTGCATTTGTACTGTTATTTATGGCAGGATACGTAATACATATTTTGACCAAACCCCAACCCCCTCCCCCATATATATATATATATATATATATATATATATATATAATCATATGAATATATTATCCCTGGCGATGAAGCTCCCCCAATATAGGCCTATGGCTACACTTCCACTGTGAGACCTCCATTAATAACGAAGTCCTATGTCTTATTACTTTTCTTCAGCATCAGTTACCATATGCCAGTCGATTGGTTACAAAGGAAACAAATATCCAAAATCATCAAAACCTCATAATATGCAACTGGTTAACAATTATTTTGTACCGGACTGTAATCTAATGTGATGTTTTTCTTGGTAGTAAACAAACTTGTCCAAGATCGAGGGCAAACCTGTGAGGGGAGCAGCTGACGTAATGGGCGTTTCAGCATTAATTGGTCATCTACCCTAACCTGATATGGAAGACGGCAAATAAGTAACATTGGTGCCCACTAATATAAAATACAATGTATTGTCACATGTTCTGTAGGATTGGCCAAAGTAAGAGGACGAATACCTTCCTTATCTTTCTGATTAGACAAAGCCTTAAGAACATTCTATAGACATGTATGTCTAATGAGTACATGCGCGTGTTACGTGTCTTATTTTTGTTAAATCTAATCCACCCCTCCTGCTGGTAATCGGTTAATCTGTTCAGTATGTAGGACGGCCCGTGCGGAGGCCGTCATATAACGGACCGACCGGCCGGCCGATCAGAGCCCACACGGCAGTACCTCATACATACACCAGCCGGGCGGCCGGGCAGCCACAGCCATGGATAGTCTCTGAGACAATGTAAAACTTCAGCTGCCCTGCCACCAACATGTTCAAGTGGATTCCCCTACTTCTTGTCCTCATGGTTAGTACAATATAAAGCATACCGTCCACACTCGGAAATCGGTATTGCATACAAAACAAGATTTAGTTAACTGGTTCCCTTGATGTCAGTAGAATTAAATGTTACGCATGGGTAAATGGCATTCATGAATTTCATAACTTTCAAAACGAACATCCCTGTATCATTAATGTTCATAGCTTCAATAAACAATTTGAAAGTATATTCATATCTCTAACATTGTATGGTTGTGAGTTTCGGTTCTCAAGTCAGTCTGACGTGTTTTGTAGAATTTCTAAAAGGCTACTAGGGTAACAAGTTAAAAGAAGATTGCCGATTTCATATAATTATATCACTCCTTTCTGTGAATGTGTCTGTGATATCATCATATTATTGCACCGAAATCACCACCCAGGTCGTGTAGTGGGATAGTGCCTTGAGAGTTGTCAGTATACTGTGACAGATATTCCAGACTTGTTATTCTGGCTGGAGATTGTATCATGTTGCTTCAGCGTCAATAAGCAATACAATTCGGTGTATTTCAATGTACTGGTATTTCGGTGTACTGCAGACAGTTCACCTCGTCTAAGAGTTGTATGTATGGCTTCAGATGAGGAGGACCGTGGAGGGTGGGAGTTGTGAGAATTGTGAGAGTTCACCTTGTCACATAGTGTTTATAATGTTTTGTTTCAGATGAGGAGGACTGCGGAGGGTGGGAGTTGTGAGAGTTGTGAGAGTTCACCTTGTCTCAGGGTTTTCATGCACTGTTTCAGATGAGGAGGACTGCAGAGGGTCTCAGGGTTTTTATGTTTTGTTTCAGATGAGGAGGACCGTGGAGGGTGGGAGTTGTGAGAGTTGTGAGAGTTGTGAGAGTTGTGAGAGTTGTGAGAGTTCACCTTGTCTCAGGGTTTTCATGCACTGTTTCAGATGAGGAGGACTGCAGAGGGTGGGATTTGTGACAGTTCACCCTGTCAACAAGGGGGGACGTGCCTGGAGGACCCGGCCGGACACAGGTGCTTCTGCCCCGTAGGCTACCTGGGCAAGGTCTGTCAGACAGGTGAGGCATCTGCTAGTTGGACCAACTACCTTGGAATGTCCTCTACAACTACATCCTAACCTCAATCATAACATTTCATCTCTTCAGTATGGTACTTTATACAAAGTAGCATGCACTTTAAATTGCCGAATTCAAGATAGTATAATCTATAATAATCTCCACTGTGGAACAATGGAATTAGGTGAGCCACGCGGGTATGGTGTAAATATTAATACAATCTGGTGAGATAATCTGGTCTTTTGGCACTTAACGTTAGTAGTGAATTACACTCGTTGGCAAGATGTGGATTCTTGATAGATGAATTATCCTTATAAAGATCATGATCGCGAGCATTGGTAGGTCACTGCAGTATTAGCAAATAGTTATATGATACTTGCCAACCATATTTTTGGTACACATAATTCGGACTAAGAGAGAGAAACCGTTTTCAGGGGAGGATCAAGGAAGTTTTAAAGGGGATAGCAACTGTATAACGTCGTGAATTTTAAATTTAGATAGGTAATGTTCTACTGAAGTGGGGAGGGCTCCCTGTCCTACCTCTTAAAACCGTTCTTACAGACAATCTGTCCATTTTAGACAATCGGTCACCAAAGTTTTAGTATTATCGATATCAAAACTATTATGTGGACTTCCCGTTTAGACTTCCATAAAAACTATGAAATCTATTCTCAATTCACTTGGATACAGTACCAACATATGGATCGATATGGGATATGCAATATTTAAAAAAAATGAAACAATATAGGTTTTCTTCAAGGTCCATCGAGCAGAATAGATAACACAGCTGCCCAAAGAAGGGTACTAATCATTAACAAAATAGGAGGGTGGGGTTAATGATAACAACTTAATTACTAACAAATTCATAACGTCATTACCAAAGAAAACCTATCAAACCTGAATGACTATAACCAAGGCCCCATTATACTTATAAGTAATGTCCATTATGCCAGAATGGGGTGGCTGCACAGGGCTCAAGCGCGCGGATAAATGGCGCGATTGACATGTGAATGTCAAGTGTTTTTTTTAAATTGTTTATTAAGTAATTCACTTCAGGGTTTCCCCTGGTTTTCGGTGATATGGAGTTTTAGCAACTCCAACACATCCCTTAACGCAAACGTAACACATCTCTGATCTCTGCTGTAATGACTGATGCCACAATTATTACATAAGGAATATATTTCTTTGTCCATGATATTAATGAATAGATGTTTACCATTTTCAAATCTTGTACTGGTTGTCTGTGATACGGATAGAAAGATTTGAGATACGTCAACGTATCGAGATGCGTCATGGTTGCTAAAACTCCCTACAACAATGATAAAGTGTAGTAAATAAACATTTTCCGGGCAGAGCAATCCACAGAATACTGAAACACAGCGGTCTGAAGCTCGGCCTTATCTCTGTCCGCCGTGTGAATACTCTATGATTATAATTATTGTATATGTACACATAAGCTTAAGCAGTTGCGGATCCAGGGTGGGGGGGCAAAAGGGGCAATTGTCCCCCCCCCCCCGACTGAGTGATCCCCCCCCGACCGAATAATCTAAGTTTGTTGATTTGTACAAATCTGACATTATTTTTTTCCACTTTTTATAGGAGGGGGGGGGGGGGGTCGCTCCCCCCCCCCTAGATGCCCCCCCCCCCCCCCCCAAGATGACCGACTCTGGATCCGCCCCTAATGGCACCACGTTTATCTAACTATGTACACCTTGGGCGTCTTCTTACAGCTATACCAATTCACCTTTCCATGAGGGGGACCGTGACCCCGATCCAGGGTAAAGGGGTGAGTGCCGACGTGTACAACGCCCCGGAGGTGACGTCTGACGGGTCGTTCGACCACGTGGTGCTGGACGGCGAGTCTCAGTGGCTGGGTCTGACCGGACACACCGACGACTGTTACAGCGACGTGACGCGCTGTGCCCAGGGCGCCACCTACGGGCTGTGGTTCAAACTAAGCCCGGACGAGGTGACCAACACCAGTTACCTGGTGACGTCAGGCGGGGACGTGGAGGGCGCCGACGGCCTGGTCATCTACTTCAGGGACCCCCACCTCTTTATTCTGGTAAATGGGAACGGGCTTAAAAAGTTAATGTGTGCAACTTAAACATTAGCCCCTTAATTCTGGTACATTCATGCAGAGGGACCTTAACCCATTAATGTGAGCTCCCAAACTATGGCCCAATGGTAGCCAGACGCTTTGCATCTTATCTATAATTATCTTAAGACCTAAATCATGTGTAAGCACTAGTACTAGAACTTGGTTAATAAATATACGTCTTGCAGAATGGTTGAGAAATTCGCGGTTTGACATTATTCACGTCATTGCCCTTCTAACGCTCCGGTTCCAGCTCCGTGACGGCAGTACTCAGTTCGGACCCGTCACCTGGCCAATCAGAACGGCCCGATGGTACCACGTGATGGTGACGTGGTCGTCGGGGGGTGGGCTGGGGGTGTACGGTGACGGCGTGCTGCTGGCCGTGTCTCAGGGTACGGCCTACAGCAGCACGGCCCCGCAGGCCGACTGGACGCTGGGCAGTGGGGGCGGGGCGGGCGGCTACCTGCGGGCCCGGCTCGCCGACTGGGTCTTCTGGGACCGCCAGCTGACGGCCGAAGAGGTCAGGCAGGTCTACGTCGACATGGCTTTTGGTCAGTTCTCCTTCTGTTTTATTCGTAGTATCTCATAGTATTTAAGATTATGTCACTTTACGACTGGGAAAGAGGCTACAGTACTTGGCACTGGGTATGCTATAACTAGGTATTGAATTATCGAACGTGCTGATAATACCTGTATAAGTGAACATAGATCATTGAAACCTCATCTGTGTCCGTTAGTTGACGCAGTCATTTGAATCCACCTTTTCAGACGACTGTGGGCTGTCCCCGACGAACCTGGCGACCACCCCTAACCGGCCGGCCGACCGGAGTCTGATCATCGAGACGGGACGCCCGACCACCTGCACCGGGCGGCTGGCCGGCCTCGACTACCTGGCCGACAACGTGAGTACAGCCCGGGGTCAGTGGGGGCCCAGACATGGATTGGGGTCAATTATAGAAATGAGGAGTAGGGCGGGCCATCGTTATACATTATACATAGTTTTGGACAAATCAATACGGGGAGTGTAGATGGAGGGGCAGTCCGCATGTCGCATTGTTGAAGTTCAAGATCATCATGTCGCCCTTTTGAATCTAAGAATTGGCGCATGTCACAAAGCCTAAAAATAGCCGTTCAGGCTAGAAACTAATTCAGACGTTTACAGCCTTTATATTATGCAAATTATTAGTTCTAAAGCCATGGGAAGTTTGTACCGATTCTAGACCGGGTGTTCTCCGTCCGTCAGGTGGGTTCGTTCCACCTGGGGCTGTGGGACCAGTCGGCGGCCCCCACCTACACGCTGACCACCTACCTGCCCGTCTCCACACTCCGCCTCCTGCCGGGCGCCGGCCGCTTCAACCACAACCTCCGGTCGCGGGTGTCGGCGGTGGCCGTGACCCCCGACGTGGTGTTCGGGGTGCACTACTCGGCCCTCGTCTGGAACCCCTACCTCTTCACCGTCCCCCCGGACCCCGTGGAGATGACCACGGTCCCTATGATCACCGCCAACGCCAACTTCACCGGTACCACGCCAACGACGACCACCACGACGACCCCGGCGCCGGTGACGTACGAGCCGTGGGTGGACGTGACGGTGGCGGGCGTGGTGTCGGCCGTCGACTCGCGGCGGTCGCTGGCCGACAGCCCGGGGTACTCCTCGGCCGACCTGGGCCCCGTGGTGGACGAGACGTGCACGGACACCACCTACATCAAGGACGACCAGCTGACGGCCTCCCCGGCCGGCCACACCAGCCGCCTGCTGCTAAGGCCCTACGTCGTCAGAGGTAGGACTGGGGGTTTACAAGTGTGTTATACATAGTTCATTAGTGAAATGAACACGAACAAATGGATATAGGATTGTTAATTTAATGGGTAACTTTATAGTAGACATATTAACGTACAGTATGAATAACGTTGTATATGTATATCCCTTCACCTACATAACAATTTATACGAGTAATTGAAATGTTGAGTCGTTTACAGTTCTCAATACTGATAATCCGTGTCCTTGTGGATAGTCCAGGGTCTATGATACGGCCCTACCCATTCTATAATTAGGCGTGGGCGGGCGGGCAATCGTAAGTCTTCCTCCACCTGCTGTATGTCCTGAAGTGACCAGTGTCCAGCAGGGTAATGTATGCATTGCTGTGAGATATGTAATTAGGTCAGCGCAACCCAGTTCATGGGAGTAGCAGGCCTGCCTGTGGTATGAGGCAGCCTGGTAGGGGGAGGAAGTTCAGTGTTCCACAAATGCCCTGTAATGGGCCATGACTGCCCATTCCACTAACATTAGTGAAATGAACACGAACAAATGGATATAGGATTGTTAATTTAATGGGTAACTTTATAGTAGACATATTAACGTACAGTATGAATAACGTTGTATATGTATATCCCTTCACCTACATAACAATTTATACGAGTAATTGAAATGTTGAGTCGTTTACAGTTCTCAATACTGATAATCCGTGTCCTTGTGGATAGTCCAGGGTCTATGATACGGCCAAGATTTACCAGTTTTTTAAGGGAGGTGTTGGAGTGCCATATTTATGGCGCTCCGCCTGGGTACGATGGGATGCAGGTAAGCCCTAACTGCATCGGAGGCCCAGCCTCCATGTCGCTTGACCGCCTCCAGTGGCGCGTGGTGATCATAGTATGCATATGACGCGCCGCCACGGCGTAGGCTGTGGAGGGAGAGGCGGGAAGCGTCCATGCCCAGTGCCTCCAGTGCCTGGTGCCACTGTCTAGATATGTAGTGAGAGGTGAGAGGATTTCCGTCTCGAAACCTGATGAGCGGAGCCTGTGGGGCCCGGGGGCCCGCCGCCAGCTGCGATACTATATGCAGGTGGCGCGGGCATAGATGAGACGCCGGGATGGCGTATAAGTCAATAGTGCGGCAGTCGCCGTACTTCTGGGCAGTCTTTGACCATGTTAACGCCACTGTAATCCGATCCTGATGGAGTGTGACGTCCTGGATGGCCAGTTGGCGGGTGTGATCAAATTCGCTAACCGTTCTCGGGGCAACGTTTGACTGTCTGAGAAACCCCTGGAACATTAGGACGATTGCGTATGCCAGCATATGTCCATTTGGCCTTGATGAGATGTAGCGCACTACATTGTAGACGACATTCGGGGAAGCAGGGGCCTTCTGAGAGGGAACATGGCGTACCTGGATGTCTAATGCTCTAAGGGCATGGGCCACCTGAAGGGAGTCTATGGCCTGGGTTGATATGGAGGCCATGCGCATGTAAGTGCGTATAGATGAAACTTCGTTACGCACCGACTTAGGGCTTCGCCGCTTGCTCGCCAAGTATTCAATGTAAGCGCACACGTGAGGAATTGAGGGTCGATCGTATCGTAGGCCGGTCCGTATGGAGAAGATGATGTATGATCTCGCCGCCCGTTGACGATTCGCTATAGTTCCCGGCCTGTGTGCGCCAGTCTGTCTTCTCTGCGCCCTCCGTATGTAGGTTTGGAGGCGAGGATCTACAAGTAGACAGTGTACATTAAATTGCGTCTGTCGGGGCTGATGTGCGTGAGGCGGTTTTCTCTTACAATAGTTTGTGCCTTAGCCTTATCTTCCTCTGATATAGGGATCCTACTCAGCGCATCCGCCACTACCATGTTCACCCCCGGGACATGAACCACCTTTATTTCTACGTCCCTTACCGCTGCCAGGAACCACATGGCTCGGGCGCACGCTGATAACACTGCGTCTTTGGCCCTGCCGTTTGTATAGGCATACACTGTCGCCTCGTTGTCGCACCTAATCAAGACCGTCTTGCCAGCGTAAGAGGGGCGAATGAATGTCCTCGCGGCCAAGAGGCAATTGATGCACTCGAGGCGCGAGATGGAGTGAGAGCGCTCCATCTGTGGTGTTACATGTGTAGAGTAGCAGCGATCGAAGTCATGGGCCCCCATCCCCTTAAGGCAGGCGTCTGCTTCAATGGTTATGTCCACGGCATCGTGTTTGATGATGCTTTTGCCATTATACTGCGGGAGGTAGTCCATGAACCACTTAAGGTCTGCCTTAACGTCTGACGTGACCGGTATAGTGGGGCCTTGGGCCTGTCTCAGGGCGTCCAGTAGTCTTGACATGAATAGGCGCGCGGGGGCTACCGCCTTTCCAAGATGGTTGATCATGCCTATGACGGACTGGAGCTCCCTGATAGTTAAGGCCTTCTTTTTTGCTGCTGCGTTGAGGACTTGTTTGATCTCGTCCAACTTGTGTTTTGGTATTGATAGAGTGTTCTCTGGTAAGTCGATCTTGATCCCCAACCAGACCAGTTCCCTTGCCGGCGGGAAGATCTTGTCAGTCGCGACGGGAAGTCCAAGATCGGCTAGCAGTGAGAGCGCCTGCGCATGAGCTTTACACGCGCTTTCGTAATCGGGAGTGACGATTAGTATATCGTCAAGATAGATGCGGGAGGTCCAGCCACGGGCCTGGAGAGCGCGCTGTAGAAAACGAGCTATGGTCTGCATATAGTAGCTGCTCATTCGCGCCCCGAAGGGTACAGCTATGTCAGCGTAGAATTTCCCGTCTACGTGAATGACCAGGAGAGGCCAGTCTTCTGGGGATGTCCTAAAGTTTCTGTACGCTCTACTAATATCTATACTTGACATATACGCCGTGTCGGTGCCATATGTGTGAACTAGGGCGACTGCGTCCTTAACCGTTGGAAGGTTGTGTTGGACTGGTTGACCGTCCACCTCATTCTTTGGAATGAATGCATTTATACCGCCTTCGGGGAATGATAGATCTACTATCACTCTGCGGCCCGCTGTTCCCGGCTTGGGGCGAGACATGAGGGGGCTAACGTGACACCACGGGGTAAAGGGTGGTTTTTCGAAGGGGCCCAGAAGCGCTCCCTCCTCCATCTCCTTTTGGATGTATTTGTTTACCGCGTCCGGGTACTGGCTAGCCGAAGAGTGATTTGGGACTATGGGAGGTGCCATGTTATCACCATTGGCGCGGTACATGGGCCCTCCCTTATACTGTAGGGGGAACCCGTACCGCACGCCGTTTAAGACTAGTTCATCATCGGGGTGGCCGGTAACATTGTCGACCCAAGCCTGTATGTTAAGTGCTGAGGGAACTGGTACCTTTGCTCCTTTATAGTTATGCGTACGACCTGCCACTGCTGCATCATATATGCGACTATATTTGTCCCCGACTGCGTAGGAGACAAATGGACGCGAGTACCACCCCTCGCCGCTGTCACCAGAGCTATCGGGAAACCAGACTGCCGGTATATGACCCAGTAAGCCCAGCTGTTCCAGTTCATCAGCCATAGCCGAGTCAGTACCTGTGCTATTACCACTCATTATACCAGTGTTTTGATTGTTATGGCAATCACTGTCGGTGCTTGTTAGACTATACGATTTAGTACTTAACTGTGCATGGTGCCCTGTGAGTGCGGTATGGCCCTGTCGAGGTTGTAGCCCTGCGCGGGCGGGGGCGTCCGCTCGTTCAGCCAGTCGGTTAGACGCTGTGACGTGTTCGTGTGCCTCAGGTGTATCGTCCGATCGGGGCCAGTCGTGGCCCGGTCGGGGAACTGGTCCTGGCGCAAGGTGCTCAGCACCTGGTGTGATCCTGTTCCAAGCACTTGTAACGCGCGGGCCGTTCTGTGTGCTGACGGCGCTGCCTTCCGATCGGGGCCGGTCGTGGTCCCGTCGGGGTTCTGATCCAGCGCGGGGGGGCGTGTCACATCGTGTGCACTTCCCGGCAGCTCCTCCTGTGCAGAGAGTGTGGCGTTCGTCGCCGGTGCTCTCTTCCGACTTCGGCCCGTCGTGGCCTTGTCGGGGTTCATCTCCATCGTAGGGGGGCGTGGCACCTCGTGTGCTAACGCCCGCCTCGTTCACCCTATTCCTTGGGTGGGTGAGGCAGCCGTCCTGTAGTCCCGGCCGGTCGTGGCCGCAGCGTTGCTGGCGCCCAGTACCAGGGGAGGGGGGACACTCGGGTCCCTCGTTGGTCTGCTGCCGCGGGACATCCTGTATGCCGGTTTTCATGTCCCATGTCCCTTCCGATCGCCACAGGTCGTCGTGGGTTCGGGGTTCATCTATTTGAAGAGTGCCCTGTTTTCCGTCAGTCGTCCCGTATTTACGAGATGTCTCTGCAGTCCGCTTCCCGTCGTAGTCGCGGTCTGCCTCCCGCCCCCGAGCTGCCCGGGCTATGGCAGCTAGGGGGCGGCGGGGACCTCCCGGTCCCCGCGCTATTAGTTTTTTGATGTGTTCTTCCGCTCCGGTGGCGGGTCCGCGCTCCTCGCGCGGCTCCCCCGCCGATTGTCCCGACCCTTCGGTCGCCGGTCCCTCTGGGAGCTAGACCGGTTCGATCTAGAGTACTTTATGTGGGATCTCCAACTGCATGAACTTGCCGGATGTTTACAGTCGTATAAGTCTGCAGCGTACCAGCATATTATGCAGCGATGTCTCCGCGGCCCGTCGCCCTCGTCGTGCTTGTCACTCTGGTCGCAACCCGCGTCCTGGAAGTCGTAACAGGGGCGGGAATCCTTCCTGGGGCGGGCTGCTGTGACCCAGGAGTAGAACATCCGGAGGTCCCTAATCTCGTCCTTATCGTCCCAGCGCAGGTCGCCGACCTCGACCGCGTCGAAGCATCGGTTGGAGAATTCAACCACGTTCTTCCATGCATAACGCGTCGCGTCCTTCGTGACCATCGTAAGGTGCGTCGCCAACGCCTTAAGCACCTCCCTACCAAGGGTGTCGTCCAGAAGCATATTAGAGTAACCAAGCATAAATTCATCATACCTGAGTGAATCGTAACTGTCTCTGTCCTTGACTTTTGTGAGGATATCGCGTGGCAAGTACATATACGGTCTTGGGTAGGTGTGACCCTTCAGCTTTGTGCTATTACGAGAAATGACGGGCTTACCAGTTGCTCGTCCCATGTCGAACCGTGACCGCTTCATTGCCTCGTCGACGTCCTTTCTCTCCTGGGCCGAGAGGTCCGTCACTGATACCTCGTCGTCCGACTCGACCTCCTCCTGGAGTATCGGTCTCGCCCTGGCAGCGGCGGCTGATAGGAGTGGGTGCTGGCGCGGGCCGGACGTTCCCGCGCTTTTGGATGTTGAGGGCTGGTGGACGCCGGGGCAGAGGCCATCTTGGACGCCATCTTGGACGCCATGTTGGACGCCATCTTGTATTTTCTGGCTGCGTGGATTTTCTTGCTGTGATTCATCATCTACCGACTGTCCCAGCATTGCGATACAGAGTTTATCGAGTTTAACCTCCATTTTCTCTATCCGTCTAGCATTGTCAGCAGCCCTCTTTGCGGCCGCCGACGGGCGTTTATGCTTGTCCCTTGCGGTGTCAGCCTGCGGGTCCGGCTCGTCCTGGGATTGTACGTCACTTTCCTCCGTATGCACCATTTCCTCCTCTTGGACTTCAGGTTCAGCATTCTTCTTTTGCTTGTTTCGGCTCATTCTGAGGTGTTTTGGAGCGTGAGCTGTTTTGTGGTGAAGTGCGGCGTGTCTCAACCGAGAGCGCCCCAATCGTAAGTCTTCCTCCACCTGCTGTATGTCCTGAAGTGACCAGTGTCCAGCAGGGTAATGTATGCATTGCTGTGAGATATGTAATTAGGTCAGCGCAACCCAGTTCATGGGAGTAGCAGGCCTGCCTGTGGTATGAGGCAGCCTGGTAGGGGGAGGAAGTTCAGTGTTCCACAAATGCCCTGTAATGGGCCATGACTGCCCATTCCACTAAAATCTGACAGGGGCCATACATCCTACATCCAATTTATAGAGCATTAAGATTTTGTTCTAAAGACATTTAACATGTCAATGATTAATCCTTATTCTTCGGGCGACGTATGAACTTCCATTTAAGGAACAATTACGGATAGATAAAGGTCATGTATGCGGCGTCCTTCATGTTCTACAAGGTACGTGCATGACGTCGCCTGACGGCCAAGGCGCCTGCTTTGCACGACCTGAACCAAAGCATCTTTTCATATACTACTCATACATACATCGGGTCTGTGCAGAACATAATTATATACGTGACATGTCACTGATACCTTTTATCAACAATTCCCCCTTTTCTAGACCAGCTATGCACACGACCTTGAATATGAACAGTGTGTACACGGAATTGTATATATTAGGTAAGCCACGTACCTGACAATTATCAAAGCATAGGCTAATCTATTCACATATGCTACTCACACATGCACGTAGGCTTCGATAATTTCATACTCTGTATAGACGATAATTCTTATAGCCCAATACCGTTGCATATTATTTAGATATCGATAGTACACATGACGGCGCTCATAATGAATCGTACGTACAAAAGCTAACCATAATATGCGATAACTTCTTTTCCAAGTTCCCATTTGCATATATACTACTAACAAGTCTCGCTTTCAGTAGGATCAATCCATGCGATATTGTTGCATACAATGTAATAGCGATGTCGCGTGATTAAGGATGTATCATATACGCGACCAAATTCCAATTTCTACACACAACTTACACCATTATCAATTGTCACATATTCAATTCAGTTAATTCATGTTAAATTTTCGCGGATGGACACACGGACGATAGCCCCGAGCGATGTTGAAGTTTTCTTATAAGGGGTGTCGATTTTATTTATACGAAAATGTTTTTGGTGCTAGGTGTGTTAGTAATTTCCTGACCCGGCAACTTGCTTTGCTATTTGAAAGGAATCAATGTGATACTTCAAATGCAACTTGTGTCATCGGCTGTATTTTACATGTCTTTGTAAATAATGCTAGAATTTAAAAGAATAAAAAAGTCGAGCAGAGGTAGACGGTAGTGAAAATTGCCACTGAGTAGTATATTGAAATGGGAATATTCAAACCAATATCCCCTACGTTAAAGGTTCCTGGGTGTGTTCAGCCTGAGTTTTATTTACCAGTAATATCTCTTAGATATTTCTTTGATCAAAGGCTATATCTATAAAAGTAATTACAGATTGAAATTTCCATCTCTTAGCACTTGTAAAAATGGTACAGCCTGAAAAAGAAATCATCCTCTATCATTGGTTTCTATGGGAAAATGAGTTTATTTGAAACTACAAACAAAACTACCAGAGCTTTTTCCACCAACCTCAGTATATAATAAGTACATGTAGATACAATTACACCAATGTTAGGAGAAAATCGTGAAGATTTACTCTTTGGTTAGTTATAGTGATTGAACCTAAAAAGTTGAGCATCTGAGCACTAATCACTTGGATCATTTCTAGGTAGCATTACTCATCTATTATCTCTATTAGTTCTTACTTCTCCACCCAGGTGGCGCCTTGGTCAGTAGTAAGTACCTTTAAGGCATTGAGGTGGTTGTATCCATGAATTTCCGTGTGCTTCAGACCCGTGTCTGAGCGAGCCGTGCCTGGGCAACTCGACGTGTGAGAACCGGGGTTACGCCGAGTACGTCTGTTCCTGTGCCATCTGGTCCACCGGCCCCCTCTGTCAACACTGTAAGCGTCTGATTACTTAGCGCGTTAATGGTGTCAACCAGTGTCTGTAGGATGGCGAGAATACTCGCATATAATTAGAATACAATTAAATAATAACTTTTTATAATAGATACTAAATATCAATCTGCTGTAAACGTTCCATGGTAAATGCCAATGAAATTAAAAAGTTAAACGAAAACTGGATCGCCACCATGTTATGTCATATAATTGTAAGTACGTGTGTTTGTGTTTGCGATTGTCATGCTATTTACACCACAAATTAGATCAAATGAAATGTGATTGTGTCCAATCAATGCACCGACCCTGCTCGCCTCCCCAGCGGTGGGCTTCCCGGCCCAGGAGCTGTCGGCCCTGGAGGGGGCTGACGGGCCCGACCTGCTGATCCTCAACGCCACGCTGACGGTAGGAGGCGCGCTGGTCGGGGTGACGTTCCACGCGCTGACGGCGGGTACCTTCTGGGTGGGGGTGTGGGGGGAGGACGACCTCCTCCAGGTGAACCTGACGGCCAAGGCGCAGGTCACCGCGACCACCGCCGGCACCCAGACCACCATGTTCAGCGACGGAGATGTCGTCCAGGTGAGGAACTGGGGACATAGAGTATGAAGGGTTAGGTGTTCCCATGGTAGGCTCAATTTGTTGATATATGATTACTCAAATAAAGCATACTAGTAAACATTCGAGGCCTATTACAGGGTTATCTTTTCAAGAGATGTTTTATTTAGGGCAATTTAAAATGAAATAAATCTCACTTGTCACACTGCCATCATTCATTACTGTTTTTACAATACGAAGACTTGAACTCACCCAGCCCAAAATTTTGACTCTAGATTCAGTTTTCTCAAAATATTACCATTGAGACCTGGACATCCTAACAAAGCCAGACAACTGGTTAATTGTGCTCGGGTAGTGACGGGTGTCTGTGTGGTGCTCGGCAGGTGTCCCCCGGCCAGCTGCTCGGGGTCCACTACAGCTCGGGGTCGGCGGCCCCAGTCATCCCCCTGTCGGCCCAGGGCCCCGAGCCCAACGCCACGCTGGTTGCCCTGACCGCCCACAGCATGTACGACTCCCAGCTGGACCTGGGCACCGTTATCTCCCCATCCTGGTCAGAAAACGACACCTATACATTCGCCCTCCAACCTCACATCAGAATGGGTAAAGTGACTTTCCTTATAGATTATAGTTGTAGCTGTTGCTTGTCTAGTTTCCCTATGATGTTATTAATAGTTGATAATGGAAATAAATCTTTAACCTGTGGTTTTTCAATCATGAATATTTCATTCACCATTTATGTTTTATCAAATTATATATATATATATATATGTATATATATATATTTTAAAAAGTTTTATTGGTAATAATCTTCAAGGTTTCCCTTGGTTTTCAGAGTTATTACATTAACAGTATATATATACATACAATCAATATAATGTTATGAAAATCAAGCATTGCATGGAAGACATGTACATAATAGATCAACACCATAATAATGGATACCAAATAAAAAAATAGTCTATTTGACAATTAACAGACATTTTTGAAAATATGGTCAATTTACATTTTGCCGCAAGTCAAGGTATTTTGAATACAAATGTTTTACTTTACAGTTAAAAAAGTATGCTGTTTCGGAGTTCTGAATGTCCCTTTCCAACTTATTCCAGAGTAAAGTACCTCTATAATATGGACTGTTTTTGAAATGTGTTCCAATGCGTGTTGGGACTATAAATGTTTTCTTCTCAGCTGCACATGTTAAGCGGTTAGGGACAGTTATATTAGCCTCATTTTTGCTATACAAAAACAATAAACATAACAATTGAACTATCGATGTTGCTCCAAACTTACAGGTTTCATTTTACTATGTAATAGTTCTACTGGACAATGTTCGCCTCTATACACTTTTAAACATTATGCAATGCATTGTTTTGCAAAATTTGCAGCTCCCTTTTTTGGCCCAGTGAGCATGATATTAGTACAAACCCTGCATAATCTAGATGAGGCAAAATCGTCTGTTTGTAAATCATGAGTGCAGTTTTCTCGTCTACATAATTTCTTATTTTTGACAACTGAAATATCTTATTGCCCACAATTTGCTTTGTCCTTTAATAGGACATTTTATAATTCAATAATGGATCTAACATTATTCCCAGGTAGGAATAACTTTTTACAAATTCTATACAGATATTACCAACTTTGAATGGATTTGGGTTGATTAAGTTCTTTAAGACATTAGATTGGCCAACTACGAGGCATTTTGTTTTCGAAATATTCAGTGAAAGTGCATGTGAGTCACCCCAGGCTACAAAGCTGTTTAAATTGGCTTGTAATTGTGTGGATACAGAGTTCCAATTGTGGGCACTATAGTAAAGAACACAATCATCGGCATACAGATTTATATGTACATTCCTAATCTTAGAAACTACATCATTTATATATACAACAAACAGAATTGGTCCTAGTATACTACCCTGGGCTATGCCAGAAAGAACTTTACGCTTTGGTGACTTATTACCATTGTACAAAACGGACTGAGTTCTGTCCAGGTAACTCCTGAACCAGTTAATACAACATTTGGAAAGACCAATGGTTGTTAATTTATTCAATAGTAATTCATGGTGAATTGAATCAAAAGCTTTTCTCATATCGAGCAGTAAAAGGGCAGTTACTAGATTATCATTAATTGATTTGTGAAGATCACTAATTAAATTGAATACAGCCAATTGGGTGGATTGACCAGGTAAGAAACCATACTGATGATCTGATAGATATTGAATGTCAAATAAATGTTTCAGTAAATGTTATGAATCAATATATATATATATAATTATATATATATATATATATATAGAAAAACAGTCAAATTCTATTCATTCATAATTGTTGCTCTAGTCATTCTACATTTTCTCAAATATACATTTAATTATGCAATGAAAAAGCATAGGAAAATAAATAAACTAAAACACTCACTTTGCTACTTTCACCGCTCCAGACCCGTGCTTCAGCTCGCCATGCGTGGAGAACAGTACCTGTGTGGGGTCCCCCGAGACGAGCACCTACCTATGTTACTGTGTGGAGGGCCGCTTCGGCCACAACTGTGAGACGGGTCGGTACACTACAACATTATATGTCTGCACCCAATAGGTGCCTTTTTCTGAGATGTTCCCCCTTTCCCTTCCCTTAAAGGAATTCAAAACTCAGATAAGTAAAGAAATATCTTAGATGAGTCCAGTTAAGGTCAGTGGTAAAGTATTAGCTGTGAAAATTCTCAAACAAAAGTAAAATTCCATGAGAGATAATAATTATTTTTACAGATCCACATTAATTGATTCAGGCAAGGAAAATGTGTTTTCAATGATTTTCTACCATATTGCATGGTTTAGGTTTCAGTATAGGCCAGAAATAGGCTCAAGGAAAATCTCTTTCAATAAAACCTAATCCCTTGGTCCCTATTGCAGAGGGTACCAACCTGGTCCTCCTTTCGGGCACACGGTTCTATCAGAAGAGTACAAACCGTACGGGGACGGCCGAGCAGGCCGGGGACGGGTCGCGAGAGCCGGGGCTGTGTGTGGGGTGTGCCCTCACCACCCCCGAGATACAGCCCTGGTGGGTGGTGGACTTCACGACCGTCAGGACGCCCACCCTGTTCAGAATCAGCGGCCTCGAGATACTTGACGAAAACGGCGGTGAGGACAAAACTCGAATTCATCATCAGTTTTTCCTTATAAAAGAGTATGTGTGTTTGAAAGGAAGAATCTGTAATGTGTCTTGTAACAAAGTATTTTTCAATCTGTACTCTAAGTATAAACTTTTAGAAGATTTTGGAAGAGTTAGCATAAAATAAACAGATTCAATACTTTGCTATCAAATAATTAAAACAGGAGCATTCCCTTTTCACTATACTACTTACAGAATGCTTTGTTAGTTTGGGGGCCAAAAACACATTTCCTATCCCATTATTGCCCTTCTGTCTAACCCCTGCTGCCCCCTGTCTAACCCCTGCTGCCTCCTGGCTAACCCCTGCTGCCCCCTGTCTAACCCCTGCTGCCCTCCTCTCTAACCCCTACTGCCCCCTGTCTAACCCCTGCTGCCCCCTGTCTAAACCCCTGCTGCCCCCTGTCTAACTCCTGCTGCCCCCTGTCTAACCCCTGCTGCCCCCTGTCTAACCCCTGC
Source organism: Lepidonotus clava (assembly GCA_936440205.1). NCBI lineage: Eukaryota > Metazoa > Annelida > Polychaeta > Phyllodocida > Polynoidae > Lepidonotus > Lepidonotus clava. The sequence continues at coordinate 15,178,226 of OW387147.1, forward strand.
TGCCCCCTGTCTAACCCCTGCTGCCCCCTGTCTAACCCCTGCTGCCTCCTGTCTAACCCCTGCTGCCCCCTGTCTAACCCCTGCTGCCCCCTGTCTAACCCCTGCTGCCCCCTGTCTAACCCCTGCTGCCTCCTGTCTAACCCCTGCTGCCCCCTGTCTAACCCCTGCTGCCCCCTGTCTAACCCCTGCTGCCTCCTGTCTAACCCCTGCTGCCCCCTGTCTAACCCCTGCTGCCCCCTGTCTAACCCCTGCTGCCTCCTGTCTAACCCCTGCTGCCCCCTGTCTAACCCCTGCTGCCCCCTGTCTAACCCCTGCTGCCTCCTGTCTAACCCCTGCTGCCCCCTGTCTAACCCCTGCTGCCCCCTGTCTAACCCCTGCTGCCTCCTGTCTAATCCCTGCTGCCTCCTGTCTAACCCCTGCTGCCTCCTGTCTAACCCCTGCTGCCCCCTGTCTAACCCCTGCTGCCCCCTGTCTAACCCCTGCTGCCCCCTGTCTAACCCCTGCTGCCCCCTGTCTAACCCCTGCTGCCTCCTGTCTAACCCCTGCTGCCCCCTGTCTAACCCCTGCTGCCCCCTGTCTAACCCCTGCTGCCTCCTGTCTAACCCCTGCTGCCCCCTGCTGGTGTTGCCCCTTGTCTAACCGCTGTTCCTGCCGTCCCCTACTACCAGATGCCCCCGGTCGGGTGGAAGTGGCCGTGGTGCTCACGTCCAACTTCTACAAGTGGGCCTGGCAGGTGGAGTCCTACACCCCGTGCGGCACCTTCAACTACACCACCGTGAGCTCGCTGCCCCTGGAGGTGGTCTGCTGGCCCGTGCCCTCCCAGGCCCGCTTCGCCGCCGTCAAGGTGCTCTCCAACCACCTCAACGTGTCCCTCAGTCTCTGCGAGGTCGAGGTCTACAACGCCAGTAAGTGAGGCCGGCTACCCGCAAATACATGTAGCGAACTGGTAAACGCCAAATAGTGCATCATTAATGGGCAAATAGTGCATCGATTACAGTTACATGTGTGCCATGCAGTGTCTCAGTGATTAACACACGTTACTGCGGTAATCGGGAATAGGTGAACGTGACCCATCTCCTTTGTGCCATTCATCCAAAATTCATTTTGCCATTCATCGCACAATTGGTTCCCCAATGGAGATGTTAATTATTGGTGATCTCTAATTCGACCAGAAATTCAATAGCATCACTCAATGGGTTCCCCCCTTATTGAGTGATGCGACCAAATTCTGGGCAAAGAAGAGATCACAACCCTTCGTTACAGCGAAAATTATATCAGTTTCAAACTTTAATTCATCGTTTCTCTACAAGGACGTCCTACCGATAATGTCCTACAATTGCATGCAAAAGGAAATTGCAAAGAACAACTCAGAATTAGCTGTTTTCTAAGATTAGACTTGTTCACATTTCTGTTTTTTTTTCTACAAGGATTCCTTCCCTTGTTGTTCCCTGTTCTCGCCTTGTTGCAATGACTTAATGTGTCATTGATGGCTTTCAATATGAGGTGTATTTATAAGTATTTAATCATTCAAATGTATGACTTTGAAAAACATTGCAAACATAAACACCCAAACTTATTGAAACACAATATTGTGCTTTTGTGTATAACATTTTCAGTCATTAAAAATTAATAGCTCTAACAATCATTAGATCTGCAACGGACCGTTGTCATAACCGGACAATAAAGGAATTATTCATCAGAAATACACAAAGTAAACAACATGAGTAAACAACAAAGTAAACAACATGAAGGTTATTGACCAGCCTGCCCTGGACGTTGCAGACCCGTGCGTGTCGGACCCCTGCTACCATGGCGGGATATGTAACTACTACGGCGGCTACTCCTTCTACTGCACCTGCCCGATCGAGTACACCGGGAGGCAGTGTGAGAACGGTGAGCAACCCACAGGCCAGACCTGTACAAACAACCACTAGAAAAGAGCCTTTCATTGATGTCGCCCCGTAAGACGGGCATCTGTACTCCCTTCCACGTTCCAGTACGCTTCGCTAAATACACATCTGTGGGACCGCCATCCACCTTTATGTTAATCTAAAGATATGTTGTAAATTTAGCAACCCCACCCCTATTCAAAGGACCTTGACTGCTCAGTAATGCCACGCGGTCAGATATTTTTTCTTGAAAAACATCATTTGGAAAGTGAAATGATTCTCTAATGCTGTGTTCCTGTAAGTGCCCTTCATGTACACACACAAACTAGGCGTGCTTTCAACCTCCATCTTGGACTTGGTTCACTTCCAGAGACCAGGTTCAAACTTCTCGTGTATAAAGAGAAGATGCTACCCGACTCCTGTGAACTCATATCAAAAACCAGCCAGCACTACCTGAGCAACTGCTGGGACGGAGCCATGGTTGAGAACGGCAATCTCTTAAGTTACGGGTAAATACACGTTAAGTCTTATAGGTTTATAGCAAATCATGTTAACGTTAAGACATTCCAAATGTTAGTGCAATCATTGAACCGCTAATGCTTGTGAAGCCTTTGTAATTCCGTAATCATGCACTCTTTTCATCCGCCAAGAAAATAATTAGTATACTGGCTTACTGTCCAGACAAAAGGGTATTCCGTATTCCACCCCGATTATGAAAGTCTCTTTTAACGTTTCGATGTTTCACTTGTACAGAGGTATCAAGAACTGTCGCGTGTACAACTGCAGCTCTCTGAATGTGACGTACTCCCCGGCCAACTCCAAGTTCAGCACTTACAGGCTGGTCCACCGCGGTGAGCAGGGGGCCGACACAAACAGCTTAGTGTGTAAACATTGGGTCGTGAAGAATGAGATACAATATCATATTTAAAAGATAAATAATTACAGTATTAGAAGACCGAAAGTAAGAAGTGAAGGTGATCATTACAGGGACACATTCACATTGTGGTTATCAATGGAGGATGTATTAAAGCAACCCAAAAGCAATATAAACCCTCCCCTTAAAAGATTTGACAACTAAAACTGATGAAATCATTCTTATTGGATCCCCACCTTACCCTCTCATTCATCCTGTTCACAATGTGTATTGTTATGCTACTTTTGTAAAGCCCTTTATCCCCTGTTTTATGACACCTGGAATCATCTGGACACTACTTTTGAGTTAACGAGGATTCAGGTACGCTCATTTATACATTTTCATTAATTCATGAATTAAATGATACAAAGTGATCAATCATTAATATAAGCGTCTCAATCTTATACAGTTTATTTGTTGATAAGATCTTGAACTTTGTGTCTTTACTTCAGACGAAACAATTCTTTTCTACATTAAAATTTTCCACAGGGTCACTTTGCGCTACCTACATATATGCAATACTAAAACAATATTGCTATATTCCTCGTCGGGGCATACATGTAGGGTATGTTAGTCCAAGTGGCTGATAATTGTTGTTATCGTGACGTATACTATAATCTATATTTGACGCCAAACTTGCCTGTCCTCCCTCCCCAGGCTGGCAGTTCCCCTACACCTATACCGGGGGAAACCTCCAGCGGGCCGGTCCGACCACCCTGTCCACGCTGTTCGTCGACCAGGCCTTCCTGGTCAGCGGCTGGCTGCGGGGGGTCGAGGTGCTCACCGTGCGGCCCTGCGACGACCTGAGTGTGGGCGTGTGGCAGCCCCTGGAGGAGGCGGGCCAGTACCGCCTGCTGCACCTCTTCTCCTTCACCGTCAAAGCCAGGACCACCCACCGGGGACACTACCACCACACCCCCGTATGGGTGCAGAGGGGGCACGTCCTGGGCCTTCACTACAACTACACCCGGGCGGCCTCCAGGTACTGCGTGCCGGCCCTGGAGGAGGGGGGCACGCTGGCCGGGTCGGGCCTGCAGGACGGGGACCTGTCCCGCACCCTGGTCAACGCCCGGCTGTCCTCCTACTACCTGACCACAGGAACCATCTACAACTTCACCACGGGCGGGCCCCGCATGAACCTGGCCATCCGACCCCTCATCATGGAAGGTAACGTCCACCATAAGGGTACCTATCAGCGGTATTGGTCAAGTGGTATTTACAAGCCGTCTTGTTCAGGTCATTATGTCTTCAGTCAATATCACTTGTCCAATGTACCACTGAAAGTGTTTTATTAAACGCTTTATATTTAGTACGTAGAATAGTGCGCTATAATGTATGGTTACTGTAGACTCATAGTGGTCGGTTACACAGGATGCAATACTGTGAACGTATATATTTTCGCGCTGCTATATTTTCGCGCACCAAGCAATGACTAAAATATCCGCGCATTCATAATTTCGCGCATTTGTTAGTTATTTCTATTTGTTCTATGTCCTTATAAATTTCACTCAAATCATATTTTCGCACATTTATAGCGGTGCGCGAAATGCGCGAAAATATGTACATCGCGAAAATTGATACGTTTACAGCATACAATGACTTCCCACTCCTGCCCCATATTCTCGAAACATCACTCGCTGTGTGGTTAAATCGTTAAATAGTCTGGCCAGTTTTGAATAAATAGCGGATTCCTAAATCGTCTTTTTTGGAAGAGTTACTAAAACTAACCATTTAGGCCTATTTGTTCCCCTGCTATCATTAAGAGTGGCTGTAACATTGTAACTTCATTGTCTGTAAACATATCGCCTGTGTATGCAGTAAGACCCAAGGCGCGTCTGACCCCTGTTGTCTGTGTCTGTGTGCAGAGGAGCGTGACGAGTGTGACCGTAACCCGTGTCACAACAACGGCACGTGCGTGCTGACGGTGGGCGGCGCCTATAGGTGCCTCTGTCCGCCCTTCACCTCCGGGGGCCACTGCGAACAAGGTAAGTATACCAGCTACTGGGCCATTCTCAGACGATGCACACGACCACACATTCCCTGCACCAAGCTAGGAAAAACACCTTTAGATCAATTTACAATTACGGCCATATTACACTCTGCGTCGGGGGAGCATTTTTGAACGATTTACCTATTCGAAAAACCAGACATTGGGCGTGAGTAGTATACTGGAAGTGCCCTTAGCCCCGGGCACCGTGAACGGGGGTTGGCTGAAGGCACCGTCACACGCTGCCTGGTCGGGACTTGTCATTCACTCGTCATTGACTGACAAACATCGTATAAGTAGTTCATTATATCATATATAAACGTGTTACATATCTTACTCTATAGGCTTATTAAACGTATCCCACATAGGGTATATTCCAGGGTTGGACAAGAGATGGACAAAATAACTGTATAAAGCATCATTGTCTCCTAGATTTGGGATTACTGGAAAAAGTAAGAATTATATTTTTCTATGTATGAGTTCTACTAAAAGATTATGATTCTTACAAATTTGTCTTCATGATAATTTACGCATCATATATTGAGACTAGTAGGAAACTGCGATCTAAATAGTCACTCCACTTCAAGATTTGAGATCCAAGTTTAGTATTCAGTGGATAATAAGTGAACACCATGTACATAAACAGACAAGCGTTAAAACGATGTGGTCACTAGGCCTGTCACAAATATCCAATAAGGTTCATAGTAAGAATTCATCGTTTGCGACATGATGCCACATTCCTGGATTTTTGGGTGCATCTAAACTTGATTTGGACTGATTTATTCTGTGAGTGTTCGTGTTGTGTTTTCAGTGCTGTACTGCAAGGCGTCTGACAACAACCTGTGTCATCGGGGAAGTTGTACAGAGAGGAAGCAGCCCCAGACCTACTGGTGCAACCATTGTGGATCCAACTACATAGGGCAGTCCTGTGAATTCGGTACACCAGTTCAGCCTACATTTCCCTATGATATTGCTCGAGTTTCACATGCTCCAGTCCATTCGTTATTTTCGGGATCAATTTCTGGAAATTTGAAACCGTAAAAAACATTCAGTTGGCAGTTTTATCTCCATGTATATGATGTTATAACATACAGTTATATAAGAACATATTAATAGCCTAGAGCTGCAAAAATTAAAGCATTAGTTTAAGGTATCACATGACATTGTCTTCACCTAATACTTTGATCCTTTTTCCACCCAGAAAATCCTTGCGCTAGTAGTCCTTGCCAAGGAGGAAGTCCATGTATCTATGATCATTATAGAAGCACATTTTGGTGCAACTGTACTGCTCGCGGGAGATATGGGGTCTTCTGTGAGCAAGGTACGTAACAACGTCCAGACACACGCCATATACATTCATGCCAACATAAATTCCTTAGAAAGTTGATCCATGTCTCAAGAATGGCAAGTGATACGGCAACCGACTTTCTATCAAGTAAATTCTGTAACGTAATCCGCAGTCGAATTGCATATAGTGAAAAGCACATTAACCCTCTAAAAATGGACTACTTGGTGAAATGAAATCAGCGGAGGTCGAGTATTCATAAAAAAGTATTGTAAAAGGATAGAGGACGATTTAAAGCTTTTTAGGTGAAAGATTTTGTTTACAAACAATCTCCCTCTCTGTTAGTGACTGACATAATTATATTAGGCACATGTTATATAAATTGTGTACGAATAATCTCCCATGACAACGTAACCGGCGCATAGATCAACACTGTATTATGAAGAACATTTAGCATAGACCTCCGTCAAATTAGTTTCTGTGTGAATTAATGTGCGTTCTGATCGTTATTAAACCAGTATAATGCAATACTGGAGGCCAAGGCTTACTCAGCCCCAAGCCTACATATCCATCCTTTCGCGTTGATAAGGAATACCGCCTCTAACTTCTCCGCCTCTCCTTGTTGTCCGTAGACCCGTGCGCCAGCGACCCGTGTGCGAACGGCGGGACGTGTGAGCGGCAGCTGGCCCCCGACTACTGGAGCTGTGCCTGCCTCTTCCCCTACGTCGGCCAAACCTGCGGCACGCGTAAGTACCACCTCTACTCCAGGGTGGACCTGCCTCAAACCACCTTCATCTATACGTTCGAGAGTTAAAAGAGATGTCTGACTTAAGCCATCTTTAAAACATCTGCGGGGTACAAGTCCATGGTGGAGCATGACCTAACCAAGGGCCTATGGGATTTTAGAGTGCTGGGTGTCCAGGGGACCCCCAAACCGCGACGTGTACTTCACATTAACTAAGGTGGACAAACACAACTGTTAAGACCAAGCATTTGAAATAAGGAGTGGGAAAATAGATACATTCAAGTAACTACAATCGCTCCTGTCAGGTAGTCTAAATAGATCTAAATCTAAGATTTATTTAAAACTTTACATAATCAAAGTTTAAAATTGACTAATGAATTAAGAATTGAATTGCTATTTTTTGACAAAATAACTCGAAAACCAGACTGATGCATGTAATGATGGTTAGATTTTGACCGTTTGAGAGAGATAGAGTTTTGTGAAATTGGATAGTCTACTGTGCATATTGATATTGAAAATGTGAAACTAAAATTATTTTCAAAATCAAAATTTTCAAAAATCTGATTGCACAACAAAATCTAAAATAAAGAATATATCTTAATGTTTATATCACATGCATATGGATATATAGGCTATCATATCGCGCCAAGAAAATAGGGGGTCACCATATTAATTCGCCATGGGGAGCAGACCCAATTGAAACAGAAAAATGTCTGAAAGTAGGTATATACTTGTTTTATCATAAATTCATTAAATATTACTTCCAAATTACATCTTAATATTCTATATATTTTCGGAGACCCTCAGAGTCATTTGAAGAATCATGCACTTTTGTAGGCCTTCGGCCAATGTTAAAGAGAGACAGAAGAAAAAATAATGTGGTATTTATTGCCAAATTAGTCTTCCAGTATTTGCAACTACATGTATTCCACAAAATTAGATACATTTCACCATATTTATCTCTTAACCTATTCCTTTAAGCTAATTTCCTATTTCAATTCATAATCGCAAATATATATTTCTGAAAAATATTAGTAAGATTGAAGAATTTTCAATTCAGGGAGATCTGGGAAATGGCGCCATTGTCCTTAAGAAAGTCTGAAAGGCGGTTCATTGCCTCCTTACTATGTTGTTTACCCAGCCAGGACGATGATGACCAAGGACCGGCCGGTGAACGCCAGCTCCCAGAGCGGGGCCAACGCCCCGGCCGTACTGACGGACGGCACCACCTCCAATCAGAACGAGTGCTTCTCCACCCGCGCCCAGACCCACCCCTGGGTGGTCGTCGACATGGGCGTCACCACCAACATCTCCCTGGTCAGACTCATCAGCAAGAAAACAGGCGAGGCACCGCGCATACTTATAAACCGAGTCTGGACGCTACGCCCGATTTTGCTTTTGGATTTACTTGTATTAAACCAGTGCATATTTATATCAATCCTTCAAAACTTCCCAAACAAAAAACGCAATGATAGCACGCGCGAGCTCGCCAAACAGAAGGGATTTTACCGGAGAGATTTAACATGTCGTAGATGCAGTTGATTTAAAAGACTTCAACAACCCTTCAAATTTAAGTTGAATCTTGTCCCATAACCGAACACAAGTATCTTCTTCCAAGTCATAATTTAAAGATAAAAATATTTTCAAACTGAGAAATAATGATACCTTTTAAATTTCTGAATCTCTACCCAACACAGGCTACTCCTCCATGAAGAAGATAATGGTGGCTGTATCGGAGAATGAGGACATTCTTCGGCCAGAGTCTCTGTGGTATAGCCATACCAAGTGTAACTACGTTGAGGCGGGCTTCACGAAACACGACATGTGGGTGACATGTGAGCCGGATGGGCTGGCCGGGCGCTTTGTCGGCATCATGATGTACAAACAGGGCACCCTCACCCTGTGTGAGATCCAGGCCTTCCAGGGTCAGTATGAGTCATGGTGTATGGGGCCCTCACACTGTGTGAGGTCCAGGCCTTCCAGGGTCAGTATGAGTCATGGAGTATGGGGCCCTCACACTGTATGAGGTCCAGGCCTACCAGGGTCAGTTTGAGTCATGGTGTATGGGGCCCTCACCCTGTGTGAGGTCCAGGCCTACCAGGGTCAGTTTGAGTCATGGTGTATGGGGCCCTCACCCTGTGTGAGGTCCAGGCCTTCCAGGGTCAGTATGAGTCATGGTGTATGGGGCCCTCACCCTGTGTGAGGTCCAGGCCTTCCAGGGTCAGTATGAGTCATGAAGTATGGGGCCCTCACCCTGTGTGAGATCCAGGCCTTCCAGGGTCAGTATGAGTCATGGTGTATGGGGCCCTCACCCTGTGTGAGGTCCAGGCCTTCCAGGGTCAGTATGAGTCATGGTGTATGGGGCCCTCACCCTGTGTGAGGTCCAGGCCTTCCAGGGTCAGTATGAGTCATGGTGTATGGGGCCCTCACCCTGTGTGAGGTCCAGGCCTTCCAGGGTCAGTATGAGTCATGGTGTATGGGGCCCTCACACTGTGTGAGGTCCAGGCCTTCCAGGGTCAGTATGAGTCATGAAGTATGGGACCCTCACACTGTGTGAGGTCCAGGCCTTCCAGGGTCAGTATGAGTCATGAAGTATGGGGCCCTCACCCTGTGTGAGGTCCAGGCCTTCCAGGGTCAGTATGAGTCATGGTGTATGGGGCCCTCACCCTGTGTGAGGTCCAGGCCTTCCAGGGTCAGTATGAGTCATGGTGTATGGGGCCCTCACCCTGTGTGAGGTCCAGGCCTTCCAGGGTCAGTATGAGTCATGGTGTATGGGGCCCTCACCCTGTGTGAGGTGCAGGCCTTCCAGGGTCAGTATGAGTCATGGTGTATGGGGCCCTCACCCTGTGTGAGGTCCAGGCCTTCCAGGGTCAGTATGAGTCATGGTGTATGGGGCCCTCGAACTGTGTGAGGTGCAGGCCTTCCAGGGTCAGTATGAGTCATGGTGTATGGGGCCCTCACCCTGTGTGAGGTGCAGGCCTTCCAGGGTCAGTATGAGTCATGGTGTATGGGGCCCTCACCCTGTGTGAGGTGCAGGCCTTCCAGGGTCAGTATGAGTCATGGTGTATGGGGCCCTCACCCTGTGTGAGGTCCAGGCCTTCCAGGGTTAGTATGAGTCATGGTGTATGGGGCCCTCACCCTGTGTGAGGTCCAGGCCTTCCAGGGTCAGTATGAGTCATGGTGTATGGGGCCCTCACCCTGTGTGAGGTCCAGGCCTTCCAGGGTCAGTATGAGTCATGGTGTATGGGGCCCTCACCCTGTGTGAGGTCCAGGCCTTCCAGGGTCAGTATGAGTCATGGTGTATGGGGCCCTCACCCTGTGTGAGGTCCAGGCCTTCCAGGGTCAGTATGAGTCATGGTGTATGGGGCCCTCACACTGTGTGAGGTGCAGGCCTTCCAGGGTCAGTATGAGTCATGGTGTATGGGGCCCTCACCCTGTGTGAGGTCCAGGCCTTCCAGGGTCAGTATGAGTCATGGAGTATGGGGCCCTCACCCTGTGTGAGGTCCAGGCCTTCCAGGGTCAGTATGAGTCATGGAGTATGGGGCCCTCACCCTGTGTGAGGTCCAGGCCTTCCAGGGTCAGTATGAGTCATGGAGTATGGGGCCCTCACCCTGTGTGAGGTCCAGGCCTTCCAGGGTCAGTATGAGTCATGGTGTATGGGGCCCTCACCCTGTGTGAGGTCCAGGCCTTCCAGGGTCAGTATGAGTCATGGAGTATGGGGCCCTCACCCTGTGTGAGGTCCAGGCCTTCCAGGGTCAGTATGAGTCATGGAGTATGGGGCCCTCACCCTGTGTGAGGTCCAGGCCTTCCAGGGTCAGTATGAGTCATGGTGTATGGGGCCCTCACCCTGTGTGAGGTCCAGGCCTTCCAGGGTCAGTATGAGTCATGGTGTATGGGGCCCTCACCCTGTGTGAGGTCCAGGCCTTCCAGGGTCAGTATGAGTCATGGTGTATGGGGCCCTCACACTGTATGAGGTCCAGGCCTTCCAGGGTCAGTATGAGTCATGGTGTATGGGGCCCTCACCCTGTGTGAGGTCCAGGCCTTCCAGGGTCAGTATGAGTCATGGTGTATGGGGCCCTCACCCTGTGTGAGGTCCAGGCCTTCCAGGGTCAGTATGAGTCATGGTGTATGGGGCCCTCACACTGTATGAGGTCCAGGCCTTCCAGGGTCAGTATGAGTCATGGAGTATGGGGCCCTCACCCTGTATGAGGTCCAGGCCTTCCAGGGTCAGTATGAGTCATGGTGTATGGGGCCCTCACACTGTATGAGGTCCAGGCCTACCAGGGTCAGTTTGAGTCATGGTGTATGGGGCCCTCACCCTGTGTGAGGTCCAGGCCTTCCAGGGTCAGTATGAGTCATGGTGTATGGGGCCCTCACCCTGTGTGAGGTCCAGGCCTACCAGGGTCAGTTTGAGTCATGGTGTATGGGGCCCTCACCCTGTGTGAGGTCCAGGCCTTCCAGGGTCAGTATGAGTCATGGTGTATGGGGCCCTCACCCTGTGTGAGGTCCAGGCCTTCCAGGGTCAGTATGAGTCATGGAGTATGGGGCCCTCACCCTGTGTGAGATCCAGGCCTTCCAGTGTCAGTTGTAGACTTAGGCCCTAACACTTTGTTAGATATTGGCCTACCAGATCACTTTGAGTCATGCAATATATTCAATTGACTTCATTAGGTCACAATCAATACTTAAGTGAAGAATCTAGTTTCATCTTAAAATTTTGATTAAAAGATTAAACATCAAGGAAGAATATGATATCAGGACAATGCATGCATCTCTCTTTTGTTAATTGGTCTAATGCGCCTCCTCATGGCAGCTACCTTCCAAGGGTTGATTCATGATGTAATTGGATCTAAGTACAATCAGCTATATCTACACTAAAGCTCTGTTTTCATCCTTTTCGTCCTGTCAGATAATTGCGTGAGTAACCCCTGTCAGAACGGTGGCACATGCTCTATTCGTTCCCTCGATCACTACTGCACATGCCCGCCCTGGACCACCGGCTACAACTGTGAGCACACCTACGGTAAGCCTAGCAACCACACCCATGGGGGCCTGTAAGACATTATATCATATACAACAGCAATGTTACTTGAGTTCCTTTAACTGAAGAATTATCTGCCTTTTGCCTTTTTTCTAGACCTTTGGTAAAGTATTCTGTAACAGTATCTCTCAGGAAAAGTAACAATCCAAAGGGCCCCAAGTGCCATTATAACAAGCCCTTCCTACAGTGGGGTATATCCCAGGGTTAGACAGGGGTCAGACAATATTAAAATATAAGCCATCCATGTCTCCTAGGATTGAATTTCTGAAATGCATCAATTAACATTGGTTCCTATGGGAATAAGCAAATATATGATGCAGAAATGTACCAACTTTAAGAGCAATTTGTCAACCAAATTGCTATGGTTAATTTCGTATCATGCAACTGTCTTCTTGGAATAAGCACAGAAGCAATTTTAAGATCTCATGATAAACTTTAATTTTGGTGTAAACTGGGATGGGCTTATTCTGTTCTCCGCCAACAGAGGATGTAGCGGCTGACCTGTCCCTGCTGGTCCCGGCCTCAATGGGTGCATCCACCGCCTGCCCCCAGCAGACCGCCGGGACCAGCAGCAGTCTGGGTGACTGTAAGCTGACTGCCCTGCAGGCCGGCTCCAACTACCTGACCTTTGATCCCTCCTCCAGTACCTGCACCGGCTACATGTGTGAGGGGGGCGACCTCCAGCTGTACTGGGCGGCAGGAGGCAGCGCGGCCTTCGACCTCTACAGGATCATTGACACCAGTAAGTGGACAACCAGCATGGTTTTCTACTCTTTTACCCCCGGAAACTCAATGAAGGCTGTATGACACAATAGGCATCGTCACCCCTAGGTGCTTCTATATTTTATTACCCAGACATTATTGAAAGTATACGGAAGGTAACTAACTCCTGGCAATACGCACCGCTCAACACGAATTGTATCAACATAGAAAATGAACGGACTCTTTTAGGGGCCATATGGCAAATATCTACTAATAAAATGAAGCAGTATACATGATCTTATTTTTTTTCAAGTAGATACTTATCTGATACTTATCATTTGACCCATACAAGGAACCATCCCTTTTCTATATTAATTGTTCTTGCATAAAGGCTGGATATGGTGGATATAATGTTATATCATGTTGTTTTTTTCTTTCAAGGGGTGGGTGATCATAAAATCAGTGACCCATGTTTAGTTTTCAAGATACATCATTAAAATTTAATAAAACACTTGCTTGTCACATAAAACTACTTAAAATATTGAGCAGATGTTTACCACATCTCTCACCTGTCCTTTCACCCCAACAGCCTTCTCAGTGGTGGGCTTCGAGCTGCTCTTCTCGGCCCACGACAAGGTGCGCTCCCAGTGTGCCCTGACCGACGTGTCCGACCTGTCCTACACCACCCACACCGTGGAGGAGTGCGCCAACAGGACGACTGCAGCCTGCGGCAATGTCTTCAACTGGTTCGGCGGCACGTGTCAGGTCCTTAACTGCTCCTCCACCTGCACCCCCAACGTCACCGCACACGGTTACGGCTACTACGTCTTCAGGGCCCTCAGCCTCAGCGACGCTTGTACAGGTGCCTCCCAACCCCTGAATTTTTATTATGAAATCGCAAATTAGCGTAATAGACAGGGCACACTATCACACAGAACAAATTCACAGACAGGGGTTCACACACAGATCACTCAAAATCATGGGGTGCTCTCACATAGAGCGCACACAAAGACAGAGGGTTTACTCACAGAGGGCACAATCAAAGACCCAATGGGTACACTTACAGAGAGCACACTCACAGACAGAGTTCACTCAGAGAGAGAACACTCAAAGAAAGAGTGTGCACTCACAGAGAGCACACTCACAGACAGAAAATTGACTCACAGAGAGCACACTCACAGACAGAGGGTTCACTCACAGAAAGAACACACACAGACAGGAAGGTCACTCAAAGAGAGCACACTCAAAGCCATGGGGTGCACTCATGAGAGAACACTCACAGATAGGTTCACTCACAGACAGCACACTCACAGACAGGTTCACTCACAGAAAGCACACTCACAGACAGAGGGTTCTTTCACAGAGAGAAATATATTACAATAGTTTGATACTATAAATGTATGTATACAATATGTTGTCGTTATGACATCATGAAAAGCACATTAAATGTATGTGATGATGATACAATAAAAAAAAAGAAGTTAGCATTTACCTGACAGTAGATTTTCAAACAAAGAAGATCAAGTTTTATTGTTTGTGAGAAAAATTATATTGAAAAATGTTAAAAATTGAGGTATTTTTAGTATTTATACTATGGTAATTTAATAACTTATTTTTTCAATTGAACAGAAACACTTTAACTTTACTTGTCCTGGTATTATTGAACCTATAAGCAGTTTAAAGCAGCTTTAAATTTGTTTTTGTGGTTCTTAATGTATGACCCACGTGGTGCCCTGAACAGCATTGAGTACCTTTAATAGCACCTTTAATAGCAGCACTTTATTCAATTTACGAGTTTCCATGACAACTAGCATTTAGTGAAATATATGTTTTTTTTTGTTTTAAAAAGAAGAAAGGAAAATCCCTCCTCTATAAAAGGGGTTCCTCTGGGAATTTACTTTAGAACTACTCTGTGAGTGCACCCCTGAGTCTGTCTGTGTGTAGCTTCCAGTGCTCAAAGAGATAATGATATTTTGTAGATAAGTAAGACTAGTGTCAAGACAATAAGATAGTAAATTTCTGTTGTCTCTTATGTTTCCAAGAATCCGGGACAACTACCACCAGTACAACTACCACAAGTACAACCACTACAAGTACAACCACTACAAGTAAGTGCTATCTACTGTTACTTGTGAAGTAATATCATCAGTAAACCGACCACTGATTTATGAGTTTTTGCTCTCTGACAGATAAGGTTGCTTTTGCCAATTGCAAGACGAGTCGAAGTCCCGTAAATTAATGTTAATTAATGCCAAATAGACGTTTAGTCTGATTTGGTTGTTTGTAACAAGATTATTGACCTGATTCATTTAATAGTCTCCAAAAGCGCACGCAAGCACTGACAATACCTAACTATCCGTATGACCGTCGTCCTCCCCTTAAGTGGGATTTCTTAGCTTGTAAATACTCCTCCTTTGTAATTAAGGTCAATAGTACCCAATTTAGATTAGACAGCTGCAACTCACGCCGACAATAGTGACTATTATATGTTGCTCCCTTTATCTAAAGCCCCATACTAAGCAACTTTTAGATAGCTGGGCAATAGATTGGTGCTAAAATCGGCCGATTCTAGGGGCAGAACCGATCCAGATCAAACATGCACATTTAAATATAACATGCCAACAGTTGATAATAAGAATCGGCCGATTTAAGGGTTGATCTGTTGCCCAACTGCGTAAAAGCTGCTTAGTGCGTATGGGGCTTAACTTTGCAATTCTTCAACTTCCAATCTGCAGGTACCAGTTCGGTTACAACTCAACCAACTTCCCAAACCACAGGTTCGTGTCACAGCTCTTATTTATGGTTGAATCCTTACAAATAACATAAAGCTTCAACTATTACATTACTCTGCTATCCCTGTGACTTATGATAATGTTATCACAACGATATCTTCATTGGTCTAGGACGCCAAACTGACCATTACACTTTGGTATGTTCATGAATGTCATCATTTATTTCCCCGAAATATCAGAAAAGTGTAAATATATGCCTAATTTTGTAAAGCTTGCATTTTTATCAAAGGTTGTTTATGAATTGATAAACACAAGATTAATAACTAGCAAGGCTCCCGAAAATCAAATCTGGTCTGAAAAAAAGTCTGAAAAAATATCGATTGATAAACTACTTCTGTTTCAATGCTGAACAATTATATTTGATCTTAGACCAAAATTAATACATTTGTGGATAAACCAGATATTTTAAAAAATTGTTCTGTTAGCTTTCTTAAAGCAAAATAAGATAAAAAGATTAATTAAATCTCATCCGAAGTGTACCTGAATATAATCCATAATTTTATACACTACTGTTTCCTCAGACTAATATAGTTGCGATTTTCTAAACGGATATTGTTCCTTTCTCTATTCGTGAATTAGTTGTACTACCTTAATTAACAAAGACCAATAATTCATTTGTAAACTTGTCTTTAAGAACTAACAGTCAAACACGCTACGTCTAAAAAGACCCACTATTATGGCTAAATAACTATTACACTTTTTTTCAAACCAAATTTTCTGAGAAGAGAGAACCATTTATATTCGTGATTATAGTAAGTAGGCCCTACATGATGTCCCTCTTATTTCTATTGAGTCCGCCCACTTTGTAATTAGTTCTATAGTAACTACGAATGATATTCAGGTGCATGCATAATGCTACCAATTTGCCAACCTTATCAAAAACTGTGGATAATTTTCTTAATGTTTGGCACTGTAAATGAATTACAATTGCGGTTAGTTGCAATCTCACTTGCTAGATTGATATTCAAATCGACCAAATGCTGATATGTTGGTTTATTTTTCTTCTCTTCTTTTAATCAGAAGAAACCACTGCCCCACCAACCACAGCTCCGATGACAACTACTGCTGGTATGGTCCCTCCGACGGTCAACTATATATTGCAGAGATTATTGCTATTAGTTGAAATCTCATTCTGATGAAAGTCTTCCATAAATTAAATATGAATATTTGGATTTTTGTAGATGTAAGTCAAAATAATTTGAAAGTGTTGGAATACATGAACTTATTCACATGGTTATATAAGAAGCCAATTACTGTAACTAGTTACAAACTTACTTGCTAGCTTAGTTTTCAAATAACAATTATGCTGATATGTTGGTTTCTTTTTTTCCATTTTTATCTAAAAGATTTTCCTTTTTTCATCTAAAGAAACCACTGCCCCACCAACCACAGCTCCGGTGACAACTACTGCTGGTATGGCTCCCTCCGACGGTCAACTGTACATTCCGCAGAACAATTTATAGCTATCACTTGAAATCTCATACTGATAATAGTCTTCGTTAAATTACATATGAATATTTGGATTGATGTAGATGTAAGTCAAAATAATCAAATGTTTATCATCTTTCAGACGAGGAACTGATCCACTTAGACATACAATGGTAAATTAGGTTTAAGCAATAGTTTAAGGCAGTAATATTAAGACGGTTATATACAGTTTTGGTAGTCCATTTCACTGAAATAAAAATTAAACTATGCTTGGTTTATTTCCACAGCCCGACCCTCGAGTATGACCACCACCGAACAATTCTTCACAGGTGAGTCCACTTTTTTCTGTTAGGATGTAAATGGTCAACGTGTAGCAGGCATATGGCATTCATTGAAAGACTCATATCTTTAATTATTTGAGCCATGCAGTCCGATAGTTGTATTCCTCGTATAAATAATGCAATGACTAGGCATATCACGATAAGGTATCTTTAATTAATTGCACTAATTTGTAAAAGGCTGGACCTTGTAAACTATCATCACAACATTAACGGATTAAAACAGCTGATTGTTTCAATATAGATAAAAGGACGGACATATCGTCTATCCTATTGGACTGTATTTAATGTGGATGTAAATGCTTTTTATGTGAATACCTTTATCATGTCACAGAGCACACAATATCTTACCCTATTTACCAACATTCCAATACTGATATAATGTCACAAAAGCACCACTAATTCCTGTGTCTCCAATAATAAGGATTTAATACCTTCATTTCAGATGTATATGACAACACCACGGAAACAACTGAAGGTTAGTTGGGATCCCATGCCTACAATGTGTCCCATGTAATAAGTATAATATAAGCTAGCCATTGGCAATGCAATTAACTGTTCTAGATTGTCACCTCTCTCATTCTTACCATACTCTAGGCTATATAACAAAGAACATTTGTTTGTGTGTTAAATTTGGCAAAGCGCGTGCCATATTCATTCATACATCTGATCTTTTCACGTAAGTCTGTCAATTATGATCTTTTCACGTAAGTCTGTTAATTACAACTCCCCATTCTGTTAAAGTTAAGACATCTCATTCGGTCCTCGGGCTTGACCTATTTGCTCTCTGACGTCCAGTTTCAGGCCTGATGACCACGTCGTACGTTGACCCGTGCTACGTGCCCCCGCCCCCCACTCTGCCGCCCCCTACCGACCTGCTGGTCATACTGGTGGCCGGGTGGGCGGCGCCCGGCCTGCCCTGCGCCTACACCCCGCCCGTCGGTACGTACTGCACCGTCAGCAGTGGGTATTATCACAGTGAAAGACGGGGTCTCGATGGGACAGTACATATGCTTCTGTGTGACCATCTCTATTGGTTAAGTAATAGTAGATTTGGTCCAGATTGGAAATAGATCATCTTATAGCCTATCGATTACAACAACAGGGATATTCCGTAACTAACTGTATCCTTTCAACAGAGGTTGTCCACAACGACAACGCTTTTCTGATAGTTCAAGAGCGATGTAGGCAAGGTCACATAAGCACCACTTTAAAATGCCTATTCTCGTATACTACTTACATTGTAAAATTAACCCAGAGACATACATAGTGATATCTCTAGTCCATCCGACTTGCTAAATACCCTGATTTCACCCTGGTATTATTGGACGTGTCCTGTCATTCGGCGGACACTGCTGCCTGTAGCCCCGACGTCAGGAGTGTGCCCTCTACCTTACAGATAAGTACTTCCGGCCGGAGACGCTCAAGGTAACAGCCCTTGGCCGCAGCGGGCAGTCCACCACGCGGGTCTTCCCCGACCTCCGCGTGCAGGCGCCCTCTGCCGTCGTCGGCTGGAGTTACTACCCCCTACATCCGGGCACCTTCTCCGCCGCCCTCTGGAACGGCAGCGACGCCGACTTCCGGTTGGTGGGTAGCAGCGTCCTGCAGGCGGCGTCCGGGGGGTTAGACAGCGTCACCGACGTCCGCCTGGCCCGGGGGGACCGTTTCCGGACGACGGCGGGGGACGTGGTGGGGGTGCACTACCCGGGGGCGGGGGCCCAGTGGGTGGTGCCGGTGGCCGACGGGGCCTCTCTCGGCGGGTACTCCAACAACGACCTGTCGCGGGCCCTGACGGGTGGCGCCCTCTACACGCCGGCCGTGGGCACCACGTACCCGTTCTCCACCCCCGGGACCAGGGCCACGCCCGCCCTCCGACCGCTGCTCCTGCCCGGTGAGTGGGGCAGGTTTGGGGGGAAAGTTGATGAGGGTTTGGATCGTTTGGGATCTAATGGGCCATGAAGGTGCAACATTCTTAGGAGACTTGAAATATAAGTCCTCCCCTTCTTAACAGCTAAACTGGTGACCCAGACCAATTGGACAAATCAGATGCCACTGGTAAGCAATGCTCGGGTACATACCTTTCCAATGGAAGTTGTAAAATTCTCTAATCCTTTTGTAATACATGAACAACGTAATACGCACACTAAGGTAACATAAAACTATAATCACTTCACCAGTCTTATACCTTTAATCTCTAATTGACTGCTCGAGAAAGTGAAGAAATCTGCGTCAACAAGATATCCTAACCAAGGGGTATTTATCCCCATTTACAATGTCCCTGTGTATTTCTTCTCGGACCACCCAATAGTTGTCGTGTAATCGCTGTTTCAGACTTTGAGACGGGATGCACGGCCAGCCCGTGTCAGAACCAGGGCACGTGCACCGACCTCTACCCCTCCTACAGCTGTGCCTGCAGCGAGCCGGCCTACGGCGACAACTGTGAACACTGTGAGTGGGACTCAGACTGAATGGGGGCATTATATATAGGGAGGTGCATCTGTGTGTATGATTGCAATAAGTATTATATCCAGCGCAATTAATAATAAGGACACACATCTCTCCAATCCATAGGCCTTTTGTCAGGGGTTGTGCTTGGCTCTAACATTGAATCTGGTCTAACTGAAATTATAATAAGGATGAAGGCAAATACAGAAATCCTTGAATTCTATCCAAAAATTCTCTTGATACATAATCTTCATCCCAGCGCTGCATACAGCGTTTGTGGAGAGATCTAGAGACGTCATGGTCCATTGGCCAATCAAAATCTAGCAGTGGTGGAAGGGGTGCCTGTCCTCACCGGTTACCGTTCCCACCTCTTCTAGCTTGTTCGATATATAATATTATGTATAAATGCATTCCATATTTATACCAGTCTATAATTATTTTGTTAAATAACATAGGAGCTAAAGGACCTATAATTTACCTTCACTGTCAGAGCCAGTATGTGTGGAGACACGACTCAAAACCCTGAAAGTTCTTCTCGACTAAAGCAGTTGTTGCTCTACATACACTAAGTGGTCATTCTCTATTTTCTAGTCGACTACTGCCGCTGTGACCCGTGTCGTAACGGGGGGACGTGTCGGGGGGAGGTGGCCCCCGCCTACTACAACTGTACCTGCCCCCCGGGCTTCTTCGGGCAGTCCTGTGAATACGGTACGTGGCCTGCACAACTGAACATGATCATGGTATCTGTAATGAAACAGCTCTCACATTTTTATTATTGTTCTTTGAGCGGCTATGGGATGTGCAAAACAACAAATTACACTACTAGTTAGTTTTTATTACAATAGAGATAATCAGGAGTTTTGGTCATGGATTAAAACGGAGATGTGTTAAACCGAATATCTTTTACCTTATTGTTGCCATTGTCAAATACAATTTAATTTGACATTTGAATTGGAAGTTATACTGGCAGTCATGGTTATAGCAAAAGATCGGTGTCAAGCTTCATAGCTTGCACAAAGTAACACTTGAGTACCTATAATTATGAGATTGAGATGGTATTCAATATAAACAATACTCTATTAGTCAATACCATCCTTGCCATTGGCTCTATGACATATAACTTCCCCGTTCTCCAGAGGACCCGTGTGTCAGCGACCCCTGCCAGCACGCCGGGACGTGCATCATCCCGGAGTTCGGCTTCAGGTATGAGTGTAACTGCACCACGGGCTACATCAACACGCACTGTGAAGGTGAGTACCCCCTTACATAGTCATAATATATATAGGCGCCTCGAGTAGGTGGGGTTGGAGTCCTTCTCATAGTGACAGGGCTTACTATACAACCTCCGACTTAATGATTTATCGAACACATTTGATATACCCTCATTAAATATATCAGCGTTCCATGAAGCCAAAACAAGACTTTGCATACGTTTGATAAGTAATTCTTTAAATCGACCTTTTTCATAACATAATGATAGAATAATTATCTCATCTGCGACTACATTTTCGCAAACAAAGCATAGATGCAAATTCTGGTTCGGACTCTTTTCGGTGGACAGTTTAAGGTATTAAAGATTCTATAATACATTTTATGCCATGGCTAGCGGGAGCAGCGGTGCTTATTGTACCGTTTCGAAGCAATATAGCCCCAATTATTAAACCGCTGCACATTGACCAATCATCATCGATGTCATCGCTGTCGGCACTACGAAATCGCCGTTTTTATCCAATATATTGACAATTTCCGTATGTTGTATGTTGTATTCAGTAAGATATATTTACCCTGGGATCGTTTGGACCGCAGTCATTATATCAAGGTCCAAACGGTCATGGGGAAAATAAATCAGACCAAATACGCCATAATAGTGTCTTCTTACTATAGTATTTCTTAGAGTTGTATGTCACATGAATCAATTTGGTGGATATGTTGCCAAAATATTTATGAAATGCCAGCCATCGTTCCGAACATGATACACTATGATGCTTTACAGCACGAAGCCTGAAAAAGAAAATTGTGCTCATCAAGTGTCACGTACATGGACCCTTTCCCTTTCAGACACGTACTGTGTGTCCAACCCCTGTCAGTGGGGAGGGACCTGCGTCTCTCTGCACGACACGCTGGATGAGACCTACTTCTGTGTGTGTCCCCCTGAGAGGTCGGGCCCCTACTGCGAATACAGTAAGTGAAACGTACTACTGTGTGTGTCCCCCTGAGAGGTCGGGACCCTACTGTGAATACAGTAAGTGAGATGTACTACTGTGTGTGTCCCCCTGAGAGGTCGGGACCCTACTGCGAATACAGTATTGAAATGTACTACTGTGTGTGTCCCCCCGAGAGGTCGGGCCCCTACTGCGAATACAGTAAGTGAGATGTACTACTGTGTGTGTCCCCCTGAGAGGTCGGGCCCCTACTGCGAATACAGTAAGTGAAATGTACTACTGTGTGTGTCCCCCCGAGAGGTCGGGACCCTACTGTGAATACAGTAAGTGAGATGTACTACTGTGTGTGTCCCCTGAGAGGTCGGGCCCCTACTGCGAATACAGTAAGTGAGATGTACTACTGTGTGTGTCCCCTGAGAGGTCGGACCCCTACTGCGAATACAGTAAGTGAAAAGTGTTATTAACTGTGAATACACGAAAATGTCTTTAAATTGCTTTTACCCCTCCGAAAACACCTTTCGACATAACAGACCCCACTATAAATGAAATGTACTAGTCTGTGTGTACCCTTAAGAGGTCGGGCCCCTACTGTGAATACATTAAGTGAAATGAACTACTGTGTGTATCCCCCTGAGAGATTAGGTCCCTACTGCGAATACAGTTAGTGAAACATGATAATAACTGTGAGTACAGTTAGTAAAATCAAATACTTTTTGTGTCCCCCTGAGAGGTTGGGCCCCTACTGCGAATACAGTAAGTGAAACATACTATTGTGTGTACAGTAAGTAGCGATACACACTATTGTGTGTCCTCCTCCCCCCCCTCCAAGAGGTCAGTCGCATACTGAAAATACATAAAGTAAAAAACCACTCTGTGCATCCACCGGGGAGCTCGAGATACTACTGTGTGTGTCAACCTGAGATGTCGGGCCCATACTATGAATACAGTAAGTGGAAGATACTACTGTGATTGCCCCCCCCCCTTCTGAGTAAGTGAAAAATACTACTTTGTGTGTTCTGATGAGAGGTTGGGCCCCCACTGTGAATAAATTAATTGAAACACTTCTGTGTGTGTGTCCCCCTGAGAGGTCAGGCCCCTACTGTAGATATCTTAGTAAGATCTGCCATGTTAACTGTGAATACATCTGCGAGATTGAAAGTAAGTGAAAATTACGATTGTGTGTCTCCCACAGGCGGGTTGAGGCACCACTGAGAACATAGTGAGTGTCACCTTTGACTTTGTGTCCACTCGAGGTTATGAGTTCCTTACTTTGTACATTGAGTAAAACCTATGACTGTGTGTAGTGTGATGAACGGCTATTCATCCAAATATGTAGAGATCAAAATAAGAGAAAATAAGGTAATATTATAAAAGGTATATATGTTCGAAAAGGAACGAAAGTGTAAAAGAACGAAATATGTAAGAATGAGCGAAAGTGTAAAAAGCCCGAAAAAAGAGGCACGAATATGTAAAGGAACGAAAGTATAAAGGAACGAAAATGTAAAGGAACGAGACCCGGAAATATGTAAACCGGAAGTGAAATGTAAACCGGAAACGAGAATATAAACCGGAAGTGACGTCAGTTGTAGATCACGTGACTGAAAGCAGCCAATCAGAGCTGACCTCTTGGGTATATAAAGGGGCGGTGAGGCCCGAATAAACAGAGTTCTTTAACAGTTCTCCTTGTGTCCAGACGTGTCTTCTTTCCTGAAATAACCGCTAAGATGAGCCGATCCGAGCAATTAACCAGAAGTTAGGATAAAATAGTCAAAGTTCGAGATAAATAGGAGGAACTTAGGGTAAGGGCCCGACGGCCCAAGGAACGAGGAACGAAGGACCGAAGTAAGGCACGAAGGCCTGAAACCGTCCCGGAAGCCGAGGCGCGGCATGGCACAAAGGCATGAAGGGCGAGACGAAGGAACGAAGTCCGCGGGGACGAGGGCACGGCAGGCTCGGCCCCACGCTACCAAACAATAGGCGACCGACGGCCCGACGGCCCCGCGGACCGGAACCACGGGGTGGACCGCCCGGTGGGGGTGAATGCTGGTCTGGGAGATAGAGCGAGACGAACCCCGGCCGACCCGTACCCCTACCATAATTTCCCTTCCCCGCAGTTCTCCGTTTGACATCGAGCGCCGATTCCCGACCGATTCGCTCAGCCCCCCCCCTCGTGCGCGAGGCACGACTCTAAAAACACATCTCGGTTCTTGGCCCGGATTCCCCGTCCGCCCCGAGACCCGAACAACCCCCACGTTCCTCTGTTGTAAGAATCGGCAACCCCGACTTACCAGAGAACGTCACACTGGTGGCAGCGGTGGTGCTGAAATAGGCACATGCGGACTTGTGGATCCTGGGTGTTTCATCGGTATTGGATGCTCATGGCGACAGCGGCGGTCTTCGAGCAGATGGAGCAGATGACATCGCCTTCAAGGAAGGTGGGGAGGAGAAAGGAGGTGCGAAACCCGAGGCAAAAGGGGAGGACACGACCATCATGGATAGGCGGTTTAATTTTATGGGAACGTCCACCCCGACGGATGAGCAGAATGCGCGGGCTCAACAACAACAGACCGGCCAGGTAGGAGCGAGTTTGAAGAAGTTTAGTTTACGACCGGAAAAGTATGATGGAAAACCGGACTTCGAGGGATGGATCAACCAATTTGAGGAGTACGCAGACTTGGGACGTTGGACGACCGAGGAGAAAGCGGCGATGCTCTTTCTTTCGCTGACGGGAACGGCACGAATGTACTTTGTCGGACTCCCGGACAGGGAACGACTCCGTTACTCGGCGAGGGTAGACGCGTTGCGTCGGAGGTTCGGTCAAGAAAAGGATACGTGCAATGCTCTGCAAGAATTGGCGGGATTGAAACGCGTAAAGAACCAAACAGCGAAGGAGTTGGCCGATAACGCCCGGCGGTTGGCGTCGAGAGCCTACTTCTCCAATGACTATGCCAGCCAGGAAAAAGCAGCGTTACACGCGTTCCAGGCTGCAGTTGGGGAAGACCTTCAGCTGAAGTGTGCAGAGAAAGGATGCAAGACGTTGGAGGAGGCGGTGGAGGTGGTAGAAATACAGGAGCGATACTCACGCCGCCTCCTGCGGGCAGTGAAGCCCGAGGAGGACGCCAATACACAAATCATGGCCTTAAACGGTAAGTTGGAGGAGATGATGAAGGAATTGGCAGAAGAACGGGAAGCCAGGAGACAGGCAACGGCCCGGAGAGAGGCGTTCAAGAAACGAAAGGAAGATTTGGAATGTCATCAGTGTCACCAGAAGGGCCACTTCGCGAGGGAGTGTTCTCAGCGTCAGGGAAACGGACAGTCGCCGTCGCAGTAAGCGCGGGGCCCCCTTCGGGCGCGGCGAGAGAAGTAGTAGGCATTGGAGAATGTGGACTTTATGTGGCCGGAACGGTTGGAAAGAGTGTCGTCCGTTTTTTGGTTGATACCGGATCTATGATCAGTCTGCTGTCGGAACGTCTCTGGAGAGAGTGGGGACGAAAATGGGAAGACCTGGACGGATACGAAGGACGCCTCTGCTCGGTGGATGGTAGTCCGCTGCGGTGCTACGGATGCACGAACTTGTCAGTAAGATTGGGAACACGCGTGTTGCAGTGGACATTCATGGTGGCAGACATCGGTAGAGATGAAGGGATCCTGGGAAACGACTTCGCGGTGAAATACCGGCTAACAGTTAAGCCCCACGCGAGTGCTGTCTTCCTGCCCGCCGAAGGGGGGGGAGAGGGGGAACGAATCCCGGGAGTAGAACGAAGAACGGATGGGGTTCGGGCAGTTACCGTCGGAGGACAGGTCATGAGAATCGAGGGAACGACGGAAATACCCCCGCTCCAGGTGACCCGAGTAACAGTAGTGGCAAGAGTGGACATAGGACAGAGTGGACAGCTGGCTGTCATCACCGGCGCTGGATTACCCATGGGACTGGAAGTGATCCCAGGAACGGTGACGTTAGGAGAAGAAAATAAAGTTTGGGTGGCCAACCGAGGGACCGAGGGCGCGAAATTGGAAACCGGCAGGGTACTCGGAGAAGCCACCTTCGTACAGGAAGTACGGGGTATAGGAAGCGATGTAAAAGAACCCCCTGGAGCGCTCGTCGAAATGATAGAGGAGGCTAAGAAAGGCCTAACCACGGAGGAAGGCGGAGAGTTGGAAAAAGCCATCACGGCCCGGGAACAAATGTTTGCGACCTCGAAACATGAGCTAGGACGGACAGATTTAGTACAACATCGAATTAAAACGGGGGATCAGATGCCGATCAAACAAAGGGTCAGACGGTATCCAGCCACCAGGAGAGAAGAGGAACGAGCACTGGTGGAGGACATGTTAAATCTGGGAATCATCCAGGAGAGTGGAAGCGCGTGGAGCAGCCCGACCGTCCTGGTGAAAAAGAAGGACGGAGGAACGAGATTCTGCATCGATTATCGAAAATTGAATCAGGCTACAAAAGTAGACGCCTATCCGCTCCCACGGATAGAGGACAGCCTCAACACCCTGGGCGGGAGCCTATTCTTCTGCAGTCTGGATCTCGCGAGCGGATATTGGCAGGTGGAGATGGCACCCGAGGACTGAGAGAAGACGGCCTTCGTGACTCAAGGAGGATTGTATGAGTTCAAAGTGATGCCATTCGGGCTAGTGAACGCCCCGGCCACCTTCGAGAGACTGATGGAAAGAATCCTCAGAGGAATCGTGTGGGAGGAGTGTCTGGTATACCTGGATGACATATTGGTCTTCGGGCCAACGTTTGAAGTGACTCTGGAAAGATTGGTACGGGTTCTGGACCGATTGAACGCTGCAGGACTGAAGTTGAAGGCGCGAAAATGCAGGTTGTTCCAGAAGAAGATTCCGTTCTTGGGACACGTTGTCTCATTCAACGGGATCGAACCCGACCCCGAAAAGTGTCGGCAAGTAACTGAGTGGCCGGTCCCTCGGGATCTCCATGAGGTACGAGCCTTCGTGGGATTGTGTTCGTATTATAGAAGACATATAAACGGCTTCACGGAGTTGGCTGCCCCCTTGTATGAACTGGCGACGAAGGAGGAGCCTTTCGTGTGGAGCGCGAGGCGACAAGAGGCGTTTGATGCCATGAAAAGGGCGTTGACAGAGGCCCTGGTATTGGGATTCCCGGAGGAAGAAGGACAATGGTGGCTTGACACGGACGCCAGTGACGTGGGGACGGGAGCCGTGCTATCACAGGAGCAGAGAGGGGAGGAACGGGTAATAGCTTACACGAGCAAAACCCTAGAGTCGAACGAACGAAAGTATTGCACCACGCGGAAAGAACTGCTGGCGGTGGTGCGAGCTTTGAAACATTTTCGGTGCTACGTCTATGGTCAACGCGTAATAGTCCGGACGGATAACAGTGCGGTTAGTTGGCTACAGAGAAGTAAGGAACCGATGGGGCAGGCTGCCCGGTGGATTGAAATTATCGACTCGCACGACGTGTCGTTCCAACACCGACCGGGTAGGAAGCATGGGAACGCTGACGCGTTGTCCCGGTATCCGTGCAAACAGTGTGGGGAGGAGCACGAGGGTACCGAGAAAGTGAGAGTAGTGAGTCGGGCCCGGGGGTATGAGCCCAGATGGTCCCCACAGGAGGTGAAAGCAGCGCAGAGGAGGGATCGAGATATAGGACCGATTATCGCACGGATGGAAGAGGATGCGAACCGGCCAGGTTGGGAGGTCATATCTCCGGAATCCCGGGAAACAAAGATCCTATGGAGGCAGTGGGAACGACTAAGCCTCAAGGATAGCGTGCTGCATCGGAAGTACTGGGAACTAGAAGGACATGGTTGGAGGAACCAACTGGTCGTTCCCCGAGAGGAACGGGCCAAGTTGGTGAGAGAATACCATGGAGGCGCAGCAGAGCGCATTTGGGAGTCGCCAGAACGACGGCCCTGTTGGAGCAAGGGTTTTACTGGCCGGGACTCCGAGAAGACGTGCGGAAGGAATGTCGAGAATGTGACTGCGCGTTGCTGAAAAGAGGACGGGGGAGACGGGAGCCGCTGCATCAATACATAGTAGGGGAGCCGATGGAACGGCTGGCCATGGATGTTTCGGGCCCGTACCCAGTCACCAAACGAGGGAACAAGTACTGCCTGATGGTGGGGTGCTATTTCACCAAGTGGCTGGAGTGTTTCCCGATCCCGGATCAGAAAGCAGCGACAGTGGCGGACAAGCTGGTTGAAGAAGTAGTAGCACGGTACGGCGCGTTTCGAGAACTACACTCGGATCAGGGCACGAATTTCGAATCCGAGGTGGTGGCTCAGGTTTGTGCACTGTTTGGAATACACAAAACGAGAACGACACCGTACCACCCCCGGAGTGACGGATACATAGAACGAAGTTTCCGCACTTTAGGGTGCTGTCTGAAAGCTAGCTGCCGAGCAACAGGCCGGGAATGGGATGAAATGGTCCCACTCGTGATGATGAGTTATAGAGCAACGCCGCAAGCCAGCACGGGAGTAACACCGAACATGATGATGCTGGGCCGACAGACCATGATGCCGCGACAGGCGATTTATGGGAGACCTCTAGGACCGGAGGAGGAACCCCGACGGGTAGGCGACTACGTGGAAAGCCTGGAGAGAGGGCTAGTTGCGGCCTATCGGGAGGCCCGGGCAGGGCTGAAACGAGCCGCCATTCATCAGAAACACGAGTACGATGGAAAGGTGACTCGGCGGGAATACCACGCCGGAGAACTGGTCTGGGTGCACGATACGGTGGTGGATAGGGACAAGGGAACGAAATTGCGATTTCCATGGATAGGCCCTGCACTGATCGTCAAGGTGCTTGACCGAGGACGGGTGGTAGTACGGAAGAAACGAGGGAAACCGGGGGGGGTGGTCCATGTGGACCGCCTGGAACCCTACCGAGGACACGCTGCGCCAGCCTGGATGGTAGCTGACCAGCAAGGATACGAGGCTGCACAGTAAATGCTTGGGGTGGGGCGCGCTAGGGCACGTACGGAAACGGGGCACCCCTTTTTGTGATGAAGTTGTTCTCGTGTCTCGATTCCGCAGGTGGAAGAGGACCAAGGGAACGACCAAATCGGCGCTACACAGAAAGGCTTTGGCCAAAAAGGACTGATCAACCTGGGGCCATTGAGTCGGGGCGGTGCGTTGACCACTACAGTAAGGAGTGCAGGTCGTTAGGCTGTAGAGATTTGCTACCTAGCTAAAGATTGGTTCTCTTGCGGATGTAATATAGGTGGGAAAAGCGGGGTTGGAACGAAAAAACGGCGTTCGGGAGCCACGACGGCCCGAATGTCTAAAGTAGTCCCATGGAGCCGCTTTCCGGTCAGTTCGGAGGAACCACAGCGTGGAAAAGATGGTTGGGTTACAACGGAAAACAGACCCGGCGGCAAGCTGGTGAAGACTTCTGAAGTAATGCTGACTTGGTAATACCGCTTTACAGCGTCCAGGAGACCGGAGGAGAGTAGATGCGGCACTCTCGGGAACACCGGAGGAACGAACGGACGGTTGTAAAAGGCGAGGCCTGAAACGAGGACGGGCTTTAAAGTAGGTCGCAAAAGAAGCGAAGATGACAAAGAGAACGGGGCGGCGGCGAGAGGATGATAACGTCGAGCCCCTGTGTTCTCCGGGAAGTGTGCGGAAGCACTGCGAGGGCCAGGTGAAAAGGCGAGAGGAGGCGACAGAGGATGAAAGGACCGAGGACGTCCGGTGGGGCAATAAAAGGCCTAGGAAGAAAACGCGTAGATGGCGAGGGGCCGCGAGGTAAACGGCAGGCGGGGCGGTGACCAGCGGCGGGCCCCGGGGACCGGAAATAGTAGGGGGCGCCACCGTTGAAGTGGATGGCGAGCCTGACGCTAGGGGTCGCTAGTGCAGGCCACGCCCACTTCCGCCTGCGGCGGCTATAAAAGGCAGAGCGCTCGCCGGAGCAGGTCATTCTTTTCAGCCGATCAGGATTCATCACATCGCAGACGAGCAGATTAAAGATAGGAGAAGAAAAAAAGGCAGAAAAGTGAGACGAGCAGCATCACCACGAGGCAGAAACGGAGAAGGCTGACGGGACGAGCTTCAAGTTTGGAACGAGGCCCGAAAGCCCGGAAAACGGACGCGATGAGCGGACAGTGCTGGGAAGGACATTGTCGCGGAAAGGAATTTAAACACCTGGTCAAGCACATCCGAGGCCAGCACGATGGAGTACGGAAGCAGTACTACATGTGCCCGGTGTGTTCGAGTCGAGCATATTCGACGCACCAGGACTGGAAAAAGCACATGTGGGAATCACACGAAGGAAACCTGCTGAGGGGGATGCCGAAACAGGACCCCCTTCTGAGGCTGGAGTATGCTGCGGCGTTCGCCTTGGATCCAAAAGGACGGCCGCCGTACACCAGTTTCGCTCCTGGGGATGAAACGGCGGCCCGGGTAGCCGATTTGGAACGGGACTACGCTGTGCGCCATCCGGAGGGATTCCTTCCCCCCGAGAAAGCGGTGGACAAGGAGGCACCGGAGAGGCCACGACGGAGGGTTCGCGTGCCTTACTACCCGAGGGCATCGAGAGGGTCCGACAACAGCGAAGCCGAGCAGCCGGAGCAGGGAGCAACAGAGGAAGAACCGGAGGCCGACGAGGCCGGCGAGGGAGTCCAAGCAGCCAAAGCAGCAGGGAAGGGACCCTTGGCCGGAGTAGCGGAACGGTCGACGCCCACGCGCCGTTCCCCTCGGAGGGCCGCGAAAGGAGTGCGGAAGGAAGTCACCGAGTCGCCGCGAAGCGCGAGCCGAGCCGTGATCAACCCGAAACCACTCTTGACAGACGACCAAGTGGCTGGAATAGTACAAAGCCAAGTTAGGAAATTAAATGCCCAGGGAGAACCACGAGAACCGAGAGGACGAGGACTCCCCGGCAGAGGACTCCCGGGCAAAGGAAGAGGAGGAAGATCCACACCCGCCCCGAAGCCAGGTTGCTCAGGGATACCACCGGGGGCTGAGGTGGTGGAATTAGTGAGCTCGTCCGACGACCAACGTCCAAAAGTTAAGGGAGAGGAAGAGGAGCCGCCAGCCTTCAAGAGACCCCCGGCGCAAGGATCTGCGGCGGAGGAGCCGTCCCGAAAGAAAAAGTGGAAAAAGGTCAAGAAAATCCCGAGAGAACTTGAGGAGGGAACGAGCTCGGACCAGTCGGAGTCGGGCCGGAGCATGTCAGTCCGAAGCGATCGGTCCCTGATCATCGCTGAGTCCAGTAGTGCAGGAGAGCTGGGACCATCACAACCCGAGACCTCGACAGGAGTGAAACGGACCACGGGACTAGAACCACCTTGTAGCGACGCGCAGTTTACTATGATGACAGTCCACAAGAAGTCGGTTGTTTATGAATCACGACACCCAAGATACCCCGGATATCTAAAAGGAACGATGAACCGGGAAGGAGCGTTCAGGGGTTATCACGAGGCAAGATCAGACCGAGAACTGGAGGACAGTATTCGGGACGCGAAGGGAGGCCGGCTGGTGGAGAGAGAGGCGCTGTACCTGGGGAGGTTCCTCTACGAAATGGCCGAGAGGCAAGGACTCAAACCATCGGGCCGGGTGGAAAAAGTGAAGTATGTTCGACACGCGGCCAAGACCGAGGAAACGGCGTCGATGGCTTCAACGCAGCCGTTGTTCTCTACCCCTACCCCGACGAGGGCGGATTCACCCCTGGAGAAGATGGTATGCAAGCAGCCAGTGGTACCGCCCCCGGGACTGAAGCGGATGAGGGACATTTTGGTGGCACCGGATACGCCGGAGACACGAGCGGCTGTGGACAATTTGACCCGAGCCAGTCTGGGAAGCTCGTTCTTTGGGTCGCAGGGATCGGAGGAGACCCCGGGACCGCCGTCACCCGAGCGAATGAGATCGCCACCGGGACCGGGCACCCCACTTAAGGATGAGGACAAGGATGGACGAGCGCTACAACCACGAGTTATGATGCATAGACTAAAAATACCGGCTGCTCAATCCATGGACACAGAAGTAGAGGACTCGGAGGACATGGAGTTGGGACAGGCCGAGGCCAGAGGATACGAGCCGGACAGGCAAGAACTGGACGAGTCGGGAGCGGATTCGGTGTTCGGGTCCATAGGGATGGAGACACCGACGGCAGGACCATCTGGAGAAACGCCACGACTCAAGTTGTTACGAACGCAGGCCATTCACCGGATCTTGCAGGGACACTTTCCGGTGACGGCACGAGCGATACGGGACTGGGACGCGGAGGAGGCAATCCAGGTGCAACTGGCGTGGCCCCCAAGGCAGGTGCAAGGGATGACGGCTAAGACGAGAGCGATGGCTTCAGCGTCTATGGCGTTCCTGATGGCACTGGAAACGCGCCGCGAGCCGGAGACGTTCGACGAGGCAATGGCGCAGTTCCCGACGGCGGCGCTGGGGCCGTTTACCAGAGAATTCCCGGGAGTCGACAGGCTAATTAACGAACACAACCGGACCGTCCAATTGGCTCAGACTCTAGTGTTGTATAAAAACGAAGACCAATTAGATGACTTGTTAAAAGCGACGACGGAGGTAGAAAAGCAGAGCAAACTGGTGGACCCACTTCTCGAGCTCCCAGCTAGGGAGGAGAGGTTGCTGCCACCGACCTGACGTCAGGAAGAAGGATGAAAGGCCTCGAAGAAGGAGAGAACGGTGGATGCTGCTTAGGGTCCTGTACGGAAGATAGCGCGACGGAACCAGAAGCGGAAAATGGCGCGTCGCGAGTCGGGTGGGGAGGGATTACGGGGCGTTGGCTCCTCACCCATAGTGTCAAACCCCCAGGGAGAGGACCGGGCCGAGGCGGAGGTACCTGAGCCGCACAGGAGTCCGAAGCCCGGATAGAAAAACTCTCCTGGAGACCGCTGGACGGGCCCGAAACTTTGCTTTAAAACATCGGGAACGGACTGGCGGGCTCGAATATTCTCATCTTAAGTATTCCTACTAAAAATAAATTAGGTAGTCTCTTTATGGGAATCTTCTTCTTGCGGAAATGAACGAAACCGCATGTGTTAGGAGGTGTTGAGCGTAATCAGCGAGCTGGAAGGTCCATGACTGGAACGAACTTACCAAGCCTGCGGGGCGAATACGGAACGGGAGGAGGCGCTAGGAGGAAAAAACAAGTGTGTAGCTGTTCCACTTCTTCCCAAGAGCCTGCTGCGTTGGTTGGGACCGAGCAAGTTGAGCAGGACCGTCCGGTCGCGGAAATTGGATAGATAGCGGACCGGGCGGCCCAGGGAACGAGAGAACAAAAAGGATAGTGACGGAACGTCGAAGCGAGAGCAAAACAAGGAGGTAGAATCGAGGAAAGGAAATCAGAATGAGCGAACAGTGTTGTGTAATCTTTGAGTCGGCGGTCGTGCCGGGGTAAATAAGGTACCGGTGGACCGGCGACTCGCCGCTGGAGGAAAGGCTGGCGCGGGCCAAGACTGAAACCCTTCTCCCGTGCTGCCTTGAGGGATCTGGAGGCGAGTGAAGAACGACCTCTGTCCTCTAGCGGCACCTAAAAACGAACTTTCCACGGCTCGTCTGGACTTCTTCGGGCTTCGACCATCTTGATCTTGGATGGATCACTCAGAATGTTGGACCGGATGGGCCCGGATTTATTGTACCATCATCTTCTGAGTTTCCTTGTCTTCAGCCTCTTACCGCATACGGAGAGCGGTAAAGTGAAATTTCTCCACCTGAATGCTGGTTTTGTCGTGCCAGGAATGATGCAGCGAGTCGTGAAAGGACTACGGTGAATTGTAGATGTCTCCCGGAGGACCGGGGTGCGAGCAGGGACAGTAGCTGAAAGGCCCTCGCTCGTGCCCCACCGAAACGATATATAATAGGACAAAATTAATAGACTTACTAAATCATATGTTAATATCTTACCTGCAGTAACGACAGTGACTGCTTCCATGTCGTACTTCCTGATATCTCCTTCCCGACGAACGGAACAAAATAGTCTTTGAAACACATAGGGAGGTGGTGATTGGAACGTCGGCCTCGGATGCCTCGATAGACGCCTCAAGAGGTCTGCAAAGAACGACGAGAAATGATCCTTCATCTCTGGCTTGGAGTTCGACATCGGATGAGTTCTTCTCTATATACGTTATTTTAAGGCCGACTGAGATGGGCCCGTTCCGGATCTCAAAAGTTGACGTCGGGTGCAGATCCCAGTTGATGTCGTCCATCTTCACTTTCTACAACTTCTTCCTCTCCTTTCTCATAAATATCTTCAACTTACCTACTTCGAACCACCGTACCTAGGAGCAGCCCGGAACGACTCGAAGCTGTTGTCTCGGCGCGTGTCAAAGGCGTTCAAGTGGCCTCATGTAAATGGACATGGCACCGATGAAGACTGTGGCCTTACTCCAGAATCAAACCAGACCAGATCTTAAACTTACCTCTATTACGAACTATTTGTTGGTATTACAGTCTCACGAAAATCGTCGAGGAACATGGTCCTTCGGGAGGACGAAGAGAAAAACTTAGTAAGCAGAGCAAGGCCCGAGAGCCTAGGAGACGAACGAGGGCCCGAGTGCCCGGAGTGGGAATCCTCTTCTTAAGAAAATCATCTCATCAGTAGAACGAAGGAGCCTCCCTCTCGCCCCAAGAAGGATTGTCTTCCTGCCGTTGCTTACGGGGGGGGAGGGATGAGAGGCGCCGGCTCCTGTCATCAAAGAAACCTCAAATTGTCTTCTTATCGGGTCTCCGTTCCGGTTGTTGTCATGCCACTTGGGCCCGGAACGGTGACGGAAATACCTTATTAACTACATTGGACTCTCTCTCCGACATTTTCTCTAAAATCTTTGAGTGTGTCGACGTGGTCGAAGACTGAACGTCTTGGTGCTGGGTTAACCACGAGGACGTGTGCCACGAAAGTCAAACTTCAGTTCCTGTACGGAAAACGGACACCTCATCAACAATTAATAATTCCAGTTTTCACAAACTTACCTTCACTCCAACTCCATCCAGAGTTTCACTGTGACCAATAGCACGAAACCAGCGACGTCATCTGCTGAAGCTTCCACTTGAAACTTTAACGGTTAAACTAAGTTCCTCTCCACATCCATTGCCATTTTCTTCTTTGGAACGATGGGTACCTCGGCCTCCGGCTTGAGCATATTGTCCTTGCCAAACGTGAAAAAGTCATTGAGGGGCTCTGAATGCCGAGGCGACCGAGGGCGCGAAGTCTAAAAAGAACATTCTTTCTACAAGTATTCCTTCTGACAAACTTCAGTCTTTCTACAAAATCTCATCTTCAAATCATCATCACCCAAGAAGAACGCAGAGAAGAGTAATAAAACGGAAGAACGAGGGGTCACGACCGACCGGGTGGGAGAGTCGCGACCGATTCCCTGCCCAAGAAACAACGAAGAACGTCTGGACGACGGAAAAACAGACAAAAAGGTCGAGAGGACTAAGGGTCACGACCGACCCTGGCCTCTGGGTGGGAGAATCACGACCGATTCTCCACCCGAACTGAGAGAGAGCGTCTGGACGACGAAAAACGAAGGGAACGGGGGCATTGCGGGTCACGACCGACCCATGGCCCCGGGCAGGAGGACCACGACCGGTCCCTCTGTCCTAACGAGGGTAAAAGCGAGGAAACGCGCCGAGGGGCTAAGTACATAGAGCCCAGAGGAAAGGAACGGGGGCGACGGGGTCACGACCGATCCCCAGTCCCGGATGGGAGAGCCACGACCGGCTCGCTCATCCTAAAGACGAGAAAAAGCGCAGTACGGGTCCTAATAGACCCAGGATAAGAACTATGACGAAGATAAAAGAGACTAGGATACGTAAAAACGAATTATATGAACTTAACCGAGAAGCGAGAAAAACGAAAAACGAAGAATGAAGAAAGAAGAAAGAAGAGAAATAACAATTAGCCGGATAGGCCCCGGGGGCCCTCCGAAGTAGACCGGAGAGGACAGAGGGTGACACCTCCTCCTCTACCGATAAGGAGCGTAGGATTGAAATGTTTCTGGTTTTAGAGTATGTTCTGTTGTTGTTGCTGTATGAACTGCTTTGAAGAATTTTCGTAAGACGTGTTTTCCCACCTTTCAAGAAGGTGCGGGAGGTTGTGATGAACGGCTATTCATCCAAATATGTAGAGATCAAAATAAGAGAAAATAAGGTAATATTATAAAAGGTATATATGTTCGAAAAGGAACGAAAGTGTAAAAGAACGAAATATGTAAGAATGAGCGAAAGTGTAAAAAGCCCGAAAAAAGAGGCACGAATATGTAAAGGAACGAAAGTATAAAGGAACGAAAATGTAAAGGAACGAGACCCGGAAATATGTAAACCGGAAGTGAAATGTAAACCGGAAACGAGAATATAAACCGGAAGTGACGTCAGTTGTAGATCACGTGACTGAAAGCAGCCAATCAGAGCTGACCTCTTGGGTATATAAAGGGGCGGTGAGGCCCGAATAAACAAGAGTTCTTTAACAGTTCTCCTTGTGTCCAGACGTGTCTTCTTTCCTGAAATAACCGCTAAGATGAGCTGATCCGAGCAATTAACCAGAAGTTAGGATAAAATAGTCAAAGTTCGAGATAAATAGGAGGAACTTAGGGTAAGGGCCCGACGGCCCGAGGAACGAGGAACGAAGGACCGAAGTAAGGCACGAAGGCCTGAAACCGTCCCGGAAGCCGAGGCGCGGCATGGCACGAAGGCATGAAGGGCGAGACGAAGGAACGAAGTCCGCGGGGACGAGGGCGCGGCAGGCTCGGCCCCACGCTACCAAACAATAGGCGACCGACGGCCCGACGGCCCCGCGGACCGGAACCACGGGGTGGACCGCCCGGTGGGGGTGAATGCTGGTCTGGGAGATAGAGCGAGACGAACCCCGGCCGACCCGTACCCCTACCATAATTTCCCTTCCCCGCAGTTCTCCGTTTGACATCGAGCGCCGATTCCCGACCGATTCGCTCAGCCCCCCCCCTCGTGCGTGAGGCACGACTCTAAAAACACATCTCGGTTCTTGGCCCGGATTCCCCGTCCGCCCCGAGACCCGAACAACCCCCACGTTCCTCTGTTGTAAGAATCGGCAACCCCGACTTACCAGAGAACGTCACAGTAGCTTCCTGAGAAGCTGAAATGCATATAAATACAACTAATTGTCATCCTAGAAGTATGGCGCCTTCAACGTGTTTGTCAGCAATGCCCTTCATTAAGTTCTTTTTAACCCATGTGCAGCTCCCCCTAATCTGTTAAATGGTTGAAATTGAGAACATTCCTTTTATGTTATTCTCTTTAAAATTAATTGTCTTTATAAATAGACTTTAACAATTACTGTTTTCAAAGTATTTGCTTTATAAAGTATAAAGTATTATGGAAAGTTTATAAGTCCTTTAACATTGACTTTCTAGTGGCCTGACTGACCTCTATCCATAATCACAATAACACCCGGGCGTGTTTTGCATCACTGTCAAATACTAACGGGGAACTTCTGGTGGTTTTACACCAGAAATAACGGGAATTACATACCCATTTACTCAAGCAAATTTGCCACTCTCTGTCCTTAGATGAGCCGTGCGTGCCGACGCCGTGTCAGAACCAGGCGACGTGCTCCCCGGACATCTACACGGACACGTACAACTGTACCTGTGCCGTGGGCTGGCAGGGCACCCACTGTGACGGTAGGCTGGTCCGCAGGGGAGGGGGAAGTCACATAATTATGGTGCTCATATCTAAACAAAGCTTGAGTGTAACACCTGAGACAAATGACCAATTATTTCATAGACCATACAGAAATAAATGAGGTCAATTTGCCTCCTTATTCATAATATACAGAAAGTTTCAAAATACTTAATCACCAGGGGCTACTTAATGTTGCCGTACCGATCTAAGCAGTGTATGGGTGACCGCATCATTTATCAAAATATTATAGCATCTATATAGCCTTTCAAAGGTATATTATGATTTCATTTTGGAACTTCGTTTCTCAACGCCTTATCTCACAATGTGATTCTCGTTACCAGTTGACTTCTGCTCGTCCAACCCGTGTATAAACAGCGGCACCTGTTCGGCCGCCTTCACCGACAGCGCCCAACACGAGTGTACCTGCACCAAGATGTGGACCGGCTACTTCTGTGACGTCTGTGAGTTAGCCGTGTATCAGTCCTCAGTGGGCAAGGTCTCAACATTCTATACATGCATGGTACCACGTGAATTATACATTTTCTTTGAAAGCAAAGCCAATGCCAACGGTAGGCCTACTTCTATATAGATTTCCGGAGTAGGACAGCGAGTGTCAAGTCTATGCCTTATGCTCACTTAACATGATCTATTTCACCAATTAATTGACTCTGAAGTTTTACAAAAACTCATATTGTGATCTCTCCTACAGTTAACCCATGCAACTCGGACCCATGTATGAACGAGGCGACGTGTATAGGAGACATGACTGGAAACTTTACCTGTAACTGTACGGCCGGCTGGAGCGGTCTGCAGTGTGAGGGTACGTATTGAATATGGGGATGTGTCAAGGTGATATGACTTGGAACTTTGCTGTTCCCTGTCATCATCATAGCTTGAAACTGTCAGAATGTCGGCGAGATGTCGGAAAGAAAACAAAATAAAACAGGTTCAACTGCAACTGGCACATATAATTCAGACAATGGTCAGATTTAGATGAATACACTTATACCCATTGCACATTTGTCACAGAATGCGACTATAACAGTTAACGCTTGGCCTAATGCGCAATCTGAGGCCTAGTCTGAAACGCGCACTAATGACTGCATGACTATGTCACACGAGAGGGAGAGTAGGGTGGGTAGCGCTGCTGCCTAAAATATGTCTATAGCTGTTTCCCTTTGAATCGGAGGTTACCAGGTATGACTGAAAGGGCCGTTGATCAAGTGTAAACAGGCGGTTGCCTGGGTTGTGGGCAATGGTCTCACAATGGTCTCGCTTCATTGACTTAAAGTCAAATGGCCAATTTGGCCCAATCTTACATCTCACTTGAAAGCCTCGACTCACTTCCTTCGATTGCTACTTGTGGACTGTCTACATATATTGGCATTAATATTCTGTTCTCTGCCACTCTGTATACTCTCTCACTCATGGTTAAAGCCTAGCCCCTCAGTTTATTAGTATTATTATACTTACTTGTTTCCCCAGTTGGCCAAGACACGTGCGACCTGTGGTACTCTCTGGGGTACTCCCAGACCCGGCAGTACCTGATTGACCCGGACGGGGAGTGGGGTCCGGACCCCCCGTACGGCGCGCTCTGCACCATGACCCCCGGGGCGGTGACCACCTCGGTGAGTCCGGCCCAGCCCGGCCCGCTGACCACCACCCCCGGGGGGCCCACAGTGGTCAGCCTGGGCTACACCGACGGCACGGACAGCGTCAACTACACCACGGTCAGTAATCTGTCTTGGGTCCGTGCTCGCACCTTTCAGCCCAATTCACCTTGTATGCGATGTCATTTGTCATAGATCTTTATATGTATCTAGAATAAACAGATTGAAAAGGTATTGTTGAATATTTCACCATGGAGGTATTGTCATAATATCTCAAGTCAAATGATAACTTTTGTGCTTGCAATTTTAAGATTGGAGGGAATTGTAGGGAACAAGTTGAAGAGGGCAGTGGGGCTCATGTTAGCTGCATGTTTATGTGATGAATGGGTATTCATCAGGTGTCAAAGCAAGAATGTGAATGTAAAACGATGCGGTAGATCTTTAAGTATATTGTTATTGAACGGGAACGAAACCCAAAACCCAAAACCCAAAACCCAAAACCCAAAACCCAAAACCCAAAACCCAAAACCCAAAACCCAAAACCCAAAACCCAAAACCTGAAACCTGAAACCTGAAACCCAAAACCTGAAACCCAAAACCTGAAACCTGAGAAATAATGTAAACTGGAAGGCCCGAAACTGCCCGACTGACGGCACGAGGAAGGAAGACCGGCCAGATGAAGAAGACCAAAATAGCCAGCGGCAACCTCCTGACCTGAGGCATTAAGGCACAACCGGCTCGGCCCCACGCTACCAAAACATATGCGACCTTTGGCCCGAGACTCCCGGTTAGGGAACGAAGGAGTAGAGCTCCCCTAGTTCCGGCCTGAGAGAGGTATAGAAAAAACGGCCCGGACCCATACCACAACAACAATTCTGCCCTCCGCCATCCTCCACGCTTGATGGCTGCAACCCCTCGGCCCGACCTGACTAACACACCCTCCCCCCTTCAATGAAGACCGATCCCCTGACCGACCCACTCAGCCCCCCTTGTGCGCGAGGCACGACTCTTGATCTCACACCTCGGCTTCTTGCTCGGCCTCCGTGCCCAGCTAAGAACTGAAATAACCCCCACGTCCCTCAGCGGTAGAAACTGGAAACCCCAAACTACTGAGGAACGTCACATTTAGTAGGAGACATGGCGTTTTGATTGCAATTAATTGGCTGTTTGCGCACCCTACTGGCAAACTATTAAAGTGGTTTCTTTGGTACAATACCAGTACTCGTGCCACTTACCCTTTGACTCTACATCTTGCAGACTGGTATTGCATAAACTGATTATGAAAACAGGTCCTTTGGCAATGGGCAGGGCTAAAAAGGGTCATTCCATCTCTTTTATATCAGTAATGTCGGTTGTCATTTATCCCTTTAGCCAGGACTGAGACTCGTTCTAAAATAAAAAGGTAACACATTCTGGAGGCTGTTATTTGTGCATGTACAGGTGCGGACGCTGGTGGAGCGGTCTGAGCAGTGTTACCTGGAGGTGAGCTATTCGTGCTCCGGGCTGGGGCTGGAGGCCGTCACCTGGACGACCTACTCCGGGAACGAGACCAGCGACTGGACCAACACCAGCACCCTCTGCCTCGACGGTCAGTCTCCCTACATTATAAAAGTGTTAAAGGGGAAATTAATAAGAAAACCCCTACTCTTCACAAAGTTGCATAGCCTAATTATTTCATCGAATCATAATATTTAATAATGGAAACTTGTAGATTTATGTCCAAGGAATCCTTGGTATCAAGAGTTGATGGGTACGATTTTTAACGTATTGCAATATAGTAGTACCAACATAACTGCATTATCACAATTTTCAAACGGATAATCTGTCAGATGAGACAGCTAAATAGTCATGGTGTTTTAATTCAAAAAGTCATAGTGTTTTATGATAAGTGACCTTGTTACACGTTTCCCTTCTCCATATATAGGTCAGTGTAATTGTCTGACGAGTGGTGGTAGTGGTGTAGACATAGGAGTGATCTTTGACACCCCTGACATGCCTGTCACCCAGATCACCCTCACCCCGGCCTCCGTCAGTGAGCAGGCCACCATCACTATAGGTGACATGACCTGCTACAGTAAGTAACTCTTTCCATGTCCTTGTCCATAGCATTAGTCATCTAAAGTATAATGTTATTTCGATAGTTACTTTAAAGTTATTTCCCCAATATCTATGTCTGTGAAAGATCCTTACTAGGCTGTAACTGCTCATGCCATCACCCAACAATAAGCGCTTCTTTAGGCCTGGACCAAGTTGGTATTGATAGTCAAAGAAGGTCAACCTAGAAAACTAACCAGGGCCCAATTGCAATTCACATAATGAAATCGAGACCGTTCATTCATCTTTTCCCCATTATATGGGCCCTGTGGTACCTATCCTTCCCTATATGTTGCCTCTCCCACCTCCAGGTGAGTGCGTCTCGGTGTCGTTCCTGTCGACCTACCAGTCGCTGGAGACGCCGCTCTACGTGAGTTCAGGTAACATCGAGGTGGTGGCGGCGGTGAGCGGGGCGTGCAGCTCGGAGCGCCTCTACCGGTGGTACACGACCAACGTGACGGCCGAGACAGGGGGCGCCACCACCCAGACCCCCCTGTCGGACGGGGAGGCCGACCTCAGCCTGCTCAGCCCGGAGTACTACGACGGGGGGCAGAGTAACACCCTCAGGATACGGGGCAAGGTGCTCGACGTCGGCCTCTACAAGTGGGTTTACCTGGGGGGACTGCAGGTTGCTTCAATGCATTGGCAGAACACGATGGGTCATGATGGGATTTGGACCATTCAATTACTGTTATTTCTTTGCAATTAATTAGATGCAAGTAATTCATGGCTAGGATAATGGTTAGCTCAGCAACTAATCGGAGGATCTCAGACTTGATTCCCATTCCCGTTTTGCACCAGGGATATTCGTTACAATAATAAGGTATAGCTCATGTCTCTTACTTTTGGAGTAGTCAACAACTTACCAAATGCCACTGGTATGTAGGGGTCTATCACATATGCACACACGTTCTCATATTCCTATTCAGATTAATAAGAACAGGGAAACACCCTGAAATAGAGGTGTCTTTCATTCACAATAGTTGATGGCATCCTGGCTCAATACGCCAGAGCTTGTGGCCGACCATATGGCTGACTGTACCTGGTGAACCATACTTATAATCCAAACAATGAACTAACAGTCTTTGCCATAGATAACCAGTTTTCTGCTGACCTTGTCGTAGGGTGAAGGTGGAGGTGGTGGGCACGCTGAACGAGACGTCGGACTGGCTGTACCTCGGGGTGCTCAAGTCGGAGATGGTGGTGCGCCTGGCGGGGGGCAACCTGAGGGTCGTACCCCGACAGTACACCGAGCTGCTGGACGCAGGTGCCCTCTCCTACGACCTGGAGGACAGGACCTCCAGTAGGGGCCCCATGACCTTCACCTGGTCCTGTAAGGTAAGTGTGACCTCATGTAAGGGGCTTATGACCTCTACCTGGTCAAACAGGGTTAATAGAACCTCCAGATGACCTTCACCTGGTCCTGTAAGGTGAGTATGCCCTCGGGTAAGGGGCTTATGACCTCTACCTGGTCGCAGAGGATACATATAACCTGCAGCTGACCCTGTAAAGTAAACGTGACCTTCAGCAGAAGTCACATGACCTTTACATAGGTCTATGGGTTTCTCATGATTCTTGATAGCTCTATAGGACTATTACAATACTTCTTCTTCCAGTTCCCCACAACCATCAATCACGAATCAGTAACTCCCTTGAATCACTACCAGAATAGCATTAAATACTTGTTGATATTATGATCTTAGTAGTAATACTATCTCCAGTCTGGGCTGGCCTTAACCATCATGCATTTCCCTCTAACTCCCCCTCCCCCTTGGCCTGCTCAGATCGGGCTGGTGGAGGCGGGCGACCCGACGGACGGCCACTTCCCGGCCGGGTCTCTGTGTGACGCCGAGATGCCGGGCCTCTTCAGCCACACGGGGCCCACCTGGGAGGTGAACAGCGCCGCCCTGGTGGCGGGCGACTACACCTTCCGGGTG
This sequence comes from Lepidonotus clava, assembly GCA_936440205.1. NCBI lineage: Eukaryota > Metazoa > Annelida > Polychaeta > Phyllodocida > Polynoidae > Lepidonotus > Lepidonotus clava. The sequence continues at coordinate 15,221,211 of OW387147.1, forward strand.
GTCGGGGAGAAGGAGGGGCAGACGGCCACCTTCGACCAGGTGCTCCGGGTCGTCGACACCTACGTTCCCAGCGTCGGAGTCAGGTGGGCGAAGCTTTAGTTCATTCTTTCAAATAAAAGTCACAACGAATAGAGGAAACCTGTATCATGCTTCATTGCAAGCTAGATAGTTCTTTACTTGTGTAATACATAATTATACTATTCCCTGTCGTATGATCAATGTATAAACTGTCTGATTGTTCTCCTGTCTCTCAGGTGTGTGTATGTGTGTGTGTGTGTGTGTGTGTGTGTGTGTGTGTGTGTGTGTGTGTGTGTGTGTGTGAGAGTGTGTGTGTGTGAGTGTGTGTGTGTGTGTGAGTGTGTGTGTGTGTGTGAGTGTGTGAGTGTGTGTAAATAACTGTAAATTGTCTAGACATATCTCTCACCCCCTAACATTCCTCTTCACCGTCACTCAGATGTCTATGTACCATATCTTCATTGTCTCTCAGATACTTCCGTAACTGTGGGGTGAAGGTAAACATTAACTGTAAGTTGTCTTGTCCCTTCTGTCACCCTAACATTCCCCTTCATTGTCCCTCAGATGTCTCTGTAACTGTGGGATGAATGTAAATGTGAACTGTAAGTTGTCTTGTCCCTTCTGTCACCCTAACATACCCTTTCATCGTCCCTCAGGTGTCTCCGTAACTGCGGGGTGAAGGTCAACGTGAACCGGAAGTTGTCGCTGTTACTGGAGTGTACGGAGGACGTGTGTGTGGAGCTTCCCAGCGTCTCCTACAGGTGGCGCCTCTACTACACCAACTACACGGCGAGCTACCCCGTGCCTCTGCCCGACGTCGTCACTCAGGGTACTTTCCGCGTCCAGCTTAAGTCTTTGGTTCTACTATTGATTGTTATATGTCCTAGTAAAGTATGCATTCGAGGTGACCCATTACAACGTTGGGACTCTCCATTAATCACATCAATGGGAGTCATTGGTGTAAAGGCCCTGGTACATTTCCAATGCGTATTACATGCAAGGGGTCAAAAAAGAAAGGGGTCCAAAAAGTATCGAAATAAGTGTGCGTAATCATTCGACGGCCCCCTACTGATCCAGCCATCTGCCGGCCACACCCAGAGCCCGTATCCAAGCCTGTCCTTGTGTGGATCTCTGTAGGCCAGTATCACAGTTTGTCCTTCTCTGGTTCTCTCCAGGCGAGTACCTGGAGGGCCTGGTGCTGCCCCCCGCCACCCTCCTCCCGGGGGCCTCCTACCGGGTGGCCGTCGAACTAGAGTGCGCCCACTGCGGGCCTGCCCTGGCCGAGTACCACGTGACCACGGCCCACCTGATCATCCCCGGGGAGTGCGGCGTGTCTCCTCCAGTGGGCCGCGCCTGGGAGACGCCCTTCGTGCTGACCTGTGAGGGGTGGGCGTCGGGGGCGGGGGCGGCCACCCTGTCCTACCGGGTCACCACCTACGGCATGGGCCAGACGCAGCTACTGTACTCCGGGCGGCAGGCCCAGACCCCCGCCCTGCCCCTGCCGCTGGGCGACCCGGGCAGCGGCTACAGGAGGGACGTCATCGTGGAGGTGACGGACGTGTACGGGGCGTCGGCCTCCCTCAACCTCAGCATCACGGTAAGGGGGGTTTCCATAGGCTACACGTTTGAGGATATTTCTATATTAGCCCATGTGCTGCGAAACGGAGAGGGTGATTTAAAAATGTAAAATCCCCTAGTATATTGATTGTGAACGAAGTATAAGGCGCGAGGTTTTTAAAGCATTTATTCAATACATTCACGTGCATATGTTTGACGTTCCAGATCTCATTTATATCTCAAGGAATATTGTTAATAAATAGAACGACAATGATTTTCTTGGCGATCAAAATGTATGGAACCTTTCGGTTACGAATCTGGTGGCAAATCATGATTTATTTCCCAACTTAACACGTGGGATAATTGCTTTATATCCCACCTGGTCCTGCTTACAGGTGGCGTTGCCCGTCCAGACCACGCCGGACGTCTTCCTCTCCCACCTGGCCGCCTACCAGACCACGCTCTCCGCACTCAACGTAAGGATGGCAGTACATGTATAGTGGTCTCAACCATGATGTCCTTAAGCTTATGGGGGTTATACAATTCTACTAAATTCCTTTATCTGTACAAACGATAATACAAACATACACGTTTTGACATCCTATTGGCGAGTACATTCTGTCCTCTTACGCCCTCTCTTTCAGCTGGCGTCGGTGAACGGGTCGACCCTGGGTATGGAGGTGGCCCTGGGCCGACTGACCTCTGACGCCGTCAGCCTCAACACCACGTCGGCCACCCTCACCCAACACCTGCACGCCATGGCCACCGTCCTCAACGCGCGGGTAAGGATATACTGTGAGCCGAGGCTGGGCACTAGAACAAAAGACTGTCGAACACAATCATTGTGCGTGACTGTTGTATGCTGCTAAACATCAGATTAGTCCTCCTGAATTGAAAGTTCATTTGACATATTCATTATTTGTTACTTGACAAACAACAGCTTAACGTGATGTTATTGAGAAAAAAACGTAACTGAATTTGCTTCAGTTTTATCATTCGTGTACCATTTCAGGTGTCCAGCACGCCAAGTGTTGCCCCAAGTAGGAAGAGGCGGTCTACCACCAACCAGACGGCCCTCATGTCCATGTCTCACCAGGACGTCCTGGAGGTAGGTCATACAGATGGCCCTCATGTCCATGTCTCACCAGGACGTCCTGCAGGTAGGTCATACAGATGGCCCTCATGTCCATGTCTCACCATGACATCCTGGAGGTAGGTCATACAGACGGCCCTAATGTCCATGTCTCACCATGATGTCCTGCAGGTAGGTTATACAGACAGCACTTATATCCATGTCTCATCATGATGTCCTGGAGGTAGGTTATACAGACCGCAAATGCAAAGAATAAAACTCGTCAGACGTCTTTAAGGTAAGAACACGAGGTAATTCTGTATCTTATAAATATACACATTATCTAACGAACCCTACTTATTGACGTAGAAGTGGCATTATCTTTAGAGGTTTTGGTTATATTTGCCACGAGGAGCATGCCTATTCTGTATTACGCTAAAGGTGCTGCTCCGTGAAATAGATATATGAGTTATGAGAATGAACTGATGAAACCCGTTTTAACTATCGTTCAGATCCGAAACCAGATGTCTCGGACGCTCTCCATGGTCGCCTCCTTGGCCTACCAAGTTGATGACGTCGTCCAAATTTCGGACGCCATACGTAATATGGCGGAGGTGCCTGAGGAAGTGAACGATGACGCCTTGGTAAGATTATGGGAAAATGTATAATCAGACTAATGGTTACCTAGATAATATTGATTGGATGAAAAACAACAATCAATATACACCACGAGTTCGTCATTATTTTGAAAGTGTTGAAATTTGAGGTTTAAAAAGTGTAAGAAACCAGCACTGATCCAGTGGCATCCCCCCTTTTTTTCGGTGGGACTTATTGTGCCGATATATGTAGACCCCTCCCTTTCCAAATTCCTTAATCGTTCCATGAAAAAAAATCACGAATACAAAACTCAATCTCAAAAGTTATCAGTTAAATTTGCGATCATAATTTCCTCTAATCCTGGCAAAGATAGTTCTATTTCCCCTAGTTTGAGGCGTGCAGTGCGCTGATCAAACTGACCGACCTGGGGATGGCCCTGCTGCCCAACAACTCGGACGACACGGACCGACTCACAGAAGGTAAGCCACCTCACTAATCACAGCTGATTTCTGTTTTGCATCGTTTTCATATGAAACAAAATACCGTTTACCAACGAGTGTGTTGCGTTGGAATAATCTGGAAAGTAAGGAGGTGCATAAGTAGTATATGGGAAAGAGGTACTATCGCAGGTACGTGAGTGGTATAAAAGACAAAGGGTTATGTGGCAGATTGGATATTTGAGTAGTATACAGAAAAAGGGTTATGTCACGGGCTGGGTACATGGGTAGTATACGGACAAAGGGTTATGTTGCAGGCTGGGTACATGAGTAGTATAATCATGGACAAAGGGTTATGTCACAGGCTGGGTATGTGAATAGTATACGGACAAAGGGTTATATTGCAGCCTGAGTATGTGAACAGTATATGTAGACAAAGGGGCATGTGGCAGGTTGGGTACGTGAGTAGTATACAGAAAAAGGGTTATGTCACAGGCTATACATGCGGGCAGTGCAAGGTAGGCTGGAGTACATAAGATTTCTTGTACGTGGGTTTGTGTTCGTGTATATAAAGAATGTTATATTCGCGGATATTAACTTGAAATAGCATACATAAGTTGACTGTATGCAAGGACCTTAGGGCGCGTACACATATTTCCCACTAATGATGATATTTTATTAGCTTTTATGTGTGCCTACCATTTCTTTTGCATTTGACATTGATTAATTCTTATTGTTGATGTATATTGAACGGAATTCTTAAACGTTTAAAAATCCGCGTGTATGGCATAAAATTGCATGTGTATGCGGATGTCCTCATCAAACAGACTATGTGGACCTAAAATGGCGGAAACATAAAGATATGCATGTTTAGATGTAATATAATGTCATATAGTGCAGTGGAAAAATATCCAATGAAGTAATTACTGCACGCGCAGATGCATGTATAGCTCCCCCTCCTGCTAAAGGTGGTGGGCATCAACTCCACGTGTCCTTTAACGCAAATGTAAACACGATCGTAGTTATAAGCATCATACATAATTAGCATTTAAAGAAGAACGTTTCTTCAGGTGGTTAGTTGGCATCGGCACCCTGTTTTATGACTCTATACTATTCCTAGTGTCTACCGTAAGGATATTGTACAAATTGTTAGTTTATTGGAGAGAACGCCCGTCAGTAACCCCGTACACGTTTCCCCTCCTTCAGCGGTGGTGCTGGCGTCGTGGGCGGCCCAGCGGACGACCCCGGCCAACGTTACCCTCCCGGAGTACGACGGGCTGTCCGAGTACGACCTGCCCCCCGACATGACCCGCAAGGTGGCCGCCCTGGAGAACGGCTCCCTGTCGGACGCCGAGAACACCTACTACACCCGTATGCTGAGGGGCCGGCTGGCCGAGTACCGCCGGGGGCAGTGGGACACGGTGAGTGCAGACGGCCACGACCAGTCAGGGCAATCACACAGAGATTTATATGGGGAGTTACATCATTTACAATTACGCAATTATTCGTTTCCTCTATTCCCGATGTATTGGTGTTTTAAACAGCTTCACTTGGAAGAAAACATGTATATGAAAATGGTTAATTAAAAGAAAAATCTGCTTCGACCTCAAAGACATTTACACAATTAAAATAATTACTTTCAGTACACATATTACACACATCACATTAGTATTGGCATGAGAAAAACATGTATCTGATCCATGTTTTAGGTGCGCTTGACTCTCGAGTCACAATTGGGGAGTTTCAGATACTCTGAGCCATGACCTAACGTAAACGTAACGTATCATTTTTTCCGTACTTTAAACATGTATTTCAACAATATGCCATTATCTATATACTCATTTACCTGTAATTTGAAAAAAGATGTTTAGTTATCCTTATCTGAGTCTGTACTTACTGTATTTAGGTAGGATTGAGATACGTTGACGTATGGGGATGCGTAATGGAATCTGAAACTCCCTATTTATTCCATTTCGTGGAGTCCCTATATCAATCACATACTGACCACTTCCCACCCCTCCCCCCTCAGACCCGGACCACGGTGGGCCTGCTCCAGGGCGTGCAGGACGCCATGGGAGCTGCCCTGCTGGCCGTGCAGTGCCCCCAGGAGGCCGCCACCAGCCTGCTGACCACCAACAACAGTCTGACGGTGTACAGGGCGCGCTCCTCCAGGTTCCCCAACGCCACCTTCTCCTTCGTCAGCGGCGCCCTGGAGCTGCCGCCCGGCGCGGGCTTCGGCCTGGACAGGGACCACATGCTCGACCTGCAGGTGAGAAGGGACGACTGCGAATTTAACTCTTGTATCACAATGACTTGTGAGATGTTCCTCCATTGTATCCATTGTGGGAACAGGGAAAATACCACGATTATAGATATTGCTCACTGCGCAAGTAGTATATGTAAAATGGGCGTTGTAACAGGTAACAAACATAACCTTCTTAGACGATAAGAAGCAGGGCCCAGTGCTATTAGTGTCAAAACATGGGTATACAGTGTTCGATCATTCCTCATAAACACTTCCTTGAATTCCGTAGTGAGCATTCTTACTGCTGCGCCTACGCTGTGGTATATCTATATAGCCCCATTCGCCGTGGCCGATGAATGTGTCGCTCACATATCCGATAAATTTATCGGATGGAGAAAACAATCATCTCAGAGCCGATAAAATTATCGCATGCAAGCGAAATTGAGCAAATTGCATTCACTCTGACAGAAGGGGGTCCTTGCGATTTCAAACGATCATTTTCTCAAGTACTTGTAGCCGAGCATCGGCTGGATACCAAACGAATTGATCAAACATGTTGGATCAATTCGTTTGAGTTCCATGCGATAACTTTGTTCAAGGGAACGATAATGATTCAACGTTTGCACGTCGCTCAGACCCTCGTCGGCCACGGCGAAAGGGGCTTTAAAGGTACGTATGGTAGTATATGGAAATTGCATTTTCACTCTGGGAAACAGGACCTCTAGGATTCAGGGTTCCTGTTTCCAATGTGGCCCTAACATGTGCTGTCCCCTTACAATGTTCGGTAAATCAAGACTGAAGCTCTCGTTGTCAGGTGCTGGCTAACGTTGAAGGTCCGTACACGTGGACGGAGACGGAGGAGAGCGTGGACTCTGTGACCACCAACGTCACCTTCACGTCGGCCGTCAACCGCACCGCAGTGGTCAGTACACACGCCTGCCTCTGTCAGACTGTCTGTAAGAAGGTTCACATGATTGGATCCTTGACAAGACAGTTTAAGACTTATACTTTAGAGTTGTTGCCAAATCGATTTAAATCTTTATTTACCTTAATACTCACTATACACCTTTCTCAAAAAGAGTGTGGCGCCCCCTGGTGTATTAAATTGAAACAATGTTTTATGTCTTTTCCTACAGTTAACCTTTATGCTTGACTTCATAAAGGATAACGATAGGAAAAGACCTAAAAACGTGTTTCAATTTAATTCACCAGGGGACGCCACACTTTAATGAGAAAGGTGTATTTTTCAACTATTTCTTCTATCTCTAGATATTTAGACTTTATAGTCCAGGAGCCAAATCTGAAAATCTTGATTTACCCTCCGCGGTGAGCCCCCTGGATTTTCTTGATTTTTTTCAACTTATAGCATCCTAGGGACCATGAATCAAGGCGGTTCCGAAGAATTTAGGTATGCGAACACTGTGTAATTACGCAATTTGTGGTTAATTAGCAAAAATTGAAAAACGCGTTATTTCTTAATTTCTCTGGAACTATGTAAGATATGATAACATGCTATATGTCATCTGAAAGGTAATTTTTTTCCTAATTTTTTGGTATATTGTTTGCTATTGTCATTAATCATGGCAATGAGTAATTAAAGAAAAACTGTTGTTTTAGTCAAAATTATTAGAACTTAAGGATCCAAGGTTAAACTTTGGAATTGATAAACCAAGTCCTAGGTATACTTAGAGGGGATCTTTAGGCAGTTTTTTAAAGAAGGTTGCATCTGATTTCATTGGAAATGTAAGGTAGAAATCATTTTTCGCTGATTAAATTCTAACCGACTACTGGTTCATTTTGCACTTATATTCTAAAACGAGGGATGATATCATGAAAACAATACAATATATCCTAAAGAGAGGTGGAAATGATAATCACTATCTCCTTAAGCTGGTATTTCAGTGCTTTCTGAGCCATTTGGGCACATGCATGTAATATAGTGGCTGTTTGGAGAGCATTTTGGATCACAGTGAGAGATGTGTCACAATAAACCTATGGTTTGAGTAAGATTTCTTTCCTCAGTAAAATACCATGATTATGTCTCAGTTTTATCACAAACCATCTTATTAGGAGCCTTGCATTAATAATGTATGCATCAAGGGAGGTGGAAGGAGGTATGAAACTTTTGAAAATGTGCATACTATATAGTACAAATCTAATGCATTCTTTTGCCAAAAGGGGGTGGGGGTCTGAGATTTATGAAAATGTGTGTACTTTCTAAATGGAAGGCCTACTATAGTTCTCTCTAATTCATGCTGACAAAAAGAAAAGAATAGTTCATAGTAGACTCACCCATTACCTGACCCGAACCCATGTTTCTCAGGGTATACATGGGGAGCCTCCAAGTATTACTTTAAAGAAGAGATGAGTTCCAAAAAGTGTGTTGTCATATATCAAGGACTCTGAATTCAAAAAACAATCCTTGTATCAATATGCCAATTGCAAAAAGACCAGGAATGCTATTTGTTAAACGTGATAGGCGTGCTACCTCTGTCAAATTGTTGGTTTTAACAAATTACTAGATTGTACTTTAAACTCTAGGATTCTAGACCCATGTGCTTATATAATTGAGTAGCTTGGCTTGACCCTACAAAAATTAATATCTTATATTTTATGGGTTACTGGTATTAGTAATTTGATATCAAATTATAGTCATGGTCACAGTTTATTTCATAAGAGCCAAACTTCCAATCCTCCCAAATTACCAATACAAGTTATGACCAGCCTATGATCATGCTTCACTCAGATTCATCCTACCAACTAATAGGATTCTGCCTCATATCCAATTTTATCAGGAGGTGTACCAGGGGGACTGAGACCTCTGTGTGTGTATATGCATATCAATATCATTGGCAAGACCTCAAACAAATATCAAGACCTGAAACAATACAGAAGTACCTGATACAGCTTTCTATTTCAAAATTACAAGTTCTTGGTATGGCCATTACTGGTTTCCCAATATTATCTAGTAGCATTACTACATTGAGCAACATGTGAACAGCAACCTTGATGTGAGACATTACCACGGCACTATGGTATTAGGAGATTACACAAGAGCAACAAATTGCTGTGATTCTGGTTGTAGCCTCAAACTTTCAGTTCTTTAAGCCTAAAAAAAAACATTATTCCCTTATCAAAATATAACTGACCATTTTCATTTCTAAACTGCTATGAACAAGGATCCAATTCCTCAACCTACAGCTAGACACAGTTTATAGGTACTAAGGGAAAGGTCAATTATGGTAAATACTCAGAAACCAAAAACTAAGGGAGTCATTACTCAAATACATAAATAAGCTTCTAATCTATGATCAATTCTAATAATCCAACACTGAATACTTAGTCTTTGATACAAAAGGGTATAAAGCTAACTGAGCACTGAACACATACAGCCTGGATCTGTGACCACTCAAATAGAAGCAAAGGGATGACAAAGTTTAATAAGTTAGATTGGTGGGAGGAAAAGTACAGCAGGTGGTCAGCAATCCCAGTTTACAGCACACTTTATAGGTCTGAAGTGTGTTGTACCATGAGGGCTGCCCTTATCTCCCATTTCAGGTCACTCTGGGGAAAGGCTAGACCTCTACACAACTGATAAGTTTCTAAAGATCCACTACCTTCATTTCACTGCTGTAAGGCAGCATTGTCTAAACAGTTAAAGTCATCATTTTATCTCACCAGTTGCAGTGATGAATCCCATGCTCCTTTTGGAATTATGTGATAACATGGAATAATAAGACAGTTATAAGTAGCCAAAATTTAAGCCTGCCCCACCCTCTGAGGGATCCTTTATTAGGTTGTGCACACAGTGTCTTATCTATGGGTTAACCCACACAACAGGGAGATAAGAACCCTAGTCTGCCATCTTTATCATTCCTTTGTCTTTCAAGGCCTTATCTGTTCCCAGGTGTGAGGTAAACATTGGACACTTGGGCCAGCAATGGGGGGATTTAAAGGAGTATTATGGCCTACAACTCCCACTCTCCCTATAGGAACAGGGTTTAATGATGAGTGGGTACAGGGGTATGTAAATAGAAGTTGGCAACACATTGTTAAGTCAATGTGTGAATCTGTGGCAATATAAGGAGCCATCCATACCCTCATGAGTAAATAAATCAATGACTATCCTAGTTTGATCAGGCAACAAAAATGAGCTTGGCTGCAAATTACATGGACAAATATTTCTTGCTAATGTAACCTTATTTTACAGCTCCAATGTTGTCTACAGTGGACAAAATGGCTCAGAAAGCACTGAAATACCAGCTTAGGGAGATAGTGATTATCATTTCCACCTCTCTTTAGGATATATTGTATTGTTTTCATGATATCATCCCTCGTTTTAGAATATAAGTGCAAAATGAACCAGTAGTCGGTTAGAATTTAATCAGCGAAAAATGATTTCTACCTTACATTTCCAACGAAATCAGATGCAACCTTCTTTAAAAACTGCCTAAAGATCCCCTCTAAGTATACCTAGGACTTGGTTTATCAATTCCAAAGTTTAACCTTGGATCCTTAAGTTCTAATAATTTTGACTAAAACAACAGTTTTTCTTTAATTACTCATTGCCATGATTAATGACAATAGCAAACAATATACCAAAAAATTAGGAAAAAAATTACCTTTTAGATGACATATAGCATGTTATCATATCTTACATAGTTCCAGAGAAATTAAGAAATAATGCGTTTTTCAATTTTTGCTAATTAACCACAAATTGCGTAATTACACAGTGTTCGCATACCTAAATTCTTCGGAACCGCCTTGATTCATGGTCCCTAGGATGCTATAAGTTGAAAAAAATCAAGAAAATCCAGGGGGCTCACCGCGGAGGGTAAATCAAGATTTTGACAGATTTCAGGATTTGGCTCCTGGACTATTATGTCCTATTAAACTGGTGTCCTTCTTTCAGACCCCGAACACGACGTACGAGCTGACCTTCACGGACACGCCCCCACCGCCCGCCGACTGGACGTACAACCTGTCGACCCTCTCCCCCACCGGCCTCACCTACCACAAACTGAGCGTCTCCCAGCACAACCCCCTCGTCCTCCTCCAGTTCAACGTCACCGCCAACTCCAGCGGCCTGGAGCTCTACCTGCGGCGGGGCGCCCTGCCCACCCTGGAGGACTACAGCATCAAGTTCGCCGTGGCCAACTCGTCCAGTAGCCTCCACCTGCCCAGCTCGCTGACCCCGGGGCTGTACTACCTGGGGCTGCGGGAGGCGGGGGTGGGGCCGGCCCAGACCCCGGAGAGGTACAAGCTGGGCAAACTGAAGCACGACCGTCGGCGGCGGAGTGTGTCAGAGGGGGGCGAGGTGCAGTACACCCTAGACGTACTGACCACGGCCTGTCAGACCTGGGACGACGGGCTGGGCGAGTGGAAGGCCTCCTCCTCTCCAGTAAGTCCACCCTGTTAGTGTGCATGGTTACAACTAACGGAGAGCAATGATCGAAAACTTGACAATTCGTAAATAGGGAAATCACAATCTAGTAAAAAAACAAAACAAACCACAACACATTAAAATACAGACTATTTAAAAATAAATATCACAGCTGTATTTCATTGTTCGGCATCCAATATGCCTGACACAATGTGCGGTTAACAACAAATGTGCAAGCATTAAACGTTAACCGACGATCAGTCTCAATAATTGTTCTGGTAATACCATAATTAATATGTAAATCGCTGTCTTATGTCCCTACCTTTCCTTGGTCGTCCCTCAGGACGCGGGGAGGACGGCGGTTGGCGTGACCCGGTGCTGGGTGGACCCTGCCCAGACCGGGGTGTCGGCCGCCACCTTCACCACCCCCCTCCACCGGTCTGTGGTGGTCTGGTTACCATGGTTACCGCTCAACTCGTCCATGCTGGTGGCCGGCGTCATCCTGTCGTCCCTGCTCGTCTACTGCCTGCTGCTCGTCTACGCCTTCAGGAACGACATACAGGACCCTGACAGGGTTGAGTATTGTAACTGGTTCATGGCCATCAGAAATAAGCAATGCAATCTGCATTTTGGTTGTTGACATTATAGAACTCTCGAGCAAGTATATCTTCAACGATAAATATGCACTATTCTCTACCAACCCTTGGCCTAAACCTAAATCGCTGACAGAAAATAACATTTCCATCATATATATGTGATGCGTAATCGCAGAGTTTGTAACAACTTATAGTAGGGAGGTTAAGCAACTCCAATGCACCTTGATACGTCAACGTATATTTTAATGTAAATGTTTTGTGTGGGAGAACAACTTAAATCTAAAATGGTATACGTTGCTTATACGTTAGGTGGTACGTCGGGGCTGCTTAACCTCCCTATTGGTAGACATCGCCGTACTTAAATCAATCAGAGAAACATAAAATATTCCAGATCTCATTTTAAGACCTCCACATTTACAATCCCTGTAATTTTAATACTCCAGAGCACATTTTCAGACCTCCACATTTACAATCCCTGTAATTTTAATAACCTCATATCTTCCCCTACCAGTGGGAGCCGGCGGACCTGGACGACAAGCCCGAGGCCAGCTTTGAGTACATCCTGACGGTGGAGACGGGGCTGTTCCCGGGGTGTGGCACCAGCTCTCAGGTCCTCTTCACCCTGTTTGGTCGGTACGCCAACACCGGGGTGCGCCGACTCCGCAGTGAGAACAGACAGGTAAACCCCTCATAAAACTTTACCATCTTTACTTTATTTATTGCCTTAGGACATGGAACAACTCCCATTGACATTACTTGGAATATATCTTCCAGAAGTTAATGAGATAACACAAATCTTATTCATATGTTCAAAGACAAAGGTGGTACAATATCTGGTTATGATTATTAAGGAAAACACTATAGTTATACTCCTAATGGACACTTCCCTCCCTAAATGCCTTGTGTCATTATCAGTATCTATGCCCATGTCCATATTGATATGGAATTTATTCTTTAAAACCCTGAAGTAAGACTGTGCATTCTTAAATAACCCTTATTTCCCTCCTTACAGACCCTGGATGCAACCCACCATATATGATGACTAACCTGTTCTGTCCCCTTACAGACCCTGGGTGCAGGCAGTGCGGCCACCTTCCGTATGATGACTAACCCGTTCTGTCCCCTTACAGACCCTGGGTGCAGGCAGTGTGGCCACCTTCCGCATAATGACTAACCCGTTCTGTCCCCTTACAGACCCTGGGTGCAGGCAGTGTGGCCACCTTCTGTATTATGATTACCTGTTCTGTCCCCTTACAGACCCTGGGTACAGGCAGTGCGGCCACCTTCTGTATTATGATTACCTGTTCTGTCCCCTTACAGACCCTGGGTGCAGGCAGCGTGGCCACCTTCCGTATGACCTCTGACCTGTTCCTCGGAGCCATCACCAAGCTCCACGTGTGGCACGCCGAGACCCAGCGCCACGCCTCCCGTCGGTCCTGGTACATCGAGAACCTGGTCGTCAACGACCCGCAGGAGAAAGTCACGTGAGCATCGGTCAGGAAACCTCAATACTCATTGAAAATAGATAAAAAAGAACATACGCGTGAGTAAAATAGATTGGAACACAAGCTTATAAAGGTACATAACAGTAAATGTCTTCACTCCTTGATGGCGAAAAGCCATAGCCAACCTTTAACTGAGTCACTCTCATTCGCAGAACGACGTTCGTGTGCCGGGCGTGGCTGCGGGGCCGGCCCCGGGTGTTCTACCCCACACCCCCCGAGGACCGCGCCCACCTGGACTACCACCTGCACCGCGCCTACCTGGCCGAGAAGGTGGACGCCCACCTGCCGCTGTCCGTCTTCCTGCGGCCCCGCCCCACCCACTTCTCCAGGGCCGAGCGGCTGTCGGTGGTCATGGCGACCGTGTCGGTGGGCGGGCTGGTGTCGTGCCTGGTGTACCGGTACGGGGGGGTTGACCTGGGCGCCTGGCCCTCCGTGCAGGCCGGCTACCTCAGCTTCTCCCTCTACCACATGTACGTATCCCGACCAGTTTATTTACCATAGTAGTCAAGTATATCTACATAGCCTTGGACACTACTCCCTGCTTAGATGCTTCCTGAAACTAGTAGCCTCTAGTTGCCTTTTCCCCCCTCAAAATCCGAAAGGTCCATTCTATATAATTTTATGGCCACCGAAAACTTACGTGAACGTAGAGAGACGGGATTAACAATAAAGAATTTGCGCTTTACGAATATAAGTTATCATTTAATTTCCAATGCCGATAACCACGCACAGAATCTGGCACCTCGGTTTCGAGAAATTTTGATATCGTGTTATCACAGAATAATGGCACGCTAATATGATAGTCTTAAATCTTAGAGTTTTAAAGATGATTTTGTTTATGTATATCTCACATGCCCATGATTTCAGATTGATCGGCATTGCCAGCCTCATCATTGCCTCGCCCATCTCTATCCTCTTTGAATACCTGTTTAAAGAGGTTCACAAAAAGAAAGACATAATTGACGATATCCTGACCCGACATAACATTGAAATACTCCAGGCTAGATCCCGCCAGGGTTCACTCCGTAGCCTCCGGCCCGGGACGTCCCTGGGCCCCCTAAGCCGGTCCCACACCCCCTACGGCCGGCTAGCCTCCTCCTCCAGCGCCGGGTCACACCCTGGAGAGGCCACTCCGACTAAGGACACATTTGTACTTGACGACGAAACGGCAGACATCATGGCCCGTTACAATGATCAGGGCGAGGACTCCGATGAACTGATTAACGGAGACGGGGATATACCGGACAGTGAGACAGCAGCCCTTCCCGACGGGTACGACGACGTCACCCTGGGAGGGGAACATGGTGACTTGGCACCGGTACATGGTAACTCACACCTGCTGATCGGTGCCAACAACCACATGGTAGACGTTGACATGTTGAACCGCTATAATAGTCTCATTATGGAGGACGTTGCCCGGCCCCCGGAGGACGCGGGCAGCCTGTCGGAGGCGGAGAGCGGGCTGGGCAGTTACGAGGTGCACCGGGACTCTGTGAGCAGTGGGCGCAGTCTGCTGGGGGCCGACCACGGGGGGCTCGGGGCCCTCAACGTCAACAACAACGCCGGGTCGGAGGAGGCCGACGACGGCGGGGGGTCGGAGGACAGAGGTCTAGGAATGGCTGGCATCGCCTCCTTGAAAGCCAAGGCCAAGGCTGCAAAGAAAAAGAAGAAAGCAGAGATGAAGGCTAAAAAGGAGGCGGAGGGTGAGGCGCCTGAGGTGGACCCTACGGACGGTCCGGCCGCAGACGGCAAGGAGGCCGGAGATTCACAGGAGGATAGTAAAGGGTCTAAACCTGGCCTGGGTATAGCCGGACTGGGTTCGTTAAAAGAAAAGGCTATGATGGCCAAGAAGCGAATAAAGGCTCAATTGAAAGCTAAAAAGAGCGCTGAAAAAGATTCCGCAGATAAGGATGGTCAAGACGAAAACGCGCCTGACGCAGCACCAGATGAGAAGGACGGCGCTGAACAGGACGGGAGTGCGCAGCCTAAAGGAGAAGTGTCAACAAGCTTAAGTGGCATAGCTTCCTTAAAGGCGAAGGCCATGATGGCCAAGAAAAATATAAAAGCCAAACTAAAGGCTAGAAAGCAAGCAGCAAAAGATCCTAATGAGGATGATTCCAGCCATGAAGATAGCCCTCGGCCTGAACCGACTTCCTTGAGCATTCCGGGATTCATAATGAACGCCCTGACCACCAAATCTATCAAACCGTCAGAGGCCCAGCAGCCCGGTGAAGGGGGAGACAGCCTTGCTGTACCTGGCGGCACTGACGCTGCCATCGAGTCGTGGGTAATGTCGACTGCTCCTGGGGTCCCATCACCCGAAATGACCAGTCCGACCAGTGGTTCCTCCGAACAGGGTGACGCCCAGCCTCCCGAGATCATCCTGTCCCCGGCCCACACCGTCCTGGACATGGCCCCCCAGGGTGAGGCCGACCCCGGGGCCCTGCACAACGGGGAGCCGGCCATCCCCAAGATAATCATCACACCCACCCACTCCTGTCTGGACCTGAAAAAGGAAGCTAGTCGAGGAAATTTCAATGTTGGAACTTCCCAGGTACCTGATATTTTGATAACACCTTCGCAGTCGGCTCTCGACCTTAACGACAAAGGGGAAGGAGAAGCTTCTAGTCCTACGACTAGTGAGTCCAAGGACGTCGACATGTTTGTGGACCATGTAGGTGACTACTCCTCGGATGAGGTCGACCTGCCGTCCTTCCCCGCCAGCCCTGCCGCCAAGGTGATCATGGTGGGGGAGGCTACTGGAGACGATGGTACAGAACACATGGATGTATTTGACTTTAGTCAGTTTGAACATCCCACAGACAGTGAGATGGGCGCCATGCCCAGCGATCTGTTACAATACCTGCCTGAAGGAGTATACACTGGGGAAGAGAGCGATGCTTTTGACTTTAGTCAGTATCTACCTTCAGCTGAGAAGGATGACACTGAAGAATCCAACCTGTTATCAGAAACAATCATAGAAAAAGAATACACCAATATCATTGCACCTTCAACTGAGAAGGATGACACTGAAGAATACAACCTTTTATCAGAAACATACAATGAAAAAGAAGACACCAATATCATTGTACCATCTGCGGAAGACCATACAACAGAACAATCCGACGGCCTGCAAACCTCTGCACAGACAGATACAAAGAGTGAAAATGGAGACACCAACTTATTTGACCTAGGACAGCCTCAGTCCCCAGCTGAAACAGCTGAGGATACAGCTGAAGTATCAAAAATCTCGGCAGAGGAGTATGCGGCTGGAAAGGAAGCCGACAACTCAGAGGGTTTAGAGAAGACTCATCAACTCACAGAAAACAACCGTCTAGCGGCCCTCTTGTGGAGCAGGAACCCTACGAGCTTCCACGACCGGTCCGGCCCGCCCCCGGCCGGCCTGACGGAAATCGAGTCCCCCCGGGACCGGGACGTGTTCGCCACCAGTCTGACGGCCGCCCTGTACGCCCAGATCCAGGCCACGCCCGGCATCGCCGCCCAACACGAGGATCCCTCGCCCAGCGAGAACCCCCCGCCCAACGAGCACCCCCCGCCCAACCCGGGCCTGTCGGCGGCCCTGTACGTAGGCACGGACCACCAGCCCAACCCACCCACCGCCTGGACCGAGCCAGTCGCCTCAGCAGCCTGGGACGACTATGACCAGGACCCGCCCACCTATGAGGACTACATTTACGGTGAGGACATGGAGAATGAGGGTTTAGGGGGGATGTCCTACATGCCCCAATACGGTAACATGTCCAGGCGTCAGTCGACGATCGTGGGCGAGTTGGACCCCGGGTACACCCTGGAGACCCATCCGACTAACGTGGGTCTGCTGACCGGGGACGGGCGGGAGGAGGAGGAGGAGGAGGACGGGGACGCCATGCTGGCCAGGTACGGCATGGTGTCCTACAGGAGGGCCTCCAGGGTCAGCGCCGTCATGCAGCTCGCCTGCGCCGAGGAGGGCGACCAGACCTACACCGCCGGCATTGAGGTGAGTTGAAGGAACATTTCAGGGATGAGATTAGGAAAAGTTGTCTGTAAAATGAAGGTTAAAACCTTTAGAAAATCATCTGTCCGTATTCTGACCTGAAAAACAATGCGTACTTTTTGATAGATTTTGTTCCATGTCCGTTTCTTAATATAATATATTTATTTATTTATTTTCAACAACTTCACATAGTTATACATGTTCTCCCAGATATTGAATGTAGTTGACAGCAATTATAGAGAGGGCCTCGGTTTAGGCCTAACATTTTAATCTCATAAGTACGGAGAGCTGTCCATGTGTGATGTACTCCCTTGTTCCCCTCCCCCTATACCTCAGACGGAGGAGTCGGTGGAGGCCCTCCTGGAGCAGCACGGCCTGGTGAGTACGGGCGACGAGGACATGGACCGACACATGCTGGCCATGATGATGCAGGCCCAGGACATCCTGCCCGAACCAAGCCCCGACACGCACCCGGTGAGTTAAAATGGTTTTCACTTTCTACTTAAAGTGACATTCAAGAGAAGGCTACTAACAAATCATGCTATCACAGAGAACATTTATCCGATTGAAATATTTGGGGGATAGCATCTGCAGTCTAACTGATGTTAAGTCACAAAAAATATGTGACTAAGCAGCTGTTAGTTGGATAGCTTCCCTACAAGACCCTAATCAAATATTGGGTCACAAATATTTTAGGGATAGCATTGCACTGAGGTCCAGTGCAAAAAGAACTAGAATAGACTTTAGAAATTAGTAACAAAATATTGTAAACTCGTTCGGATTGGCAAGAATCCATAGTAAAACGTGTAATGCTGATACGTGTGCTAGGCACCAGGCGGCGCCATTGTTTAGTGGCTTAGTTAGAATGTATGGAAGAATGATAACGTCCTCAGGCCTAGGGATTGTAGTTGGGTTGTCTCGCCTCCTGCAGGTATGCACAGGTACGACAAGGGACACTCGTGCAATGGAAAACCTGTATGGGTACGTTATGAGATGAAACACCTAGCTAAAGAATACTGGAGATAATAGGCTTCGTCGTCAACGTTAGGTTGTGCATAGTTAGAAATAGAATTAGTTTATATAGGTAAGAATGGGAAGCATGAAAGATAAAGGAGACATCGTTATAAGTATTAGTGTAAATGGGTATAGCGCCAAGCCTTTGGCTGTCGCTATATAAGCGGTATGAGACTTGAGATGGACGAGCAGACCAAGATAGAGTTCGATCAGAACACATGGGAGCAATAGTCTAACATACGGATCACACGGGTAGTGTTGAGATGGTAGTAACCACAATGATTAGGTGATAGTAAGGATTGGGACGGCTTAGGCTTAGCCTTACGGACAATGTACTGGACGTGATGGAGATCCTACCAATGGTCTCCGTTACAGGTAGACGGGAGGTGACTCTCTCAACAGTGTCGGAGTGTATATACCTTACGAAAGGGGAAGCTTAACCATAGCTATACCTGGTTGGAATGTTACTGATGTGTTAGAATTGCGAAATGAACGGAATGAACTGCATGGATGAGAGAACTGTATACCTGTATCTTCGGAATATTTACGTGAATGTAATAAACTTACCTCTTGCCAAGCGCGTGTTCTTTAAATAGGTTTGAGCCCCTTTACTTAGAATCTCTACCACTAAGGAATGAACTATGATCCAGGATAACGATCTACCTGGACAAAGCTAGCTACTTCAACGATTAATCACGAAGAACTCCCCTTTACTTTAACATAACATACGTTTTTTGACATCTTCGAATAAGTAAAACATGATTGATAAACGATAAAACATCACGCAGTCGAATAATGATGAAACGCCCCGATACGGATATTAACAGATACGAACTTTAATAATGAAACATCCCTGGAATTAAACAAAGACAAATAACATCAGTCAAGCTCAGCATCTGCAATTGGACTGATGTTACAAATGTTTGTCAATCACCAAAAATTACATCGACCAGTATGAAATCATTAAAAATTCCGTCATCATAAATGATATTCCATAAAACAATGTAACACAAAATTAATTTTGGCCTTGTATGGCGACCAAAAAACTTTCACGAATATTCGTGGTAATATTTTTGTATCTCACGAACCTAGGGTGTGTTCAGAAAACATTCACAAACCTTTGTGAGTGATCACGAACCTTCTAAAACATGCAAAAATGCCTCTATAAAGTGTTTATCTATGTTTAAATTGCTTTGTCTTATCTCTAAGAAGAACATTAGAGTAGAGTGGAATAGTTTGAAAATTGAAAAAAATGAAAAAATTGAAAAAAATATTTACCTGAGATTCGTGACCACGAATCCAACACGAACCCAAAATTTGGAATCGTGACTATTTATTGAATTTGGGATACGTGAAACTTTTTTGGTCTCCCCCCTTGTCATTTGAAGGATATCAGTCCAGGCAACATCAGTTTGGCTGCCATGATTTTCGAAGATAGCATTATGGTGATGCAATATTATCTTTGACAAAATAAATTTGTATTACACCATTTGTGACCTATTGAACCCATCTTGAACCCTTTTTTATTCATACTTAACCGTGCTGACCAATATTGACCACTCCTCACTGCTGATTACCTATTCTAATCAATATTGAGCAATAAGGCCTATTCTTAATGATCATTGGTTGGTTGGTTGGTTATTGGGGTTTTACGCCGTATCAACATCTAAGGTTATATCACGGCGAGAACATGATTTTGACAATCCTGTCCTTGATGATCGTATCTATGGAATGATTGCATCTATGAGAAGATAGAGACCATACCCCTACACTTTTACCGAGGCAGGTGTTCTTTAATGTGCAGGGTCCCATAGGCAGGGCCCTACACACAACAGCCGGTGGTCTACTAGAGACCTTTGATAACCCAGTTGTTGCCACTGGGAGACATGTAGAGGGGGGTAGCAGCCAGCTCACCCCAGCCCAGGATTGAACCCGGGCCGCCCGCGCAACAGACGGACACTCTAACCACTACTCCACCCCACACGCCTAAATAATGATCATTGGTCCCTGATTAACATTTAAGGAATAGGGTCCATTTGTGCGATAGCTTCTGTTTGTAGGATAGCGTTTTGAAGCATCCGCTTGTGGGATAGCGTCCTAGCATCTGTTATTGCACAAGTAGGCATACTATACCGGGTTGTAACATGACACTATAAACAAGCCCCCCCTGGTAGTGAAGATTTCTGACCATGTCTCCTCTGCCTCTTTGCAGGAGGAGTTGTTGCTAAAGGACCAGGTGATGGACCACCGCAGTAACCCCTACTACTGGAGGCTGCAGGGGCTGTGGGTAGGGCTGATGGTGCTGATCGCAGCGCCCCCCGTGGCCATCCTGCTCATCAGCCTGTGGTGGGACCCGGAGCTGGTGCTGGGGTGGACGGTCAGCTACGTCTCCGTCCTGGTGGCCGCTGTGTGCGTCTTCTATCCCCTGCAGGTGGGCCGCACTCTACTAGCCTTAATTGGACGATTATATTATATAGCGTATTGTCCTTCTTTGAATATAGAATGATACAATACATATTGGGCATGATATGACACTTTATAGATAGCTTAGAATGAGCAAAGAAAGTATGATTTACGAATGTAAATCTTCGATGGCAATAATTTGTGATAGTTTAAATAAAAATTTCAATCAAAGTTTCAAATGAAAATGCTCCAATGTGGTGAACGGTTAAATCCTGAGGTACCACATCTCATTTGTTGCCAAAGCTGTCACATATATTCTATTTACAGGTATTTTTCGTGGGATACTACAAGGGCGTACAGACTCATAAAAATATACCAAAGGAGCGAGGTTACATTGGTCACACTATCCTCGAAGGTATTGGTATCCTATTTCAACAGTTGAGTTCTGCTTTGGTAAAATCATAATTTATTCAATAGTTAGGGTCAGACGTCTTGAATGTGGCGTAAAAATGAAGCAGAACCAACAGAAATTTGCCTAAATCTAGAACTACACCATTCAACGAGCATCAGTTGAACATATTTTATATCCTTATTACGTAATATAAGCTCGATTTCATCAAGTTGGTTTCTTTTTCTCTTGGGGTCACCAGTCTTAACACCGATAACCCTTTTACCCCTTACATTGACCACCCCTTTACCCTGGTCCCTTACATTGGCCATCCCATTACCCTGATCACTATATATTGGCTATACCCTTACCTTTTACCCTGATCAGTGCCAGGTCCGTAACCCAGGCTCCTTTACACTGGTAACCCATTTTCCTTGACACCTGTGCATTGATAAACCCTTTACCCAGATCCCTATACCTTGGTAACCCTTTGACCCTGACCCCTTTATATTGGTAACCCGTTTGACCCTGACCCCTTTACCTTGGTAACCCCTTTGACCCTGACCCCTTTACTTTGGTAACCCCTTTTACCCTGACCCCTTTACATTGATAACCCCTTTTACCTTGACCCCTTTACCTTGGTAGCCCTTTTACCCTGACCCCTATATACACTACTCAACCATTTACCCTGACCCCTTTACATTGGTAACGCCCTTATCCTGACCCCTTTACATTAGTAACCCCTTTACCCTGACCCCTTTACACTGGTAATCCATTTACTTTAACCCCCTTTTCCAGCCGAGAAGGAGGGGACGTCCCGCGCGTCCCGGTGGCGCCGCATGTCGGAGGTGGCCCGCAGTGCGGGGTGGGAGGCCTGCTGCAGCCTCCTTCTGGTGGGGTGTGGCTTCAGCCTACTGTTGGCGGCCTCTAGCGGCACGCAGCTCAGACTACATGACCTACTTTGCAACACCTTTCTCAAAACTTTACACCAGGTATGGAACAGGAAAACCAGGGGTGCAAGAAATTAAATTTGAGTTTGTGACTTATAATTTGAAGCAAATTCTTTGATATCCATTTTTCTCTGACACTTTACATAATTGTCGACAATCAATAAACAATGAATGATATCATATTGAATACAGAAAATGACATTGAGAATAGCAAACTGGCTCAATATCAACTAGAGGCAACTCCGTGTCTTTAGGTGCAGGACCAGGCGACCTTCCTGACGTGGCTGGAGGACGTGGTGGTGCCCGCCTACTACCCCACCGTGGACCACCGCGGGGCTGACCTACACTGGAGGAGGCGGGTGTACATCCAGGACCAGGAGAACCTGCAGCTGGGGGTCATAGGGGTCACACAGCTGAGGGTGCTGCCAGGTGAGCAATATTAACCTCGACCACCTTACGCCTTGATGATTACTGATACCTGATACAAAACCCATATTTCATATACTTCTCACATTAATCTCGCGAACAACATCCTATGACAAATGCTTTGTTTGACACAAAACAAAAGTTTCTCATAGGTTCAAAGGATGTTTATTATTTTCTCGGCAATGTCTATTTCCAGCGGAGAACAGGTCGGTGCCGCACGCCGTGCCGTGGGTGTCGCCCGCCTACCCCGCCTACCCGGACTACTCCTCCTCCCGGCAGGACCTGTCGGCCCTGGGCCCGGCCCTGCTGAGGGCCCCCACGGCCCACTACTACTACCCCTCTCAGCGCGCCTGGACCGCCCCTACCGACCAATCCACACTCACCGACCTCACCTGGGGCGACTACTCGACGTACGGGGGGCGGGGTCAGGAGGTGAGCCTGGCCCTCAACCAGCAGGTGGCCGCTCAGACAGTGCGCGAGTTGGGGACGTGGGGCTGGCTGGACCGGGCCACGCGCGCCGTGGTCGTCGACTTCGGGGTGTACAACCCCAACACCAACCTGTTCGGGTCGGTGCTGGTGGTGGCCGAGTTCCTCCCGGTGGGGGGCACCACCACCAGGGGCAGTGTGACGGCCTTCGAGGCGTTCGGCGCCGGCCCGCTCACCTACTACTCGTACGGCTGTCTCGTCATGGTCGTCGTCCTCTTCTGTGTCGGCCTCCTCACCGACAGCCTGCACCTGGTGACCCTGGGCTGGGCCGAGTTCAGGAGGAGGCCCGAGCGACTCTCCAGCTGCTCCGTGCTGCTCACGACCTTGGTCCTAACCTTGGCCTTCACGGTGCGCTGGTACGTCATGGAGGACGCAGTGGAGCGTGTCCAGGCGGCCAGGGGGTCCTCCGGGGACTCCCCGGCCCCTCACCTGGGGTCGGCGGGGCTGGCCGACGAGGCCTACCGCACCGTGCTGGGCCTCTTCAACGTGGCCGTCCTCCTGCGGCTGCTCGTCCTCTCCAGGGTGTGGGCCACCATGTCCAGGACGCTGGTGACCCTACAGGTGCTGCTCCGGGAGCTGGTGGCCTGCAGCCCCTTCGTGCTGAGCCTGTTCCTGGCCTACGCCGGGCTGCTCCACCTGCGGCTCGCCCCCTACCACCGCGCCTTCAGCACCCTGCCCAGGGCCGCCCTGGAGGTGGTCTCCATGGCGGCGCGGGCGGCGGGCAGGGGCGGCGCGTCCTCCAGCGAGCAGGACGCCGTGTTCACGGGCCTGGTGTTCGCGTCCTTCGTGGTCGTCGTGCAGGTGGTGGGGTGCCGCCTGGTGACGGCCGTGGTGCTGACCACCTACGGCCACCTAGTCAGGTCCGACGCCTTTGACCGCTACAAACACGAGGTGACGGACGCCGCCCTTTCCGACCTCCTCCTGTCCGCCGCACCCAAGGGGGACAGCCTGACCACCAAACCCGACGTGACGGCCGACCCCCCGGAGGACGGCGAGGCCGAGCCTGAGGAGGGGGTGTCGGATAAAGTAGGGGAACAGGTCCCGTGTATAGACATGACTCTCATCTACCCCGAGAAATGCTCCTAAACCTCACCGTCTCTCCAACATCATTGTTGGCATTTCATTATAATGAAGGTTCACTACACAGAAAACACATTATGTAGCTTCACAGTCTGAGCGAAGTGAGAAAGGACCCCTAGTCATCTAAGCGCTTAACGACAAAGGGTCTCTGAACAATATTGATTATCCAAGGATGTGAACATTGTATGTGCAAATGTCATCAAGGCCAGCACAAATAAGCCAGTTAACACCACCTTGTCTTGGCACACACACTGATTGGAGTAAGCGAGTACTATTAGAACTTATCAGCTTCATGAATCTGACTATTCAGATGATTCATAGCTTTACCAGCCAATAGAAAACGCTCCATTGAGAATAGGACATTAATTATTATGAGCGAAGCTGACATGCATTGGAATAGTGTCCCATGGACGGTGGCTGATAATAGTTACTGTTCTTTAGTCTTAAAACCGCTTTGAATTGTTAAGCTTATAGTTAAGATTTGGATTTGAATCGGAAACAAATTAATATTTTTGGTAGCCTCAATCATGAATTGAAGGTGGGCGCATTCATGTATAGGAACGAAGTAATCTATTGGAAAGCCGCAGGTTACCAGTCTGTGTCTAGCGTTATAAAACTACCATTAGACCCTCTCAATAATGTTTCATTTGAAATCTTTAAATACCTAATTCTGAGAGTATTTTTCGCACGTATAGAATCTAAATTGACGAAATAGAAAAGCAAGAAATCAAATGGCAGCGCCCAGAAAAACAACAGGGATCTCAGTGCCTTTGTAACGTATAGGAGGTTTTACACTATGCGATATGACCTGTATGACAATGTCGCAGTGAAGTTGCAAATATTAGAGATAAAATTCTTTGTTTGACATGTGTGACATGCTCCAAATTGTCAATTTTTATCAATTATTTCGTCCCTGTATATAAATTGTCTGTGATATACCTACATCAAGACGATATCGCAGCTCAAGTCGCACAGGTGTAAAAGAGCCTTATCGCCAGAGCGATGCCTAAATGGGCCGCCCCACAGACGGCCGACGGTGACTATTACAGATGGTAATATTGATAGACGAGTAGTATATATGTGAGACAACCATCATATGGTGGACCATTCAGGTGTTTTGGGCACTATTACATCGCAAAGGGATTCAAGATAAATGCTGATTTAAGTATAGTGATGATATAACGGGCCATAATAATATGCTTTAGTCAATGTGTCCTGCCTTCCAAGTGTTGCTGTCTTGTTATTATCCCTTCTGCCCGCCCACAGGTTTGTTACAGAAAGCCAAGTCAAACTATGTGAATTCCATGTCGGTTTAATCTTCAAAAGACTTTTTCTCTATCAATGAATGAAGATCATGTTTATGATTTATTAACAATGGTAATTGTTACTGCACATGCATTTATACAATGGACAAGTAGTGAAATGTACTACGCAATAAATATAGGTCAGCACGATTCCACTGTGACAATCAGTTATATTATTATATTGGCGTTACGTGTAGGTAGTGTATCACTGGACTAAATATCAAACTACACATTTCTTTATTAACGATTATTTACAGCCTTAGGTTTTATTATCAGCTATCAGTATTTAGTAAATGGCTCAATGATTGACGCTTCATAAACTATCTATGGGATAAGAACAGTAAAGTTCCGCAGTCAGCAAAACAAAATAAATCCTAATTGCCGTGGTAATGGTAGTTAAACATTTACTCTTGCTCTCAGATGGTTGTATTACTGCATTATGATGGTAACAACTTTCGATTCTGAGAAAGA
The DNA here is from genome assembly GCA_936440205.1 of Lepidonotus clava. Lineage (NCBI taxonomy): Eukaryota > Metazoa > Annelida > Polychaeta > Phyllodocida > Polynoidae > Lepidonotus > Lepidonotus clava. The sequence goes on from OW387147.1 coordinate 15,247,134, forward strand.
TCCCATAACATCATTTATATCACCATTATTTGACATGTGCGAGAACAGTCCTTTTTACTTTTATGAAACAATGAATTACATTGATATTCTATTAAGGTATCCTTTTCGGTACCCTAAGTATATGAACATAATCTAACAACTAGAGATAACCGTTCTACATTTAATTTTGTTAATTCAACAGCAATATTAAAAGTAACATAGAATACAAATAACCTCTCTAAAGATCGTTATTATTTCTTCATATCTAAATGATACATATGCAATTTGAAAAAGAACTGAGCTACAAGAGGCCACACTCAATCCGTCCAAATTCTTCCTAATATGGATGCAGATCCACTGTTAGGTACAGGCCAAACCCTGTTTTCGTTCAGCAGTTTAAAATTCATTTTAATATGAAAATTTCCCCGAAACGTGACAAATTTGTCTTGCAGCATTTCATCCCATTTAAGAAATTCTGAACTCTTCCCTAATACTTAGCTAATAAAATAACCTCCCACCCCACCATGCATACTTTGTGAACGGGTACAAGCAGACAATTAATATCAGACACCTCCCAATCAGGTTTCTGACACGTTTGGCATTTCTGATCGTGACCATTTCGTCTCATTTGTAAGTCCTACATTTTAAAATATTCGAAGAAGCATAGACAATTGTACGGAATTGGTAGCTCTACACATACGACTGCATGGATCCACCTAAAGGGGCCGGGGTGGGGTGGGGGGGCAGCTCCTATTCCCGCAAGCAACTTCACGTAGTTATCAATTTCAATAAGCAAGTTTAAGATCCAATTATTCAAACAACCACTGAGGCTCTGGAGCCTTTTTTGTCATTGAAAGGCAACAGGTTCCCATGATCCAGGCTGCATGGCGGGGCAAACAATAAAGGTGCTCAGGGACCGCCAAACAAATTAACTGGTGCTCCACCAAGAAGTAGCCAGCTGGTCTTTGAAACATCGGATGAAAGGCATTCGTTTTAATGAAATCTGAAATCCGTGACCCAATTAAATATTTTGAATAAGACCACAGATTGTCGGAGTTGAGACGTAAAGTAAAGCGGTCTTTGTATAGACGCCCTGTTTCACCTATAATCCTAATCCAGATGGACCGACGACCATCCAATCTATCGTAGATGGTTTCTTATATTTTTTTAGCCCATAATTATTGATGAATGTACAAATCTCCTCCTTACTTTAGCAGTCAAATATGTATATCTATATATTTTTATATAGATATAAATCCAGCATCATACAAAAGGGTTTGTTGGCTCTACCAGCGGAGACAGTAACACAATCAGAGCGGTGTGTTGCCACTACAGGGGGTTGCAAGGTTTGCTTAATGCCAAATCGTGAAACTGCGCTAATGATTCTGACGTTTGAAAAAATTGAATTTGTGGCTGACATCTGTTGAAACACACCCGATCTCAAAGAAAGAAACCAGAGCGTGATCAGAATTTCAGCGGCAAATTCGCACCACCAACAACTCACTGCTTCGTTATTTTCTTGGACCAGTCATTTAAGTCGAAGCTATCACCATATTCCACCTTCAGTTGTTTTGGGAAGAATCACGGCCGTCCATGAACGGTTATGTATATTTTGATATGATATTAGCATTTCGGAACAGAACAATATGATTAAAAAAAGAAAACGTTACATCATGAAGTACATATCCTTCTTTTAAAATCATTCCCATCGAAATTGTGTTCCTGATTGACGCAATAATAGTCATCTGAAAAAAGACAGATTCAATACATCATCAGGATCCCTTGATTCCCATCATCATTATAGTTTTGATGTGTGAGTAATTTACCTGAAGGTATCTGCCCATTGTAGTAATGTTTTTATCTACACTGAGAGAGGGATGTGACAACTCCAGGACTGACCAGATTGTACACATATTCACCGTTGTCACGTATTTTGCAAACAGTACGATATAATCAACAATTATTGGTATAACAATGCACAGGCTCCCACGACAGGTACCTGGAATACTGAATGGTGGGCAATAAAATGGAGGGTTCCACACTCACCTAAGGTTGTGGTTTTGTAAATCTGCAATAGAAAACGCTGTAACTATGAGCAATCTGCGCCTAGTTGACAATATTCAAATGTATAATGCCCTATCAACGGATGTTTCGAGCATGCACCAAACCTTATAATATAGTCACAACAGTTTGTACCCGGAGGGCCGAAGTTCTATTGGCGTGATGTATAATAAACAGTTTCGAGTTTCCACCAAGTTGGAGATTTGCACTGGGCCGGAAAGGTAGCATGTAGGCACCCCGTTAGAGCGGCACAGGGGATCTATGCTTTGTCTTCAACATCTCCGCGACGCCTAAATCCTGCACCTGGCATGTAGTATCTGCTCAGAAAATAATCCCAGAGAAACCCGGGCTGCATTCAGAAATTTCCTATGACAAACAATACAAGATTCCTAAAGGTGTTGGGACTTTTCAGGTGTGAGACCTATCTCAGTTCATCGATTTCCGACGACTGCGCATGTCCTCACCCTCAGGGCCTAACGTATTTCCGGTAGATTGTTTTTGCCGGTGGCCAGAGCACAGTCACTGGGGTATGTGGGAATACGTCCATGGGTCCAGTCTGTTAGGGGTGGGAGGGAATACGGCAGAAGATGGCCAAAATGGTGGTCAGAGTGAGGGCGACAAAACAGAAGAGGAAAAGGCGGTCGAGGATGAGGGCCACCGACCTCCACTCGGCCTTGACCAGCTCCTCCTCGGCGCTGGTCGCCTCCTTGGTCTGCAGCGTCTCTGATATGGTCTCCAGACGCGTCAGGATCGTCTCCAGCGTCCCCGAGCTGCCAGGGGCCGCCATCTTGGACTCGTCGCCGCCCACGTTGACCTTGAGAAGGACCTTGCCGTTGTCCTCGGCGTCTCGGACGCTGAGTTCGCTGCCGTCGTGCACCTGGCCGTGGGGGTTACAGGGCAGCAGGCGGGCACAGCCATTCTCCTTCTTGGAACTTTGCCGCCTCTGAAGAGAGGAAAGCAAGGAGGAATTAGCTGGACGGGAATGACCTATGTTGAGAAGACCAGTCAGGTTAAACTACACAAACGAACTTGAATTAGAATTAGAGGAAGCCTTCCCATGTGTTAAATGACTAAAATTACCCTGAGATTGCCTCATCCTGTCTCACAAAGAAGGCCTACTTAAATTTCGTTCAAATAGTAGGCCTGCCCGAAGACTTCCCACACTGAAAACCCACTCATCAAATATGTAGTTGTAATATTAACAAGTTTAGCATTGTTATTTTGATGGTACCAAAAATGACAATTCAAAACTCATCACCTTTTCAAATTGACAAGCTTAAACTCTTCACCTTGTCATATTGACGAGCCTTGATTATTAACTTTGATATTGTAAGATCCCTCCTTACCCCTGCTACCCACCACTGCCCACTTCTGCCCCATGATACCCTCTTCTTCGTACCCCAGCCCCTGACTCTACCTGATTTAGCCATCATTATTGCAGGAGAACCCAAAGTACATTGGATCATTTTCAACTGCTGTAATTATGCTGTGTCTGACTGACCCTAACCATGAAAGTATTGTACATCAAAAAATGTGTCTTAACGTTTTATATTTCATTATCGTTATCAATTCAAGAGCAGTAGAATGTCAATGGCTTTTGTGCCATGTAGTACTGAATTCCTATATCACTGTTTCATTGTTCTATAAAGATATTATACTAAATAAGTTCATTATGATAATGATTAATACATAGTTATATCAATTTAGTAGCCAAAAGTCACTAAAATCAAACAGTGGCCCCCTCTTATGCTTTGACAAGTCTCTGACACGTCTTTGACAAGGTGACATGTTTAAACATGTCAAATACTCTGAAAAGTGCTTGACTGGCTAAACTTGTTGAATTGACAAATTTTTGACAAGTTTATGACCATTCAGGTTTTCAGTGCAACCCTATTGCATCGTTGGCTTTGGCCTCAAAGCTAGTTCATAGGCAGTGACCACACATGCATGCATTTCCATGGACAATCAATAACCTAGTAGATCAGCTTAATTAGCATTTACATTCTTGGTTTGTATTTTTCATACAAACCTCTATCTTTGATGACACGAATTGGTGTAATTTAATTTTGTCAATGTTAAAGCACATGACATGCAATTCAAACATGTATGACCATAATATCCCCGGTATATAAAGACCCACATGCACATCAAGGTTCTTTGTTCTTAAAACTCACATCTGTAACGACTTAATTATTGTTCCTAAATAGGCCGTTCAACTGACATCAAAACTGCCGATATGGCAATTATATATCATCCCAATTTCCGATTGGAAAGTTTACCGTGTAATCAAACGTACACAAAAAGGCCGGCTGATATCGGTTACCCTGGGGATGGCCACATGCAGGCTGGTCACCCCATGCCCCCATTTGTTCGGATTACTATTATGACTCGTCCATACGGTATCATTACAAATAACAACCTTTTATCATTTTTTTTAAATGTGCTCTAGGTTACACACTAAACATCGACAATACCAGAGTAGTAACATCCAGTCATGGGGTTCTCTGTTATGTTTCCAAACAGAAATGACGGATAGCGTGGGACAATGAATATTCTTAAATGGAGCCAAAACCAATATAATTGACAGAATTTTCAAAACTGAGATAAGTATAGAAATATATTAGATGAGTCCAGTTAAGGTCAGTAGTAAAGTATTAGCTGTGAAAACTAGCTCAAACTGAAGTAGAATGCAACAAGAGATGGTAATATTTACATTTGTTTGTAAACAAACCCTATTTTTGAGGGTCCACATTTATTGATTTAAGCAAAAAAAAAAAGTTTTTGATGTTTTTTTTTTTACAACATTTCAAGGTTTAGATTTTAATATAGACCAGGAATAGGCTCAAGGAATGCATTTCCATGATTATTTGAGTTTGAAAAATTTCATCGAATTTATTGGTTTTGGCTCCCTTTAATCTTTTAAGTTTTTGCTTTGTAAGATTACAAGGTTTAAAAAAAAGGATTAGTATATATGTATATATGAGAAAGTTAATAATCAACGTATAATCTACATCTATATCCCATTCTGCACAGCAATTGACATGAGGATTAGTCAAAGGCTGCATCGTAAAAACTATTCTATGTATATTCTGACGTGATCATATGACATACGAAAAAGTAAGTTGATCGGATTAGAAAAAATATCACATCAATGATGGATACAGTCGAGGTATGGATTTTTAACATAACATTTTCTGCCCATTTTGAATTAACTGATTTTCTTAAATATTTTTTATAAGTTAAGGAATGGACGACAAATTCAGGGTCTGTCGGTATAACTAAAGTATTTTTGCCTTTTGGCCCAAGGTATTGAAGGTTTAAATTAACAAAATCAGTTAACTGATCTCGGCAGTTGACCCTATATGACAGCTTATTTCTATAAGTGGTGAATACAGTTTTCGCGTAAACCTTTGGTCATAATACTTGCTGGCTGTAGGAAGTCATACTTGGCAATAGAACTGATATGTTAAGCAAACTGGATAATGATAAGGTATAACTTTTGGAAACCTTACTGATTACTAGACGAACCTTTATTTTAATTTACAAACAGTAAATGTACGAACAGGCTTGGTTGACATAAAAAAAACCGGCATGTTCCAGTGTTCGTATAGATATGTATATACGCTTTGAAAAGTCTATGTTAATTGACGTATCAATAACTTCTGAAGGCCCCTTACCCGTTTGACCTTGGAGTCTGGGGGCACGAGGTGGTGCAGGAAGACGGCCCGCGCCAGGCAGTGGAAGACGACCCGCCGCAGCAGGCCCGACGGGCGCCGCGTCCCCTGACCCCGGAAGAAGAAGTTGACGGTGAAGATGGCCGTCATGGCCGACAGGGTCAGCAGCACGATGGTCGCCCCGATAAATTGCTCTGGTAAACGAAATGGAGGAAAAGAATGACGATATAAACATACGACATTTGCTATCGGAAAAATATTGGTAAATTCTTATGCCCATTTACCTTTGTATTTTTTGTTATCTATAAACAACTATACTTGCATTGCTTACATCAGTGTTCCTGTATGACTAGTAATAAAGGGAATGGTCAGTTTGACCTACGCTGTACCTTGAATGTTAGATGTTGCGCTTCTATTCAAACATTATAATCACAGGAACAATGCCCTCATACTTTGTTGTGGATGGGATGCTCCACATACTAAGCATTTTGTGGTATGTTTTACTTACAGAGTATAGTGACATGGGCAGGATGTTCTACTTATCAGGTATTTGGACTAATTCTAATGTGGGCATCATGTTTTTCTTACCATGTAGTACTTACCAAGTAGTGGGACTACTTCTAACATAGGCAGAATGTTCTACTTCCTCATTAGTAGGACTATTTCTGATGTGTAAGCTTAAGGGTCGTTCTACTTACCGAGTAGTGGGACTACTTCTTACATTGGCAGTACCTTCTACTTACCAAGTAATGAGACTACTTCTGACACATGCAGGATGTTCTATTTGCCTAGAAATGGAATTACTTGTGAGGTAGGTGGGATGTTCTACTTACCGAATAGTGGGACTACAAATGACGAGGGTGGAATGTTCCACTTACCGAGTAGTGGGACTACTTCTGATGTGGGCGGGATGTTCTACCTACCTAGTACTACTTTCCAAGTAGTGAGACTACTTCTGACATAGGCAGAATGTTTTGGTTACTCAGTAGTAGTGCTACTTGTCGTGAGTGGGTTGTTCTACTTACCAAGTAGTGGGGCTACTTCTGACGTTGGGGTACCTTCTACTTACCGAGTAGTGGGACTACTTCTGACGTGGGCGGGATGTTCTCCATGACGACCAGCATGAAGACGGTCATGGCTAGCAGCACGGTCATGGCGAGCGACACCTTCTCGCCGCTCTCGGGGGGCAGGCAGAAGACGAGCGACCCGATGAAGATGAGGAGGAGGCAGGGTACGACCAGGTTGTAGATGTAGAAGAGGGGTCTCCTCTTCATGGTCAGGGTGCACGTCACGTCCGGGTAGGGCTCGGCGCAGCACGAGTAGTACACCTCGTTACGCACACACGGCGCCGCGATCACCTGCACGCACACAGGTAGAGAGGGTATTTCTTACACATAAACAGATATGTTTACTTGCTATTAATTCGTACAAAATCATAGTGTCGGCAGTAAACCATAATTATAGTGATTGATGACGTCAATCATAAAAACAGCAATGGTTTCCTTATCATACACAAACGATGATCTGCGCAGGAATTATGTACTAGACGCCGAAAAATGTTATGATCAGTACAATATCTATAGCAATATTCACCTTCAGTTATCACATTCAGGGATAACATCTTGAGAAAAGATACAATGAAAATAATGATCATGACCTATAGGCCCCTATAATTATAAGGAAAAGTGCCCTACCTGCCACTCGCCGTCGGCCATGAGGTTGTCGAGGAAGATGCTCTCCCTGAAGGAGGTGATGTTCACCTCCAGCCCGTGGTACGTCCACGACCCGAACTTGAGCGGGCAGTGCTGCACGTCGAACGGGTAGTTGTCGATGTCGATCTTACACGAGCTCTTGAACATGGCGGGGGTGGTCCAGCTGACCGTGCCGTCAGGGGACAGCTCCACGTTGGTGTTGGAGAACAGGTCGGCCGCCGTGCGCTCTTCGTCCACGCTGGGCGGGAGGGCAGAAAGCAGTTCACACGTGACCCGGAAGTAAGGGGTCAAAGTAGGCAAGGCCACACCAGGCCGCAATTTAAGTTAATATTATCCCATCAGATGGAATAAGGAAGGATACTTGGTGCACAACTGTTATTCGATATACGTCTCAGTGAAAAATCTAATAATTATGTTATTGTTAATGCCCCTCACAAACCACGTCCATTTTTGCTACCATCTCAAATGAACATTTTGAATGTAAGAGCATTGTAATTCTGTTAGTGAAATTGATAATCAGCCTTTTGTTAGCATCTGACAAATAGTTGATAGAATATTATCTGTACCCGCAAGAAATGCTGGCAGCGGATATAGGTGTTAATAGTTAATGACATGCCTATTTACTGGCAGTGACGTGCTTGGCACCTGAAGTGTGTTTTATCTGACTAGAATCTCATAATTCCTTATGCCGAGATCATGCCTGACTTGACTTAACAGGCAAAGATCCACATCAGGTTTAATGGCAGGTTAAAGAAACCAATGCACCGTTGGCGCTATTAGTAATACTCGCCATGGTCTCCTTTACTTACCGTGTCACCGAGCCGCCTTCCCATCTTGTTTGCCAGAAGGGTCACAAGTATCAAGGAATATACAAAACTGTGTCATGCCACCTCTAAACAATGAACGCGTGATGTAAGTGGGGGGTCGTAACATAATTACCAATAAAAATGTTTATAAATCAATAGACCCTGTCAAAATGTCCGCGGGTGCAATCCATAATATATTTTACTCGCTGCTTATTGTGAACAATTAAACAAAGTATCTGACTAAATAACCCAGACATCGATTTGCTTTGATATCTAGAGCCCGAACAGTAATCCTTTGGGCAACCCAGGGACAATTACAGCATGGGCATATACCCAATGGGACGTATACGAATCTGCGAAAGTCAAGGTCAGTTTTGGCGAGATTCAGGGTTTCGAGTTATAATGTGTGGGGGTTAATCCAGGGACAGAACTGAATCTCTTGGTGGAATTTAATGCCGGGGATTAGTGTTCAGAGTTATTTTTCAAATCGCAAAATGTCCAAAAGTGAATTTCTAATGCAATACATTACAAATACAATCTACATCGACCGATATAACGAATTAAGGAACAGAAAAGGGATATAAAACAACATACTAACGCTAGAAAACGAGACGCATTAGTCTGGACCTTAGCTATTTAGCCTTTGATAACAATATCCAGGCCCAAGGGGAGCTTGCCGAAAGGCCTAAGGAAGAAATCCACTTCTAGCATCGAACCTCTATAGGCCTATGTGCTGAATGGACTCAATGTGCTGGAGTTAAACATAGGACAAGCATTGTAATTTGGAATATCTTGTCACTTGTAGTTTGCCTGCATCCTGTTAAATTAGCTAGTACATATTGCAGCATTTTATGAAACTCTAAAAGATGGAAGGACAGCAGAAGTACAGATTTTCATAACATGACACAATAAAACTATAGATCTACACATGCATACATCAGTAGTGGGCTACAAGGATATCTACTATATCGAGAACAACGAATGACATTCAAAAGTGTTATTCAGCAATTCAGGTCCCCACATACGAGACAGCCTACAGCAAACTCTGGTGTGGGGATTACTATTTTAGATTCAAGTAAATGCCTGATGCAATGAACACAATATGAAGGTCATACAATACTTTGTGACCAGCTGTCGTGGGAGGGTGTGGAGTGGGGACCTGACCTGCTGAGGCTGGGGCAGAGTGGCAGTGGGAGTTACCTGTTGTAGAGGACGATGTCCGGTCGCCAGATTCTGGATGAAGGAATGTGCAGCCGAGAGATGTTCTTATACTTAGACACGTCCCACGACAGAAACTCATCCTTCCAGAACTAGGAGAAGAGGAAGGGGACAATTTGCTGTGATTGGGTATAAGAAGTCAACATTTGGCTTGATCTACGTCCATAAATGCGTCTCACCCTAATTTCTAACTATCTACATTATGTGCACTCCATTGTGCCTGACAGGAGATTGATAGGATATTGATTTTACTGTAACTGACAAAAATATGGTTATGACGGTCAGCAGCGTTTGCTCAATTACTGAAGTGATGTATACTCACAAAGCGAAGCCAAATGTTCGTCATCAAATGCTGGTTCTTCTCGTCCTGAAGGGGAGAACAATGTACAGATATTAGGAACTCTTATAGACTCAGCATACACCTACAAGGGATCTTAGGACCCTGCAATAAGAGCATGGACAAAAACAATTCTGTCAGAAGTGGGATTCGAACCCACGCCCACAGAAGTGGACTGCGACCTGAACGCAGCGCCTTAGACCGCTCGGCCATCCTGACGATATGCAACAACCTGATGGTCGTTTTTTTTAATTTTTTTTTTTATAATATTAAAATATATATAAGGTGGGTACTGCTAAAACCATGTATGTACTCTTTACACGGATGTCGCTTCTTCCTGTTTGAAATAAAGACAATGATTAAAAGACAGTTCTCCTTGCACATTTACGAATTGATAGGCGTACTTTCGTACAACTTTAGTTAAGTAGATCTATCCTAAATTTTCACAATTAATGTGTTAGTGAATTGTCGAGGAAGGACAATCTTTTCAGTAGGCGTACTCCCTCTCCTGTGTCATAACTAAAATTGAACAGTGCACCAGCAGGTCAAACTTATTTGAGCTGGAAATCTACCATGTTGCTCACTTCATATACTAGCCAAAGTCCACTGCGGGGATCTTAATGGGGGTCTCTGTGTCGCATGTCGATTTTAAGAAATGGGAATGTTGCCTGTCACTTAGCTACCCATGCAGCATGTCGCCCCTGAGAAGTTGCCATGTCCCATGTCAAATTCAAGAAGCAAGCCATGTCATGTCGTTTATTTTTTCTCTCATGTCACTAAGCCCTATCAGTATGTCGCAGGTCGATTTTAAGAAATGGCCATGTCACCGTGTCAATTTAGGGGTCTAAGGTCATGCTGCGCATCGGAGCAAAACTTTTGCAGCTTACAGAACCACGGAGTGACAGATGAATCCCCGGGATGGATCAAAGCAGGAACTTCTCTCTCTCATCCTACCCTATATTCAGGCACGAATTGACAGCTGAACGGCAGGAATAACAGGAGATCTGGGATTGGAACTCCCACCTGTTCATCTAAAAAGTCGAAAAAAAACCATAACACTCTTTTCAGAAACAGGTGCAATTTTAAAGAATTATCTAAAACATTCCTCCCCGACGGGGAATTGAACCCCGGTCTCCCGCGTGACAGGCGGGGATACTAACCACTATACTATCGAGGATGGCTGAGGCATTGTTTGCTTACTTGGTTAGTACTTTGACCACCAGGAGGTACCAAGAGGTAAAGATTGTCGATTGGTGAATGAGATGACTTACAAACGTTTTGTTTTGAATGAATGAAATGCAGGGCTGTATGACGACCCAGGTCACAACGCACACCATATTGACCAAGCAGATGGGTGCCGAGGACTGTACTGACGCAGGTGTCAGTCCATTGTGTAAAATCTTAGCTAACTTTTAAGAAAGTAAGGATCAGGGCTAAGAGTGACCCTCTACTAGGGGTGGAGAGCATAGAGGCTACATCATCATTAGGTAAATAGGAGCATAAGTGCCATCAGCCTGAGAGTGTATAGTTGGTAAGCCAATGGGCATATCCTCATGGAGTAAGTGGCACTGTAAACTCAGGTTACTCTTGGGTGGGTTAGCAGGGCCAGGCTGGTGGATTAGACTAGGAGGGTTGACTGCGTGTGGTTGAGTAGACAAGCCTCTACGTGTCGTGATAAAATCGTGATAAAATACATCTTAAGATAAAATTATCGTAGTTACTATTGCGTACCATGTTCGCAGAAAGGACAATTATGTCGTGCATACGTTGTCGTAGTTACATTTTGTAAGATACATTAAAAGATTTCACTGTTTTACGATACTTTATCCTCGTGGACGACGGCCTTAAGGCATGTAACGGTAAATCAATTATCCACCTTACCAATTAGCTGGTTCGTGTTTAGTAATGATGTAAAAGAAGTTTCACTTTCATGTTTGTCCTAGCTATCGTGATGATCCTATTACAGGTCGATTCTAAGGAGCATTTTGGAACATAGATATATTCGTGAAATCACCGTGTCCTCACTTAAATGTAAGCAAATGTTCTGTAGGATATGAGTGGAAAAGACAAGGAACAAACTAATGTGTTATTTATCAATTTTCTTGTCACTGGATGATTAAAAAAATGCACTAATCTTTTCAGAGATTGTCTACTGCGATGTCTTCTCTCAGTGACTGAACGATATAAATACCCTTGTACGCAACGATTGTGTTGCAATGTGTGAAATGTATCTTAAGAATCAGTGTGGTTGTATCACTTCAGTTACTGCATTCCAAAAGAGCTCTTTCAGGTATATGACTCTGAAAAATGTAATATGTGGTAAATTTTCATTGTCCAAATTATTTAGTTTCACAACGGACCTATTGCACTCAGGTCAAAATTAATGGTGAGTAGATAAGTGTTAGCAAGACTGCTTCTCAGCAGAGGCCGTATAGGAAAAATTAAAGTTCTTTATTTTTGCTAGGCAGCTTTCCGAGAACCGCTAAGGAAAGACAGGTGGAGAGATAGAACAAAACCATATGGAGGTATACTTGGAGCTATTGGGGAAACGTTGGTGTTGGTGGCATTTTTGGTGACCATGCTCTAGTCAGATCATACCTGTGCTGTGAGCTAAGGTACTTGTAGGAATACTCGCCAGACAGTGGGAGTATTGTTGTTAACATCAGGCTGAACTAGGGAAAGCTACTCACAGCCTGTTAGAAGGGGGCAATAAGCAAGGTGGACATGTGAACAAATGATGGATGAATACTGTCTATGGATATCATGGCCTAATGGTTTGGTTGGCTTATATGACAAACTATTGTACTCTTCACTTACCATGAATCTAAACACACAATAAAAAGCATTGTTCCTCTGTTAGTGAGTATCTTCATTTAGAATTGAACCACCTAAATAAGGAGAACTCTACCCTAATTCTGATCAATAACCCTAATACATGAACTGGACTTTACCATCTACTGGAACTAACACTAACATAACCAATAAGCATGATGAAACAGTGAAAGCTAACATCTTCATTTATCTATCATGGCCATAGAATAACTCTTAAGTAAAACCACATCATTGTTCACTATTTTAGGGGCTGATCCGCAATTTTCGGAGCATTGTATTTGCACGAACAAATAAGCGCTGTGTCACCCTGATACAAACAAAATATTCACTCCAAGTGGACCGAGCCGTGATGTGAGCGGCCATAGTTGTGGAATGAAGGGACCCTCCTCCCCGATTTCAGTGTAGAAAAGCCTGATGTGTGCAGCGGTCCAGCCCAAGCCGACGGCCTTCTCCGAGTGAAAGGTCACGATTAGATTGGTACCTTTAATGTCAAATGGTAATTGAGAGTTGATTACATTTAAATACACCCTGATTACCTTAGACAAGCCAACATGGTTGTTTATTAGCAAATCACTGCATTCGGATGAGTAATTTCTTCTGGGCGTCAAGACCTAGCTCTACATTTTACAGACGCGTTAATCCCGAGTCCAATACCACTTCAAAATCTAAAGTCGTCCATTGGATAACAAACAACTTTAATTACGATTAAGGCATCTAATGCCTTCTCACATCGTAGCAGTCTTCTCAAAGGTATATTGCATGTCGAACCTTGTTTATTTTGGGAGTTGGCTGGGGTTTGGTACATTATCTTTTAGTTTTGATAAAAGAAATAATCAATCAACATTCTCAGTAGAAATGTTTGGGAATTGGCTCATAGTTTGCCCTCCTTCTCCTTGCCATCCGTTGACGGTGATTTACTACGCTATTCCTCTACCAATAGTGATTTTACTTCGTAAGGTGCTACTGTTAGAACATGATTATAACTGTAGTAATTGAGGTAGTTGGTGTGCATAACTTAAGTTGTTGGTTATCCAATCTATACCGGTACAAGCCTTCAGTGAAGGTTCGAGAGAGTTTTTCCCCCGTCTAAATAGGAGGTTTGCATGTTGTTTAGTAGATCAAAGAAGGCACGCATCAGTTCGTGCCTTTATGTACTATTATATGCGATTAAGTTACCGTGTTACATCTACAAAACGGCGGGCAGGAGAGGGGGGGGGACTTAAAGGGAAACAATTACTAAAAATGACCAATGTTCAAAAAGTGAATAATTTTCATGATGAAATGTGAATGTATCCATAACCACTAATTCTCTACTTTTATCATGGCATCCTCATTTCACTTTTGCGGTATGTAACGTGACTTCTCTATTCTGCTGCAAAGGGCGAGACAGACACATTTATACGCCGAAAGTAATTCCGGCTCCGCACGCCCGGATATCAGAAAGTTTTCTATCATATCAGAATCTGTTAAGTGCCTCATCATGCAAGCCTAGACTCTGGTCTATTCAGACGACTAGAATTCCCCGACACCTACCGCAGGAAGGACTGTTATTCTCAGGTCCAACACTCCCGATGATGTATGTGAATTTTGCATCCTAGAACTCGGTATCTATTGCAAATGAACACAATATTGTTTCTGCCTTTGAAATGAATGTCTCCTCGTTTATATGACGCTAGGAGACCGGATCATGCAGGAAAGATACTTCTACTTTATCATGTTTCGTGATAGTCGACCATTAAAAGAGTCATCCTTTATCAAAAATGCTCGCCAGAAATGAGGTGCAGCGATGATAAATTCTGGCCGGATCTCAGATAATACATTGAATATGTCATAACTGGGATGTAATGGGGCCCAGGCCAGGGACGTGGCGGTGGTGAGCGGGCTGAGGGTAAACAGTCGGCGAGGAAACCTTCTTCTGAATTTACCATCACCAAGGAGGCATATGCCCTACAAATACACGATACCCCGTACACTCTGTGCGATCTACGAGACGTTGACACAAATTTGAAACAGATGTAAAACATTGGTTGGGTGATTATTAGGGAGAGATTTCAAACCGAACAATATTAGGACGCTATCCCACAAACAGCATTCTACATATATATTTTTGAGTTTGTAAGATAGCATCACCACAAGATACCATCCAACGAACACATATTTGGGGGATAGCATCTACAGTCAAGGTGATGCCATTTATGGCAACATTATTTTTTGACAACCTCAGTCTTAAATCATCATCACATACAAACGATGTTTTTTCACGATGACAAGTACATTAACAAAGAAAAACTGCGTAAAATATATAGATCTACAACCTAAGTTACTTATTTTACCATATTTTCATATTGTATATTTAAGTTTCATAAGGTTTATACGGGAATATGCCCGTTACTTAATGAACCATGAACCTTTTTGTTCAAAATTAAGCATCCTGACTGTTGTTGACCCATCTTTTACCACTGTTGACATAATTATTCCAATCAATATTGAACAATACGGCCCATATTTTAGTGCTTCATGGTCTCTAAGTAAGCCATTTGAGGGATAGAGTTCAGATGCGGGGAAGCTCTTGTTGTAGGATAGTGCCTTCATGGTGCTGCTATCCAACAAACCAGTTTAAAGGATAATGTCTACTTGTGGGATAGTGTCTTGAGGCAGATGCTATCCTACAAATACGGAATATTTGTATGATGGCATCTTTATGAAGGATATCGTCCTATAGGATGTAGCGGATTGTGGGCTATATGCATCACCATATCAACTCTATACACCTATACCATGAGTCCGCGCAGTGGACTTTCTACAGACGCCATACAAAGTCTATATCTGTATACATTCTTCATTAATCCTAGCAGGTCTGTGCCCTTGACACTTTTTACTATCAACTTAGGAGACGAATCGACGAATCTAATTATTGACAGAAGAATGTTCACCCGATGTAGGAGAAACAATAATCACGTTTAATGGCCTTACCCTCCCACTCACCAAGCATTGACCAATTCAACTCACCAGTTCCCGTATCTGCTGCAGGGTGAGTCTGAGGCTGACGGTCACCGGGTGGTCAGCCTCCTGCACCGGCCGCACCATCCGGTCGTACCCCCCGAGTAGGTCCTTCAGCAGCCGGCCGTGCTCCCGAGTGGCACAGGTACCTACAGGGAAAAACGTCCTTTAATTTGTGTCACATTTAAACAAAAATGATAAAAGTGTCCAACTCCAAATAAGGGGCTTATTGACATACACTTTGATAGGTCTATATATGATTAATAGGTACAGAGAAAATGATTAAAATTATTTTTAAAAGAAGCTAAATTTTGACTGAATATGAAATCTTGTATAATTTTATATGAAATGAAAATATTCTGGTTTTCATGGTAACAGTATTGTCAACAGAACATGAAAACGTAAAAATATTGCTCAGAAAGAGCATTTGAATTCCATGGAAACCAGGTCCCTTGGCAATTATTGTAAATATATATATAAACAAACAAATACTAGAACATTAAAGCAACATTATAAAAAAACAACCTTGTAGCTATCTTCATAAGAACCCAAATGAGAGCATTTGTCCTAATCCTGATTTATACAGTTCATATTTTACTCAGTGGTTTCTACCTTTTTCTCTAGCGGTTATATAAAGGCCTGTTTCCATTGAACGACATTATGCTTATGACCATGAACGATTTACAAATCTTTTGTGGTCGTTAGTAAAATCGTTTAGTGGAAACACTAAATCGGTGGTAAAGACAGTTCTGAACGACCCCAAACGACCTTTCTGAATGACTAAAGTGAAAGATTCACCAACGACCAAATATCTAACCTGTTTAATATTTCTGGAAGACAAATGCCAACGATTTTTTCCAAGGGCAATTAAAAGCAATTAAATCTATTGTTCCCTGAATTTTCTAACCCCTGTCGTTTGAAAATGTCGTCCAGATTGTCCAAAAATCATTCAGATATCAGTATTTTAGTCGTTCAGTGGAAACAAGAAATTTTTGCTTTCTGAACGACCAAAAGGAGCAAAGACTTTCTTTTTTTAAGTCGTTCATGGTCGTTAGAAACTCACCATGAAAGTCGTTCGGTGGAAACCCGGCTTAATAGTTTTGCTGAATTAATGGTATCATACCTTATCATGTTCAGGAACCAAATTCTCAGCTTCTAATAGGGATATATAAGAGCTGCCTGTATTTTCGGGAAGCCTAAGACTTTTTCTACCATAATCATATCTGTCAATAAGCCCTAAAATAACAGAGCATGTACGGTTGGCGAGGGTTGCTGTGCTCACATTGTCGACTGGTTAACCTCCGATGGTATCCTTATCTGGTATCCTTCATTAGGGAATTAGAATACTGATCTTTCGGGATACCACTTAAATGAAATATTTGCTAAACATCTGAGAGGATATAAGTTGTTTATTGCATTGGGTTATGTCAACCTGTTCAAGTAGGTTTTCGCACAAGAGAGCTAATCCTAATGTCTGCAATTTCACATCTTAGCTTGTATGAAAGACGGAAATTAGACTTCAATGATGAAATCAAAAGCGATGGCTTATACTTGAATGTGTTCTCCGTGTTGCTCGCTGATACCTGGCGCCCGGCGTTCAGTAAACACCACCCAATGGCCACTCTCCAAGCAGGTCTCTCAACTACATAAGAGTAGCTCTGTGGCTCATGTAAACCCCATGTCAATACACAGTTTGTATCTAGACGACCGGTCACAGGGCGGCTTCCAGAGAGGTAGGGTCTACCCTGACGTCAGTGGCCACTGCCTGCCTACCTGTAGTAATTGACTGTTATTGGGTTAAGTGAGTGAGGTAACCGACTACAATGTTTCCTTTGTCCCTACCTCATACACCTTTGGCTGGCACTAGTCCGATTGCCTGCTGCGTTATGTTAAATAACATGCACTGAAGACCTTTCCTGTGACAAACACCCCGCAATGGCCACCTCAACCGAACCCATTATAAATATTAAAGTGAATTTCATTAGATCTATGACTATTTGACCTTTCAGGAAGTTGACAAGACCGTCCCGGGCGGAGTTGTGACACTCAGGCTACTCAGGGAACTCTGTGTACATACCAGTAATCATAAACACTGTACACTCAAGGTACACGATCTTAGTGTATCTCATAATGAAATTCTTATAACGTGTTCTTAACACATTGAAACGCATGGTGTAATGCGTGAGGTTAAGGTAATTGCTTTAAAAGTCATATGAACATAAAATAGATAATCATTTACAGAAATATACAAATCTGTGGAAGGAAAGGCGTTCGATAAATAACTTCTACATTTTGAGAATAAGGAGACAACCTTATATTTCCCGATTGTTAGGTGTCTTACCCTTGGCTGCAGGAAAATAGTCTAATGCGCGTTAATGATTTTGTTCTTATACATGTTTCATTCCATTTGAATACCAGACCTATCAAGCATATATACTCGATAGAGTCTCTTGGGAAATGTTTGCGACTTCTAATCTTGTAGAGTCGCTAATATATTACCAGCTCTATGAATATTATTTGCATTTCGCATATATTCTCCGCCGTATCGCTCTAATAAAAGTCAGATTTTGAAACAGATTTATGCAGAACGCTCAGCTAATGACAAGCACTCCTGATATAGCGTAGGATCTTTGGTAAAAACATGTTCATCTACGACCTTGCAGCTTTATCTGTGAACCTAAGGTAAATGCATACAATTGCATAACGAAGTAACTGTACTCAATATATGCAGGGCGTCTGTAGTCCCCCATGTATCTATAGACGGACAAGAAATACCAGCCTGACGACTGGTTTCCATCGAATGTTTTTGAATGTTTACTATCTAGAGACTACATGCGATTGAAAGATTAGAAAACAAAATAAAAAAATAAAAAAGCATACTCGTCCAAAACGTACTGCCCATTTTAGTCGTCCACGAATGAAAACATTATTGTTTCCACTAAACTATAGAAATAAAGATATTTGAACAATTCAATTTTGGGAGGTCGTGAACAGCTATTTATAAATATATAACAAATTCAACACTAAAAGAACAATATGAATAATTGCCTTCAGTCAATATAAGCTCAAAGTCGTACAGTTGGAACCAGGCTTTAGTCTGGTTAAAACATCCTTATGGCTCTCAGTAGCCACACACATCAATGGTAATACGTTCAGACGACGTTGGGCGAAAGGAATTGTTTGTCTTTCATTCAATTCCATCTAACACACAGACACAGACATATACAGACAGACGGACACAGACACAGACACACAGACACACAGACACACAGCCATACAGAGATACACAGCTATGCCAGCTCTAAAACATATATAAGGGGTTCTTCCTCCAAGTTGTATTAAAAGTGTGCAGAGCGATCCCTTCCTCTGCAATGAATACACTCAAAACTGGCGACTGGTATATTACACATCGGAGAGCTCTCTCTGTGTAGATACTTTCATGAAGTCATAACTGGCATTCCTGTCAGACAGGTCCACAGTCACGGCATAGAAACTGCTCCTGGGAGATCTGCTTTCTTTGAGTAAAAAGCGTGAAGTTAAAGCGGACGTCCATTGGGCTTTTTTCTTCATTAAATTCAAGTCCCCAGGAAGTTTCCAAATCCTCGGATAAAATGGAAAACGATGAAAAAGGAATAGGAAAGATTTGGTCAATGGTCAAAATGCAGAGGGCACTAAGCCGTTCGCTCAGGTGACCAATCAGAGCGTCTCTCTCGGTCACGTGATGAGCGGAGCTTTATGTGTCACCCAGGAGGAGTCAGGAGTAATGGCCAGCCTAAAGGAGGCCTGAGGGGGCTGGGGAGGGGCATGTGGGGGCGGGAATGGGGGGCTGAAGGGGGATGAGGGGGGCGGACGGCGGGTCTGAGGGGACGGGGATGGAGAGGGGGGGCAGACCTGCATCCAGACTCCCTCCACTTACTTTATCATCAATCAACTGAAACTTTGACTTTTTTGTCTTGTTCCCTAATCCTGTTATTTATCCAGACATACTTCCACATGGCTCTTATTGTACACATATTACCAGGAGCAATGGCAACTGGTATGATACACATCGGAGAGTTCTTTCTGTGTAGATATTTTCATGAAGTCAGAACTGGCATTTCCGTCAGACAGGTCCACAGGCATGGCATAGAAACTGCTCCTGGGAGGCCTGCTTTCTTTCGGTAAAAAGTGTGAAGTTAAAGCGGATGTCCATCTGGCTTTTTTCATCATTAAATTCAAGGAGGCAATTGCATATACATTCACAATGAGAGTTGAACGTACCACATGTGAGTTATGAGCAGCTCGCCCTCGTGGTGTAGGGATAGGTAGCTGGGGCTCGCCTAAAGGTCGTATTACACTGCATTACTTGAGCTACCATATCAGCACGATATGATATCACAGGCAATTTACGACCGGGGCCCATCCCAGTTAACAACAATAGTTTACCATTAGATATTTTCGAAATTGGCCCTGAGGTTATTCCATGAAGATAATTGCATAATACAAAATAGTTTATGAATCGCTCCTAAAATTGGTAGAATTCAGCTTTATGTATTGGCCTCCCCTCATAGGAACCAATGTTTGAACCTATCAGCCGGACCTATAATATCCAACTTTATCTTACCCTGAAGTACATAATTTCCATTGGCTGGCAAACCTGAAAATCTGTCAATTGGGAAAATTTAAGAAATCACTGTGTTTTGTCAGTATATTGGAACATAGAAAAATAAATCTTGGTTACTTCAATAACCCCAACTCTACGATATGAAGATAACCTATTATGTTAATTCTGTCAACCCTTATCCAACCACAGGATATACCCAATGTGGGATGGGCTTATTGTTTGAACTTGCCAATTTGGAGAAAAATGTGCAAAACCTTCTTCCTCCCGTGTGCGATTTTGTCATGTTGTACCCATATGGCACAGTGCAATAGCTCCTTTATTTCAGGAGATAACATCCACTCTCTGCACGCTGCGACCCTTCGTCTGCTCCCACAGTCAGTGGTTACGTGAGCCTTGTAGACCAACACCCGTCCGGGGCTGTGTTCTTCACCGTGGTTACTATACGACTAATTGTCTCTGGACGATTCAACGGTCCCCACGTTACCATAGCTTATAATAAAGAAAGCTGTGTGGTATCCTAACCATTCAACAACATCAGTGACACAGAATACAGTTACAGTCCTAGATAACCAAGTTAGGGTCAATCGGGGTCCATCTCTCAGCCTCACTCTGAAAACAGTCCCCCCCTGTCGGAGCCAATCAAAAGCCGCCCCTCATGGGTCACGTGACTGGGGCTAACGACGTCGGCGGCCCCTGGTGTCCGTGGAGAGAAGTACGCGTGGTGGGGGCTTTGTCCCGGAGAGGTTCGTTAGCAGGTGGCTGGGGACAGAGTGGGCCATCTCAGGTTACTCTGTACAGTAAGGGCAGTAGGGATCTGTATGGTGGTATTAATGTCCTCATCTATTTATGGGCCCCATATTATCAGGCGGAAACGGCGGGTTTAGGCAGACAGCGTATAATGATGGCCTAACGCAGTCGTTGTGTTCCATTTTCTCAGACATTTGATGTAAATGTTCTTGTTAATTTTTCCTTGTAAAGTTGGCTCAGACAACCCGTGATATCTCAACACCACAAAAGATATACTCTAAGGAATGAACTAATCTAGGATAAACTTCAAATTACATAAACTCCACTGTTTTCCTTGTGTATTCAAGCAATGATAGAATTACGAATCCTCGCCATCGGCCAAATCATACAAACTGAAAATGTGGCATTGTGCACTGAATGTAACGATCTATATAGGACAGATATTGCAGTGGAGCTCTGAAGAAGTTCTCTTTAGGTGAACCTATAGGGCAACCACGAAGGATTGTATCGAGAAAGTCGACAGGGATTCTGACAGTAAAGACAATGTGCCAAGTATTTGGGCTGTCTGCTAATGAATGCATACCATCTACTCTTGCGTCACTAATACACTTCAAGTGCAGAGTTCTCTGGCTTTTCCTGCCTAATTCGCTACTTCTCCAAGTCCTTAACAACGGTGAATTTGATAAGAACACTATAAAGGAAGCGACATTGCGGAGACACATTGCCTCCCCGGGGTTATGTACACATCCTGGCGGTGGAACTGTTTTAGTGGTTTTCTTCTTAATTCTAGTTATTGTCTGAAGATGTATACGGCGCTGGGCCGCCCTTATGGTGCATCTCAGAATAGTGCAAGTCAGCTATTATACCTTCTTATATTTTGCATTGAATATGCATGAAGATAAGACTGCAACACGGTCCTAGATCGACTGTGCGAGAATATAATGTTCCCCTAATTTTTGAACGTTTCATATTTCCACCTATGGCGGGGCGTCTCTTGGTATGTGCATAAGCCATGGATATCCAAATGCTATGATAAAATGTGTATTGAGTGTCAATATAATTTAACGTAAATGTTAGTAAACATAATTTAGTTCAGTAATATCACATTAACAGACATGATGTAAGGATAATACAGTACTTATGAATAATTAAATTCGGGGGCGCCACCAGATTGAAACAGAAAACCTGATGTGACAGTTTTCCTAACAAGATGGCAAGTTCCCCTCCACAATTGGGGGGTGGTCCCCCGCCAGGACCTATCACGTGTGACACAATATAGTGTGAATGTAAATGGAAAGTCTGTAATTCAGTTCTACACTCTGGACGTGAGATGAGGGCACAACAGGTCATGCTGCACAGAGAACAAATATTTGCACAACACAGAAACAAGCAGCTGAACGAGATGCCCCGAGGACAACTTGGTCTTGGGGTAGGGCCAATACCCTAAGTATCGAAACGACATCTCCTTTGGCAAATATGTATATGGATTTTTCTCTATAGCAAGAAACCTATTGAAACAAAAGGGTCCTCGTGTTATGTTTCCTTTCACATTGGATATGGCCTGTATGGTACAATGGCCAGCTGTACAAATCACATAATACATAGGATTGTCGGATTGTTTTAAAACATTAAGAACCATATACTTGAGTACGGATGGCGCTTTTAAGTGTCATTTATCATACTAAGGCAATTAGCACCGTAAAAGTTATTTATCTCAATATAAACAAGCCTTTCTGTCGATATCTGTATTAAAAAGGTTGATTTAAAAAAAGTTGATTAGGGGGAAAAAGCCATGTTGGCTGTAACCTTTCTGTACTATCTTCAAATAGTCATGTTTGAGCATGGAGATACCCTAGACTTATTATATTATGGGATTGTGTACGGTAAGACCTAGCAAAGTGTTGTCTGGGGCGGCAAGTGATGTGAACATATTCGATTCCCCGAGTTTGGCAGTTTTTGACATGCGACTACATGTATATGAAATCTTGAACTTAATCTTTCACATCAGTTACTGACTTGTCGCCTCTCCAGTTACATCGTAGTGAGTTTCGAACTTTAGAGTCAATGCATATATAAAAAGGACATTATTTACTTATTCATTTCCAAACTAATTTACCTCTTTCTTGTAATTGCATAGTTGATAATCACGTCCGATCACAGTTATATATAATTATATATATATAAAGTCCTTATATATAAAGTACCGTTCAGCAATAACATTTGAAAATTTCCATCTATTCAACCAAACGTAATACTGTAATGTCATTATGATATCAGCCGACGTTAGAAACCAAAAATCCATTAAGTATGACAGGTATTGAAATAAGTCACAGTTGGGGAGAGCTATGGAACCATCCCGCTTTTAGCGTCGTGGAGTGGGGGTCGGGGTGGGAGTGGGTGGATGTCAGGTCGTATGGAGGAGTATGCATTACGTTACTCATCTCAGTACATACCCGTCATCACAGATGCATTAGGAGCTCAAGGTGTCGTATGGGGAATATGTCTAGGGCCTGTCCCCCTGCCTTGTTAAGCCTGACTTCCACCAGTGGATTTTATTTACCGATTTCAAAAATCCGCAGTGGGAATATTGGTTAATCATGAACATGTTATATACCATTAACAGTTTTTAAAAAAATATCTTTCAAATGGTATGTAGTATATATAGCCTTTTGTCATATTACTAATTAAAAGTGATAAATTACCAAATAACCAGTGGTCAAAATCGGCTGGTTGAAACCAGGCTTGAGCCCCATATGTCTAATTTTGGGGATAGCGAACGATCTCGGATTTAACAATAACTCCATTGGAAGAGCACTTTATTTTAGTAATACAGATTGATCAAATGAAAAATGTATAGTTCATAACAACACAAAACTACTGCCTCGAGTTACGGGTTCCACTGTAATCCACATTAGGATAGCACTTTCTGCACGTGAGTTCGGTTCCGCGCAAACAACGCATTAGTGTCATGCAGAATGATGTTATCAAAAATAATTGTCCCTTTAAAAACAGAATTACGGCAATGACGTTTCAAAAAGAGTTGAAGAGTAACGTGGGATTGACAGCTGTTTCCGACAAGGTCAGCGGAGGATCAATGTGTGGGACACGGCTTTGGGTGCGGACGACGTGTGAGCAAATCGTGAGCGAATCACGAGCAGACCCTCGGGCCTAGTATTTGTATGCCGGGACAAATATTGGCGGGACTATAGAGAAAACACGGCCAATTGATGGGCACATGGCACTTTATCATAGCGGCCGAGCTGCTCCGAGCAGCTCGGGCCGCAGCGACTGACTCACAATGACGGGTGAGTGGAGGAGTACAGGCCGGGTACATGTATGTACACACCCGCCGTCTGGGACAGCCCGGGCTAGATTATATAGGGGTCAGTCAGGGGGAACACAGCTATACACAGGTGATTATCGGCCAGCTGAACGCCCCACAGATTGTGTAAGCCACAAGTAACAGGACGTTCACATGAATGTATTCACTGATATGAAATATTCAACTGTAATATCATTAATCATCAATTGGGAATTGTTTGCCCCATAACTCTGTGAATGTTGGAGATCACTGGTCAATACTAAGTGGTGGGGAGAGCCGTTCAGCTGATTTAACACTCCCACTGCGACCAGCAGTAAAATATGAGCAGTAAGAGGATAACTTGATGGCTGGATAGTCAATATGATGAGGTCACGCCTTGACTTTCCATTAGAAATCGATTGGGAAATCTCCTCACTCCATGTCAGGGCTATGTATCGAACACATACCTGATCCTTATCGGACTTGAGGATGCCTTTACAAGCATGTCCAAAACTAACCACCATCTTGATGAACTATTGCGTGTTTTATGTCTCATGGAGGACAATCTATAAAGGCACGGAGTAAAATCCTCGACAGAGGCCCCCTTCTCACGGAGAACAATCTATAAAGTTACGGTGTAAAATCCTCTGCAGAGGCCTCCTTCTAAAGTGACATCTCTGTTATGGTTCCGAGCAACATCATCAGAACCTAGTATTGCATCATCTCACTACAGACAAGGCATAGTCAGAGAACTTCACTGTTACGTCACTGCTTGGCACTTGGCTACAGAGAGTGTGTCCTAGAACTAGACTAATTTTGTGACAGTGCGTAGAAAAGCAGTGTTCCCTCCCTGCCCTATCACCATGTCCTTCATGCCCTCTCTACCCCATCACCATGTCCTCAGCCCCAGTCCCTCTCTACCCCATCACCATGTCCTCAATGCCTGTCCCTCTCTGTCCCATCACCATGTCCTCAGTATCTGTCCCTCTCTGTCCTTTCACCATGTCCTCAATGCCCATCCCTCCCTGCCCCATCACCATGTCCTCAGTCCCCTTCCCTCTCTGCCCCATCACCATGTCCTCAGTGCCCGTCCCTCGATCTCTGCCCCATCACCATGTCCTCAGCCCCTGTCCCACCCTGCCCCATCACCATGTCCTCAGCCCCTGTCCCTCTCTGCCCTATTCCCATGTCCTCAGTGCCCGTCCCTCTCTGTCCCATCACCATGTCCTCAGCCCCTGTCCCTCTCTGCCCCATCACCATGTCCTCAGCCCCTTTCCCTCTCTACCACATTCCCATGTCCTCAGCCCCTGTCCCTCCCTGCCCCATCACCATGTCCTCAGTACCCGTCCCACCCTGCCCCATCACCATGTCCTCAGCCCCTGTCCCTCTCTGTCCCATCTCCATGTCCTCAGTGCCCGTCCCTCCCTGCCCCATCACCATGTCCTCGGCCCCTTTCCCTCTCTGCCACATTCCCATGTCCTCAGTGTCTGTCCCTCTCTACCCCATCACCATGTCCTCAGTGTCTGTCCCTCTCTACCCCATCACCATGTCCTCAGTACCTGTCCCTCTCTGCCCCATCACCATGTCCTCAGTGTCTGTCCCTCTCTACCCCATCACCATGTCCTCAGTACCTGTCCCTCTCTGCCCTATCACCATGCCCTCAGTTTCCATCCCCTCTCTGCCATACCACCACGCCCTCAGTGCTTGTCCCTCCATGCCCCATTACCATTTCCTCAGTATCCATAACTACTCTATCCCCATGTCTTGAGCACCCGTGCCTCTCTGTCCCATCATCATGTCCTTAACACCCGTCCCTTTTTGCACTATCAGTATGTCCTTGGTACCCGTCCCTCTCTGCCCCATCACCATGTCCTCAATGCCCATCCCTCTCTGTCCCATCACCATGTCCTCAATGCTCGTCCTTCTCTTCCCTATCACCATGTCCTCAGCGCCCGTCCCTCTCTGCCCCATCACCATGTCCTTAGAACCTGTCCAAACGGTGCCGTGGAGGACCCTGGTACAGAGACCAGGCCTGGTGAGAACACGGCAGCCGGCTCCCTGGTGGCAGGTGAGACGTAAACAGAGTTGGTCCGTCAGTAGGGCGGACCAGCAAGGGGCCAACACTTGTATAATAACAGTCACTACCTGACGTCAAAGTGGCGTTAATGAGGGAAACTCAACACGGCACTACTGGCAAGAGATAGTGCAGCGTTAAGCTCTCATGTTAAGATATATGATTATAGTTAATCCAGCTCGTCCTTCTGAGCCCCCAGAATCTCAACAGTGATACAGATCTGGATAGTTCTGTTTAAGTAACAGACAACTAGTAGAGATTGTAAAGAAATTCGATTTTCACGTATTATTTGAGTGAGTCATGACCGAACCCGTATCAAATTTGAAAAATGAATGGAATAATGTCGAACCTCGAATGGATGGAGAGTGACATTACAGCACTTATAAAAGATTACCGATCATGTTTGGTCATATCTAACAAATACGAAGACATTACAAGATCACCAGATAAAGATGCTACACGCTATCCAAGCGTCATTGAATGTCGTCCTAACGCTCATTGATCACAACGTTCTCTCATGTCGTATACTTGCATACATTCGGAATAATCAGCTAATGGGGAGGGGAGTGTGTTCAGACAATTACGTATCTCTAAGTGTTGGCATGCAGTGACTAATGAAGTCCGATCTGTCTGCCTGGTACGCCCCACCCCCTGGGAGCGGGGGGAGGGGGGGGGGGGGCTCGTCTGGTGTACCCGCTCCTTGGTCAAACAGCTCAAGGCTGGCCGTTCTTTCTACTTTAAAATTGTACTTATGGGATAGCAAATGGAAAGTTTCACGATTTTCATCGATCATATATTGTTTATATAATTCATTGCGCTTTTATAGAACGGTTGAATGTAATAGGTTCTTTTTCTGTGATAGAATAGACGCATCTGTATTTCAGCCACTATAGTTTTACTGGAGAGAACAGCTGTCGCAGTATGATTATCATTTTCTTGCAATTGCTCAAGAAAAACGGTGCAGTATCATGTAATACCTAAAATGAAAAGTCACAAAGAGGTCAAACACATTAATGTGGAGGGAAATGTATCTCTCGTTTTGTATTCAGGCCTATTTTTATTTGGAAAAAATGGGTAAGGTCTTGATATTTTCTATTTAAATACTCATTTCCAGAGTCCAAAAGATAAAAAAAAAAAAAGCCGAGACACCACTTCTTACATTACAACGTGAAAAATGACGATGGCGAATTTAAACCGATGTCAAAAAATATCAAACATTCTTTTTAATGCCTTTTCTGTACCAAACCTAACGGAAAAAAAACTTTCGCAGTTCAATTCATATCATGAAATGCATTTGACGCTTTAATCAGTTTGCACTGTGTTACGATACACTTTATGGGTTCAAGTATATCGTTTTGATTATTATATTGTTAGCGTAATGGCAGTGAACGGTTCCCTTTAGAACCTGTGTAATACGACTGGGGAGACAGTTCGGGCCTGACGATGTGAGTTCTGACCTCCCTCCCATCTCTGACACAAGTGACAATTTGTCGGTGAACAAGATAGATTAGGTTTCGTTTTACTAGGAGCAACCAGCATTATCTGTAAGATTGATGTCGGTAAAGTTGGAACTGATTAAAGTTAAATACTAATTTCTAAAAGTTTGAGCGATGCCGGAGAAGAACTGATGAATCTGTCCCTTAGTATCGACATAAGCAAAGTCAATGTAGTTGGTACAGCAATATACAAGATGACCAAAGATTAATGACTAGGAAAACAACATATATAGTGCTTATTTGTAAAGTCGCTAAGAAGTGCGTCATTCAGCAGTCCAGGAGCCTGCTCGCCAGTTATCAGAACGGAGTCCGTCTCATGATTAATACATTTCAACAAGAAGTTTAAAGTTTCTTAGGTACGGATGTCGTCTAGTAATGTATCAATATACTTAGACGAATCATCTTATAATACAAACTGATATTGGGAATATCGATATTCTCTTTTGCTATTTATTGTCAAAGCGGTTTCTTTAGGACAAAAAAGATTCATACCGGCAGTAGCCGGGAACTACAAATTATGGAAAAAAAATTGTTTCAAAGTGTTCGTGTGACTTGTCTATGGACCGCCCACTCTGGCGTAGTTTGATCCCCGGTGATAGGGTTCACGCGAGGAAGGCAAGGGTCATTCACTTTAAAGACGCAATGAAAATCTTGGTACAGATAGCCATACCCCAGCACCTCTGTGCATTAGCCCTTCCAGCTTTATGATTTTCTAATGTTGAGCCCATGGTCATATAATCCAGATTTCTATTAACCTAACCCGATTCTCTCAGCACCAGGAGACACTACTGTGTGAGTGGTAGGGTGAACTAACCTTGTAAGGCCAGGACCAGCAGCAGGACGCCCAGGAGGACCTGACCGCCGCCTCCAGCAGGGGTCTCCATGGCGGACCTGGGTGGGGTTTGCCGTACACGTATACGTATAAGTCCTGTAGTCAGTTAACAGAGAATCCACCGCACTCTAACGTTACGTCCACGTCAACGTGACGATTCCGAGACGTCATTACGTCCTTGAGACAAATTGCAATACTGCCATTCCAACCGCTCCGATTGGCAATTGAATGCAATCTTGATTCCGCGAATTTCTTCTGCAATGTTTCTGTAATCTGTAGCTTATAAATTTGATAAACGTAATAAGAATTGTAAGTAAACCGTGACTCTGAATGTCCGTCCCCTCTGTCCGAGGCGGCCTTCAGGGCGGTCACCTTTATACGGCCTCCTCCAGGGTCGGGGCGTGGGGCCGCTCCTGGTAGCTGGTGTCCGACTGGTCGGGCCGTGTTGGGTGGGAACCTGCGGGACCAGGCCGGGCCGCTGGTGGCGCCACCGTGCGACCGTCAGGAGAGTATGGGGCTGCAGGTGTACAACCAGAGGGTGGGACAGCAGGACTTATAACTGGGTATGTGGTGGGGTGGTGGGGTGGTGGGGTGGTGGGGTGGTGGGGTGGTGGGGTGGTGGGGTGGTGGGGTGGTGGGGTGGTGGGGTGGTGGGGTGGTGGGAGTACAACTAGAGTGTGGGACAGCAGGACTTATAACTGGGTAGGGAGTGGGGTGGTGGGAGTACAACCACAGAATGGGACTTCTAACTGGGTAGGGTATGGGGTGGTGGGAGTACAACTAGAGTGTGGGACAGCAGGACGTATAACTGGGTATGTGGTGGGGTGTACAACCAGAGGGTGGGACAGCAGGACGTATAACTGGGTATGTGGTGGGGTGTACAACCAGAGGGTGGGACAGCAGGACAAATAACTGGGTAGGGAGTGGGGTGGTGGGTGTACAACCAGAGGGTGGGACAGCAGGATGTATAACTGGGTAGGGAGTGGGGTGGTGGGTGTACAACCAGAGGGTGGGACAGCAGGACGTATAACTGGGTAGGGTATGGGGTGGTGGGAGTACAACTAGAGTGTGGGACAGCAGGATGTATAACTGGGTATATGGTGGGGTGTACAACCAGAGGGTGGGACAGCAGGACTTCTAACTGGGTAGGGGGTGGGGTGGTGGGAGTAAAACCACAGGGTGGGACAGCAGGACTTATAACTGGGTAGGGGGTGGGGTGGTGGGTGTACAACCACAGGGTGGGACAGCAGGACTTATAACTGGGTAGGGTATGGGGCGGTGGGAGTACAACTAGAGTGTGGGACAGCAGGACTTATGACTGGGTAGGAGGTGGGCAGTGGGTTTATTATCTGCGGCAACAAATTTATTCTAAATTATTCTAAATTATTTCATTATGTGAACACATCCAAGATAGATAAATTAATTTAATGTCATCACTACGAGAGTTCGACTCCCCTCTGGATTGTAGCAGGGACTATCCCGTCAAGGAATGGACTATGGGGTAGGCTCTTAGAGCAGAGCCCTGGAAAGGGGAAGTGGTGTTTAGAAAAGACAAACCCAGAAGTAAACAGAGACAGCGTGCACGTCCCACGTAAGTGGACGATAGAAATAGTTACATACTTTTCATCTTGAGCCCCTCACCAAACTTCCTGGTTGTAGAGATATGAGGAGGCAACCTGCAATGACAGCCCCCGAACCCAAAGATGCATCTCTGGTTTTTCTACATGTCGGGGACTGCCACTTTTCACCACATCTTGACAGGAGCGGAGTAGGCAGGATATCTATGGTTAGGTTTCAATACAAGAGAAGGAATGTAAAAGAGATGCACGAGTCTGTTATATGCACACAAAATAAATCGCTTTTGGCTGGAGTTGCGTCCCGGGACACCACTGGTTACTCTGATTTCCAGGAGCCCAGTGGTATAACCATAGAACTGTATGAAAGTAAAGAGGAAAACTACCTGTGTGACTTCTAAATTGATGAATATTACACTGTCGGCAACAAATTAGTTAGAACCGCTAGAGTGTTGCGGTGTGTAGATGGCACCGCATTTGCCTGTTTGACCAAAACAAGGTCTATACATACAAATAGAATGCTTGGTCATGCACGCCGATAGCGCGGTGACTGTCTATCTAGACGAACTCACCATCCTACAGATATATATGATACTGGGCACTGCTCAGGGTCAGTGACCTCCTGAGCCTGGGGAAGGATATATATATATATATATATATAAATGCATAATGTATGGTCGTTGGACAGTGTGGACCGGTGGTCTACGGTAAAAAGGCGTTTTTTACCATTTCAACCAATAAATCATTTCTGGGATGATGTCCGTTATTGATATGTAGACTGCGATAAACAAAATCTGAATATATATGGTTAGCCTATATAGCCTCTTTTCCATAAGGTAGATGTGGACAGAGCCCACCTAACAATGACCTGTCATTGAGCTGAGTCGCTTACTGTCTGAGGTCTGACCCAACTCACTGTCTGAGGTCTGACCCAACTCACTGTCTGAGGTCTGACCCAACTCACTGTCTGAGGTCTGACCCAACTCACTGTCTGAGGTCTGACCTAACTCACTGTCTGAGGTCTGACCTAACTCACTGTCTGAGGTCTGACCTAACTCACTGTCTGAGGTCTGACCTAACTCACTGTCTGAGGTCTGACCCAACTCACTGTCTGAGGTCTGACCTAACTCACTGTCTGAGGTCTGACCTAACTCACTGTCTGAGGTCTGACCCAACTCACTGTCTGAGGTCTGACCCAACTCACTGTCTGAGGTCTGACCTAACTCACTGTCTGAGGTCTGACCTAACTCACTGTCTGAGGTCTGACCTAACTCACTGTCTGAGGTCTGACCTAACTCACTGTCTGAGGTCTGACCTAACTCACTGTCTGAGGTCTGACCTTACCATGAGCTGCTCATCCTAGGTCAGAGGGACGAGCCCGGGGGGACGAGTCAGTGAGCTGAGCCGCTCACTGTCCGAGGTCTGATCTTACCATGAGTCTGAGGTCTGTAGTGTTTGTCACCTCGAGGGACACTGCAACGGGGGTCACCCATATACATCCAAATGACAAGAGACAATACTCAATATACACCTATTTGAGATATCAAGCACTGGGGGAAGCGTTCAGTTTGCAACATGAACGCAGACTGGTGAAGCCGTCTAGCAAATGAAGGTTTATGAAAACGAAATTCGTTTTGTTCTATAAGAAAACTGCCAGAAAACGTTTCCATTTTGATGAGGTATGTTTTCCTGGACGGAGTTGTTACAAGCAGACCTTCATCTTTCCTATAGACCTTGTGCAGATGACGTCACAATAGCCAGAAAGGGACAGGGTGCCATCTTGGTGATCAACTAAGAATCCTTGATATCAAGATTTCACACATGTAGAAAAGGTTTTATTATAGAATATTTCTTAAATTATCATAATTATGCTAACACAATGTGCAACTTTATCATAGATAATTGATGATTTATAGATTTATAGAAAAGCCACATGTTCGGGAAAAGCACATGGTGAGCACCAATGCGTGGTCACGGTGACAACGTCTGCACAAGGTCTATAAAGGCACCCATGTTGTTACAGATGTAAGCCCCTTGACAATTGACGGACTAGTTACTGCAACATAGGTAGAAATGAAGCTTAATTGTTGAAGTGCGGGAGGTCACTGGAAGGTTGGGCATGCACGTTCCAACCTACTGAATTGTCCGAAGCGATCGAGTCAAACATATTGAAGGAGAAGAGAGGGAACAGGCCGCCCCTCCACAGATGATGAGCCCCCCACCCCCTCTCGTTCTCCCATTGCGCGGTGGCCGGCCGTTTATGCGGCGTCATAGCCCTGTGAGTCCCCTCCTCCCATCGCCGTCCGCAGCGGGCGGGGCGGGGCGGGAGGCTGCAAAAATGCCTCCACCTCGGCAGGTCTTTGCGGTAATCGGTCTAACAAGTCGTCTCCATCGCCGTGCCTGGAATAAAGATGACAAACGTATTGAGCGGTCTGACGGGATAAGGCGGCGGGTGACCGGCCATAGCGGCCATAGCGGCCATGGGGGCGGCCGGACGTGTTGACTTTGTTGGAGCTGCTATTTGGTTTAGTTTCCAACAGCTGTTGATTCTTCTGATATCAGGAAAAACCCCGATAACCATTGCCCTATATCCAGCCCTACTCAACTGATAAAGGAGTGTCGTCTTTACATTTAAATCGTTGTACTATACAGTATCTCAATGATGCTATGTTTTTGCATCCATGGTTTTCTTTATATAGTATCTACATTTTTGCTTTTGATATTCGCCTAGATATATGAAGAAAACGGGATTGTTATTTGGGATTCATTTTGAAACTACATTCTGATAAAACTCTTGAGAGGCTCTGTCCGATTCAATGTACATGTACTTGATCTTTGGATATGTATGTATCATTGAATTACCATGTACACTTTCCTTGAAACTAATATTAAGCAAACCCTTAAGGTATAACCTCTTTACAGTTTTACGTTAGCCTAAAGCAGACCGGCGACGTATACGTAGAGCCCACTAGATTATTGTGGAATAGGTGCCTGCTCCAGGGATGCAGGCACTCTTTGACTCGGTTTTCCTTTTCCGGTATAAACACACCATCCGTGGAGTACTGTTGGGACCCAAGTAGCCACTCCCAACGCCCTCATTCAAACTTCAGGCCTGAGCCGGTTGGTAAGAACAATATAGGAAACAGTCTGCAAGAGAAATCCCGGATAACAGTGCAAAATTAACCAAAATTAAAGCGTCAATTATTAACCATATTTGATGAGGAAATATATATATATATATATTTGTTTACAGCTCTGGACATTTACATACATGGGAAGTATAAAGCAATTGAACTGTCGATAATTATGCGGGTCCAATAAGCACGTACATAATTATACAAGTCGATGGACAAATCATTTACAATAGATCATCTGTTAAAGTATGCGAAAGCACATGATCATAGAATTGGGAATTTCATACACATAGTTATTCGTCCTTCATCGATTGTTGCTTATAATCGATCTAGAATGCTGTCAGTTTCCCGGGAAACCTGTCAAAAAGTATATTTGGAGCGGTTGCGTCAATATTTTGTTACGTCTTTTTGTACATCGTTCCAATTCGTCAATGAATAGCAAATGAACACCTCATCTTAATAAATAAAAAGTAAACATGCCTAGAACACGATTATGAGATTTACATCTATTATCCTATCCATAGGAATCCCACACTCGTTCCACGTTTAGTTTTTGAACGATTCAGAAGTTATTTTTGACTGTGATGTCACGGAATTCTCCCATCAGCAGGGGCAGTGGAGTTCTGCAGTACGTCCCTAATGTAAATCACGATGTACTGAATTATAAATACTGGGACTTTCTACAGATGGGGTGTTAGCTGCCTAAGTTTGTACCATGAGACCTTCCCAGAACACATTTCTTCATGAGGGTACAAGTATATCCACTCTCACAACTGCTCCGCTCCTCTGTCTTCTATTATTCGGAAAAAAATATAATTGCATGGCGTAGATGTTGTAGACCCATTTTCACAGAATATATTTCTCGCAAATTTCCCATGGCCAAATAAACATTGAATCGGAGTATCTTAATTAATATCATCCAATATTCTACTAGGTCCCGTACGTATGTACCAGATCTGCACAATAATACCAAATATACACCAACAATAAAACTATGAAATATTCTCCAAATGGCTTCCCTGCCTTTTCCCTGAGGGCAATTACACAATACAAAATTAACCAAAGCAATTTGGTTGACAGATTGCTTCTTAGATTATGGGACCTAAATTATATTTTGGACTTTTCCCCATAAGAACCAATGGTAAAGCCTGTCGGCTAACCTATAATGTCAAATCCTATTTTGCCCTGAGACACAGTAATTTGATTGGCTGGCAAACCGGCAAATCTGTGCATTCTTAAAACTTAAGAAATGATAATGTTTAAGCAGTACTTCAGGATATAGAAAATTATAATCCTTGCTTGTTTGAATATCTCCAACTCACGTAGATAAGGATGGCTCATACATCTATTTTGTCCTGCCCCTGTCCACCCCAGGATATTCCCAATGTGGGATGGGCTTATTGACCATTAGCATAGAATATGCTTTTTGATCTGAGTCGGTGCAAAAATTGCTAAGCACAGAAAGGCCAAAAGTATCAGGATTTGTTATATTTACTTAAATAATTATGTTTCGGATTTAATTTGGAGTATTGTTTGAATAATGTCTATCTTTGTTTTATTTAAAGGGAAGCTAGCACATGATTCAAATATTTACTTCGTGCCTAGAATAAGTAGATAAGGTGATTGTTAATAACATGGAACAACAGGTGAATTTTCATGGTTTGGACATAAATACATAGGATTATTTATCTTATCCTCCTGGTCACATAAACTCTAAAAGTTACAATTTCTGGCGAAGTGATGTTTGCAGCAGTCGAACCACAAATGAATAACCGTTATGTAACCTGGATTTATATAGTGATGTGACAACAAGTATGGTGAGCCATGGTTATGGAATGGTTAATATGTCACCGGCACACCCATATTAAAAATTTGGTTTAGGTCTCACTAAATAAAATATTACATAACTATTTTTCAACAAAACGGGTCTAACATGCTGTATTAACCATGCTCTGACAATGTCATCAAAAAAGATGATAGGTTTGAAAACAAATATGGGGCCTTTTGATTTTTGCATTTGATTTTTGTGGTTTGTAACAGAAATACCCTTGAATTCGCCAGAAAGTTGTCGGGAATCCCAAACTATACAATAAAGGGAATGTCCCATCCTCAAGAATACATTGTAAGGACACCTACTTTTACACAGAAGATTGCAATTTTGCCTGATGCATGTTATTTTCAATTTCACCCGCTATCTACCTATGTCTCTTTTAAACCAAAGAATTCCCAGTTGTTTGAAAGGGAGAATTCCCGGTGTTATGACCCATCAAAGAAATTGTTGATACTCCTAGAATTGAAAGGATTCCCAATTCTATTTTTTTCTTTAGATTATTCAATATTGTGATCTATTAATCTATTCATCTGTTTATTTGAAATATTTTCAGATTATTGTAGCGATATGAAAGACACAGGAAACAGCAATTTATCTGTTTATCTATGTACATGCTTGGAACCTTTGGTAATTGATCTTTATCAATGATCAATGATCTATTTGTTTTATTCTGTGGTTTCTATTTTGTATTTCCTTCTGAGGTTTTCACTGCATTTTTTTTTATCTTTGATCATTTAAATAAATTATAGTGATTATAATTTGTTACTACCACCTGGGCTTAAGTTATAAGTTACAAGTATTTTTGCCTTAACCCTTTGCTTCTCTTCAGCCTTTAGTCACAAGTTGTTTTGTAATGCATTGAGGTGCCCTTAGGTCAGAAAATTAAGTTCATTGCCTAAAGTTGATTTAGTGCCTTGACAAATGATTTTTAGTACCTTGACAAATATTATTGCTGTACCAATATGATAGCAGCAACTTCACTCATTGCACATATGAGGTTGCATGATCATGTATCCTATAGAATACTCTTCTTCCATAAAGCAATACTACACGACATCTACAAAAGAAACGTTTTAGTGTTACAGAAGATAACCACTCTGAGACATACCAAGAAGTTCTTCGCCCAAATTCTGCTTGGGGAGCGGGCACCCTCCGCCCGCACTCAGTGGGCAGTGCGTGCGGCGCTGAAAGGCGGGTCCCCCCAGGGCCCCTGCCGCACCTGATAACATGGGGGGTTTCCTACAGCAGATAGTGAGGACCCAGGGTAACCCCCATTAAGGCCCGACACTACCTGCAGCTGCCCCGGGACTACTGACTAGGGGTAGATTGTACCTGAGAAGGCTTTAAGTAGGAGAAGCCGGATTTATAAACCGGATCTAAGCCGACAATGAATACTGACAGGACTGCCCATCACATGTTCTGTAATGTGTCCAGGGTACAGTGGCTCGATGAGGCCAGCAATTCTTACACTTGCTAAGGCTCTAATCTCGTGATTATCCGCACTTTTTAATGCCTCATCGGTTTGACTCATCCTTTGTTACCTTGGATTCATCTGGTCAGTCCTCTGGATTATATGTCCTATTCATTCACGTGGCATGTGAAAATATGGGGTGGCTGGTGTCATTTGATAAGATAAAAATGAGACAGTAGAAGTTTGCTGACGTCTTATTACTATGGGCCACCCCCCCCCCTCTCCCCCCCCCCCCTTGAATTCCTGCATGGATCCGCCCATTTGAGTCCTGTTTCCACGACAAATAAGCAGATACATCTGCTTGATTAATAAGATTCCTTTGCAAAGGGTGATAAGAAGTATTTCTGCAATACATGATAATTTGATGTGCCCCTCCCCTCCCCTTCAATGCACTAACTACCTGAATCGATCGAACGACCAGGACGCCAGAGACTATCCCTGACCAATATAAAAGAGGCTCCAATTCTGGCTGCTGTTGCAATGTGTGCCTTTGTACTTCGCTCCTATTGTGTATACCACCAACGTTTCTACCATATGAAAAGCGATATACAGCCTGCTTCCAGCCGTCGATAGAGCTAGAACTACGAGGGTTTATCCATCAGTGTCGCCTTACAGTAGGGCTGATCCCTGTAATTACATTGTAATCACGGCTTAGTCGACACCCTTAGCCCACTTCTCGACGTGTAGCTTTTACCGCCTCTGTTTAAATACCCCGCCCACTAATGAAGCCATCTGTCGTCATCGGATACCGCCGACGGCGCCCTATAGTGCCATCTAGGCTAGATCCGTCACATCGGGGTGTGAGTGGGAAGTATTGTCTCCCGTAAAGTGTTTTATTCTGCTGAGGTGTTGATAGTACTGAGACAAGTGTGTTTAGTCATGGGTAGATACATTGTTTTAATATTCACAAAACCCATCCCAGTGGGCAGTCATGATTACAATTCGTTAAGCATAATGTGCAAACAATAAATTTGACGTCTCCAAGGGAATAGCGTGATGTTACCTCGAAGTACACAATTAAGAAAGAGACAAGGTAACGGTTTCTTCATGTATCCCAAGAAGTGGTCGACTGGGGAGACGAGAGTAAAGGCAATGCAAAAAGAGCTTATGGTAGTTAGCCAAGTGAAAGTTGGCTCTGAATGGTCAGTTTATGTTAATTACGTACATCGGTAGCTAACGATTGTAAATTAATTCTATTGTTTATTTACATCTGCCGTGACAATGAACATACTGAATCATTGTGCCAATGGAGCTGATATCACAGTTCCATGATTATCAGTGTTCATATTGGATTTAGGAATATAAGTACAAAAATACCATTTAGCTCAGATGTGTACGTAATGAGGCAATTCTCTCTAACCTTCTCCAATAGGATTTATTTAGGTTTGTATGATATAAAAACGTAATGTCTATCTCATCTCTCCTTTCTTAAGAACAGTAAAGAACAAAAAGTAGTTCTGAAACAGTACAGTTATAGCAAAATCCCATCACTAAGTTTCCCACACAGCACATTAGGTAAGTTCCATCGTGTTTTTCTCCTGTCTCTTTCCTTGATATTTCTTTTGGTATTCCACATCTATAATAGTTTGGGTAGTGATTTATTACTTTACAGATGTCTTCGATCTTCGTAGTTCAGAATATTTGTCCGTAGGTATATATATATACAAAACAATATTTTCCACCGAACAGAATGTCCTCGATTACGTCAGGCCTATTCGAGGATCTAGTTTGATCATAAGACCCACCTCCAACCACCGAGCCCGAACTGGATAGCACTGGAGGCTTTTGTGTTGGGCAGACATTGCTTTCGAAAACACACTTATCTATAAGCATTTATTTGTGCGCATGTGGGCCTGTATAAGGGGGCCCAATGAAAACGATGCAGGTCCTATTTGAGTACAATATGGACTTCCTCAAATGGACATGTCTCTGTGGGACCCACATGGGTCCCTTGTGGAACAGAACTGGGCAAGCCCATGGTGGCCCCACATGGACCTGCCGGCCAAATTGTTGTGGGACCCACTTTGGCCACCCAAGTGGGACCCTCTTTGCAGCCCACTTGGGACCCAAATGGGTCCCATGTGGCATTCCTGTAGGGGTATGTATCCATCTAATTTCACAAAGAGTAACCCGTTTTCATTTAAATGTAACGAGAATGGGGTTTGCAGTAAGGACCCCGATCTGTAGAGTGGGCTGTAGGGGTTGCGGTACCACTGCCATCGATACGCCCCATTGACCGCGCCTCTGTCGTTCCCCATTAAATGCCACCTATTTCATTTGCTCTTCAGTGCACTGCAACGTTTATGTTGGGGGAAAGGGTTGGTATTTTTTGTACATAGTTCGACGATTTACACATCTCCCGTATCCCCCGTACAGTGACTGAGAGACTCAATCCAGCGCCTTAAACATTATTAATGGCCCTTTTGCCCGAACCCGAAGGTCCTTGACGGAGGACCATGTGTGCCGAGGACCCTGCATAGATAGAGAGCCTGGAGGCCGGAACGAGGATGTCACCTTATTGACATGCGCCCAAATCATTGGTAGAAAACAGGGACTTCAGTGGCATCGATTGGCCAGCCCTTTTTATCTGCTCACGCCCCCCCCCCCCCCCCCCCAACCGATCCGACCGGCGCTCGGCGTCCGAGCAGGAACCCACCAGCTCACTTTCAACTCGCCCAAAACCACGAATTTGTTTTGTCAGTGACAGAGTAGGGTGCCCTGGCGGCACCACCATGCCGAGATAAACTCCATATTTACATTAACAGAGACTCAACCTGCGTATTGGTTGCATGTTTCTTTATTACACAACTATGCATTATGCCTCATTAAACAAAACCCAAATATTCAACATTTTCGACTGACCACATAGTCGAAATATGAGTATATATACTGGCTGTTGTTCTTATCTTTCTAAAATAAAAGAGAGTTTATTGGTGCTGAAAGTCTATTGTATATAAATATAAGAAAAAGAAAACAACATATTTTTCAATGCAAATGCAAGACTATTAAACATTTTGCAATTTAGGTATTTAGGACTATGTTTCATCTTAGATAACTAAATAGATTAGTTGGAAGCAACCAATCAATTCTAATCTAATCGGAATGAACTGCACGTCGTGAGCCACTGATCGAAATCCCCACTGCTTCAATTTACACTATAATTGTAATAGCATTTGGTACCATATGCGGATCAGACATTTTAAGTGTAAACGTTTAGCAGATTGGGCAGAACGTTGGCGCCTAATCTTGATGCATAGAAATAGCCTTCTTTGACCCGGAGGACGTGCCCTACCTATTGGTAGAAGCTGGGTAAACAGACACTCTTTTGGCTTTGCCTTAGAGTAACGTACTGAAAGAGGTAGCGCCAAACATTTAGAGAATCTATATGAGTTAGGAGGAGAAATAGTGTCTTGAAAGATATATTAGATGGCACAAAGGCTTTATAATCGGTGTCTCCATATCAAAATTAAGTCTAAACCGCTAATCCTCGAATAATCACCTCCAACTCCCTAACTTTACCAAGTACAATTAATTTTGAGGAGCTAATTAGGAGTGAAAGATTTAACACTAATTTGACCGATGAAGACTCTTTTTTGAAAAATGGCTAAGCCTGGATCGGAGAGCCTTAATTAGCCAAGTCACTTTCTCAGTATACTACTACCCTGTACGAACTTCTTAAGTACTTTTGAGGATAGACAACATCTCTCAGCGGCGAATTCCCAGGACTTCTATTATATAATTTATATAACATTATCATTGGCTATACATCATTAGATACATTTTTGATAAACACATCTACTAATATTATTTATTTAACAGTATGTACATTTATAGGTCGGTACCCATACCGGAAATTGAAAAAAAAACCTGATTTCTAATTTTTATTTTTTGAACAAAGATATCTCGTTTAATACAAAAATAAAAACTAAGGCCTAAGTAAAAAGAAATCCGAGACAGACTTCCTCCTGTACAAATGTAACAAACAAGCACCCAACATTTTATTACAGTCAATTGAATAGTAGCTGAGATACTCATGTTCACAATTAAAAGTAAAAAAAATCAATTTTCTTCTCAAATATTTCCAATATTGGAGTAAATACAAATTACTATCATTCGATAAAAACTACCTTATTGTATCCTCAGTAGAGAGAGCGCTAAATTTATGGATTACCGCAAATGGCCCGCTGAGTAAATGACGAGGTAAATGACTTGGAATGCTTTTTGAAACAGGACATTGCATTTTATTTGTCATAGTTTTTCTCTTCTGTAAAGCTTATATTTGTATTCATAGATTTATAAACAGTTTGCTATTTATTTCTAATCTTGCCTGTGGTTCAGAATTCAAAAATGTAAAGTAACCATGGGTGGAGATGGCTTGATAAGATTCGATAAGAAGAGGTGGCTATAGGTATAGGCATGGTAACAAGACCCCCGGGTATGGCGACAACCAATTGTAAATATAGAGACCGTGTATTTTTGTGATATTGGTAATAAATTATAACCAAAAAAGGAGGGAGCCGGTCTAGCTGAGATCGCCGCAACTGGTCGTTGGTTAGCAGGAGGGTGCTCAGTTCTAATTACTCCCGGCGGGAGCGGGCGTCGAGGGCAGTGGACAAGGCCCAGGTCTGACGGCCACCTCTAACCGGGGACCCGCGACGTCGGCGACGTGCGGTCACTGCGGTATAAAGTATGCATGTATATCCACGTCTGTCCCTGGCGGCCGAAGACATGGAGGATGGGGCCCGACGGAAGATGTTCAATTTAGCCGGGGACAGCGACTTGTATCTTACCTACAGGTTGTCATTTGAATTTTGCCTTGTATAGCAATAAAAATCAGGAATATTATTTTGCTTTTTATTTTTATTTCAATTCAATTAAACAACGATTGTTTTCTTCTAGTCGGATGTGTTAGTCAATGTGACGTCGAATACAAAACGACTGCATACACATTATCTAAAGGGCATGGTAACGAGATCATCCTTAGGTTATAAGTGACAATTAGGAGTTGATATCTTAATAAGCCAGGCAGTTATTTACTGTAAAAAGTCAAAAGGCAAACACAACAACATCGAATCACCATTGCAGAGGGACAATTTTACATTTGAGAAAATAATAACTCAATAAAACAAAAGTTATTAATATTGTCATAACATGTATGAACTACGGTCGGTGCCTAATATAAGAAAACAGAACCGTTACCATGTTTTGAACAGTGTGACACTGCCTGAAAACGGGCCTTATTTTCATGTTTAGATTAGAAAATTTAGTGTGACAGGGGGATGGGTGGGTCCTAAAAATACCCTGAAAAAGCATGACATCATTTATGGACAGCCCCTTAATCCGAGATCTTGGTAAATAAACAATACAGTTATCTTTAAATCTGCCGGGTACACACATGTATTAGGGGGGTATTTGGTCTCTTGCAAGGCTTTTTAGGAAGGAATTCATCAAGTCTCTCCAGCTATTCCCCACCTACAATCCCATTCATCCGGCCGAGGTTGTTAGCTGGGTGTCCATTTGGGCCACTTGGCGCTTATACCTCTCATCCTATCAAATGTCCATTTCTCCGACCAACCAGCTACTCTGGTTTCCTGCAGAGTACCGCCCGGGAACAAGCAGCGGGTGGAACTCTTCGCCGTCTTTATCCGCCTCCGGCTGGCCCCAAAAGGAGGCTGATAATTGGCCCGTAAATACCACCAGTGTTCACATAATGAAATCGCGCCCAGTTCGTACAGGGACGGGATTTTTCTGCAGGTAATCATCCCAGCTAGTCTCCCAGACCACCCAGACCCTATTTGCCGCCAGAAGTACTGCCCAATCCGCTCAAATTACCATTAGTATAGTAGGTGCGGATATAACCAAGCAATAACAGTTCCAGAATAACCTGAAACTGGTTTGTTGATTGACAAAAACTACCTTCATTTTATACTTTGAATGTATTGGAGACATATCGTTATTCTGGGGATTGTAATGAGACCGCAAGAGAATTCTCACGATTTCTAATATCACCATCTATGAATACCCCATCCTGAATATAGCAGAACTTATTATGAATGACGGATGTCTTCAATACACAATTTAGCTCTACCCGAGAACTTGTATAGGCCTATTCAAGTAGTTGGTTATTGTGTAGATGAACTGGTCCTTAAAACGACATGCAGCCTGTTGTTTGGTTTGAATGAATCGCCCTCTAAGGAAAATGCCATTTGAACCTCTTCTGGAGACATGGTCGGCAGCAGACCGGGTTGGTGCGATCTTGTCTATGGTGATTGTTCAGGAGCTAATTGCCTCTGCTGCTCGGGGGTTGTCGCCCCCGTTGAAGGGGCTACTGAGGGCGGTATAGTGCCATTATC
The DNA here is from genome assembly GCA_936440205.1 of Lepidonotus clava. Classification (NCBI taxonomy): domain Eukaryota; kingdom Metazoa; phylum Annelida; class Polychaeta; order Phyllodocida; family Polynoidae; genus Lepidonotus; species Lepidonotus clava. Next base: position 15,290,169 of record OW387147.1, read on the forward strand.
TAAGTGCTGCTCAGTATCACCAAACCAAGAACTATTTGATTCTTTAAATAAGAAGTAGACGTATATTGATACAAAACTAAATGCTTACTCCTGATACACTTATACGCGTCCGCAAGTTTGACACGTTTCATATTGTCCATCGTCATATCTATTGTCTGTACTGTTCTCAACGTCGTACAAAGAACACTATCTTAGATATGAAGAACAGTCTGAACTACGCACGTATACGTTATGGTTATTTTGTCTAATGCGTACATTCGTGTTATACAATTATGTGCTGGGTTCAGCGGAGTATTTAAGCTCCCATTACCCTGCTTACCAGTCGGCCTGTTTAGGTCTGAGGTAACCCCTTTACCCCGCGTTAACCCCACCTTCCGCCCCGACACTCTCTGCCCACTAGGAGCCGTCCGTTAGTAACGTCCACGCATGGACGAGCCGATATTGTGCAAAGTTACACAACAATTGGACAGCGACCACAACAATCATACGCTTACCCTACATAAGTTTGAATTTGCGAAGAGAGGCCCAATCGGGAACTCGTAGCATTAATACTGAATTAAACAAAAAGGGCTGCAGGGGGGGGGGGGGGGGGCAGGAGATTGTGATCAACTTCATGACCCCCCCCCCCCAACCGGCCCCTTCCCTCCCCCTCCCCAACACGAGGGAAAACGGCCACATCTTGGGATGTAACGATCTAAGACCAATGACACCCAGTAAACGGGGATTAATTTCACCAATTTCTTTATCAACTCCTGTAACTAAAGAAATTATTGCAAATGTGCACGTCAAGGTTACTAATAAATACTATTATGTCAGGTTCGTCTAGGACAATGCAATGATGGTGTACTTGATTAATGTGGCTCTAGATCTCCTTAGCTACAGCATTTAAACGATGATGGAGTACTTCGAATATTTATTTTGACGTTGGTTGATCTAGGCGTACTTCTGGACATATTACTAGTGTGGTCGTCCATGAACCTTGTCCCACGGGACACCCGTATGCCTGACAGTACATGTACCAGCCCTTAAAGTGTCACAATACAGAGTGATAGCTACATCACGCAAATGGACTATTTGAAGTGAATGTAAAACAGGGCCTTTCAGCTTTCCTTATATTCATACCTATTTGTACCAGGTTGTATTCTATGTTCAATATAAAAGTTAAAATAATTGCACTATGCATCCTTCTTACTAAGAGTGGCGCCCTCTCTTAGCAGAAATGTGAACCCTGGTGAGGGGAATGCTGTCCAGTTCAGTCTTCAGCACTGGACCCTAGGCCTAAAGCAGAGTACAATGAGAATTGGTCCCCAGTCAGGAAGTCAAGGGTCTGTGATTACTACTAGTGTGTGGAGTGTGTATGCGGGAGAGGAGGGGTAGAAGAGGGAGGCCTAATTGTGGTTGTGGTGACTGAGATCCAAAACAACCCCCCTTTTGGTGAGTACCTGTAATTAACTTGTGTTTAAGAGTTGACCTGCTTCAAAATAAAAGACAAACTTGGCTGAACTTTTCCTTAATGTATCTAAACTATGTCTTGTAATATGAGATTAAGATACTTGTTGGAAAGAACACATCTTTTTGCATGTAAATATGAGTGCAGAAAATGATCAATTACCTTGCAGTTGGTGTAGTGATGACATAAAGAAAAAATGTTGAGAATGCTCCCACTGTAACCCTATGTCCAGAGAAGTGACCTGCTTTCTAGACTCCTGCCACCTGAGCCGGGTGGTCAGTAGAACGGCACTGCGCAGGGTCATGAGAAGGGTGTATAGATACAATTATTGATGTAAGGCATGTTCAGTTCATATTGAAGTTGGCTTTCTTTCTTGATATGTAGTCATGATATAGGTTATATTCTTAACTAATCATTTGAGAACCCATGAATAAAAGTAATTAGTGATATTGGAATAATTAAAAAGTTTTTGACCTTGACAGTAATAATAAACATTTATTATCAAGGAGAGTATAGCGTTTTCTTTAATTGAAAAAAGTTAGAAACCTATTTTCTAAGTTTGGGCCATAGCTGAATAAAAAACGCTTGTTTTCTTTTTACGTCTGAGTTATATGAAACGATTGTTTCATATCAATACAATTATTATGAGAATATAAGTCTATTCAGGTAGAATTCAAGTATACATAAAAGATCAAAATTCAATAAAAGTAGATAGTGACATAACCTTATCAACAGAAAAAGATGAACTCGGTTTCACATGATACATCCTGTCGAGTATAAAAACTCAAACACAATTATTACATATAAAAAAAAGATTATAGGAACATAATGCGCATGTAATTTTTCAATAATTATGAAACCTATCCTCTAACATATTTTAAGTTTGTTCTTAAACGGTTGTGCATCCGGTATATTCCTAATATCTTTAAATCGATCGTTCCATAATTTAGCAATGCTGTCATTTTCTTGCCGTGTGGTTTGACTGGGTCTGGCATCAAGTGGTGTCTGTGTCCGGGACCACCACGGGGTATTATTTCGGCCAGTTAGCGTCCGACTCGATAGGGTTGCTATGGTCACTGGGTGACACGTCCAGCGCCGTATCGATTGTACGGCAGGACCAGAAGAGTGAGAGGGGTGTGCCTGGCGACGTTATTGTGGTGCAGGACCAGAATCAGGCGCCAATCACTTTAATGTTTCAAGTGACTAGGTCCACCGGAAGGGCCTCGGCTAGCATTGTGTGCGTGCTTTCCTTCACGATGAGCCTTTTCCCGGCAAGAATGGGACGTTATTCACCCTGATTATACGATTCTGCTCTTTGTTGACCTTCTAAATTAGGGATCATTTTGACTTCAATAATGACTGTAGACTCTTTCTTTCCCCAAGATACTAAGTATGCATCTTTAGTTTCCCTGTTGTATGTATGCCCCCTTGACTAAATGCCTATTGGTACGTTACTCGATCGTTCAAATCGTCTAAAAACAGCCACAAGATTCTCGTATATAGGCCTATCCCTACAAAAGGTGTGGCACACCGGGAACTCCTGCTATCCCCTACCCTCTTTCAGCATGTCTTTACAAGACAGCGATAGTTTATTGAAAGGCGGAAGTGACGTCACGAGCTGAGGTGCCGCTAGGTGGCGCGTCATGTGGGGATCAGGGCCCGGATGACGCCGACATGATGGTTACCTTTAAGTCAGAGACATATGATGTTGTGGGACAGGTTCTGGGGCTGACCGGTCCCTGTAGATACAGTCAGATCTATAGGCCTGCCTCAATCGTACGTGTCAGGAAAAAAAATACATTTACAGCACCAAGTTCAAATCTCAGATAATTATAAGGATAATGATAATAATACGGGTTAACGCTATGTGGAATATTAAAACATAAATATTGGCCTTTTAGTTCTTGCATATATTACATTGTGTTTTTGCCAGGTAAGATGTAAGCCTCAGTGTATTTCTGTAGAGAGGCGCCCCCCGGCCTGCCCCCCCCCCCCCCCCCCCGGGACCCGTTATCGGCCGACCACACGGTCTCCCCTCAGGACACAAACCCTCGTGTGTTTCTTTACCCTCGGTCTGAAGTCTTTGAAAAGGTTCACGATGAATACCTTTTTTCACGAGTCAACGCTGTGGACAAAGCAATAGAGGCTTTGAACCCAGCATTTATGTAAGCCGCCACTTTAGGCCCTATATTGAAAAAGGTCCAAAATATGCAACCTATATCAGTCTACAGTGCTCCCTATCGGCATAAGGGAAAAAAACTATCGCCCGTTCTGTTTACAATACAGCATGAAACAAAACAAAAACGAGCTGAGATAGGTAAGGCCTATATCAAGTTCGTATCATTTGATGATCAAGATATGTGGTAGAAATTTAACAGTGTACAACGATTTTAATGAATTTACTACAATGATGCTATAGAGCAGCTGTCTTTCCTCAAAGACATCTTTTAGGGTTTCCATGATAGAATTCATCCAATGCATTGGATACATATTGCCATTTATTGGGTGCATTGCAATCCTGGGATTGCAATGCACAGTTACATCATATATTATATAGGCCTGTAGGCCTACAATTCAAACATGCGGAACTTTAACTTCAATAACGATATCTACAGTTACATTATAGGCCTGGTAAAATTTTTAAGCAGAATTGATCGTCATCCACATCATATTGTCATTGCATAATTGTAGGCCTATAGCCTAAAACCATTATTGTTTTTTATATTAATTCAAAACTGCATGAAGCATAAGGATATATGTAGCCTATCGATGGCAATAGATGGAGTCAGGCCTCTATTGTTTGAAATGGCTCCCACAACTCAACCCCATCGGGATAAAAGTTGCTGGTCAACAGAAAAGAAAGAGTTTGCCATTCGTGTCTCTTATCGCAGAATTAATACAATTAAATTTTGTGCACATTTTGGTATACTGGGGAATGCAAATAGGCTATGGTATTTGTTATGGAAGTTACTGCCACTGAAAAATTGGCCAATAGGATCATATTACAGGCCTAATGAATCCAGTCACAAGACAAGGCAGAGAGACGTGCCTTTTGAGGAGATAATACCCAATGATGGCCAATGATAGTTTGCTTAAACATGTGTGGTTAAATTCCCTCAGTACCTACACTTAATGCCATCAGGCATTGCTCAAAAGTTAATCCATCCACAATATTCTTCAAAGATAAAGATAAACTTGAAATCATTAATTCCCGAACGGCAATCAAATAATAGCTGTCTACAGATATCCTAAATGAATTATGAGCTTTTACTGAAAGACTGGGAAATCAAAATAAAAACGACGACCTTGGTGGGACTCGAACCCACAATCTTCGGCTCCGGAAACCGACGCCTTATCCATTAGGCCACAAGGCCACCTACGAGATTCACGTCTGCCACGGAGTATTTGTTTGGCACTGCTGATTTCTGCCATAGACGAATGTGCCCCTTGACAGTAAAGTAATGACCATATTGTTATAATCCAACTGGCCTAAATCAAGAGCCTCAAACGGCAAATATGTATAGTTTTTTCCTTCTTGGAAACTGACTTTAATATCAAAATAATCGATTACTAGCGAGAATACGACATAATTAGGGCTTATATATATGGAATATTAAGGTGATCTAAAGAGGGTAAACAATGGTGTCAGTTTAATGTTATACATGTATGTAAGATGTTATAATTAATGTAAGATGCAAATATCATAAAACGCACCAACGCATAAGCATTGCTATCAATATTATTATATCAATTCGATATAAACAATTTCTGAAATGGTGTTGAATTGATAGTCAATAAATGCCTACTGTTATTGGATATCAGGTCAGTCTGCAATATAAAACCCCATAGTCTAAAGAACATTGAAATAGAAAAAGGAAAATGACCTGAGTGCAATGCGCCTATGAACAAAAACACTTCTAAAAAAAGTAAACCGCTGGTCTTGGCCTAGGTGCCCCCACCCACCCCCTTCTTTCCGGGGCCGGCCTGGCACGGGTGAGGTCTGGCACCTCCAGCTACACGGCTGCCTTTGCGCATGCGTTTTGGACAGGGGACAAGAGCATTATGACGGCAAAGACCGGCCACAGCCGCATACCAAATAAAGACATCAAAGTCTCGCCCGCCCATTGCACGAGCAGTTCCTCGTTTTCCATTAACGTTCCTGTTGATTTGATCTCGTCAACAACAGACACAATCCTCGTGTACATAATTTGGTTTCTTTATGACAAACGCGTTCTCCATTTGATGCCTGGGCACAAGAGAATCAGCCTCATGGTAGTATACATTTTTGAGGAGGATATCTCAGTCTACTCGATCATACCATACTCAGTACTATATTAGAGTGTTGTGGCGTGTGCTGGGCTTCCCATGCCGTCTGCAGCTGACCATGTATAAAAGTGACTAGTATTTGTCCTGACCCAATACAGGTCCCATCACTCACAGGGGCAGGTCTCCGAACGGAGGGAAGGCTCCTGATGTCTTAATGTCTGTCTTTGTGTGTTATTCAGTATATCAATTAATGCTGTGGCGGTAAATACACATATAAATATACAGTATAATATTATTATTTATTAAGCTAAAAACATAGATACAGTGTTATTCCTTCTCGATATATTACAATTGATGAAATACATGATAGAATAAAATTTTAGCAATTGATTGTATAATCTTAGGAAATAGAAATATAGAGTTTTTCATATACGAGCATCTCCTATTTTTCAGCGGAGCACACGAGATTCTCCCATTTCACAAACATTGTCGACTATGTATTTGACAAAAGACAAAAAAACACTTTCCACATTACATCGACATAAATGTAAGTCACACCTAATATGTGGTTCCGAGTGTGATTAAGGAAAGCAAACTAAATCATTCTTCGAGTTTTTATAGAAATACACGTACAAAGCAGGGATGAAATGAAGCGACAGTCATGAAACCTATAGCCTTCTACCCACGACTATGGTCCTTGACTCTACCAAGCATCCGAAAAGATATAAATGCGTTTTGACGTTTCATTTTCCACTTCCGACTGCTTCCGTGTTCCGTTTTTCTGTCCATTATGTTACTCCGGGTAGGTTACTGTGGCTGGTATCTGGCGAATAGATGAACCAATCTACCCAGGGTGGGACTTGTGTTATAACACGGGAATTAGCCTCAGTCAAAAACTAAATGAATATACAAGCTATGCTTGGTTCGAATGTCTGACTTCATCAAAGTGGTTTCCAAAACAGAGAGGTGCTTCATAAAAGTGTTTAGTATCAATTCTTTGCATTGTTTCAACGTTGGGCTTTCTCTCTCTGATAACTTCTGGCCATAGAGATATTTTGATTAACTTCTAGATAGTGTATTAATTAAGTATAATCATACAGTTTACTCTCCGTCCATTGAAAAACCTTTATGAAGACACCTGTCTTCAAAGTCATTAGAACAGTCTTTAGAACCATTACTTCTACAACTACAACTACTACATAATACTGATAATACCACTACTGCTATTACTACTACGTGTACTAGTAAGAGTAGTCGGACCAGTTCTACACTAACACTAATACTAAGTATATACTACACCATTCAGTACTACATTACTTATATACTACTACACTGTTTCTACTATACTACGAGCACTAGTAGTAAACTGAAGGCCCATTCGCCCTGGCCGATGATTGTGTCGGTAGCAAGTCCGACAAAGTTGTCGTATGGAGAGGACGATCATCTCAAGGCCGATAAAGTTATCGCATGTAAACGATAATGAAGAAATAGCATTCGCCCTGAGATGAGAGGTACCTTCCGATTGCAACCGATAATTGTCAGGGGTAATTATCCACCAGAATCAGCTGGAATTCAACCGATTTGAACCAACATGTTGGATCTGATCGGTTGCAGACCTGTTGTTTGCTTTATCGTTTGTACCAAAATTGCAAACGATGATCGTCGCAGGAGATCGTATGTACCGAATTTGCCAGGGCGAATGGGCCTTCATTCTACTACACACCCCCACTACCCCCACTCACCACTACTACATTCCTTCAAAGGCAATCACTAAGTCGGACAACTGTACCATTTTTTTTGTATTAAACCACATTCATTTTTAGTCTCACACAAAATGAATTGAGGTTGAACTCTTTTACCCTTTTATGTATTGGCAAACGGAACATCCCCTTAACATGTATAACTTTAGAGAAAATATTAAAGATGTGTTTTTGATATATTTAATATGATGTTAGCATTGTTAAAGAAATCAACCCACAGTTATGATAATATGAAGAATATAGCGAGTAAAAACAGAAAAAGGATCTACTCATCCTGCATTGACCACAGACATACTTTACTTCCGACAAACCATATCCTTATTGTATACCAAAAGGAGGCCAAGGTCCCTGGTATCCGTCCAGGGTCCTTCAACCGCTCCTATAAACGACCAGCTCCCACGACTCACAGACACTCTGGGACTCCTACCATGAGGCACATCGCGCCCCTCTCCGTCTTACTCCTCCTCCTCCTGGGGGGCACCCAGGAGGCCCTCTCCGTCAGGGTTCACATCGTCCACCTGGGCGGCAGCTCCATGATGAAGGGGCTCTTCAGGTTCGACTTTAACGTCGATTACGTCACGTCCCCACAACGGCACCCGGCGACAGACGTCGAGACCAATGTGGGGTTCGACTTTGTCTGCGGCCCCAGGTCCTACACCTTCCTGCCCTTCCGGTCGGTCACCTACGACCCGCGCACGCGCAGAGTGTACGGGCAGGTGGCGACCCCTGTGGGCAGGACAACGGTGTTCTCCGGGGACGTGTGTCGGCCCATGAGTGGGTGCTGGGACACGGGCAAGTTGCGCCCCCTGATGGTGGACCAGCGGACCAGCCCCGGGGGGCAGCTCGGCCCCATCGCCGCCCTGGACGGCACCGTCTACTTCCTGTACGCCCCTGACTCCCGCAGCTTCCATCGCCAGTACCAGGTGCGCCGCCTCAAGCCGGGCGTCACCTTCCCCACCCACCCTGACGACGCGCGCACCTTGCCCCTGGAGCAGATCTCCGTGGCCGTCCAGATCTTCTCCGGGCCCTGGCTGCGGGCGGGCGCGGCCCTGGAGGTCCTGCGGGCGGCGGACGGCGGGGTGGTCTTCGTGACGGTGTTCCTTGAGTTTTGGGCGCCGGACGCCGGCCCCCGGCGGGAGGTGAGCGTGCTCTACACGGCCCGGCTGGGAGGGGCCTACTCCAGGTTCCCCCAGCTCAGCCCTTCACGGAACGGCCCTCCCCGCACCAACCTCACCAACCACGGCGGGATAACGTACAGGTAAACCCAAAACCAAACATTCAATGACTTTATCATAACTTATCTACTTTCAAAAGGTTCCCTAACGTCCTCACCCGGTTAAATGTCTATGTTGTCCAGGGGGTAAATGCCCGTGGGGTATGTGTCTCAAGGATAAGCATCGAGGCCTTAAGTGTCCGGAAGAATTTTGACGTAGAACTTGCGACCTCACCTAATCTGCATATCCAAGTTTTGGGAAGGCGTCATCTTATAGGTATAGCACTGTAACGTGATACCTATGAATGGTCTCAGCCCGACTTTTTTTTTATGTTCTTTGTTCGTGATGTCTGGAAAAAACAGAACAGTTGCTGAACATCATAATTAAAAGACAGGTTTATGATTTGGGCATAATTTATTATGACAACACAACGCAAGCATACAGACAATACAACACAGAAGGTATATAGGAAAGTTGAACGAAATGTTGTTCTAGGTGGTGTGACCCGCAGTTTATGGGCCCCAGCGTCCTGAGTAAAGTCAGTTTTATGGGCGGGTGGGCGTGGTAACAAAATCCGGCCGGTGGCGGCCACGCGGCGGCCCAGCGGCCAGGGCGAGTGACCGTTAGGCAGCATCCCCCGCAGGGGCTGATGGGTAGGAGAGTCTATAGTCAGTTCTGGGAGAGTTGATCAGAAACCATTTAAATTACACACAATTTAACAATTATGCCCAATTAAAAGACAGGTTTATGATTTGGGCATAATTTATTAT